>CP139509.1:419456988-420656988 GCA_021014915.2 Artemisia tridentata subsp. tridentata
AAATCACTTCTTCGTGTGAATTATGTAGTGGTCCCCACGACACTCGTGATTGCATGGAACTCCCCGAACAAGCTTTTGCGGACTACGCATCCTCGCGTACCGACGGAGCGGGAGACAAGTGGTACACTTTCAAACCCGAGCCAAACCCCTACGGTGATTCATACAACCCCTCATGGAAAAATCACCCAAACCTTAGGTGGAAACAAAACCAAAACACACAACAAACCAATTCTTCCAACCCACCTAATCGTTTCCAATCAAGCGGTTCCAACTCGAACCGTACTTTCAACAACAATCCTTCCAGCAATGGTAGTACCAATAACTTTGAAGGATTGATGTCTCAATTTATGGCATCTCAAGAAGCTCGTTTAGCCAAGTTTGAAGCCGATTTCAAACAAAAACAAAGCGAGATGACCAATAAGATTGACACTTTGTTGAAAGCCCTCAATGACCGAGAAATAGGAGCACTCCCTAGCAACACAGTCAAGAACCCGAAACTAAACGTCAACGCCATCTCGTCAGTTACGTCTCCTAGTTCTTGTCCACAATATTATTCGGTCAATTCCATGAGCACATGTTTCAAACAAACCCAAGTCGTTCAAAATGACCAAGAAGTTATGATACCCAAATTGGTCAACAACATAGTTGAAACACCTCCCACTCAAAACCTTGACAATGAATTCAAGGAGCTCCACCTTGAAAGTCCGGTTATTGATGTGTTGGATGAGAAGAAGCTCAAGTTAGGCGAAAAAGGGACCGCCTTTGTTCAAAACAAGCTACCTAAGAAATTAGATGATCCGGGCTTATTTGTTCTACCTTGCAAGATCGGTAATTCGGAGGCTTATGAGACATTAGCCGATCTTGGATCAAGCCTTAACCTACTTCCGTTACCTCTCTACACCTCTCTAAAACTAGGAAAACTTGAAGAAACCGAGGTGATAATAGGCTTAGCGGATGGGAGTGTTGCTTACCCGGTTGGAGTAGTCAAAGACGTGTTAGTACACATTGGAAAACTAACCATTTTAGCCGATTTCCACGTCCTTGACATGGTTAGCGACCCTACATGCCCCTTGTTGATAGGTAGAGGATTTTTGGCGACCGCTAGTGCTATGATTGATTGTAAGGAATCTAAGATAGCGGTAGGAGAAGGTGATACTTGGTCAGTCTATGATGTGAAGAAACATGCCTATGATACTAGTGAGGAACAAACACTCCATTGGTTAGAATTAAATAGGAGACCATCTAGATATGGACCGTGGATCGATAGAGACTTCATAGGACCCCAACGCCCATTTTACCTAGAAGAGGACTTTGTGAACCGAACACATACGGTAGAGCAACTCTTGGCTAGGGACACCGAAGTGGATCCGTTTGAAGACCCTCTAGTTTTTAGGAGGATGATTGATTTCCTAGGAGTATTGCCAATTAACCTAGGGATGAATAAGTGGAATTGTGAGGACGATGATCATAAGTGGGATTGGGACAAACCACCCAAAGATGGAGATGGGTCATGGCATATTAAGATGACATTGTATGGCCCGAATGGAGAGAAGTTTGAAAAGATATATTGTACTAAGCGAACCAATAGGAAACTTCAATCCAAGCTTAACCCTAAAGACGTCCTCGATGACGAGCTCACTTACATAGGGTAGAAGGACCTTGAGTCTAGCTACAAGACTCGTTAATAAAGAAAAGCGCTTCTTGGGAGGCAACCCAAGCTTTATTTGCTTTGTGTGTTTATTTATTTGTTTGTTTGATTTTATTTGCTTCCGTATGTATGTTTAATTTTTATTATTATTGATTCATGTTCAAAAGTAAATTGTGAAAAGGCTTTATCTTGTTTTTAACTTCGTCTTAACTACATATAAAGGTATTTTGCAAAAGATAAGTGTAAGGGAAATCCAAATCGGTTTATTAGAACACAAATGAACATGAATCGTAATAATATTAAATTAACATACATATTAGTATTTGTTTGAGTCAAATGCTTGTATCGAGTCATAATGATATTTTGCAGGAATTCCAGGAAGTAAGGTATAGGTTTTTCCAAAAAAATTTTCCGGAAACTTAACATGAGAATTCTGTCAGATCACTTCTGACGGCGTCAGGCCTTACAACCTGACGGCGTCAGGTTTTAATTTTCTGAAATTTTTGAAAGTTTTGTTTTCATAAAAAGTTTTTATTAAATCTCTAACTTATAATCTCCAGGAAACTGCAAAATTATCATTCCACAAGCATTATATCCTTATATAGAATTTATCCCGCCGATGTTATGCAGGTTTTCGTGTTTGTTTTCTCAGGTTTAACAGGTTATTTTGGACAAGGAGATGTATGTGGAATCAAGCTTTTGGCGATGCATTAGTCTTGGAGCTTCTACATTCTCTTGGAAGAAGATCTAACCATGTTACCTCTTTATCCACCGAGCGAATCAGGGGAGTATTTGATTTCATTCTTTTATCTTTTTACTTTTACATCTTGCTATTTGAACATTGGGGACAATGTTCATCTTAAGTGTAAGGGGGGGGGGGGTAAAGTACGATACTTCAAAGAATACAATTGCATTTGATTTTTGTTTGTTTAATGGTAGATGTGTAATAAAACTGAGATAAACACCTGTTAGGGCAATTTTAGTGCCAAATTTAAAATTTTTTACAACATTTAGGAGTGAAACTTTGATCTTAATGAGCGTCTCATGGATAGGGAATTATATGACTAGCACAAAAACCGTACCACTAAAAAAATTTTCCACCCCCAAATATGTAAGGTTCGCCCCTAGAATTGGTAGGAAAAGCATTTATGCTATGATGTGTGTACCGGTAGCACTTAGATTCTAGAACTTGCGTTAGGACCATTCCGAGGCCACAAGTGAGACTACATTCGTGTAGTTAGATTTACTACATGATAAGAGGCATTAGGATTAACCCATTGTTTTACACCTGTGTTTTTGTTATAATTACATTGGCTACATTGGTCAAGTAATTCTCCCACACCCTTTGCGTTGTACTCATTTTTGGTACACGATACCCCTAGTACACCCCTCAGAGCCTATCTTTTCGTTTCTAACTTTAAGCATTTTACTTAAAGTAAGAATTTGTTTACACCCCACTTAAATGTACACCCAAATCGCTTTAGCCTACCTTGTATGCACTCATTTTTAGTGCACTATTGTGACAACATTTGTTTAAACCCCAAGTTAATTATCTAATTGATTACATGGTTGCTAAGTCGAGTCATATCCTTGTACATATTGTTTTGGGACGATTGGGACTTATGGGTAAAGTACTAATGTAATGGAGTAAAGGGGAAGAACAACATTATTACCCCCATATGTGCTAAATATTTTTAAAGTACTCCAAGTGTTTCGATTATCTTAATTCGAGTCATAAGAATAATTAATTGTAAAGTTATGTAAAAGTTCAAGTGTAAGGGGGATGCAACGCCCCTATGATGTATTATTTTGGATGGTAGGGCAAGAGTGTATGAAAAAAAAAATCGAAAAAATCAAGAAAAATACAAAAAAATGAGAAAAAGAAAAGTAGAAAAAACATACGGACTACCATCCCGTTTCATTTTATATTTATTTTATGTTTTTTTTTTTTTTTTCTTTTGTTATTTTGTTTTTAGCTTAAGTCGAGTCTAGTCTTGGCTTAGCAACGCCATATTGTACATGTAATTAATCAAGATCTTTAACTCGCCACCAGTAAAATATCCCTTATCCAACAAAACCGTGTTTATCATATCCCTACACCTCACGTTATAACCCATTTAAAAGCCCTCTTTGATAGTTTATCTTAGGTGCTTAGACCTAGTGGAGGAGGTTTTCGATCCTTTCCCAAGCCTATGGTAATCTATTTGCTATGACAGGTAGTGAGAGATATTATCCGTTTTCATTTATGAGATTTATTTTGATGACACCTGAGAGATGTGAGTATCTAAACACTACTTGTGAGGTGCTAGTTTGTAATCTCCGTGCTTATTATGATTAAAGTGGAACGATTATTTATTGCAATTACTTTTATATTAGCATTAAATAACCCCTAACTTGTATTTTGATTAGAATAAAAGCGCATTTGCTTGAGGACAAGCAAATCTCAAGTGTAAGGGTATTTGATAAAGCGAAAAGTGTACCGCTTTTAGGGGTCATTTAAGCCCTAAATCGTATTTATTTGATCAAATATTGCCCTAAATCGTTCCTTTTGTCATTTTAGGTACTTTGGAGAAGAAATCTGGAAAAGGTAGCATTTTGGACGTTTTTGGAGCATAAAAGTGAAGAAAACAACAAAGTCTCAAAATCGGCTGGAAAAGTACCTTTGACGGCGTCAAGTATTGCTCTTGACGGCGTCATGGCTTGGCAAAAGAGGTGGACATGAAAAATACACATGATAAGCCAGAGAATTTTACAATGAATTTCTGACGGCGTCACCCTTTAGGGTGATCAAGGCCATCACGGTTTAACTTAACAAGAGACGGCGTCAAGCCCATTTCTGACGGCGTCAAGCCTTGATAAGCCAGAACGGATTTTGGAGCACTAAAGAGGGACGGCGTCAAGAAGGCCATCCGGGAACCCTAGACACGGCGAGGTGACGGCGTCAAGATCTACAACGTGACGCCGTCAGCCCTTAAACTCTATATATAGTTTTGCAATTTTTTGTCATTAGTGTGCAACGTTGTGAGGAGAAACCCTAAGACGAATTTCTGCCATTTTTAAGGGTTTTCATACCCTTGGATCTCCCATGTTTAATTGAAGATAAGTTATCATTTAATCAATCAATATGTCTATGTGTTGTTTGATTATATCTTGTTCTTGTCTTTTGATTAACATGCTAGGCTAGATTTATCTTGTGTTTGCTTAGATCTAATGAAACCTAACTATTGATTATTGGTTATTAGTGTGTTATTAATTGTATTGGATGATTGTTCATCGATGTTAGGCTTAAGAAAACTGGCTAACTTCCTATTCGGTAACTTGCTTAAACGTCTTAAGAAGCATGAACCAATGCGTACTAGGTTTTTATGGTTGTATTTAATGCATGAGCGAATTCTAGTGATCCCATGTTAGGAGCTTCTTAGCCGGCTCGACATAGGAGTGAAGTAGGAGCTTGTAGAGTTGGGGAAGTACGTACGCCACCCCACGATTGGTATTAAGGAATACACCCGTCATCCACGCAATTAATACACACTAATCAACCGGTAAAAGATAGTTAGGGAGTAAGGAAATCTAAGTAAACACATTTCTCTCCACATAAGTTTCACAACCTTTTCATTTTCAGTTATTTTATTTTATTTGCATTTATAGTTATTTGGGTTAGTTGACTAGCAACTAATTCCACCCACTCCTTCAAACCCGAGATTTTACTTGCTTTTATAAAAAAATATAAAAATACAAAAAGAATCTTCCCTCACCCTTAGACCTATTAGAGTAGTTTTTCAATCCTAACGACACTATTCCCTGTGGAGAACGATCAATCCCCCGTACTTACCACTACACTATACTGCATCGGTCAGGTACACTGCCTGGTGGGGTTGTAAGCCTCTTGAGATCCCTCGAGAGGTAAAACCTGTTGTAAGGTCGCAAAACCACGCTTCACAAAGTTGATTGCTAAAAATAATGAGGCTAAAATGATGCTTTACAATGCTCTACCTAGAAAAGAATATGAAAGAGTCTTTATGTGTAAAACCGCAAAAGAAATTTGGCAATCTTTAATAATCACTCATCAAGGAAACTCACAAGTCAAGGATAACAAAATTGATCTTCTTGTTCAACAATATGAACAATTTGTTATCCCTGAAGATGAGACCATTGATAGTGCATTTGCTAGGTTTAATACTATCATTACTTCTCTTAAAGCACTTGATGAATCTTTTTGTAGTAAGAACTTTGTCAGGAAATTCCTTAGAGCACTCCATCCGAAGTGGAGAGCAAAGGTAACGGCCATTGAAGAATCCAAAGATCTTTCAAGCATGTCACTTGACGAGCTAATCGAAAATCTCAAAGTTCATGAGATGGTAATGAAAAAGGATTCAGAAATAGTTAAGGGTAAAAAGGAAAAAGTCAAATCCATTGCCTTAAAAGCTAGAGTAGACTCAAGTGATGATGAAAAGTCTTGTTCGGGTAGCGAAGATGAAGAATATGCCATGGCCGTAAGAGATTTCAAGAAGTTCTTTAGAAGACGAGGAAAGTTCGTAAGACAACCTCGAGAAGACAAGAAATCCTTTTGGAAGGATCGTGATGACAAGAAAGGAAAAGGAGAAAAAAAATGTTTTAGATGCGGAGATACAAGTCATCTAATAGGAGAGTGTCCTAAGCCACCCAAGAACAAAGATCAAAAGGCTTTTGTAAGTGGTGCTTGGAGTGACAGTGAAGATGATGACGAAGAGCCTAAGAATGACGAAGTTGCTCTCATGGCTCATGACTCAAACGAGATACTCTCTGACTCATCTTATTCTTCTATTGATGACGACACCTTGCAAAATGAATATAACAAACTATGTTAACTTAGCTTAAACAAGAATAAGTTTTTGATAACTAAAAAGGAATTTTTAGAAAATGAAGTTTATGAGTTAAAAGAAAAAGCTAAACGATTAGAAAAGAGTAAAGCTATTGACGAGGTGTGTATATCTTGTCAAGAGCTTAGACTTGAAATAGAGAAACTTAAAATCACACAGGACGCTCTTATCAAACAAAACCCTAAATTTAAAAGATTTGATTAGAATATTAGTTATGTAGATGAAATAATGAAAGTCCAAAAGTTACCACATGATAAAACTGGACTAGGCTTTATGAAATTAGGAGATATAAGTAGTCTAAAGAAACAAGCCGTAAAAGTACAAGAAACTGTTCCAACAGTCTCAGAAACCCACGGATCAGACGGAACCAAATCCTTGGTTCCGCCAGTAGTTGAGAAGGGATATGTGGGAACTGTTGCTGAACAGAAAGCTTACACCTCGGCTCGTACAGAGTTTGTTAAAGTCACAAGGAAATCTAATACTAGTTCAACTGTAAACAAACAAAAACCAGTTGTTACTTTAGCAGTAGGACTTGCAAAGAATGAATTTAGAGCTAAAACTACTCAACAAAGACCTAGGACGACTATTCCCAAACGCCCCTTTCCAAAAAGTAACTAAACCACACAAACTTATTATCAAAATAGTTGGAACCAAAACTTTCCTAGGAATTATCAAAGTCCCAACTACATGCCATGGAACCCATATCCACCATTCCCATACATGAATCAAGTTAATGGGATGTTTAACCAAAATGGACCCATGATATATTGGGGACCAAATGCTTGAGTTTTTCTATAACTAAGGTTTGCTTGAAAGTCGGTTTGGAACCAGACGAGTAGATAAAAGATAGCGGGTGTTCAAGGCATATGACGGGAAACAAGAGCCTTTTCTCAACCTACCAAGAATATGACGGAGGTAATGTTACTTTTGGTAGCAAGTTAAAAAGCAAAATCGTCGAAAAAGGTACTATCTCTCATGACTCTCTCTCTCTCTATTGATGATGTTGCTCATGTTGATAACCTAGGATTTAACTTGCTTAGCATTAGCCAACTATGCCGTAAAAAGTATGACGCTCTCTTTAGTGAAAACGGAAGTAAAATACTAAAAGACAGTATAACCATAGGTAAAGGAGTTTTGAAAAATAACGTATATGTTATGAAAATAGATAAAACATTTAAAAATAAACTCTGCCTCACCTCTCTAGATGATAACTCAACTCTTTGGCATAGACGCTTAGGCCACACCAATAAGAGACTCATCAAATCTCTATCATCTAAGGAACTCGTTAGGAACCTACCCAAGTTGAAATATGATCAACACCTTTGTGATGCTTGGAAAATTGGGAAACAAGTTCATAATAGCCATAAGGCTAAAAATATGGTGTCTACATCTAGGTGTCTAGAACTTTTGCATATGGATTTATTTGGTCCATCCGCTATACAAAGTTATAGAGGAAACTTCTACACTTTGGTCATAGTAGATGATTATTCAAGATACACTTGGACTAAATTTTTGAAAAGTAAAAATGAAGCTTTTGATCAATTTGAAATTCTTAGTAAGAAAATTCAAAATCAACTAGGAAGTAGCATTGTGTCAATTAGAACAGATCACGGTCGTGAATTTGATAATGAAACCCAATTTGGAGATTTTTGTGATGCTAATGGCATAACACATAATTTTTCAGCTCCTCGTACTCCCTAGTCAAACGATGTAGTAGAACGTAAAAACCGAACTCTCCAAGAAATGAGTAGAACAATGCTTAATGAACAAAACATACCATAAAATTTTTGGTGTAACGCCGTTGACACATCTACCTATATCTTAAATAGAGTTTTAATAAGTCCATTTTTGAATAAAACTCCATATGAACTATATAGAGGCAAAAAGCCTACATTAGGATACTTTAGAGTTTTTGGAAGCAAGTGCTTCATTCTAAACACTAAGGACTACCTCACCAAATTTGACCCAAAGTCTTATGAAGGTGTGTTCCTTGGATATTCACAAAATAGTAAAGCCTATATCATTTTGAACAAAGAAACCTTAAGAGTCGAGGAATCGTTGAACGTAACATTTGACGAAAGTCCACCTCCCTCTAAGACATCACCTTTGGTAGATGATGACTTAGTTGAAAGTCAAATGGTTGAAAACCAAGAGAATCTAGATAATGACAAGGAAGATGAACCTTTAAATAGAGGAATAGTCAATGTCAAAGAATCTAAAAGTCATCCATTAGATAATGTTATAGGAGAAATTAATGAAAGAACCTTAATATCAAAAGTTCAAAATCAAAGTAACTTCTTTTGTTTCATCTCAACCATTGAGCCCAAAAATATAAATGAGGCTATAAAAGATGAATCTTGGGTCATAGCAATGCAAGAAGAATTAAACCAATTTGTTAGAAATGATGTTTGGACATTAGTTCCTCAACCAAAATGTCAAACCATAATTGGAACAAAATGGGTCTTTAGAAATAAAATGAATGAAAATGGTGTAGTGTCTAGAAACAAAGTTAGGCTAGTAGCTCAAGGCTATAATCAACAAGAAGGTATTGACTACGATTAGACTTTTGCTCCGGTTGCTAGGCTCGAGTCAATTAGAATATTACTTGCATATGCATGTACACATGACTTTAAACTTTTTCAAATGGATGTCAAAAGTGCATTCCTTAATGGTTTCATAAACGAGGAAGTGTATGTCGCACAACCTGCCGGCTTTGCCGATTTTGAAAAACCAAATCATGTCTACAAACTTAAAAAGGCTTTATACGGACTTAAGCAATCACCAAAAGCATGGTATGATCGACTTAAAACATTCTTAGTTAAACATAAGTATACCATGTGACTAGTAGACAACACTCGCTTTACTAAGAAAAAGGGATCACATATTATCATAGTTTAAATATATGTGGATGACATCATATTCGGATCAACTTGTTAAGAGTTATGCGACGATTTCTCAAAAATCATGCATGACGAGTTTGAGATAAGTATGATGGGATAACTAAATTTTTTCTTAGGTCTTCAAATAAAACAATTAGAAGATGGGATATTCTTTAACCAATCAAAATACATAAAAGATATGCTTAAGAAATTTGGTCTTGAAGACTCTAAACCCATGAAAACACCCATGTCCTCGAAAACTAAACTCACCAAGGATGAAGAAGGTGAATCCGTAGACAACACTAAATATAGAGGAATGATTGGTAGTCTTCTCTATCTCACGGCTAGTAGACCCCACATTATGTTTAGTGTTTGTCTATGTGCTCGCTTTCAAAAAGATCCTAAAACATCCCATCTTGAAGCTGTAAAACGAATATTTAGATACATTAAATGTACTACACACTTAAGATTATGGTATCCCAAAGGAACGGGTGTTGAAACCATAATGTATGCCGACTCAGACCATGCCGGTGACTATGTGGATAGAAAAAGTACAAGTGGTATTTGTACTTTTGTTGGGCATTGTCTAACCTCATGGTTTGCAAAGAAACAAACGGCTCTAGCAATCTCAACAACTGAAGCCGAGTACGTGTCAGCAGGAAAAGCATGTCAACAAGCTCTGTGGATGAAACAAGCTCTCGTCGACTATGGAAATTCAACTCAACGACGTCCCTATTCTTTGCGACAACAAAGGAACTATCGATCTTAGTAAAAATCCAGTCCAACATGCTCGAACCAAACACATTGAAATCCGTCATCACTTTCTCCGCGACAATGTTCAAAAAGGAAACATCTCAATCGAGAAAGTATCCTCAGAAGACAACATTGCCGACATCCTAACGAAACCTCTTAATAGAGAACCATTCAATCTTCTTAGACTTGGATTAGGACTAATGGAACCAAATGTGTAGTTAAAACCTTAGCTTAACCAAACACGACAAAAATGACCAAAACCCAAAACTGGTCCCAAGGAACCCTTCGACAACAAGGAAGAAACCAAATATTCGGTTCCGCCCCATCCGTGGGTTCTTGGGTTGGTTTTTAAATATATTAAACAAACACTCCTTTTCTCATACCCATAACACACAAGTAACTCAAACTCGTCCCATAACATACCATTCTCAGAATTTAGGCATCTCCTTTAACAAATTTGTGCTCTAATCCACACTGTAAGTTTCCCAACTACATTTACACTCCTGATCTGAGTCTAGGGTTTGTATTTCTTGCACAAAAACTAAACTTGTGGATTATGCATCTTTTTGATAAATCATGAAGTGCATTTGCTAAATTACTTAACTAATCATGTTTCCCTTAGTTAGGAATTGCATATTGTAAGACATTATCATATTTAAAACATTATTTGCATAATGTCTCTTGAATGATAAAGGAAATACATAACTAATATGTTTTTTCGGGTACATTCAATCGAAGCTACAT
The DNA here is from genome assembly GCA_021014915.2 of Artemisia tridentata subsp. tridentata. Lineage (NCBI taxonomy): Eukaryota > Viridiplantae > Streptophyta > Magnoliopsida > Asterales > Asteraceae > Artemisia > Artemisia tridentata. Next base: position 419,467,872 of record CP139509.1, read on the forward strand.
TGAATTAGGAGGTTTGGGTTATCTCTTGTTTTGTTACAAAATTTGCTAAATGAATTTTTTATTCATTAAAAGGAGTCGAGATAACCACACATCTACATTGTCCTCATATAGGCACACACTAGAACATTATATCTAAACTCTCGTTAGTTTTAACTAAAGTATGTAATTTTTGTATCTAGGATCAATCATGCCTCCCGCGACCTTCTATGACCACAAGGATACCCTAAACTACCTTCCAAAACACTACAAAACTAAGGGACTTACACTGGCTCAAGTGAAAATATTTAAGGCCCTAGACAAACAATATGTTCATGAGGGTAGAACCATTGACCCTTCCTTTCTAGAAGGAACCAATATTCGCCATGAACTTGCAACCATTCACTTTGATGGTCTTTTGGACATCAATGAACAAATATGTCCTACATTTGTATTAGAGTTTTATGCTAGTGTTATCCTCATCACAAATGATCATGGCCTTATCTCTATAATCAAAATGACTTCAACATTCCTCTAAATCAATTTGCGGAAATCCTTGGAATTCCGTGTGAAGGTACATGCCTTTACTCGAATAAATGGTCTTTATCAACCCTTGACTCTATTGTTGATCGTATGCCACCATACGACACTCCTTTGGTTCCAAAAGAGATAATCCGAGACCATCTCTTCCTTCCTACAACTTCCAACACTAGAACAACCCGCCAAGGAAATGAAGTCAACCGAGACCCGTTTGGCATGGAGCTAAATGAACTTAGGCCACAATTCAAAAAGTGGGAAGAAATTCTTAGAGCCAATGTCTTGTGTACCATAGGCAATCGTGACCATATCAATGCTTGTCTATGCTACATGCTTTATAGCTTGTCAACTCATCAACCTTTCAACCTTGCCTACTATGTCGCCAAAAGAATGGCGGACATACCAATGTTAGGAACCACCGCTCTTCCATACGGGATGTTTCTCACCTGTCTTTTTAGAGCCTTTGCACCCATTTCACCAAATGCTAGAGGTTTTTGCCCCGACTACTCCCTTGTTAATCACATATTTGTACCTTTGAGTGATAAGAGAGTAGCTAAAACACAAGGAAAACGTCCTCATCCACCTACTTCCTCATCATCATCATCATCTATGAGCGAGGATGATGGACTTCCAAATTCTAGGCTTCCACCTCTCGAATACATGCAACAACTTCCACCCATTGATAATCAATCGGAAGAATTCAAGCAAACCAGATGGATGTTCAAGTGAATCGGAAGATTCCTAACAAAGATAAACAAGAAACTAGATAGGCAATGAGAGGTTTCATGAGTGTTTGGTACATTTGTTTCTAACAATGATGTGTGATGTATTTTTATGGTCGTAGGATGATAACTTATCGTTGAACAATTATGTGAACTAACATTATCTTGCAGGGAGATAACATTATGATGTTATCAATTTTCTATCCTTAAGCCCCTGTTTGGCACAACTCACATTGTTAATAATATCATTAGCCCCGGTTTGATCTATAACCTTACATGTGTTATTACCTGTTTTATTTTTATTTTCCAATCACAACTAATTAATTACACATGTTTTAGGAAAATTTACATGATTTGAATAGGGTTTGGGGGTTCAAATATTGCCTCTGTTTACTTTTTTTGATTGGTGGATTGGACGGAACCAAAAATTTGGTTCCGCCCGTCCAAATTTTTGGTTCCTCCAAAAATTGCCTGACGGATCAGGTGGAACCAAATTCTTGGTTCCGCCTGTGTTATTGTTTGGTTCCGCCATTTAACAGCTATATTTTTAATTTTCGTTCACTCCCGCACTCTAGATCATTAATACTTGTTATTAGGATACTTTAATTGTTATTCCCTCATATTAAGACCATCCTAGCTTACTTAGACTAATAGAAAAACAATTTCCTACCAAAACTTGAGATTTCAAAATTCCACTCAAGTTACCTTTCTCCACAAAGCAAGGATCCCTCAAAATGGTTCCTTGCAATCCGTAGATCAGTCACATCATAAGATTTTCCACTCATCACCATGCATTAACTGCATATCTTCTTCATTTCACTCAACTCAATTCCTTTGGATTGACTTTGATGATTTGACAACCTTCCCTTCCATTTCCAAATCATTAGAAACCACCATTTTTGTATGGTTTAACATCAAATCCAAACACACTCTTCCATAAATCTTGGATTCTATAAATTGGAACCTTTAGGATGATCATTTCTCACACCTTCACCACCATTTCTAATAGAATTTCTGCATATCTCAACTATTTTCTTCACAATGACAAAGTCAAACAACTCCTCATCACCATCTAGACCACATAGGAGAACTGCTAGGATGAGTGTAAAACCATGTTGCTTTGTCAACCTTAACTCCTCATCATCAGACTCATCACTACTTAACATCTCATCTCCAATCAATGATGAAAACTTTCTTACCTTGTGTACTCCAACACCCTCACCTATCATCATCACAACTCCACCACCAACAAAAACACCAGTGGCCACTACACCACCTCCCGCACCATCTCAATTACCCAAATCGCTATCACCTCCAAGATCCCCAAAACTCCAACCTATAGAGTTGTTTGCCACACCACCAACCTCTCCACACCCCTACTTGGAAACTCTAGAAGTCCTTCCACCCAGATCAACCAATCCACCACCATTGCCATTTGAGAGTGAACCTTCACAACAACAACCATTACTCTTCCACCCTATTTATAAGGAAATCCTTGGCACCCTAACTAGGGGGAGCTAATCAAGCACTAACCTTTGTTTTGTAGCATTCTCAATTCATGCATCATATACTTGGCACCCTAACTAGGGGGAGCTAATCAAGTACTAACCTTTGTTTTGTAGCATTCTTAATTCATGCATCATATACTTGGCACCCTAACTAGGGTGAGTATTGTCCAAGGGGGAGCTAATCAAGCACTCAAAATTCATGCATCATATATACTTGGCACCCTAACTAGGGGGGGGGGGTAATGACCAAGGGCTTGCACTACATTCCGCTACGCATTTCTTCTTTTTGTTTCGACAAAAAGGGGGAGATAATATTAAACTCATACATCATACATTTTATACAATTTAATATGCCTAAATTGATTTTAAAATTGCATAAAACTAATTTAATCTATATTTTTAAAAGACTTGCACTCTATTTATCTCATTGCTTAAAAATAAACTTTATGTTTTGTCCTCAACAAAAAGGGGGAGATTGTTAATACAAATATCATCTAAAAAATGTTATTTATATTTTACGATCTTTGCTATATTTTGTTAATGACAATTATAAACTTTATTTATAGCAAAACATAAATATAGTTAAGTCTTTTACATTGTTGGTCCATGAAATTGAGTAAAATAAGAACAGATTCATTGATGATGAACAATTATTACAAAGATTACTCAAAACCCACTAGACTACATGATAACATCTTCAACTTCTTAAAGGGGATATTTTCGGTAAATATCCCCTTTGGGTGACAAATAAACTCTCATTGATCCAAGCTATGCTTGATGATTCAATGAGAGGATGATCCTATCAACTAATACACTTTGTGTATTCTTTTGTTTGTTTAGGAAAACATACAATCTCTATTACAACAGACACAATATATACAGGTAACTAAACAAAGACATGTGGGGTAGGTATGAGTAAACATCCACTTGTTGTGTGTTGTCATCCACTTGGTGTGAGTTGTCATCCACCAAGTGGTCCCTCTTCTTCTTCCTCTTTTGTCTTTGTCTGACTTCTATCTTTTCTTGTAGAAGTTCACGCCCATATATATCAGTCTGCTTGTAGAGATAGCATCTTCAGGGTCACTGAGACATTTGTCAATTCTCAGTGATACTGGAGTTGTTTGTAACTCGTATACTTTACTCACTGACACCGTATCAGTAAGTAAAGTGTTTCTTCAACAATGAGCTTTATACAACACTCACTGATTTCTTTATCAGTGAGTAACCCACTATTTTATCAGTGAGTTAGGCTATTTTATGTTCAAATCTTGTCAGGGTACTTGGGTCAAATTCTTGACCCAACAATCTCCCCCTATTTGAATATACAAATAGCCTGGGTTCAAACCTGCTTGTTCAGGGACTTGGGTTTAGTTCCTGAGGTTCAGGGGGTTCAGGAGACTTGGGTTTAGTTCCTGAGGTTCAGGGGTTCAATGACCGGTTCAGTGATAGGGTTCAGGGTTCATGGGGTCCTGAGGGTTCACTTTGACAGGTTCATTGTTTGTCTCACTGAGAGGGTTCAGGGACTTGAGGGTTCAGTCACCAAAGAAGGTTCAGGGACTTGGTCTGAGGTTCAGTGACCTGGGTTTTAGTCACTGAGTTCAGGGACTTGGGTTAAGTTCAGTGACCTGGGTTTAAGTCACTAAGGTTCAGTCACCTGGTGGGGTTAGTTTTCAGTGACCTGATGTACTGATATTCACCCCCAATATTCTCAAACTCTATAACACCCTGAGGCATATTCCAGTTCCTTGATGAGAACTTTTTCTCTACCACCTCCTGAGTTACAAATAACACCCTCTGATGTTGCCACCTCTCAGCCTGAGAACTAACACTCTGAACTGATTCTGTCACTATTTATCAGTGACTATCAACTCCTGGTTTTTTTTGTTTCTCAGTCCCTGATTGTTTTTCAGGGTTTCTGATTCTAACCCAATTCACACAACCCATTTAACATCACAACACTGCTCCACCTTTCTTCATCACTCCCTAAAACACGACCCGTAGTACCTGATCATTTCAGCTACTTCTCTTATTTTCAGAGATTCGTCTTCATTTCAGGGACACAATGGTATACTGACTTTTTGTCAGTTTTAATATCCCTGATCCTCAAACCACATTAACACTCCCTGATCAGGCTCAGCCCGAAACAACAACAATTACAGCCCCCTGATTTTTGAGGCTCTCACCTTATCCGTGTCACACCCTGATAACCAAAAGCTTAATAAGCTTTCCAACTACCTATTTCAACCTTATCGGGTCAGTCCAAAAGAAATATACATCAACCTTTCATCAGCCTCCCTCCTTTTTATTTTGTCAGTCTTATCACAAAATCTATGACAAACACACTGTCTGTAGACTTCATCACATCCTATTTTTCAACCCACACTTCCTGAGTCGACCTTAATTAAAAGATTCGTTTCACATCCCTATTTCCTGAAAAACCGAGAAAACTCTGTAATACCCATACCATCACCCAAGTTTGCGACAGTGACTTGGGATATGGGCCCACCATGCTTCCGCTGCGTTGGGGCTTGTGAGGTGTTCATTGGTGACGGTTTTTATGGTCATGATTTTTGATGTGAGTTGCAGTATGAAGATCGATTTACATATTTCTGAAAGAATCTGTGATTCTCTTTTGTAGATCGATTGGGTTTACTTATTTGATTTTGGATGTGTGTTGCTGTGTGAAGAATCTGTGAATCTCTTTTGTAGATCGATTGGGTTTATCTTTTTGATTCCAGAAATTGCAATAGAGAGGAAAAAGTTGGAGAGTTTTTTTTTTTATGATAGATCGATTTGGATTTGGTAGTTGTGGGTTTATTGAGTGGTGTTGGATTTTGACTGATTATAAAGAAATCAGTAGTGGTTTTTTGTTGTGAGAATAGATCGATTGTTTTATTGTTTGTGTTTGATGAAGTTTTTTTGTGAGGTGATGGATAGGATAAGGTTTTGATGATCCAATTGTAGATTTGGTTTTTTTTTGTGTGGTGGGTTTTTTGTGTCGGGTTTTGTGTGTGGATAAGATTTGTGTGGTGGGTGTATGTTTTGTGGGGTTCAGGGAGGGTTTTGGTGTTTGTCAGTCACCAATAAATGTGTTTCTCCCCCTCAAAAATTGCTATATCAGTAGCAGTTTTTGAAGATCACATTTTTTTGAAGAATGTTATCAGCAATCATGAACGGATCTGGATCATAAGAATAATCCACCCGCTCTGATACCACTTGTTGGTCCATGAAATTGAGTAAACTAAGAAAAGATTCATTGATGATGAACAATTGTTACAAAGATTACTCAAAACCCACTAGACTACATGATAACATCTTCAACTTCTTAAAGGGGATATTTTCGGTAAATATCCCTTTTGGGTGACAAATAAACTCTCATTGATCCAAGCTATGCTTGATGATTCAATGAGAGGATGATCCTATCAACTAATACACTTTGTGTATTCTTTTGTTTGTTTAGGAAAACATACAATCTCTATTACAACAGACACAATATATACAGGTAACTAAACAAAGAAATGTGGGGTAGGTATGAGTAGACATCCACTTGTTGTGTGTTGTCATCCACTTGGTGTGAGTTGTCATCCACCAAATGGTCCCTTTTCTTCTTCCTCTTTTGTCTTTGTCTGACTTCTATCTTTTCTTGTAGAAGTTCGCGCCCATATATATCAGTCTGCTTGTAGAGATAGCATCTTCAGGGTCACTGAGACATTTGTCAATTCTTAGTGATACTGGAGTTGTTTGTAACTCGTATACTTTACTCACTGACACCGTATCAGTAAGTAAATTGTTTCTTCAACAACAAGCTTTATACAACACTCACTGATTTCTTTATCAGTGAGTAACCCACTATTTTATTAGTGAGTTAGGCTATTTTATGTTCAAATCTTGTCAGGGTACTTGGGTCAAATTCTTGACCCAACATACATATATAGTCATAAGCTTTCATAAACACATAACATCATCTACATGTTACATATATAGTCACGAGTATATACATGTTACACATTCATATACATTTTACAAGTTACATTCATATACATTTTAATTCTAAATTTGAAAAATGTACTATGACATCATGACATGCATCACTTTGAAATCTTTAGGAGATTTTGAAGATCATATGTATATCTTGCTTAGATCCTTACTCAATGATAAGATATGGAAATATCTTGGTTAGATTTGGTGAAGATTTTTGAAGATTTGCTGTCAGGTTCCCACGGAACCAAACTAATACACGGACGGATCCCTCAAATTGGATTCGTCCCATTCGTGGCTTGTTGAGGCAGTTGGCCTATAAATAGCAAGCCACACATTCATGTTTTCTCATCACTTATAAGCATAAACAACATCATACATTCTTTCATTCATTTCTAACCCATTTATATTTCATATTTCATTGTTAGTGATCTTTCTTTGTAGCAAGAAGATCAAAGCATCACAAGCTTCAACAAAGCGTTGCAAGACTTGTTAGTTAGTCATTGTGTGAATTTGTTGTTTTTCACACATCATTGTTTGTACCAAACAATCATAATACCTCAGTAGTGATCCGTTAGTATTTTAGTTCTCAAAATACATAGAGTATCGGGAGTGGTTGTACCCTTGTAAAAGAACTCGGTATTTAGCTTTGTAACGGAAAAAGTGTAAGCAACGTTTGTAAAGGTTTTCTCCGCCGAGAAGGGAGCTTGTTTCTTAGTGAAGAAAAACTCTCGAGTTAGAGGCTCGAGGAGTGGAGTAGGGTAAGGAAGAGAGTCCTTGTAGACCGAACCACTATAAACAATCGTGTTGTGGTTTGATCATTCATTTCCTTACTTGCATGTTATTTATTGTTTGATATTTGCATTAGTTGAAATCACACTAAGTATTCAAAGCAAATTAATTTTAAAAACGGTAAAACTATTCAACCCCCCTTCTAGTTTTTCACATAGTTGTTTACTTGATTATCTTTGACTGAAAAACAAAAACTAACCTTGTAAGACAATATTTTTAGGTGAAGTCTATCTTGTTCGAGCTCCAACCCCGTGCCATCCTATGAAAGGCTCTGCACTTTATGCCAATGCCACCTGTCATTTTAAAAAGTTACTTAGTACTCATATTCGATATAATGCTAGTTATGTTATATATTTCTATTTATTCAACTACTATTGATAAAATGATGATACCTGAACTATAGCGAGAGCAGGCAAAGCGAGATCAGAACAAACATGATCAAAGAACCTCTCTGATCTCCATTTTCCCAACGTGCCATATTCTCTTGTCACTATGTCACTTTCCATGATACCACAACAACCCTTTGATAGTACCCCTGGCTTTTTTGGCAGCATGGGCCTGCTGAAAACCATCAGATGTTGAATTGAAGTGCCAATGTGCCATACAATGTAGTATCCACTTTTTTTGTTGTCACATTTTAGCACATGAATTCAATATATTATTCATATTTTGCCAATATATGCAACACTCAATTCAACATTTTCTCCAGCATACAATGTAGTATCCACTTTTTATTGTTCTACATATCAATAAGTCAACATTTTACCAAATAGGCAATAGTAAAGAACATGCGGAGTATAGACATAAGTATTCGCATAATGCAACATTGATACTAAACTCTGACAGGCAACTAACAATACGCACTAACATGCAAGGAAACGAACCAAATACGCAACTCTAAGACTACTCATTCCAATAAGTTACTGCTAATCTCTCTTTTCGCCATCTGATACAATTTTTATTTTTACTTCACAACATATGATAGAAATCCACAACTAACACAAATTAACACCATCCATAGGGCCAGAAAATAAGCAAAAACAAACACTATGTTACACATATAGGCAAAAAAAACCCAAAAAACATTCTCACGTATGCAAACAACAAATCACAACTTCAAATTTACACAAATAATTTGGCAAAAAAAAAACCCCAGCTAATAACTCAATCAAATTAGCAGAAAAAATAAAATAATAATAAAAATAAGAGTTACTTACACTTGCTGGGATTATCAGGCTCCATTGAGCACGTCACCTACATATATTAGCAGCCTCATATTATAAACTACAAAACACAAAAAAACATCAATCAAATTAATAATCTCAATATCAAAAGCAAACCTAATAAAAAGTTTATTATTACCTGATCCGACATCACCAGGTCCATCGGAACGCTAATTTCCAAATAAAAAAAATTGAAAACAAATACCTCAAAAGGCTTTGTTGCAAACATCATCAGCAAGGCATCCTGCAAAAAAAACCACCAAAAACCCCCAAATTAACGAAACCCTAATTTGAAAAATAAAATAAAATAAAATAATAAAAACCTAAATTTAAAAACCATAAAATTAAACACAATTAAACCACCATAAATTCCAATTTAATTAAACCCCAATTTTAATATCCAGATTTCGATTTATTCGAAATTTTAAATAAAAAATAATAAATGAGATGGAGGCCACCTTTCTTCTTCAGCCGATCATTTGTGCATTTTGTTCCCCACCTTTTTCGATTAACGATTCATCATTCTCAGGATTTTTTCCCTCTTTTTCGATTTGGTGGGAAGCTGGGTATGTGTGGGTTTGTATTTTGTGTTTTGTGTTTGTGGTTTGTGTTTTGTGGTTGTGGATTGTGTTTTGTGTCTGTTGAGTAGCTTGTGGATTTGGGTGATGGGATTTCAGAGATGCAAATCATGTATGTGAGGATATGATGTTTTAGAGATGATAATGAGAGAGTGGAAGAAAGATCGAGAATTTTGTATATGTAAGTGACTGGAAAAAGGAGTTTTTGGGGTAGCAATTCACTATTGCTTTTACTGTACACCCCATACAGGCAACAGTAGCTGGAGCTACAAAGTGTGGAGGCACCAATTTGGGGATAGCAATCCCAACAAATTTTACTATGATATAATGTATGAACATACATACAACCACAACTTTCAAGGACACATCAATAGCTTTTAACTATATTGGGCCTATTGGCGACCATACACTAAAAGTAGTAGAGGACATTAATGCTCCTCAAGTTTGCATGCCCGTGATGTTAAACCAATTGGAGTTAAAGAGGATTTCTTTGGCTCATATAGTACGGAGTATGAGATAAAATAATTCATTTGGGTTGTAAAAAGTCATTTATTAGTCATTTATTCGGCTACCTTAAAACATCCTATAGGATTAGCTCTTATGTTTGTTTATATAAAACTAAGATTAAATATGTGACGTGTTATATATAGGTTTGCAGTTACTTGTACAAATAATTCAATCAACAGAGCAATAACCTAAGAGCAGGGGCGGAGCTAGTAGGTGATTAGTGGGTGTTGAGCCATTCCTAATCAACGCACTTCATTCATTAGTTAATTAAATTACAAAAGAATAAGTTTTGCAATCCAAAAAGGGCTAGCGGCGCAGCTTGTTACTCGTTTGCCTTCCACCTCTATGTAAATCCAAATTAATTGGTTAATGAAAAATTACAAGCCGCTTTTCTAATAGTTTTTTACTTTTTTACATTTAGCCCCCATTATTCTATACATGTCTACAAAATTCAAAAATGAATAATTTAACCCATAAAAGACAACGCTATAAACAATTTTTGAAGCGATGGTTATCACTATGACTTTCTGTGTTAAATACGAGTGACCCTCCTTAACTAAAAATGCCGGCTCCGCCCTGCCAAAGAGGTGATTAGACATTGAGACCTCTCTCTAGTCTAAACTATATTTGGATTCGTTATCGTTCTCCTGTGTTTTAGCCCGTGTCTCTTTCTTTTCTAGTTATGGTACTGGCAGCCCACCCATTTAAGCCCATATTACTTCTTTTTTTCTTTTTCTTTTTTTCTATTTTTTTGGCAAAAAAAACACTTCTATTACTCCTTCAACAAAGTTCAAGAAAATTATACAAAAATTGGGCCAAGATCCTTATGTCAATTAAACTAGGGTTTTTGGTCTAAAATAGCAACGAACTTTTAAATGTATCAATTTAATACGTGAACTAAAAGTGTTCTCATTTAATTGAAAAAGAATAGAAGACAAAAACGATAAAAAAAAAAAACAAGAAAACATCATGTACTTGTGTTTCAACCACACACAGTACAATGTACAATATACAATGCGTCATTTCAGTTGAGCAATTAAGTTAACAATGATAAATCTATACTAACATTAAATGAAAAAAAAAAAAAAACATGCTTTTTTAAACAGCTTTATGGACATGTAGAAGAGCAAATAATATAAACGGCTCATGTTTAGGTAAGTAAAAGTATATATTCAAAGCCTTATATGAGGGTGTGCGAGATGTGCTGTCATACAGGGCCTCAAATTATATATATATATATATATAGAGGTGAGTTAAAATAAAAAGAAGATTTTTGGTAAAAAGAATAAGAATGATAATTGACCATTGATTTACTTAATTTAACCAATCAATGGATGAGATTAATAGTATAATCTAATAAGATTTGAAAGGGCAAAAAGGTCTTTTAGTCAAAATCCATCAACACTTATTCTCCGTCATTTATAACTGAATTCCTCCACCAACTATACCCACTTTCTCTCTCTTACTTTACCTTCTCCTTCTAAAAACAAAAATCATAAGCTGATTTCATGTTTACTCATTCAAAAATGCATCAAATATTGTCAATCGAAGTATGAACAGTGATTTCACCTAATCGAAGTTAAACTCGATGATTTTACAGGTAAAATGGTGTTAAACAGCTACAAAAATATGTGTAAGTCAATTAAAGTTTTTTTTTTTAAAATTTTTTTTTTTTTTTTTTTTTTTTTTTTTTAAATTATTATAAAGGTGCACGATTTTACAGGTATGATGTTATTAAAATATATAATTGATTTTTTAATCTCAATTTTGTTAAAAAGATGTATATTAGATTTGATTTTACATGGTTCGTGCATTGATTAAGGCGTGAATGTGACACGTTTGTGTAATCGTTACTTGTTTGACATTTTTTTTGTGCGTTAAGATTGGCCTAGACGTACATAAGTTTGATTGGAAGCTAGTTAAAGTGATAGTCGATGGAAATCAACATGTTCTCAATGAACATATATGTTGTAGTGCATTAAAAATGGATAATTGAGCATTAGTTTTCATAAGTTAACCAAAGTGATAGGCGTAGGAAACATGTGTTCTCAGTTAAAACTTACACATTTTTGTGCATTAAGTTGGCTAAACATTCATTAGATTTTATAAAATATTAGTCAATGTAATATGTTTGGGTTATTGTACCTGTTTTGTAGAATAACCTTATTTTGCGCATAAAAATAAACTAAATGTGCATTAGTATTTTTAAAGTTAGTAAACTGATATCCTTATGTCATTAGCACACATTTGTATGAAATGACATTGTTTTGTTCAAGAAAATGGACGAAATATGCATCAGTTTTAATAACAAGTTAGTAAACTAATATCATTAAGTAATCAACATGCCCTTGTATAAAAATAATATTGTTCTGCACATCAAAATGGGTTATATGTGCATTAGTTTTCTTAGTAAGTTAGAAAAAGTGACATTGTTAGGTAATCAACATGCCTTTGTATGAAATGACATTGTTTTGTGCATTAAAAATGGGCTAAAAGCGCATTAGTTTTCACAGCAAGTTAGGCAAGGTGGTAAGTGCAGGAAATCAGCGTGTTCTTGGCTAAGACTTAAACATTTATGTGCATTATACATGGGCTAGACGAGCATTAAGGTTTTACATGAAGTTAGGCGTAGTTGTAGGCGTTGAAAATCAGCGTGTTCTTGGCTAAGAGATACACATTTTTGTGCATTAAACACGGGCTAAACGAGCATTAATGTTTCACATTAAGTTAGGCATTGCGATAGGTGTTGGAAATCAACGTGTTCTTGGCAAAGACTTACACGTTTTTGTTCATTAAACACCGGCTAAACGAGCATTAGTTTTCACAGGAAGTTAGGCATAGTGATAGGCGTTGGAATCAACATGTTCTTGGCTAAGACTTTCACGTTTTTTGTGCATTAAACATGGGCTAAACGGGAATTAGTTTTGACTAGAAGTTAGGCGTAATGATAGGCGTTGGAAATTAGTAAAATGTGAAACAATTGGATTATTGTTCTGATCGGGTCCTCAATGATCAGCATATGATATCAGTTTTATTGGCAATGAGTGATATCTCAATGGTACAAAGTTGTAAATTTTCATTTGTTATTAATGGTGTAATATGGTGACAGATTATTTGGAACTCTTCAACTTGAGCAGAGTTACTGAAGTTTGTAGACCAGAATCGTGCAACCTTAGCACCTGATTGTACATAGATGAGTGGCTCAAACCATGAGATGTTGGAGCTTACAAGTAATAAGGATGGAAAATTGTATGGTGAAGAGAAAACTGCCGATGATAATGTAGCATCATCTCATGGGAACTTAACAGATAAGGAGGATTTGAGATTGGTTAGCAACCTTCAACTTGGGCTGACTTCTTTGCAGTTATCATGATCCATCTCACTTATTTAAGGGGTTTTTGGATTGGTTGCTATTGTTTGGAATCATTTTGTGCATTAAAAATGGTATAATTGTGCATTCGTTTTCATACGAAGTTAGTAAAGGTGACATGCTTAGGTAATCAACACTCTATTGTGTGAAATAACACTATTTCGTGCATTAAAATGGTCTAAATATGCATCCGTTTTCATAGGAATTAGAAAAGGTGGCATGCTTAGGAAATCAGTAAACTATTGTTTGAAATGACACTATTTTGTGCATTAAAAATTGTTTAAATGTACATTAATTTTCATAGGAAGTTAAAAAGGTGACCTACTTAGTTAACGAGTATGCTAACGTTTGAAAAATCATGGTTTTGTGCACTAAAAATGGTGTAAATCTGCATTGGGTTTTAGTAATGCGATTGTATAAAGTGATGAAAGAAATCTTAGAAAGTTACCCTCTGTTTTGTTAATTAAAAAATTGGTGATATATGGTTAAAACTGTTTTGTTAATTAAAAAATTGGCTAAATATGCATTAGTTTTTGTAGGAAGTTAGTAAAAGTGTGATATGTTTGGGTAATCGTGTGTTATGTGAAACAACAGTGTTTTGCGCATTAAAATTTGGGCTAAATGTGCATTAATTTCAGTAGGAAGTTAATGAAAGTGCGATATGTTTTGGTAATCGTGTATTATGTGAAATAACATTGTTTCGTGCATTAAAAATGGGCTAAATGTGCATTAATTTTTGTAAGAAGTTAGTAAAAGTGCGATATGTATGGGCAATTGTGAGTTGTGTGAAATAACATTCTTTTGCGCATAAAAATGGACTATATATGCCGTTACTTTTCGCTAGTTGTAGTAAAATTGACATGCTAAATGTGCATTAATATGTAGGTCGATAATAGTTTTGTATCAAGCATTCATGCATTTTTAGCAATGAAACGATGATATGTCAGACACCAAAAACCTTCGTTTTTGTTATGCTTCAGATGTCGAAGGAAAAAGAAAAAGACATCGAAGATGAATTCACAGAGGTGCCCGATGTCATTGCTTCTCAGGGCAGCTCCAACACCAGCGACCCTAAAAAGCCCAACTCCAAAACAAGCAGGGACAAGAAACAGAAGGTTCAGCAGATGAGTCAGGGCCAAGGAAAATGACAGATTCTTGAAGCATGACTAGTATGTAGCGAACTAGAAAATGTTACTGTAACATTTAAAGTGTAGTTCATGTATCAACTGTTGTAGTCTAGTACTAGTTGGTTTATTGTTTGTGTCAAAAAGTATACAGTGGTTATTTATGTTGAATGAAACGATTTAGAAAAGTTTTAGATGAGATAATGTTTTAATTATGTTATATCGGTATCATCTGAACCATACGAATTAGCGTGCACTAAACAAGATTTTTAGACGAGATACTGTTTTAAGTATTATATAGACTGTGCTTCAGGTATATGCGATGATAGTACCATTCTGTTAGCTGTACTACATTCGGTCAGTGCAATTCTTGATTCTTGTAGGCAAACTGACGCTCATAGGAGCTATCTGAATCAGAGCCTTTAAAACCAAATGTTGCTTTCCAGATCCTTTTTCTCTTAATTGTTATCTTGTCCATGTCCGACTTTGAATTTTAAAGTAATCCATGAAACACCTGTGTATATACAACTCTAAGATAAAAAGTGATTACCTTTAATGAACTTTGAGTGAAAGTGTCAAACTTCTCTTTAATTCTTTTTTGGCTTTACTGTGACTTTTCCTTGTATGTTGCATATAGGAAATTTAAATGTACATTGTAATATCCTCAGTTCCTCACTTCATTTGCGTCAGTTTGCACATGGAAATAATTTGTTAAAACTCATATAGGGGAAGATCACATGAGAACCAATGCTCTCAATGTAGATGAATATCCATTTTATCGTAAGTCATTTTGCGAAATATGCAAATTTAACCACTCATAGGAAGGTATATCATTACCTCAAGCACAATCTTGTAAGTCACTGGTGATGGGCGCAACATTGAGAGCATTGGTTCCTAGTAATTCATGTACGCAACATGACTTGCGATAAAATGGGATATTCATCTACATTGAGAGCATTGGTTCTCATGTGATCTTCCCCTATATGAGTTCAAACAAGAATCAATGAGCACGTGGACGCCTAGAAATTCATGTGCGCAACTGCACATGCACATTGGTTCTCGCATAAACTTACCCTGTGCTGAAATTACGGTAGAAAGAAAGCCCTTTTAGCACATTTGTAACAAATTACAGAAGTTAAATCTCTATATTACTGTTGAATATAATTTCGGATATAATGAACTCAAACTTTGATTTAAATTACACGATAAGCCCTTTTTGTATCTGGTATACACTTGCAAATAATTGAGAAAAACTTATTCGCTTCGGGAAAAAAGAAAAGAAATAAGAAAGTCATTTTAATATCAAATTATACACCCCACTAGAAATTGAATACAGTTGTCGGATCATTGTCCTTATTTGAATGCATGCCAGGAAGCATCATAAAGGTTTCAGTAGTACAACATTTTACTAAAATAGAAAATGCAACACAAAAGCCTGGACTTGCCAAGTACAAAGCATGAACACGCAGAGTCAATACTAGTTTTTTTAGGGACAAATCTAGTGATGGTGATCTTGAACATAGCGTAAACCACAATACTTGCAAATAGCTGCCGCACTCTTATCAAGACATATGAACTCTATGGGATGGCCTAGTACAGGATCAGTATCTGCAGTGATGAAAAACAACAAACTAAGCACATAAACCGTAATTCATAATTGTATGCACAAGGCAAGTGATGAATATGATGATTAGAATAATTTACAGATCAAGTATTTTGTCGAGGGTAAGAGAAAGACCTCCTTCACAAACTGCAGTTCTGCTCTCAACTTTGATGGGTGGGACTTCATTGATCAACTCCATTGGAGATTTCTTGGTTGTGTCCTGTAAATTACAAGGAATGACCAGTTAGTTATGTCTCACATCTACATTTCGCAAAGACGACTAAACTAAATGACATATCAGCAGACTGGAGATGAAAAATCATATATGGTATTCAAGCAACCTCTATAAATTCAATATCATGTGGATAGGTAACAGCGTCATACACAACTCCGCAAAGAACATTTGAATGTTGAAAGGATGCTAACAAGTTTACTAGAAAAAGGCTGGTTCATTTTATATTTGATTAGCCATATGCAGCAGATGTATTAGTGGACTTTCTAAAATATATGGAAGTCAGGTTGGAATGGCTGTTTTCGCTGGTGTTTGAAGTTCAACTCATGTGTGGAAGGTTTAAGCAATAAACATGATTTCTCAGACTTGAAAACAAGCAATATCAAGAAAAACAATTAGACTATAAAAAAATTACTCCAAACTGCAATCGAGATGCTGTATATTGGTAGCTCTAGAGGTATGACTTCAATGAAAACGGTTTTGGCGGTCTTACATGCTTGGGATTGTGATGACGAAACCTAGAGCAATTTACAGGTAGTCTAGCTAAGTGCCTATATGAAATGCGGAAGCCTCTTAATAATTTTAAACCTGCAGATATCTCTGAAGGCTTAAAAGACCCTGAATTAAACCTCAAAGAGATAATATGGCATGAAAAACCAATTTGTTTATAAAAAGTAAGAGTAAATTCTGTATAATACCGACCAAATAGCACATACCACCCCCACCTAGAGACAAATCCATCTCTAGCAGTTTTGTACTTATACACAACTCATCAAGTCATTTGCAGTTCCACCACAAATCCGTAATTGTATCAAATTACACTAAAAACAATAATTTACCTATCAAATTACACTAATAGCACAAAATTATTATCAAATATATTAAATTTCAACAAAAAGATTAATACGATGTCCAACTGAAATCGATTTTATATCAAAATATACATACCTTGATTATCACTATTGTTAATCGATACTGATTGTACAAATAATTGCACGACCAGGCCTTCGATGGTGATCAAAGGAATAATGGGGTGTTGAGATTGCGCCAAGCTTGTTCTTAACCTGAAATAAGAAATACAAAGACACTACGTTAAGTGATTGCGCAGGGATTGGACCCTGCGAACCACCTCCGGCGTGCGAGTAAGTGTGTGTAAGGGTAATGTAGGTTGTAAATGACGAGAATGAAGTTAACTTACATTGTTCATGACCGACTAAGCTATTTATAGGGGAGAAATAGGCCTTAGTGGGCGGTTTGCACATATTTCGGAGATCATGGGGGCGTCCCATGATTTATGCTAACCGCTAGGGCTTTGTAGCCCACGATCTCTATTTTGGCGGGAAAGCCAAGGGAAGAGGAGACTTGGGTTTGACCAGGTCAGGATTATCCTTCGTGCTAGTTCCTTTGTAGGAGATACCCCGAAGGGCTTAAGGCTTCGATTGGCGGATTCCCACATGGTAACCAGTTCGCAGGCGAATGGTTTTACGCCAATGAAACGTGTTAGGAGATTAACCTGGGCCTCCAAAGGGAGGGCTTTCTAAAGGCTCGAAGGGGAGTCCTTCGACCCGTTCGGAGGGTACATCATCAAGCCCCCCAGTCGAAAGTGATATGTATGTACGAGTATATATTGCATTCGACTCAAAAAATCTACATGCACTACACCCATTAAATTAAACTTTCGTGAAAAAATAAAATAAATGTCCAACTAACCCGCGCATTTAATGCGGGTTAATCATTATCCTTCCATTAGTCTTAATAACCCAATCTTCGGTAAATGTGAAACGTCAATTCAATTTTTGAATTTGTTTGAAATCCGTTTGCATAAGAGGGGTAAATAAACACGTGTATGCCCAGAATTTAAAGGCATGATGGGTATTTAAACTCTTAGCACGGTAAACCCTAGATCACTTTAACCTTTCGCCCAAAATACACACATAGCACTCTGTGTTCTTGTGCTTCCGCTGTAACGAAAAGGTAAAATTTCCGTCCTATCTCTTTGATCTTTATACTTTTTTATAGTGACATGAGTATGGCAGCAAAAAGAATAATTAGGGAACAAACATGCACTTTGACAAAAGCAGTATTATCTGATTTCCTTCATGATTACCCCTTACCTGCTGGGCTCAAAATCATACTTCCAAGTAAAAGACAAAATGTTTTCGATGCCCACGCAGGGTATGTGGGCTTGTATGTGCACGCATTTACCCAGTCAAACCTTCGGATTCCCCTTCATCCTTTGATTCTTGAGTTTTTGCAATACTATAAGGTGCACATTTCCAGATTTAACCCTTTGGGCTAGCCAAACTGACCACCTACATTGTGATGTGTAAAGCTTACGGGCATGAGCCCTCGTTAGATGTTCTTAGGGGTTTTGTAAATTTGTATCCCGGCGGGGATTGGGTGACTATTGCCAAAAGAGGTGAACATGATGTTCCCGTCCTTGTGACGAAGCCCTTTTCGAATATAAGAAATTGGAAAGGTCAATTCTTTTATGTTGAAAGTACAATTATACCGTCCGAGTACCCAGCTTTGCTTGACGAAGCGTTTATGTATGATGAGAAGAAATATAATGACCCTTTGCCCTACGAGGTAAGGAGCGAGCCCTTGTATCAGCGACTTGCACGACATCCTGCTAATGTCCAGACATTCCCCGAACCTATCCTGTTCATGGATGGTATTGCTGAGAGTTTGGAAGGCTCTCCGTTGCATCCTGAAATAATTTGTGAAGGAAAAAGTATGTATATATCTTATTTAAATAATTTAAATAACTTATCTGCTGATATTCATCTCCTTTTCGTTTGTTTTTGCAGAGATGTCTTTCAGAAATTTTGTTGTTGCCGGAGGTGCCAAAGAAGTTAGTTTCATTCCAAGGGACCCTCAAAATGCAAGCTATGGAGTGGGATCTCCATCTAGATCTGTTAACAATAATGATGTCGATGCCTCTGTAGTGAAACCTCTTTCTATACTTCCTCCTACTAAGCCAGTGAGTACTGAGGAAACCCCTCTTTTTGTGGAGGACATTGCTGATTCCGATGACCCACCTTCCGATTCTGATCAACTGAAGATCATGGGATCCTCTGGTATTGCAGACAGGGTGAGGACTAGGAAAGGTACTAGTGCCAAAGCTATCAAGGCTGCCCCAAAGAGGAAATCCAATGCTCCTACCCCCACATCGAGGAATATCAAACAAAAAGTAGAGAAAGCTCGTGGGAAAACCCTGATGTACTCGACTAAAGAAATTGGTGATGATGACATTCATGGTGAGCAAGCCACTCTTCACTTTTCTTTTCTTAAAATGCTCTGTATCTTATGTTTTTCTTGCTTTTGTTCTTTATTTAGGGCTGCCCAACACCAAGGAGCTGCCTGATGCCCTTCCCTGCCGCTTGCTTGTTGAAAATGTCACTCCCGCTTCTTGGAGGAAAACGATGAATGAGATGTCTATTGAGAAGCTATGTGATCTTTATGACAAGAGTTACACCAGGCAGGCCATGTTGGATAATCATTTTAGTTTTCGTACAAGGGCGTTGATTAACAAGGTTAAGGAGGCTAAAGAGGAGGTTGCTGTCATTGTAGCTAGGGAGAAAGAAAGGGAGGAGAACTATGCTAAGTTGGAGTCCAGATGTGATGAAGCAATGGCAGATTTTGAGAAGCATCCAAGATACGAGGCCCTTCGAGCAAAGATGGAAGATCTTGAAGAGCAGTTGAAGAAGTCGCAGGCTGAGTGTGGTAGGCTAAAGGTGGAGGAGGCTAAATTTTTTGGTTATAAGACCCAGGTGAGTGCCCTGGAGTCTAAATGTACTGGCTTGGAGACTGAGAGGACCAGATTGGTGGAGCAGGATGTCGAGCGCTGTCAAGAGTTGGATAAGTTGAAGTTTGAATGCCAAAGTTTGAGGATAGATAGGGCTGAAGTTGTATCGAAGGTTGTCCCCTACATTGCTATGGAGCTATACCATAGCGATGAGGTGGGAGATGTTGTGGGGAAGCTAGTAAATGCGGCTATATTTCATGGCAAGTGCACAACTTTGGAGGAGATTGCGGAGACCAAAAAACCAGTTGTGCTGTCGGAGGTACCATACTAACGTCCGAATTCTGTGCGAGAATATGATGAAGCCGACAATGCGTTCACCACAGCAGAGTACCCCTTCCTTGCCGAAGCAACCAAAGATCCTTCAGCCTCCATCGAAGATCTCCTCTCCAAAAACCCAAAGAAGATACAACCTCCGTCCCCAACCAAGAGAACCTTATCTTTGAAGCCTATGTCTCCAGTTCACCAAGAGGATCCAAACTCTTCCAAGAATGCTTGAAGGTTGCCATGTTGGCATTAATTCAGTCTCTGGGGGTGGCATGTACCCCTTTTTAAACAATTTACCATGGTTGAAGGCATGTGCCTTTGTGTTTAACAATTTATGGTGCTTTTGTCAGGCGTGTGCCTGTTTGAACAATTTATCTTTCGTATGTCTGGGCTTCGACCCGAGACTTAGACAATTATTCTCATATTTATGTTGGATATGGCCTTATAAATGCCAATCGTAGGGATTACATCCCGTTTTTGATATCATGCTTATCTTCTCTTACGTTTTTTTTTTCTTTTAAAAAACGTAAACATACATCCTGAGATTATATCCTCATTGTGTGTATTTTGGACCAAGATTTTGGCAATCGTATAATTTGACTGCGACAGAGGGTCGCGACCCACTCCGTCTTTACCCTTAAGTTGCAGAGGGCTTTTATTACCCTAAGACTTTATAGGAAAGTTAATGTGAATTGTAATGGATGCTATTTGTATACAAGACATGTGTCTTGCTTCATCCTTCGACATTGAAACTTGTAAAGTACTTGGCTGAACAAATCTTTGTTGTATAAAACGAAACAAGATATTTTGAGGGAAATGCGTTATATCATTAAGTGGGTAGGGAGGATTACATCATTTGTAGAAATGAACACTAGGACACCTACCATTAATGCTTCTTTCCCATGTGAGAAGAATGCGTTACATGAAATTGAAAAACAACTAAGTGCTTTTTTTTTCTTTTTTTTTTTTTTTTTTTTTTAAATAATAAGTCTTATATGTAAAAACTTACGAAAGCTAGTATCCAGTTCTTCGGGCTCGCATGCTTTGTTTTCGCAGCATCTCTCTTTACCACTGGACCCTTCGACTTGGCTTTGCTTGCGTTTATTTGAAGGACATATTCTTATATGCCCTCAGGACTTTGGGTAACTTATCTACCCACTCATGCTGATACTGCCCCAACTTTGTCTCGATTTCAATGACAATGTCCTTGTCGACATAAGTGAATATTTGCTTCACATTCAGGCTTTCGCAGAAAGGAGGGAATACCCCTTCGGCAAAGTGTTTCCCTTTATAGGAAGTGATGACTTGTGGGACTCCAAATCTGCAGATTATGTGTTCCCACACAAATTTTTCCACATGTTTTCCTGTTATTGATGCCAAAGGCTGAGCCTCTACCCATTTGGTGAAGTGGTCTATGGCTATGACCAAGAGTTGTACCCTTCCGGGGGCTGCTACTAGGGGTCCGATTATGCTGACTCCCCATTGGCCGAAAGGTCTTGCTAGTGCGATAGAAGACGTATCATACTTTAAAGGGTTCTGAGCTCTTGAGTATGTCTGACATGTCGCGCATGTTTTGATTACTTCTGTTACATCTTCCAATATAGATGGCAAATAGTACCCCCATCTTGCTACTTTTGAGGCGATGGATCTAGGGCTTACGTACCTTTCACAAGATTCTTTATGAATATTATAGAGGATGCTTGAAGCCTGCTTCAGTCCCACACAACGAAGCCATGGGGACGAGCAAGACCTTTTGTAAAGGTTTTCCCCTATAAGCCTATATTGAGGGGATTTAACTTTGATCTTTCGTGCTGTTTTTGAATTATCGGGTAGAATACCACTTATCAAGTATGTCCTTATTGGATCCATCCAGCTAGAGCCTTCGTCAGAGGCTTCATCTTGTGCGATTGACCTATGGACCAATATTTCTACTAAAACCTCTTCGGGCAGTTGAGCCATAGCCGTTGAAGATAGCTTGCTCGGGGCGCCTGCTTTCTTGTTCTGGCTTCTACGAACATGCGTTACCTCATATGGTTTAAATTCCTGAAGAAACTCCTTGGCCACGTCCAAATACTTCTTGATTGTAGGCTGTTCTACCGTGTGGGAGCCTTTGATTTGGTTGGTAACTAGCTGTGAGCTTACGAAGGCGGAGAGGCCATCAGCCTCCATGCCTTTTGCGAGCCGGAGGCCAGCTAATAGAGCTTCGTACTCTGCTTCGTTGTTCGTAGCCTTGAACTCAAATCGCAATGCGTAAGCGTACTCTTTTCCCTTTGAGTTGATTAGGATTAGACTTGCTCCCGAACCATCAGAATTCGAGGTCCCGTCTATGTATAATTTCCACTTCACCTTCGTCCTTGGTGGTTGTTTTTTGTCCTGACTGTGTTCGGAAGGTGCTTTAGCGAGAGGACTTGCGAATATCTTATTTCCGACAGAGTCTGGCCCCCTATGCCTTTTTGATGATTTCGAAGCTTGCAGATTATCAGTAGCTTGGACTTTTAAAGAATTAACCTTGACCCCCTACTTAATTGGTGCGACGTGTTTGGACTTATCAAGCTTATGTTCTGCGTCGGAGGACTTCCCCTCGGTCCTTAGTGTTTGAGGGGCTTTAGCTATGTTAGAACATGTCCGCGCGAGGGTTTCTGATGAAGCGAAAAGTGTACCGCTTTTAAGGGGTCATTTAAGCCCTAAATCGTATTTATTTGATCAAATATTGCCCTAAATCGTTCCTTTTGTCATTTTAGGTACTTTTGGGGAGAAATCTGGAAAAGGAGGCATTTTGGACGTTTTTGGAGCATAAAAGTGAAGAAAACGACAAAGTCTCAAAAATCGGCTAAAAGTTACCTTTGACGGCGTCAGATTTTACTCTGGACGGCGTCATGGCTTGGCAAGAAAAGGTGGATGTGAAATTTACTCATGATAAGCCAGTGAAAATTGCATGTAAATTCTGACGGCGTCACGCTTTAACCTGATCAAGGGCGTCACGGCTTAATTCAAAGAGGGACGGCGTCACATTCAAGGTCTGACGGCGTCAAGCCTTGATAAGCCAGAACGGATTTTGGAGAGCTAAAGAGGGACGGCGTCAATAAGGTCATCCGGGAACCCTAAAAGCGGCGAGGTGACGGCGTCACACTCCATAAGGTGACGCCGTCAGATCCAAAAGTCTATATATAGTTTTCTAATTTTTTGTCATTAGAGGGAGCTTAGTGTGGAATTTTTGGGAGAAAACCCTAAGACGAATTTAGCTTCTTTTTCAAGGCTTTTTGCCTTGAGATCTTCCATGTTACATTGAAAGATAAGTTATCAATTAATCATTCAATATGTCTATGTGTTGTTTGATTTTATCTTGTTCTTGTCTTTTGTTTAACATGTTAGGCTAGATTTATCTTGTGTTTGCTTAGATCTAATGAAACCTAGCTATTGATTATTGGTTATTAGTGTGTTATTAGTTGTATTAGATGATTGTTTATCTATGTTAGGCTTAAGAAAACTGGCTAACTTCCTATTCGGTAACTTGCTTGAACGTCTTAAGAAACATGAACCAAATGCGTACTAAAGGTTTTTATGGTTGTATTTAATGCACAAGCGAATTCTAGTGATCCCATGTTAGGAGCTTCCTAGCCGGCTCGACATAGGAGTGAAGTAGGAGCTTGTAGAGTTGGGGAAGTACGTACGCCACCCCACGATTGGTATTAAGGAATACACCCGTCATCCACGCGACTAATACACACTAATCAACCGGTAAAAGATAGTTAGGGAGTAAGGAAATCTAAGTAAACACATTTCTCTACACTTAAGTTTTCACCAACATTTTCATTTTTGTTATTTTATTTTATTTGCATTTGTAGTTATTTGGGTTAGTTGACTAGCAACTAATTCCGCCCACTCTTTCAAACCCGAGATTTTACTTGCTTTCATAAAAATATAAAAACATAAAAAAGAATCTTCCTCAACCCTTAGACCTATTAGAGTAGTCTTTCATACCTAACGAACACTATTCCCTGTGGAGAACGATCAATCCCCGTACTTACCACTACACTATACTACATCGGTCAGGTACACTGCCTGGTGGGGTTGTAAGCCTCTTGAGATCCCTCGAGAGGTAAAACCTGTTGTAAGGTTGCAAAACCACGCATCAAGTTTTTGGCGCCGCTGCCGGGGAATAGTTATTGTTTAGGTTGAATTTTTTACTTTATAGGTCTACTCACTAGATTCCTTTCTAGTGAGATTTTTATTTTCTTTTTCTAGATTTTCTTTAGTCTATCTATTTTCTTCGTTTCTTTGTTCATAACCATTACCATTCGACATCATGGAAGATGGTAATATCCTTAATCCCAACAACCCACCACCACAACAACCACCACCTCCTAGAGCCCGTACTTTAGGAGAGTATTCCCGTCCTAGCCACCATGGCTATCGAAACACCATTGAGCTCACTCAAGGAGCCAATGTCACACCCTTGCGATCCGACACCATCCGGTTGGTGCAAAGCGGATGCGCATTCCATGGACTTCGTTCTGAAGATCCTAATCAACACCTCAAGGACTTTCTTAAAATCGTTGATTCTATAGACCTTGATGTTGCCACTCGAGAGACGACCCGATTGCGTCTCTTTCAATTCTCTCTGCGGGACCAAGCTAGTCAATGGCTAGAACGTCAACCCGCAGGATCCATCACCTCTTGGGATGATCTCACCACTCGTTTCCTTGCTCAGTTTTTCCCACCGGGAAGAACTACCAAGCTAAGGAATGATATCTTGATGTTCCAACAACGTCAAGGCGAAACTCTCTACGAGGCATGGACTCGATTCAAGGACTTACTCCAAAAAGTCCCTCACCATGGCATAGAACTTTGGCTCCAAGTCCAAATCTTCTATGACCATATCAATCTCTACACAAGGCAAACCATTGACCAATCGGCCGGTGGTAAGCTACGTGATCTAAGTGCGGAACAATCATGGGCTCTCCTAGAGGATCTTGCTCTTTATGACAACGAAAGTTGGAATGATCCCCGTGATTTGAATAAAACGGTCAAGGCAATATCTTTGCCTTCGAACAATTCAAGCACTTCCGACCGTAGGATCATAGAACTTGAAGATCAAGTCAAGTTTCTTATGAAATCCTACGAGGCTCCTAAACTTTCAAGCCAAGTGAACAAAATCACTTCTTCATGTGAATTATGTAGTGGTCCCCACGACACTCGTGATTGCATGGAACTCCCCGAACAAGCTTTTGTGGACTACGCATCCTCGCGTACCGACGGAGCGGGAGACAAGTGGTACACTTTCAAACCCGAGCCAAACCATTACGGTGATACATACAACCCTTCATGGAAAAATCACCCGAACCTTAGGTGGAAACAAAACCAAAACGCACAACAACCCAATTCTTCCAACCCACCTAATCGTTTCCAATCAAACGGTTCCAACTCGAACCGTACTTTCAACAACAATCCTTCCGGCAATGGTAGTACCAATAACTTTGAAGGATTGATGTCTCAATTTATGGCATCTCAAGAAGCTCGGATAGCTAGATTCGAATCCGAATTCAATCAGCAACAAACAGAGATGACCAACAAAATTGACAACTTGTTGAAAGCCCTCAATAACCAAGTGCTATCACCTCCACATAAGGACGCTAGGAACACAATTAGCGGACCCCAAGTAAAGGACCCCTCTTCATCCAAACACGTCCACTTCGTCAACATTGTCACTATCAAACCAATTGATAGAAATGAGGATGATAGTGAACCTAAGGATGAGGATAAGAAAGTCGAGGTTGATAAGGAAGTTAGGACAAGTGAGATTGAAGAAGTAGATGATGATGAGGACTACTTCAATAGGCTACCCACTAAGGAAGAGCGCGTATATCATACGAACTTATTCGATGACCCCGAGACACCATACTTCCTAGGTAGACCAATCATTGAAATAGGTGACCCTTCTAATCTCAACATACCATGTAACATCGGACATTTGCATGTGTGGAAAGCCTACATCGACCTTAGATCACCCATAAACATCATGACTAGAGCCCACTACAACTTGATAATGAAAAATCAACTTGGGTATAGGATGCTCCCTGACAAGGGTTGGATGAGTAACTTCACGGGAAGAGTTAAGGGATTACCGGTTTATGTAGGAAACTTCACCTATGTCACCGACTTTGTAATTGTAGAAGATATCCGCCCAATAGTCGATGCGTCCTTAACTCAAGTGGTTTTTGGAAAACCATTTGTTGAGGTCTCTAGAATGACTTATGAACCTTCCTTAGGGATAGTTAGATTTAAGGATGAGACCGATGAAGTAAACTACCAAATGCCATATAAGATAGAACAATTCCAACACTTGTCAAAAGTTGAGAAGGAGCTCAAGCAAGCGGTCTACTATAGGAATGATGAGGATAGAAATAAAGGAGTAGACTATGTTATGGAAAGGATATTCGGTTTCTACAAGGATTGTTTGAAATTAGGACCGGAATATAAAACCGGGAATGAAAATGGCCTAGGAACCGTGACCGATGATGGAGTCACGTAATGTGAGTGACTTTGAGTCTAGCTACAAGACTCGTTAATAAAGAAAAGCGCTTCTTGGGAGGCAACCCAAGCTTTATTTGCTTTGTGTGTTTATTTGTTTGTTTGTTTGTTTTTATTTGTTTCCGTATGTGTGTTTAATTTTTATTCTTATTGATTCATGTTCAAAAGTAATTTGTGAAAATGCTTTATTTTGTTTTTAACTTCGTCTTAACTACATATAAAGGTATTTTGCAAAAGATAAGTGTAAGGGAAATCTAAATCGGTTTATTAGAACACATATGAACATGAATCGTAATAATAATAAATTAACATACATATTCGTATTTGTTTGAGTCAAATGCTTGTATCGAGTCATAATGATGTTTTGCAGGATTTCCAGGAAGTAAGGTAAAGGTTTTTCCAGAAATTTTCCGGAAACTTAAAAATGAAAATTTTTGTCAGGTCATTTCTAACGGCGTCAGGGTTTATAACCTGACGGCGTCAGATTTAATTTTCAGAAATTTTTGAAAGTTTTGTTTTTAAAAAGTTTTTATTAAAATCTCCAACTTATAATCTCCAGGAATCTGCAAAGTTATCATTCCACAAGCATTATATCCTTATATATAGATTTATCCCACCGATGTTATGCAGGTTTTCGTGTTTGTTTTCTCAGGTTTAACAGGTTATTTTGGACAAGGAAATGTTTTTGGATCAAGCTTATGGCGATGCATTAGTCATGGAGCTTCTACATTACCTTGGAAGAAGATTTAACCGTATTATTTCATTATCCACCAAGCGAATCAGGGGAGTATTTGATTTCATTCTTTTACTTTTTACTTTTACATCTTGTTATTTGAACATTGGGGACAATGTTCATCTTAAGTGTAAGGGGAGGGTAAAAGTACGATTTTAGAGAATGCTATTACGCTTGATTTTTGTTTGTTTAATAGTAGATGTGTAATAAAACTGAGAGAAATACTTGTTAAGGTAATTTTAGTGCCAAATTTAAATTTTTTTACAACATATAGGAGTGAAACTTTGATCTTAATGAGCGTCTCACGGATAGGAGTTATATGACTAGCACAAAAACCGTACCACTAAAAAAATTTTCCACCCCAAATATGTGAGGTTCGCCCCTAGAATTGGTAGGAAAAGCATTTATGCTATGATGTGTGTACCGGTAGCACTTAGATTCTAGAACTTGCGTTAGGACCATTCCAAGGCCACAAGTGAGACTACATTCGTGTAGTTAGATTTACTACATGATAAGAGGCATTAGGATTAACCCATTGTTTTACACCTGTGTTTTTGTTATAATTACTTTGGCTACATTGGTCAAGTAATTCTCCCACACCCTTTGCGTTGTACTCATTTTTAGTACACGATACCCCTAGTACACCCTCAGAGCCTATCTTTTCGTTTCGACCTTTAAGCATTTTACTTAAAGGAAGAATTTGTTACACCCCACTAAAATGTACACCCAAATCGCCTTAGCCTACCTTGTATGCACTCATTTTTAGTGCATTATTGTGACAACATTTGTTTAAACCCAAGTTAATTATCTAGTTGATTACATGGTTGCTAAGTCGAGTCATATCCTTGTACATATTGTTTTGGGACGATTGGGACTCATGGGTAAAGTACTAGTGTAATGGAGTAATGGGGAAGAACATCATTTATTACCCCCATATGTGCTAAATATTTTAAAAAGTAATCCAAGTTTTTCAATTATCTTAATTCGAGTCATTAGAATAGTTAATTGTAAAGTTATGTAAAAGTTCAAGTGTAAGGGGAATGCAATGCCCCTATGATGTATTATTTTGGATGGTAGGGCAAGAGTGTATGCAAAAAAAAAAAAAAAAAAAAAAAAAAAAAAAAAAAAAAAAAAAAATCGAAAAAATCAAGAAAAATACAAAAAAAAAAAAAAAAAAAAAAAAAAAAAGAAAAAAAAGAAAAAGAAAAGTAGAAAAAACATACGGACTACCATCCCGTTTCATTTTATGTTTATTTTTATGTTTTTGTTATTTTGTTATTTTGTTTCTAGCTTAAGATTGAGTCGAGTCTTGGCTTAGCAACATTGTATAGTACATGTAATTAATCAAGATCTTTAACTCGCCACCAGTAAAATATCCTTTATCCAACAAAACCGTGTTTTCCTTTTCCTACCCTACGTTATAACCCATTAAAAGCCTCTTTGATAGTTTATCTTAGTGCTTACGCTAGTGAGGAGGTTTCGATCCTTTCCCAAGCCTATGAATCTATTGCTATGACAGTAGTGAGAGATATTATCTTTTATTATGGATTTATTGATGACACTTGAGAGATTGAGTATCTTACACTACTTGTGAGGTGCTATTTATAATTCACGGCTATTATGATTAAAGTGGAACGATTATTTGTTGTAATATACTTTAGATTAGCTTAAATGACCCTAACTTGTATTTTGATTAGAACTAAAAGGCATTTGTGAGGAAGAAATCTCAAATGTAAGGTATTTGATGAAGCGAAAAGTGACCGTTTAGGGTCATTTTAAGCCCTAAATCGTATTTATTTGATCAAATATTGCCCTAAATCGTTTCTTTTGTATTTAGTACTTTTTGGGGCAGAAATCTGAAAAGGAATTTTGGACGTATTTGTGGAGCAAAAAGTGAAGAAAACGACAAGTCTTAAAATTCGCTAAAATGTATTTATTTGATCTCAATATTGCCTAAATCGTTTCTTTTGTCATTTTAGGTACTTTTGGGGAGAAATCTGGAAAAGGAGGCATTTTGGACGTTTTTGGAGCATAAAAGTGAAGAAAACGACAAAGTCTCAAAAATCGGCTAAAAGTTACCTTTGACGGCGTCAGATTTTACTCTGGACGGCGTCATGGCTTGGCAAGAAAAGGTGGATGTGAAATTTACTCATGATAAGCCAGTGAAAATTGCATGTAAATTCTGACGGCGTCACGCTTTAACCTGATCAAGGGCGTCACGGCTTAATTCAAAGAGGGACGGCGTCACGTTCAAGGTCTGACGGCGTCAAGCCTTGATAAGCCAGAACGGATTTTGGAGAGCTAAAGAGGGACGGCGTCAAGAAGGTCATCCGGGAACCCTAAAAGCGACGAGGTGACGGCGTCACACTCCATAAGGTGACGCCATCAGATCCAAAAGTCTATATATAGTTTTCTAATTTTTTGTCATTAGAGGGAGCTTAGTGTGGAATTTTTGGGAGAAAACCCTAAGACGAATTTAGCTTCTTTTTCAAGGCTTTTTGCCTTGAGATCTTCCATGTTACATTGAAAGATAAGTTATCAATTAATCATTCAATATGTCTATGTGTTGTTTGATTTTATCTTGTTCTTGTCTTTTGTTTAACATGTTAGGCTAGATTTATCTTGTGTTTGCTTAGATCTAATGAAACCTAGCTATTGATTATTGGTTATTAGTGTGTTATTAGTTGTATTGGATGATTGTTTATCTATGTTAGGCTTAAGAAAACTGGCTAACTTCCTATTTGGTAACTTGCTTGAACGTCTTAAGAAACATGAACCAAATGCGTACTAAAGGTTTTTATGGTTGTATTTAATGCACAAGCGAATTCTAGTGATCCCATGTTAGGAGCTTCCTAGCCGGCTCGACATAGGAGTGAAGTAGGAGCTTGTAGAGTTGGGGAAGTACGTACGCCACCCCACGATTGGTATTAAGGAATACACCCGTCATCCACGCGACTAATACACACTAATCAACCGGTAAAAGATAGTTAGGGAGTAAGGAAATCTAAGTAAACACATTTCTCTACACTTAAGTTTTCACCAACATTTTCATTTTTGTTATTTTATTTTATTTGCATTTGTAGTTATTTGGGTTAGTTGACTAGCAACTAATTCCGCCCACTCTTTCAAACCCGAGATTTTACTTGCTTTCATAAAAATATAAAAACATAAAAAAGAATCTTCCTCAACCCTTAGACCTATTAGAGTAGTCTTTCATACCTAACGAACACTATTCCCTGTGGAGAACGATCAATCCCCCGTACTTACCACTACACTATACTACATCGGTCAGGTACACTGCCTGGTGGACTTGATCGAAGGCTCGAGCTTTCGGAAGCAATGCTCATATATGATTTCACAAGGGCTTCCGCAGTCCATACAAGCTCCATTTATTTCCTGGTTAGAAATGAGGACTTCGATGACCACTGGATCATTCGAAGAGACCTTACCTGCGATAGGGGGAAACGTTATCTCCCTTATCTCGTTAGTCTCCGGCTCCGGCACCTTTCTTTTCAAACTGGTTTCGCCCCAATGAACCATGAGTATTGGGGCTTCGAGAGGAGTAGTATCTTTAGCCAATTGAGTGTCGGTCATCTTTTCCTTTCCCTTCTTTATTCCCTTCACCAAGTGTGCCAATTGCCCGGACTTCACAGCTTCTTCTATCTGTTTCTTTAACTCTCTACAACTGTTCGTATCATGACCATAATCTTCGTGAAAGTGACAATACTTGCTGGTATCCCTATTTTTGCCCTTACTTGTCATACGAGGGGGTGCTTCGAAGGCCTTAGCAGCCCTCTCCGTAGCAAGTATTTCCTTTGGAGACTTGGTTAGACTGCTTAACAAACCATGGTTGGGACTTTTGTTGTACGGAGAAAACCTGTCTCTGTTCTTGTTCTTGTTCTTTGACCCTTCCCACGAAGAATGCTTTGAAAACTTGTTGTTGCTGTCTCTGTCTATCGGAGCCCCATTAGTGGATACCTCTTTCTCTTCGATCCAAGTATACGTCTTTTCCATTAACCCTTTGTAAGTTGTCGGAAGGTCGGTGGACAAGAATTCCACCAAACTCCGATTTCGAAGGCCGTGTACGAAACCCGAAATACGCTGATCTTCATGAAGACCCAAAATATGCAAAGTCTCATCGGTGTACCAAGTAACGAAGTCCCTTGTGCTTTCGTTTTCCTTTTGTTTGATGTTGTGCACCGTTAAATGAGTCCTTGTGAACTTCTTTTGCTGACTGAAGTGTGACCGGAACTTAGCCTTAAGATCATCAAGATTGACGATGCTACCGGGCTTTTGCCCATTCCACCAAATGCGAGCAGAATCCCGTAGGGTGTATGTAAACATATGATAGGCCACCGGCATAACCCATTTTTGCATTTTGATAGCCCCTTCGAACAAGTGTAAGAAATTATCCGGGTCCCCCTTCCCATCATAAGTCCCAATGTGTGACGGCATTTTCAACCCATCAGGCAATGGGTAATCTTCTATCCACCTAACGAAGGGCGTAGCTGAACCCATAGGGTCTGAGTATAGATAATTGTAAGGTGGTGCATACATGGGAACAGGATTATAGGGATTGTTGCTTTGGGGCATTCCCATAGGAGTTTGACTTAGGTAAGACTGATAAGGTGTATTCATGGCAAACGGATAACCGTTTCCCATGGCATACGGAGGGTATGCCATAGGATGCCCGAAGGGTATGCTCCCATAAGTTTGAGGGAGGCTTGGGTTATTAGGCTGTCCATTTACTGGAGGATATAAATTTTGAGGATAAGACTGAGTTTGGAACGAGGGGTACATACCATTAGGAGGAAGATTTCCTCCCATATTAATTGTAGGTGGATTGCCTTCTACGCCTGATGCGTGAGAAGGCTGCAACGGAACCCCAGCTTCAGTCCTTCCAAGATGAGCTGCTAGCAATGGAGGCAAAGTCACCCCCCACTTCTTCCTTTCGTTGGCTCCTACCGTTAGAGCCTTTGGTAACCGCCCCTTCTCTCCTTGTCGGAGCCCTCTCGAGAACTCCTTCGAAACCAACGGACCTTCTGCTTAGCCTTTGACTGACTGGAGACCCAATCCTTAAGGCCGATAGAGTTGCTCCTTGGGTCGGAGGCCTAGGTTCCATCTCCATTTCTTCATCATACTCATCACTTGAGTATTCCAACTCCCTTCGAATCTCAGCATTCCTGACTTGCCTTTTTCGAGCCCTTAGGAGGGATTCCAACACTTCGTGGTTGGCTTCGACAAAGGCTGGGCTAATAATGGGCTCCGGATTGGCTGATGTCGAAGCATGATGGTTGGGTGTTATTTCTGGGTGAGAACGTGTTGTGAACGTGGAAGCGGTTATTGGGGGAAGGTTGTTAGAGTCGTTGATTGGTATTGGTGCTAAGGTAGAGAAACCCGGTGGGGGAGTATCTTCTCTCCCTTGATCCATGCCGGAGTAATAGTGAAAGTAGTTGGTTGGTTATAAGCTTGGAAATAACGAGACCAATTGTAGCGGTCCAACGGATGGCGCCACTGATTGTACAAATAATTGCACGACCAGGCCTTCGATGGTGATCAAAGGAATAATGGGGTGTTGAGATTGCGCCAAGCTTGTTCTTAACCTGAAATAAGAAATACGAAGACACTACGTTAAGTGATTGCGCAGGGGTTGGACCCTGCGAACCACCTCCGGCGTGTGAGTAAGTATGTGTAAGGGTAATGTAGGTTGTAAATGACGAGAATGAAGTTAACTTACATTGTTCATGCCCGACTAAGCTATTTATAGGGGAGAAATAGGCCTTAGTGGGCGGTTTGCACATGTTTCGGAGATCATGGGGGCGTCCCATGATTTATGGTAACCGCTAGGGCTTTGTAGCCCACGATCTCTATTTTGGCGGGAAAGCCAAGGGAAGAGGAGACATGGGTTTGACCAGGTCAGGATTGTTCTTCGTGCTAGTTCCTTCGTAGGAGATACCCCGAAGGGCTTAAGGCTTCGATTGGCGGATTCCCACATGGTAACCAGTTCGCAGGCGAATGGTTTTACGCCAATGAAACGTGTTAGGAGATTAACCTGGGCCTCCGAAGGGAGGGCTTTCTAAAGGCTCGAAGTGAGTCCTTCGACCCGTTCGGAGGGTACATCATCAGATACCATTGTGGACAAATTAGAAACTGAGCTTAGCATCCACGATTGTGATTATGTTAATAACTTATTGGTTTTGCAAACCCTAATTTGATTGAACATTGGGGAACGGAGAGAAAGTGTGGATTGAAGAAGAATCGAGGTGTGTTTCTGTGTGGAGGGAAGAAGAAGAAGAAGCTGGGTTTTATTATATAGGTTGTTTGGATTTAGGATTATAGTTAGAATGTGAAATTACTTTTTTACCCTCAATAGTTAGTTAGGATTATAGTTAATATTAGCCATTGATTTTAAATCAAGGGTCAAAAATCCTACTTATTTTTTTTACAAAAAATCCTCTTTTTATTTGATCTCATCCCTATATATATAGGATAAAGATCAAATAAAAAGACAAATATCCGTACATCATGTAAAAAGATTTTTTTTTTCAAAAATTTTCTCTAAAAATTCCAAAAGATCAGGTATGTTGGTGCATGAAAAAGTTGTGAAGGAAGTTTTTCTAAAAGTTGATATTTTTTCCCAAAAAAATTTATGAAAAAATACGTTTGTGCATTAAATCGCTTTTTTGTGCATCAAAAATTCGTTTTTGCACCCAAGTTCTTTTGACTTTTTTTAATCAAAATAACATTGCGCATCTAACTAAAACAAGTTGAAAATTTTGTGCATCAAAAATTTTTTGCGCATCAAAATTCGTTTTTTATGCATTAAAAAAAACGTATAAAAACTCAAAATTAGAAAAACTTTTCACAAAAGTTTCATGCACCAACATTCCTGATCTTGTGGAATTTTTATGGATTTTTTCTCGAACTTTAAAAAAAAAATCTTTTTACGTAGTGTACGGATATTTGTCTTTTTATTTTAACTTTACCCTATATATATATATATATATATATATATATATATATATATATATATATATATATATATATATATATAGAGAGAGAGAGAGAGAGAGAGAGAGAGAGAGAGAGAGAGAGAGAAAGAGAGAGAGAGAGAGAGAGAGAATATATTAGCTACAATTAATTGTAACCAATTGGCTACAATTTTGTGCTATAAATGTGGGCCCCTGATTTTTTTTGTGGGTCCTGATTCTTTTTTGTGGGTCCCTGATTTATTGCTAGTGTGTTTTTTATGAAGGAATTGTAGCCAATTGGCTACATATAATTGTAGCCAAGCTATCCCCATATATATATATATATATATATAGGGGAGGGTTAATGTGAGATCAACCTTAAAGTTCTAAAAGTAAGACCAAATCTGGACCGTTGGATCTTAATATTTGTGTTAGATGAGATTAACATTAAATGAGTGACATTATAGTCATTAAATAGAGTTTGAAGGGTAGTTTGGACAATTCAAAACACATTTTTTGAATTAATTTTTGGTGTATTTTCTTTTCACCAACCATTTTTGTTTTTAATACATATTCTACCAGCCATATTTTTTACACTACTACAATTAATCTTCAAACCAAAACCGTACAACAGCAGATTCTGGTACACCAGAATCCGTGCTTTTACCCAGAAATCCGATACATAAACAGATGAGATACATATAAGATATGTGTATCAAAACCTATCTAAAAAACTGCTACATTACAATAAATCTTCAAACCAAAACCGAACAGCAGCAGATTTCGGTACACACCGGTATCCGTGCAATTTACCCAGAAGCATATACATAAACATATGAGATACATATACAGATCTTGTGTACCAAAAACTACTACACTACTACAATAAATCTTCAAAATCAAAACCGAATACCAGCGACAACAACGGCATACCATGATGTATCCGGTGTACCGGCGACACATACCATGATGTACCCGGTGTACCGGCCATCAAGAAACAGCTTAAGACAGCAGATTCCGGTACACCGGATAAACCGAATGTAAAGCTCCACCATCTTTTATACAAATCTGATACATAAACATATCGGCGTATCAAGAACAAATCAAAACCGAAACAAAAGGGCATATTCATAAACAGATCTGGGTACCAAAAACATGTGTATCAAACCGACCTCGAATGTAAACAGATCTGTGTATCTTGCTTCGGTGTTTCCTCCAATGTAAACAGATATGTGTATCAAACCAACCCCGTCGCAACTGAGCCATCCACCGCCGTCGACAATAAAGCTGCTCCGTCGACAATAAAGTTGCTCCGTCGACATTGTAAAACCCCGAAATTTATATAACCTGAAAAGACGAAAATACCCTATGAATTTGAACTTTTAGTAACATATAACACTATATAAGTATCATCATTCGTACCTTAACCTAAGTATCCGACGCGACAATATTTGAACATATGAACATAATAAGAATATTAAAACTTATGATATGCGAAGTTAAAATATGGTTACACATTTATTTAGCCTAGCCGAATCCATATGTACTATAACTAAAAACTTCGGTCCATGCTATGAAATAAATGTACATTTAAATTGATGGGTCCTAGCCCAAAACAAGTCCAAACCCTCCCTAATTAGCCCATCAAAACAAAAGTCGGCATTTTTTTTTGTATATGACCGATCCTCATCAAAACAAATAAACCTAAAGAACCCTAATTCACAAAGGACCGGCCTCTCTTTTGCTACTACATCTGTCGATCCAAAACTCAGCCAACCAAGGAATTTTGTGGTGTTCTTGTTCAATCAATATCAAGGTAATCTTGTCTTCATGTTTTCAATCCATTCGAGTTAGCCCTAATCGACCATGTATGGGTTTCTTTTTCTTTTTTTTTCTGCTGTGCGATCCAACAAGAAGGGGAAGAAGGAGATTTTGGCGAATTTAACCTTGTTGTGTTCGTGTTCTTCGTGGTCTACGAGGGTATTGTATCAACCTCTTGTTAATTCTTGTGTATTCTTATGGTTCTTGTCAAGTTTTGATGTTTAATGAAATAATAAAAGTGACACATAAAATCATAAATTAAAAACCCTAAAAATCTTATAAGTAAATCGGTTCAGTGGTGTGTGATGGTTTTGATCCGTTTTGATTATGTTATGACCTGTGATAATTGACTTAAATATGTTATGGACTCATCTAAAATCGATTGGTGCCAAGAACTAATGATTTGAATGACGAAAACACTAAGATGGACATGTTTCTGTGAGGTCTGTTTCTGAGTTCGAACTTTTGGTCGACTTTAAACGGCTATAACTAAATGATGTGAATGTATATTTTGATGTTTCTGGAGTCTAGATTGTAGTTTAATGAAATAGCTACCTGGAGAAATTTATTTTGTAATTTTTAGAGGCATGGAAAGGTACTTTTTGATTTTTAGAAAATTATGTGTCTGGTCGGATTTGTGAGTCTGGAAAATCAGTCCGGGTTTTCCATTTTTAATTTTCAAAAAGTGTTGAGTTAGAAGGTTTCCTTTGAACTGGGTAGTATTCAAGATGTATATGACTTCCTGGAAATTTTATAGATTTTTGTGAATTTTTCTTAAAAGGTTTCTAGCTAATAACTTTTCGTATAGTAAAATTTCTCAGAAATCTGAATGTGTTGTGAAAATGGATTTTTAATACATACCTATACTACATAATAAAATCTGGAAAAATTTGGTAAAATACTTTAGACATATGAGCACCTCTGGGAATTTTTGGGAATTTTAATACTGAGTTCTTATATGATTTATAATTTATGGAAAACCTGACAAATTCGTACTTAAAACTGTGTGATGTTATAAAAGGGTAAAATTGTGAACTAAAGGGTGTGATGTGTTTATTGTGTAACCTAAAGGGTGTAAATGGATATTTTGCTAAAAACCAAAGGTCATAACTTATAAAATCTGTAACTTGATGATATTTTCATATTATACCCTAAACTTATGATAATTACCTAATGAACCCTAAATTATGAAAACTACTACATGAACACTAAAACTTTGTAAAAGACATTAAGAATCTTGAACTATGAATATGATCATCTATAATACTTTGAATTTGCATACGGGAATGATATAACATAAAGTCACCTAATATGGAATGAGAACAAGAATGAAACCTTACGGTCCTATGAACTTATAAGAGAACTTGTGCTTATTTGTAGATCGGGTGAAGAGGGAGTGATCTCCTACTTGATTTGATTTTCATTTCTTGCTTGCGTATTTCGTTAAGGTACAGATATTCTGCCCTTCTTTAATAAGGTGCCTTCGTCTCATTTCTGATTTCTGATTCACTGCCATGTTCTTTGATTCTGTGAACCTTTCTGGTTTCTTTCATGATATTATGAACCCTTGTCATGACCTTCTGTTATGAACCTTTCTGATATTGAACCTCTTATGATTATGAACCTTTCATGCATGAACCTTTGCCTATGAACCTTTACTTATGAACCCTTACTTATGAACCATGCTTATGAACCATGATTATGAACCGTGATTATGAACTTATGAAACCAGATAATGACCTATGCAAGTAAACTTAAAACATGATTCATGATACTTGACCTTGACCCACAGTTTGATACTACGAGCCACTCACTAGGCATGAGGGTTTCATGTCCATGTCAGTCGATGCACCGATGGCATGACTCTAGGGCAGGAGAGTGATGACCTGTCCCGTCCCTGCATGTTATGTTTACGTAGAGGCAGATTATGGCCACCTGGGGCGTATGGATGCATCCTAGATTTGTTCATGTTCATGTTCATGTTATGTTATGTTATTCATGGTGACTGATGGTGTGTGCGATACACGTCTTTCACACTCTGGGAGCTAGCTACTCCAACCCATGATTGAGGACACCCCTCATATTTACAAGATACCCATGATGAGGACACCCCTCATATTTACAAGATACCCATGATGAGGACACCCCTCATATTTACAGGATACTAAGAGGTCTCCCCTCTACATGTTTATGATTATGATTATGCTTATGATTTCATGTTATGGGCTCGTAGTGGATTACTGACTTTCCCTTACCTTGCACCTTTACACTTTCCCTTATGACACCATGTATTCTTACCATGCATTCTTACCATGTATTCTTACCTTGTATTCTCACCATGTATTCATGCTTCCATTCTCATTTAATCATGTATTATTCTTTATGCTACTGCTTTGTTTCCGTTATATCTGTTCACTGGGCTTTTTAAGCTCAGCCGCACGTTTTCTTTTCGTGTGCGGCAGATTTTAAGCAGGACGACGGGTTTGGGTATAAGTGAAGAGACTTTTGGACTTAGAAGACTTTGAGTAGAAGCTATTAGAAGAGATGTACTTATGGATTTTATAGACGGCTTTTATTTTCCTTTGTAACCCTTTGTATTGCAAGATTTCATTTGTAACCTTTGAGAACCATTGTATTACTATTTGATTGTATGCTATGTTTATCTGATATGAAACCATTTGCGTGACATCTTTACCCTTGTCGGGTTGGGGTGTTACAATTATGGTATCAGAGAGACAGGCTGCGATTCGTAATACACTTACCCTTGGCCTGTGTAAGTAGGAGCACTAAGTTTCCCTGTAAGCGCTCATAAGATAACCTGTAAGATTTGCTTTAGGATCTCCCTGTAGGAACCTAAATTTGACCAGTGAGGAATGGGTAGACTAAGACATATATGTGAGTATCATTTGCTTCCGCATCACTCTGATTCGTGCCTCTGCCCTTAGTTAAACCTCATCAGAAACTTTTCAGGAGTTAGAAGTTTTGCAACTTAAGCTTAGTAACCAAGTCAGTTTGGAATACCTCGGAAAACCCACCTGGATACCTTACACCATGTAAGTTTCATTTTCAGATTTTGACATCCACCTCCGATTTGTTTGATAAGCTGTTTAACACCTTTCCGACTATGTCGTAAGCCATTCAATCATAATGTGTTCGACACATTTTGTGAATTCATTGCTTATGCTGAATGCGAATGTATCGTCCGATACTACTTAACTTTGCATAAATCCGTTACTACTCCTATGAGAATTCTGGTAATTATTAACCATGGATATAGGAAGTTATGTTCCTTTCCTTTGAATGACGAATCTTGTTCTGCCAACCATTTCCTTTGGAAGGATATGATGCTATGTTACCTCTGTATGGATTTGTTAACTAAGCATGATGATGTTAATAACGGATATTCTGTACATCTCACTTTTGACAAATATACGATGTTCGTACTGCTGATAATACACATCCTACTTACTGCTTATGCTAAGAAGCTGAACAAATCCCCACACTTGAATCATTCGTTTATCCATCTCAACACTTTTATTGAAACATGTGCTGGACTTCGATATATGAACTATCCGTCTGATTAGATGACTGTATTCGTTCTATGAATCCTTTGATCTTGACATGTCTTATTGTGTGGTCTCTTATGTATGGACTGGATGACTATTTGTAAAGCTACCATAGACTACCGTATCTGAAATGTGATCTTAACAATTTATCTTACCCTATTTCGTTATGATGAATCTCTACACCTGAATCTGCTAAAGTTTTGCCACTATGGAAGCACCAACCCTGAACTCATATGATTATCAATTTTCCTGACAACCATTACTATTCACCCTTGGAAAGTTTCGCCATTAGAAATATTTCGTTGTACGAAGATTTTCCGGTATTTCAGGTGTAATATGAATTTTGCTCACCTCAGTGATTCTCTTGAAGTACTCTTGTTGGTCTATGAAGATGAAGTATGTGACGACGTATCGACTATTGTGCACCTAACCGTACCACTATCAGTAATCGTTATCCGTTTTCCGCACATCAATGATTGATTTGGTCTTTCTTTTGAAACTTCGTATCTCGTTGCATCGTGCTAAATTTGAAGGGCTGAAGCAGCAACCACAAGAACTTCTAAGAAGGGGTTAACTAACCGAGAGTAACCTTTGTGAAGTAGTTCAGTCTTACTTTGAAGAAGAAGGAAGGCGACATGAGGTGTATGTGAAAGTTTTTCCCCTAACCGATTTCAGAGACGGTCCTCGCGCTCGTTATAACCTTATGAGTTTGAGTGATGCCAATAGTATTGGCAAAAATGATCATGTCTTCGTGTGTTTTGGACAAATTGTCATAGTATGACATTGTGTTATGTTCAGAGAATGAAAGAAGAACATAGAGATTATTGGCAGGATGAGCCTTTGTTCTAGAAGAGAAATTCGGTTGACGTTCAGAGCTCTTAGTAGGCAACACTACCCTATATAATGTGAAGACAGAGTTTCACACAGAAAGGATCAAGATCGAAGACAATTATCAGCGTTAGAAACCTGGTGGGAGAATAGTAGAAGATGGTTGCGACAAGTATACCTTAGAAGAAGCACCTAGGAAGAAGAGAGGAACTGGATAGTACTCGACTACACATCATGCAACACGTGAAGATTGCAACTCGGGCATCAAGACAACCAGATCGTATGAGGAGAATCGTTCAACACATACCCGGAGCTATGCTGGAAAACCTGTCGAAGATGCGCAGTCTTGCTTCTCTATTCATTTTAGTTGTACTAAGATGAATTGAGAGCAGAAGCAGACTTGCGGATGGAGGGTTGCACGATGATCGTGTCAGAGGCTGCCGCTACGAAATCACCATATCAAGAAGAGTTGCTGAAGGCTTGAGGAATCAGACTCAAATTTGTAATTCCTTTTCACCATGGGATAAGATGGACAAACATAGATGAACCACTCCAACTTGAAAGAAATTTTGAAATTTAGTATTTGAATTGACGAATTTTGAAGTGGACATTTGCGTTTAGACGAGGTGATTCTGTGAATGATGAAGCTATGGATGACGTAATTTGTTTTTCCCTCAACCTACTTAAATACCGTTACCTGATAATGAAGTCCTTTGAATAATTTGGGTTTCTCTGTTAGAAATTTCGTCCTATGTCACTCTGCATTTGTTGAGTAACGAGTTATGTGGAATTTTGACGAATTATGGAAGGGACTTTGTGATTTATGTTTCAGAAAGGACGGATGTTGAAGTAACCACTGATATTGGCTGAGTTGATTTTGATAAGTTATGAAGTATTGACGCTATTAACGACGTACCTGAATTCTGATGGACATTTTCGGATTTCCGTTACCCTTCGAGTAATTTCGTTCTCTTAGTTATGATGTTTGATTTTAGTGACCTCTGAGACGGTAGGTGGACTAGGTGGATTTAGATAAGTTATGTTAATCACGACTTGAGATAAAGTATGACCATCGTGAGGGCATATTTATATGATGCAAGTATTATGACGTCTGGCCAGCGTGATAATACTTACATCATATAACGTGCACTCTTTGTGGGCATAGGATATTTCGAGAAGTGCCTTAGAAGCCTTAGAATTTCTGATATCTGTTTGAGATCATCCGCGTTTAGTGAGACTTTAGATTTATTCTAACTATATGATTGATCCGCTGTCTTTGATATACGATTTGATACATTTGATGATTCGTCACGCGCTTCGTTGACCGATGGCACGTTCCTTAGTTCGATCGGTATCTGCTTGGAATTGATGAGTTCTTCTATAGTGGTGCACTAGTTCCCTTTTCGTTAAGAATCTGGACTGAGCTGATGAGATTTTACTCTTTAGTACTACCTTCGTATTACTTACAACAGGAATGTTTCACGTATCTCTGTGTGAGATTTAAATCGTTATCCGCTACATTGTTGTTTCGTATTTCTTGGAACGGATTCGTTGTGAACTATGAAAGCCTAGGGCTTTTCGATGATTTTGATCAGGTTGGCAAGGTATCTCATCGCTTGGCGTTACCTTCCCAGTAATATCATGTATACGATGTATTCCATGTACCACTTCTTCGTTAGTATGATTATCATCCGCTTCATGTTGTGTTTTGCCCATTCGATCAAATTCGAGAAAATCTTTCGTATTGTGAAGAACCTGAGGCTGTTTTGAGCGTCAGAAAGGAGTCATGAGAACTAAAACAATTCCGTTCGTAAAGATTCCTTGGAAGAACCATCCTGAGAGCAAGGCTACTTGGGAGACCGAAGAATCAATATGATCCAGTTATCCGAATTTTTCTTTTTGACTTGATACGTATTCATTTCGTTATTGCTTTCGATTTCGCATTTCATTTCGATTTCGCACTTCAATTTTCGAGGACGAAAATTTTTTTTTAAGAGGGGAAGAGTTGTAAAACCCCGAAATTTATATAACCCGAAAA
Organism: Artemisia tridentata subsp. tridentata; assembly: GCA_021014915.2. NCBI lineage: Eukaryota > Viridiplantae > Streptophyta > Magnoliopsida > Asterales > Asteraceae > Artemisia > Artemisia tridentata. Next base: position 419,510,582 of record CP139509.1, read on the forward strand.
GACGAAAATACCCTATGAATTTGAACTTTTAGTAACATATAACACTATATAAGTATCATCATTCGTACCTTAACCTAAGTATCCGACGCGACAATATTTGAACATATGAACATAATAAGAATATTAAAACTTATGATATGCGAAGTTAAAATATGGTTACACATTTATTTAGCCTAGCCGAATCCATATGTACTATAACTAAAAACTTCGGTCCATGCTATGAAATAAATGTACATTTAAATTGATGGGTCCTAGCCCAAAACAAGTCCAAACCCTCCCTAATTAGCCCATCAAAACAAAAGTCGGCATTTTTTTTTGTATATGACCGATCCTCATCAAAACAAATAAACCTAAAGAACCCTAATTCACAAAGGACCGGCCTCTCTTTTGCTACTACATCTGTCGATCCAAAACTCAGCCAACCAAGGAATTTTGTGGTGTTCTTGTTCAATCAATATCAAGGTAATCTTGTCTTCATGTTTTCAATCCATTCGAGTTAGCCCTAATCGACCATGTATGGGTTTCTTTTTCTTTTTTTTTCTGCTGTGCGATCCAACAAGAAGGGGAAGAAGGAGATTTTGGCGAATTTAACCTTGTTGTGTTCGTGTTCTTCGTGGTCTACGAGGGTATTGTATCAACCTCTTGTTAATTCTTGTGTATTCTTATGGTTCTTGTCAAGTTTTGATGTTTAATGAAATAATAAAAGTGACACATAAAATCATAAATTAAAAACCCTAAAAATCTTATAAGTAAATCGGTTCAGTGGTGTGTGATGGTTTTGATCCGTTTTGATTATGTTATGACCTGTGATAATTGACTTAAATATGTTATGGACTCATCTAAAATCGATTGGTGCCAAGAACTAATGATTTGAATGACGAAAACACTAAGATGGACATGTTTCTGTGAGGTCTGTTTCTGAGTTCGAACTTTTGGTCGACTTTAAACGGCTATAACTAAATGATGTGAATGTATATTTTGATGTTTCTGGAGTCTAGATTGTAGTTTAATGAAATAGCTACCTGGAGAAATTTATTTTGTAATTTTTAGAGGCATGGAAAGGTACTTTTTGATTTTTAGAAAATTATGTGTCTGGTCGGATTTGTGAGTCTGGAAAATCAGTCCGGGTTTTCCATTTTTAATTTTCAAACCGTGTTGAGTTAGAAGGTTTCCTTTGAACTGGGTAGTATTCAAGATGTATATGACTTCCTGGAAATTTTATAGATTTTTGTGAATTTTTCTTAAAAGGTTTCTAGCTAATAACTTTTCGTATAGTAAAATTTCTCAGAAATCTGAATGTGTTGTGAAAATGGATTTTTAATACATACCTATACTACATAATAAAATCTGGAAAAATTTGGTAAAATACTTTAGACATATGAGCACCTCTGGGAATTTTTGGGAATTTTAATACTGAGTTCTTATATGATTTATAATTTATGGAAAACCTGACAAATTCGTACTTAAAACTGTGTGATGTTATAAAAGGGTAAAATTGTGAACTAAAGGGTGTGATGTGTTTATTGTGTAACCTAAAGGGTGTAAATGGATATTTTGCTAAAAACCAAAGGTCATAACTTATAAAATCTGTAACTTGATGATATTTTCATATTATACCCTAAACTTATGATAATTACCTAATGAACCCTAAATTATGAAAACTACTACATGAACACTAAAACTTTGTAAAAGACATTAAGAATCTTGAACTATGAATATGATCATCTATAATACTTTGAATTTGCATACGGGAATGATATAACATAAAGTCACCTAATATGGAATGAGAACAAGAATGAAACCTTACGGTCCTATGAACTTATAAGAGAACTTGTGCTTATTTGTAGATCGGGTGAAGAGGGAGTGATCTCCTACTTGATTTGATTTTCATTTCTTGCTTGCGTATTTCGTTAAGGTACAGATATTCTGCCCTTCTTTAATAAGGTGCCTTCGTCTCATTTCTGATTTCTGATTCACTGCCATGTTCTTTGATTCTGTGAACCTTTCTGGTTTCTTTCATGATATTATGAACCCTTGTCATGACCTTCTGTTATGAACCTTTCTGATATTGAACCTCTTATGATTATGAACCTTTCATGCATGAACCTTTGCCTATGAACCTTTACTTATGAACCCTTACTTATGAACCATGCTTATGAACCATGATTATGAACCGTGATTATGAACTTATGAAACCAGATAATGACCTATGCAAGTAAACTTAAAACATGATTCATGATACTTGACCTTGACCCACAGTTTGATACTACGAGCCACTCACTAGGCATGAGGGTTTCATGTCCATGTCAGTCGATGCACCGATGGCATGACTCTAGGGCAGGAGAGTGATGACCTGTCCCGTCCCTGCATGTTATGTTTACGTAGAGGCAGATTATGGCCACCTGGGGCGTATGGATGCATCCTAGATTTGTTCATGTTCATGTTCATGTTATGTTATGTTATTCATGGTGACTGATGGTGTGTGCGATACACGTCTTTCACACTCTGGGAGCTAGCTACTCCAACCCATGATTGAGGACACCCCTCATATTTACAAGATACCCATGATGAGGACACCCCTCATATTTACAAGATACCCATGATGAGGACACCCCTCATATTTACAGGATACTAAGAGGTCTCCCCTCTACATGTTTATGATTATGATTATGCTTATGATTTCATGTTATGGGCTCGTAGTGGATTACTGACTTTCCCTTACCTTGCACCTTTACACTTTCCCTTATGACACCATGTATTCTTACCATGCATTCTTACCATGTATTCTTACCTTGTATTCTCACCATGTATTCATGCTTCCATTCTCATTTACTCATGTATTATTCTTTATGCTACTGCTTTGTTTCCGTTATATCTGTTCACTGGGCTTTTTAAGCTCAGCCGCACGTTTTCTTTTCGTGTGCGGCAGATTTTAAGCAGGACGACGGGTTTGGGTATAAGTGAAGAGACTTTTGGACTTAGAAGACTTTGAGTAGAAGCTATTAGAAGAGATGTACTTATGGATTTTATAGACGGCTTTTATTTTCCTTTGTAACCCTTTGTATTGCAAGATTTCATTTGTAACCTTTGAGAACCATTGTATTACTATTTGATTGTATGCTATGTTTATCTGATATGAAACCATTTGCGTGACATCTTTACCCTTGTCGGGTTGGGGTGTTACAGACATTGACCACAATAAACACTTATTATAATTGACTAGGTTATATTCTGAGTAATTATTATAAAAGGTACCAGATTTGAATGATTATGAAGCCCCTGTTACCTTTACTTTATTATATACCGTATATAAATCTTTTAGTGTAATGATTAAAAGTTGTTCTTTTAAACAATTTTGTTAGAAAAGTATTGTCTTGGGGTGTTTTTTGTCTCTAAAATTGGGTCAATGTTTTTGGGTAAAGGGTTGCAGCGGGATTTGATAAAGAAAAAAAAAGGTTGCGGCTGTTATAGATGATAAATGAAAAAAAGGTTTGATTGGGTTGCACCGGTGGTATGAGAGAGGAGATGATGAGAGAATAAAGTGAGGCTAGTTGTTATTGTGATGGAAGAGTTAGGCTATTTTTAGGGTTAAGGAAAAAAATAAGATGTGCGAAATACCCTCAATGCCCTTTTAGATTAATAATAAATTTTAATCAAAATAAAAGCTTAAGTTACTCTTAATGCCACTTGTCATCCTCTTATTGGTTCTTGATTGAATCTTATTTTTACAATTTTAAGAATGATCTTATTTGATCTCAATTCTATATATATATATATATATATATATATATATATATATATATATATATATATATATATATATAGTGTAAGGTTATTTTCAAAACCAGAAAAAGGTTAAGAACTGAGAGAAGTAATCTCAACCATTAAATATTTGATCAATAGATAAAATGGTTTGTGGCATTTATGTAAATTAAGTAGCTATCAAGGAATGTTTAATAAATGACAAAAGGGTAAAAAAGAGATTTCATACTAACCTCTTAAAAGAAACCGTCAACATATGGTTTTGAGATTTGAATGGATCATTTTTAAATTAATAAATCTAATTTCATTTTATTCTTGTCTCATCTAGACTGCAGCTACTTTCGTTTGAAAACTATGGTTTGAAGCAACTTAAGCAGGAGGAAACGACGATGCTGATTGAACCTTTCGGGGAGGATGAGGTTTGGAGAGCTATCAAGGATTGTGATGAGAACAAAGCCCCGGGTCCCGACGGTTTTTTCGCTTAAATTCTTTAAAAATTCTGGGCTGATTTGAAACCGTTTGTGTTATCGGCAATGATGGAATTCCATAGTTCCGGACTGATTAGTGAAGGATGCAACCCTTCTTTTGTTGCTTTGATCCCAAAAAAGGCGGACCCCCAAGGTATGAATGATTATCGGCCGATTTCTTTGATCGGTGCATTTTATAAAATTGTCGCTAAAGTTCTCGCGAGCCGCTTGAAGTTGGTGCTGGATGGCATGATATCTCAAACGCAATCGGCTTTTGTTGGTGGCCGGTACATACTTGATAATCCGATTATTCTTAGCGAAACTATCTCATGGGCTAAAAGGACAAAGTACAAGCTCCTTATCTATAAAGTTGATTTCGAAAAGGCTTACGACTCCTTGAATTGGAAATTTTTGTTCAACATGATGGGTTTTCTGGAAGTTTGGATTAAATGGATCAAGGGTTGTCTCATCTCCGGGAAAGGGTCGGTCCTTGTTAACGGTTCGCCAACTAATGAATTTCGGTTTAAGAGAGGGTTGCGACAAGGCGACCCATTGTCTCCCTTTTTATTCACCATTGCAACGGAGGTCATTGATATGCTCATGCGTAGGGCGGTTGATTTGGGGTTGTTTCATGGGGTTAAATTATCGGATACGGGGCCATGTATTACTCATATTTCTTACGCGGATGACGTGGTTTTCATTGGGGAATGGTCCGATTATAACGCCATTAGTCTCAAAAGATTCCTTAGATGTCTTTTTCTTGTGTCCGGGCTCAAGGTGAATCATAATAAGTGTAAAGTTCTTGGTGTTGGTGTTGATAACCAGGAAACGAGTCGGATGGCCAACTTTCTTAGGTGCGATGTGGGAGTCTTCCCTTTAAATTATCTGGGCGTTCCAATCGGTGTTAATATGAAAAGATCCTCGTTGTGGCAGCCGGTTATTGAGAAGTTCAAAAGCAGGCTTACGTCTTGGAAGGCGAAGTACTTATCTTTCGCGGGTAGAGCCACTCTCGTTAAAGCGGTCCTTGGAAGTTTGCCTTCATACTATCTCTCACTGTTTCTTGCTCCGAAGTGTGTTATAAAAAAAATGGAAGGATTGCGTAGGGATTTCTTATGGGGCAAAGTTGGAACCTAGCAAAAGATAAGGTGGGTGCGATGGGATCGAGTCAATAAACCAAAGAAAGTAGGCGGCCTTGGCATTGGTGGATTGGAGGATTTCAACATAGCGATGCTTTCTAAATGGTGGTGGCGAATTAAAGAAAATCCTAATCACCTATGGGCACAAGTCATTTTTGCTATCCACGGTTCGAAGAAGATTAATAATATAGTGCCGGTTAAGAGATCGATCACGGGTGTTTGGAAGGACATTGCCTTAATGGATGATGTTCTTGCCAAATTGGGGATCAATATCAAAGACAAGCTCACTGTTAAGTTGGGAAATGGTTGCAAGGTTAGATTTTGGACGGATATTTGGGCTGGGAATTCGGCTCTTATGTTGCTTTATCCGAACATGTACAGATTGGCTTCAAACAAAAAAGCTTGGGTGCTGGATAATTATGATTCGGGTGTTAACGGGATTACTTGGGGTTGGGATTGTAGCAGGCCTCCAAACTCTGCTGTTGAGGCGACGGAGGCGTCGAGCCTTTGGTCGTTTCTTCAACAAATTCAGGTTAATAATGTTGCGGATCAGTGGATTTGGTGTAATAATGAGGACAAACTGTTTTCTACAAAGGAGCTCCGAAAAGACATCGTCGCGGCTGCTTTAAGTCCTTCCGATATCGAAGACGAGTTCCCTTGGAGTTCTCCAGCCCCTTTCAAGTAGAAGCTGCTGCTATGGAGAGTCTTGATGGGTCGAGTAGCATCTAAAGTGGGCCTTTGTAATCGTGGTCTTCAGATGTCCAGTTCGGATTGTGACCGGTGCAACTATTGTGTCGAAGACGTTGATCATTTGTTCGCGGGATGCATTTTTGCTAGATGCATTTGGTGGAATATTCTTGTTTGGATGAAGATCCCTTGGCCCCCCGATGATTTATCGATTGCTGGTTTCGTCTCAAAGATCCGGGATTGTCCGGGAAGTAATAAGTGGAAAAAATTAGTCTTCCTAGTGGTCGTGGCTACGGTGTGGCGAATTTGGGATGCTCGTAACAAAAGTGTGTTCGATGGTCACTTTGTCCCGGTGAGAGTTTCTGTCGACTTGATCAAAGAAGATAGCTTCCTATGGATTACACACAGAAATGGATCGGCCAACATTACTTGGGAGAATTGGAAGAACTTTGATGTTTTGGGTCTTTTGTAACTTTGGGGTGTTCTTCCTAGTTTCGTAATTTGTTTTGTCAGTTTCTCTTTGCTTTCGTTTGTACTTTCTCCCTTCCAGTTTCTTACTGGGCCTATATATGTGAGATCAAGCTTAAAGTTGTAAAAGTAAGACCCAATATGAACCGTTGGATCATTATATTTGTGATAGATGAGATTAACATTAAATAAGTGACATTATTGTAATTAAATAAGGTTTCAAGGGTATTTTGGAGAATTCAAACTCAAATGTTGTCAATCTTTTTATCAAATTTTCGTCTATTTTTTTTATACAAAATTCTGGTTCACATTTTTTATACATTAAACTGTTACACAAACTAGAATATTAAATGTGTCACCGAACAAAACAAAAAATTATTAAAATACATCTATGTGTCAAGAACCAATCAAAACCTAACAGCAGCAGATTCCGGTGTACCGGAATTTGTCCACCTATCAAAACCGCACATATGCATATAGAAATCTATGTACCAGCAGATTCCGGTACACCGGATAAATCCCCAATGGTCACAGATCCGGTACACCGGATATCACCAATAATCATACAAAAAATCTGTTATTCCAAAAATCTGCTATTACACCAAATACACAACAATCTTACAAATCTATGTACCAAATACACAACAATCTGTTATTCCAATAATCATACAAAAAATACGTTATTCCCAAAAATCTGTTATTCCAATAATCATACAAATCTATGTACCAAATACACAAAAATCTTACAAATCTATGTACCAAATTCTACTATTCCAAAAATCTTACAAACAAATCTTGGTTGTAATTTTTTTTCTTGGTTTGTTCGAGACTATTCCAAAAAACTGACACCTTTTTACCCCATATGTATCAACTTGAAATCCGGTACACCGGGTATTTCGTGGTTTTGGGTATCACCTGCTACACCGTGACTCCAAACTCTCTCAACTCCTCTGTGACTCCAAACCTCACCAAATCCACCATCGAATGCACCGCCTTCTCAACCACCGCCTCATCACCGTCGCCAGCAAGTGACGTAATAGTAGTGACCAGAATCTGAGACTTAATTTGATCAGCAAGTTTAATAGCTTCAGTTTTACACAAATTAGCTTTATTAACGGCTTCGATAGCGATTTCTTTAGATCTGTTTGGATCGGGTTAAAGCTTCGGAAATGAGGTCTGAGAGATTTGGGGAACCGATTGTGAGGTTCGATGATGGTGGTGAGGGTTTAAGTGAGATGGGATTTGGCGGTGGTGGTAGCAAAAGGGGCGGCTGATATTAGATTTAGGGTTAGGGTTGGTGGCAGAAAAGGAGATGGGAAGAAGGAGACGTGTGGGAGGATAGGGCGTCATAAACTATGAAAAAAAAGGGTGTGGGGAGATTTTCAAGGGTTGGAGGTATAAGGGAGTGATAAATACCCAATTTACCCTTTTGACTATATTATTATTTTTCTTTTTTTCTTTTTTGTGTTTTAAATATACTGCCACTTGTCCTCCTCCTATTGGTTCTTGAAGAGATCTTACTTTTACAACTTTAAGTATGATCTTATTTGATCTCAATTATATATATATATATATATATATATATATATATATATATATATATATATATATATATATATATATATATATATATATATATATATATATATATATATAGTTTTTGGCCGTTCAAAATAAAAAAGCATTTTCAGGTTTTGATAAACCCTTAATTCTTTAGACCAAGGTAACCATGTTTGACTAATTTGAAATTTACTGTATTAAATTAGATTCTCAAAGTGCTCTTTTTTTGCAGAAGATTTGGTTATAGTAAATCGAGGTTGGCGTAACTTTTTGCATTTGAAATCGTTTGTTAATCTTTATCTTCCCAAAATCATTTTTTAATTTGTTATCAAAAGCCTTTTTAATTTCTGAATTAGGTTTCGATTTCGTATATTGCTTCACTTTTAATTTTTTAGGTTGAACCCGTTTTGAAGTACTCAATTGATGACTATATTTTTTTAACAAATCTTTTAAATCGATTGACTCATGTTTATATCGATTGTAACACACATCGGGACATGTCGTATTTTTATTATTTATAAATGTTTGATTCAGTTAAAATAAGTGTACCTTAAAAAAATAATACTCTTTCATGGGTCGTGTACTATTAGTTTTCTTTTTTCCAGTGTTTTTTTTTTTTTTTTGTTTGTATTTGTGTATATTATAAGGTGGTGATGTCATGTATATAATTTGAGTTGATCTATTATTCGATTCTTAGATTATGACGTTCCTGCACTGATGATGTACCCTCCGAACAGGTCGAAAGACACCCCTTCGGACCTGGTCGAAACCTTCATCTCGAAGGCCTAGGTCAGCCTCCTAAAATCTTCAATGGCGTCAAACCATTCATCTATGATGTGGTTACCAGTTGGGAACTCGCCAATCGAATCCTTAAGCCATTCGGGGTACACCTTTCGAAGATACTAGAGCGGAGAACACCTTGACTTGGTCATACCCACGTCCCCTCTTTTCCTTGAGCTTTCCCGCCAAGAAAGAGATAGCGGGTCACTAAGCCCTAGCGGTTACCTTAAATCATGGGACGCCCCCATGATCTCCGATATTTGTGCATGAGCTCTCCAAGGCCTATTTTCTCCCCTATAAAACGGGCTGAGAACGATGGTATGCAAACTCGACCCTCTCATTTCACTACAAACTTACAAACTTATCATATCATATAATCATTCTCACGCCGGAGGTGGTTCGCAGGGTCCAACCCTTGCGCAATCACTTAAAGTAGTGTATTCGTATTTCTTATTTCAGGTTAACGACAAGCTTGGCGCAACCTCAACACCCCTTATACCCTTCAATCATCATCGCAAGGCCTGGTCGTGCAATTTATTGTACAATCAGTGGCGCCATCCGTGGGACCTGCTACAATTAGTCTCGTTATTCCCAAGTTTATAACCAGTCAACTACATTAACTACATTTTCGGCATGGATCAAGGAAGAGGAGATACTCCCCCACCGGGTTTCTCGACCTTGACGCCAATACCAGTTAATGACCCTAACAACTTCCCCCTATTACCGCTTCTACGTTCACATCACGATCTCACCCAGAAGTAATACCTAATCATCATGCTTCGACATCAGCCAACCCGGAATCTGTCATTAGCCCAGCCTTTGTCGAAGCTAACCTTAAAGCATTTGAATATCTCTTAAGGGATCGCAAGAGGCAAGTTCAGAATGTTGAGATGCGAAGGGAATTGGAATATTCTAGTGATAATTACGATGAAGAGATGGAAATATAGCCTAGGCCTCCGGTACAGGGAACAACACACTCAGCCCTGAGGATAGGGTCACCTGTTGTTCGAAGGCTAAGCAGAAGGTCTGTTGGGTTCGAAGGAGTCCCTGAGCGGGCTCCGACCAGGAGAGAAGGAGCGGTAGCCGAAGGTTCCAATGAAAGAAACCAACGAAGGGAAGAGACGGAGGTGAATCTACCTCCGTTGTTAGCAGCTCATCTTGGAAGGACTGAAGCAGGGGTTCCGTTGTAGCCTTCTCACGCATCTGGCGTAGAAGGCAATCCGCCTCCGATTAATATGGGAGGAAATCTTCCTCCCAATGGTATGTACCCCTCGTTCCAAACTCAGTCTTACCCTCAGGGTTTGTATCCCCCGATAAATGGACAGTCCAACAACCATAGTCTCACTCAACATTATGGGAACATACCCTTCGGGCATCCTACGGTATACCCTCCGTATATCATGGGAAATGGTTATCCTTTTGGCATGAATGCATCCTACCCATCTTACCCTAACCAAACTACTATGGGAGTACCCCCAAACCATAATCCATATAATGTCATCCCTATGTATGCACCACCTTATAATTGCCTGTATTCGGAGCCTATGGGTTCTGCTACACCCTTCGTAAGATTGATAGAAGACTACCCTTTACCCGATGGGTTGAAAATGCCTGCACACATTGGTACTTATGATGGGAAGGGGGACCCGGACAACTTTCTACGTTTGTTCGAAGGGGCCATTAGGATGAAAAAGTGGGTCATGTCTGTAGCATGTCACATGTTTACATACACCCTACGAGATTCTGCTCGTATCTGGTGGAATGGACAAAAGCCAGGTAGTATTGTCAACCTTGATGATTTAAAGGCTAAGTTCCGATCACATTTTAGCCAACAAAAGAAGTTTACAAGGACCCATCTAACGGTGCACAATATTAAACAAAGGGAGAATGAAAGCACAAGGGTTTTCGTCACAAGGTACACCGATGACACTCTACAGATCTTGGGTCTACATGAAGATCAGCACTTCTCTGGTTTCGTACATGGCCTACGAAATCGAAGCTTGGTGGAATTCTTATCCACTGACCTTCCGGCAACATATAAGGGTTTAATGGAAAAGACGTATACTTGGATAGAAGCGAAGGAAGTATCCACTAATGGGGCTCCGATCAAAAATAGAGAAAGACACAACAAGTTCTCGAAGCACTCTGCGTAGGAAGGATCGAAGAACAAAAACAAAAACAAAAACAGGGACAGGTTCACTCCGTACAACAAAGGTCCTAACCATGGGTTGCTAGGAAGCCTGACTAAATCTCCGAAGGAAATACTCGCAACGGAGAGGGCTGCTAAGGCTTTTGAACCACCCCCTCGCATGACAAGTAAGGGTAAAAACAGAGATACAAACAAGTATTGTCACTTTCACGAAGATTATGGCCATGAAATGAATAGTTGCAGAGAACTAAAGAGGCAGATAGAAGAAGCCGTAAAGTCCGGACAGTTGGCACATTTGGTGAAAGGCATAAAGAAGGGGAGGGAGAAAGCCTCTGACACTCAATTGGCTTAAGACACCACTCCTCCCAAAGTCCCAATACTCATGGTTCATTGGGGCGAGACAAGCTTGAAAAGAAAAGTAACGGAGAAGGAGATAAACGAAGTGGGGGAAGTAACGTTTCCCTCCATCACAGGTCAAGTCCCTTCGAACGATCCAGTAGTCATCAAAGTCTTAATTTCCAACCGGGAAGTAAATAGGGCCTACATGGACTGCGGAAGCTCCTGCGAGATCATATATGAGCATTGTTTCTTAAAACTCAAGCCTTTGATCAGGTCGCAGCGAGTTGATTCAAAGATACCTTTGGTAGGGTTTTCAGGTGAGCATTCATGGCCTTTGGGAGAGGTACCGTTAGACATAACGATTGAAGAAGGAAAGCACGCAAGAACAAAAGCACTCACTTTTGCAATCGTAAGGTCCGATTCTCCTTACAACTTATTAATAGGAAGAACCGCCATGCAGAAGATGGGTATCATAGTCTCTACCATACACGCAGCGGTAAAATTCCATACACCGTATGGAATAGGAACCGTACTTTCCACCTACAACCAGGGAAAGGCGGGAGATGTTGGTAAAAAGATCAAAGAAAGTCCTAAGGAACCTTCGAAAGTCATTCTAAGTTGTGCAGATACTAAAGAGCGCATTGTGGTAAATGAGCTCTATCCGGAGCAAGCGGACGTAATCGGAAAGCAACTCCCTACTGACTTCAAGACAGACTTGGAGAAACTGCTCAAATCCAACAAAGACGTCTTTGCATGGATGTATTTAGACATGACAGGGGTCCCTAGGACACTTATGATCGATGGCAAGCCCTTCGGCACAGAACACAAGCTTAATGAATTTAAACACATTGAACCAATTAAGCAAAAGCGACGAAGCCTAGCGCCAGAAAGGAACGCAGCCGCTTGCAAAGAGGTGGATGAGCTTGTACGAGCAGGAATACTTAGAGAAGTGAAATACCAAACCTGGGTAGCAAATCCGGTTATGGTAAAAAAGAGTGATGGAGGGTGGCGTATGTGTGTTGACTTCACCGAAATCAACAAAGCTTGCCCAAAGGACTGCTACCCTTTGCCAGAAATTGATTGGAAGGTCGAATCTCTCTCGAGGTTCCGTTTGAAGTACTTTTTGGATGCCTACAAAGGGTATCATCAGTTACAAATGGCAGAGGAAGATGAAGATCACTATGTACCAAGTGAGACACTCCCTAGATAACCACACTACTCCTTCACCATTTAGGACCGGATGATGGAATGTATATCTATTAAGTAACATCGATCACCGAAATATGTGTGTTTGGTGATATGTACACGTGTGAAAGGAGGCAATTATAATTATGGTGGCCAACATAATTATAAATGCATCACGACTCATGTGGACATATGTAACCATGCTTACGTTGATCGGCATTAGCACCCTTTAGGAACCAACTTGTGACGTGGTATTACGTGAGAACGCTAAGTATAGATTGATAAGTCAACGATTTTTCCTCATTTCTGACGTTCGCTAAATGTCCTTCCATGTAGAGACAATGGCATCAAGGAGAACAACCCGCAACACTAACCAAGGAGGTGCGACACTAAGGGGTGGAAGGACTAGTGAACGTGGAGGTAGAGGAGGTGGTCGCGACATAGGTAACAATGATAACAATGATGGTGGAAATCCTGATTTTGCAACCATCATCGCGCAACAGCTTCAAAACTTGCTTCCAACCATCATCACTGAGGTTGGCAATCATATCAATAACTCGGGAAACCACGGAAGCAGAAATGTCGACACCGATGATGTAGGTGAAAATGGTAATAACAACAACACAACTGGATGCACGTATAAGGAATTTACGGCATGCAAACCAATAGAGTTTGATGGTAAAGGAGGGGCATTGGAGTATACTCGATGGATTGAAAAGATGGAGTCAGTAATCGACATTAGTAACTGTGCAACACATCAGAAGGTGAAGTATTCTGCATGCTCGCTGTCAGGAAAGGCATTAACATGGTGGAACATGCAAATTCAAGCTAGGGGTAGAGAAGCAGCTGTAGGTATGACATGGGACGACTTTAAGGCACTACTAAAAGAGGAATACTGTCCGGACAATGAAATGCAAAAGATGGAAGGTGAACTCTGGCATCACACTATGATAGAGGCTGGTCATGCAGCCTACACATATCGATTTCATGAGTTAGCCAAACTAGTTCCTCATCTGATTACCCCTGAATCAAAGAGGATCGAGAGGTACATCAATGGTCTTGTCCCCGAGATTCGTGGAACTGTAAAAGCAACTGAGCCGTCTACAATTCATAGTGCAATATTGAGAGCAGGGACTCTTACAGATGAGATGATTAGGAATGGAATTTTGAGGAACGGTGATAAAAAGAAGGGGGCGAATGAGTCAGACAAGCAAACGGTCCCCATGATTGACAACAAGAAGACAAGAACCTTTAGTTCTAGTCAGAAAGGATATGTAGGTCCACATCCTAAGTGTGTTAAATGTGGTTATCATCATCAGGGGTCTGTGCCCTGCCGTGTGTGTACAAATTGCAATTAGTTGGGTCATTTTATAAGTCAGTGTAAAGCACCAGTGAATGCAGGCAACATGAAGAATAACCAAAAGACATTTTATGAGTGTAACATCCCGTATCACCTCCGAAATGCGTGCCTTCGGTTGAATAGGGCACCTAGACAAATAATTCCTTTTACATGATTCGAATATCTATACTTCAAGGATTCAGGATTGACAAGCCATATTGTATAATTCGAACGTTTACTATTAGAATGAACACTAAATCTAACTCGACTCGACACAAGCACAAATTCATTCGATTGTTACTCAACACATCCAAAAACTGTTTTTACTATGGGATTTTCATGGTTCCTAGTCGAAAATGATTTCTATAAACATTATCACATTTTCCTTATTCATTTTGGTCACGTCTCCAAGTCATTTGGACCATGTATGTGTCGAACGTATTTTGAAACATGCCATTTGATCATAGCCGAAACCCACACTCTCCCAACTCTCCTAATATCTCAAATACTCAATTGCCTAGCTAGTAAGATTCCCCCAATCCCCTTATCTTGTCCCTCGGCATCATGCCAACTTGTGCATAAAATACCATATCCTAGTTCTATGTATACACTTATACGTATAACTCTTTCACACACACTCAATCAAACTCAAACATATTTCACACTTAATCTCCTAAGCCTTTCTCTCATGCCAAGCTTATTCGAAGAGAACAAGAACCATTTCCTAAGCATTCGAACCATTTTCCAAACATTCAAAGTTGATCTCGATTCTTTTGTGTTCGATCTAGCAAGTGACGTGCAAACCATACGAGTTCTAATTCATTTCGACGTGTTTCTCACCACCATTTTGGTGTAGTAAGCCTTCGAACTCATTTCCTATACATTCTTATGTTTTCAATTGTTCATGCACGATTTTATAGTTCATTCGATTTCATACAAGCTTTCATCTATTTATTTCAAGTTCTCGTCATTTCCTTTTCGTTTATATAAGACCTCATATTCAATGGATGGCTAGAAAATTAAGTTCTATATTCATTCGTGTCTCATTTCATCATATCATGGCTTATCGAGACTCATTTTATACATTGATTGAACATCGAACGTATATAAGTCCTAAAATCATATTGGACCTTGTTGTTTTGTCGATTAGAAATAAACCCATATAATCATTTCTATCCGTACAACCTATCGAATAAATTACACCAACTAATTCTCCATAAGCTCTACTAATAAGCTGTAAAAATAAGCTCACTTGATAAGCTATTAAAGGACTGATTGTACAATAAATTGCACGACTAGGCCTTCGATGATGATCAAAGGATTTATGGGGTGTTGAGGTTGCGCCAACCTTGTCTTTAACCTGAAATAAGAAATACTAAGACACTACATTAAGTGATTGCGCAGGGGTTGGACCCTGCGAACCACCTCTGGCGTGCGAATAAGTATGTGTTATGATAAGTTGGTAGTAAACTGAGAGAGTCGAGTTAGCATACCATTGTTCTTGCCTGTCTAAGCTATTTATAGGGGAGGAAATAGGCCTTAGAGAGCTCTTGCACATAAATTGGAGATCATGGGGGCGTCCCATGATTTGTGGTAACCGCTAGGGCTTTGTGACCCACGATCTCATCCTTGGTGGGAAAGCCTAAGGGAAGAGGGAACGTGGGTGTGACCAGGTCAAGATGGTTCTCCGTTCCAGCTCCTTCGAAGGAGATACCCCGAAGGGCTTAGGGCTTCGATTGGCGGATTCCCACTTAGTAACCACTTCATAGATGAATGGTTTTACGCCAATGAAACGTTTAAGGAGATTAACCTGGGCCTTCGAAGAGAAGGCTTCGTACAGGTCCGAAGGGGAGTCCTTCGACCTGTTCGGAGGGTACATCATCAAGCCCCCCAGTCGAAAGTGATATATACGTACGAGTATATATTGCTTTTGACTCAAAAAATTAGCATACACCCTACCCTCTTCGTCACAAAATCGGACGGAAAAGGAGAAGTGCTTAAACAAACTGCGCATTAAATGCGTTTAATGAGTATCTAACTACCGCACCCTAGGCTATATCAGCTAGAATTTCGGTAACCACAAACGTCCTTTCAAAAATTTAAAAATTGAATGAAGTCCGTGTATGGATCAAATTATGATTGCACGTGGATGGTTAGGATAATAATTACGAGGGATATATATAAAGCCTTCATAATCCTATACCAAGATTGTTTTTCTCTTACGCCCAAAATACACGTACACAACACTGTGCTTCGTGCTTCGTTTGAGTTTTAAAGGTAATTTTCCCTCGCCAATTCTTTGACTTCTTGCTGTCATTGTTCTAGTTCAAGATGAGTATGGCAGCCAAAAGAATTATCAGACAACAAAAATGTACCCTATCAGAACAAGCGTTATCGGAATTTCTTGATAAATACCCTATACCCAAGGAGTTTAAGGTGATGCTTCCGAGTGAAACCCAAAATATCTTTGACGCTCCACAGGGTATGTGGGGCTTTATGTGCATGCATTTACAGGCTGAATCCTTTTGGCTTAGCCAAGTTGACCACCTACATTGTTATATGCAAAGCTTATGGCTATGAGCCGACACTGACTGTGCTTAGAGGCTTTATTAATCTTTGTCCTGGCGGTGATTGGATAACCTTGGCCAAGAGAAGCGAGCATGATGTGCCTTGCTTAATAACTAAACCCTTTGCCAATATAAGAAACTGGAAAGGTCTGTTTTTCTATGTACAAAACACAATCATACCTCCCGAATATCCAGCCTTGTTGGATAAAGCATTCCGGTTTGACGAGAAACGCTTTGATGACCCTTTGCCATACCACATAAGAAGCAATCCCCTGTACCAGCTTCTTGCACGCCATCCATTTGATGTTCAAACGTTTCCTGAGCCGATTCTGTACATGGCGGGCATTGTTGATCGTTGGGAAGGCTCTCTGTTGAAACCTGAGAAAATATGTGAAGGAGAAAGTATGTATATTCCCATTTAAATAAAGTAAATAACTTATCTGCTGATATTTATCTTTTCTTCTTTGTTGTTGCAGTAATGGCGTTCATAAATTTCGTTGTAGCCCGTGGTACCAGAGAGATCAGTTTCATCCCCCAAGATCCAAAGAATGTGAGCTACGGAGTAGGCTCTCCGTCTATTTTAGTCAACAATAATGAAACTCCGCATCTTGTGGAGAATGTAGCAGATTGAGAGAGTCGAGTTAGCATACCATTGTTCTTGCCCGACTAAGCTATTTATAGAGGAGGAAATAGGCCTTAGAGAGCTCTTGCACATAAATCGGAGATCATGGGGGTGTCCCATAATTTGTGGTAACCGCTAGGGCTTTGTGACCCATGATCTCATCCTTTGTGGGAAAGCCTAAGGGAAGAAGGAACGTGGGTGTGACCAGGTCAAGATGGTTCTCCGTTACAGCTCCTTCGAAGGAGATACCTCGAAGGGCTTAGGGCTTCGATTGACGGATTCCCACTTGGTAACCACTTCATAGATGAATAGTTTTACGCCAATGAAATGTTTAAGGGGATTAACCTGGGCCTTCGAAGAGAAGGCTTCGTACAGGTTCGAAGGCGAGTCCTTCGACCCGTTCGGATGGTACATCATCAAGGACCTTTTCTAACCTAAAAGTATATCGTTATCAAAAACAGTTTTAAGACTAAATGTTTTGTCGAGTGGGCTTCAAAGCCGATTAAGCTTGAAATAAGCAAATTCGATAAGCAGTCTATATAAGCAGTTTGGTTATGTTTTTAGGACTATAAAATAAGCCCAAAACCTTTTGAAACCCATTGGATCGTTATGTGTTACTGGGCCTGTTTTAAAACTCGTTAAGGCCCAATAAGCTGTAAATAAGCACTTATTAAGTAAATAAGCATTTTTCTAAACTTAAATAAGCTGTTTGAGGCTGAAGGAACTCTCAAAAAATTTAATCTATAAGTTTTGTGACTTTTGGACTTAAAATGCAAATTATGTTACTAATCGGGTTAAAATTGTAACTTTTACATAAATATGCACTAAACTGCCATTTCAATAACTTATGGGTAGAAAATGATTAAACAGTAACTAGAAGTGATAAAATGTCTTATTTAAAGGTTTTGGACCAAAAATGTAATTAAAGTCAAACTAAGGACTAACGGTGCAAAAGTTTTACCGTTAGGGTTAAAAGTGTAAATTTCATATAACTTCAAGGACCATTAAGTAACTTTATTCTATATATATATTTCCATTATATGTTTTATACATTTTTCATTTAAAAAGAGCATTTTTACCATTCGTACGATTTATTTAACAAACGATACGTATACAAATATAATTATATAACGAAGTGTTAATGAATAATATAAGTTATCATCCACCAACTTTCGAAGAGGCGATATTTACGGATTTAATAAACATAAAAACAAGATAATATTATATATAATATTATTTTTGAACTTTAAGCATTTTAAGCATATCATCCATTCTCATCACGAACCAATTCGTTATCCGATATTTTTCCACAATCATTATTCTCATCAAGCCAATCTTAAACCATCGAAATCTCAGACTTCCTGTAACACCCCCCAAATTCGGATATCAACAGCGGAAGACTTAATTGGGTGTTACGTAGTGGATCGTAGTCATAACCATAGAAAACGACTTAAAAGAGACGTTTTAAGTTTATCATTCAAAATACAAGCATTTGAGATACAAAGAAGTTCCATAGTTAATATGTTTATTTAGACTTGAATGATAAAACATTTATTTAGAACCCGTGCCAGGTTTAGTGCCCACTCCGTGCCTTGAGTTCCAGCCTTTAGTTACCTGAGATAACATGCTAAAAGTCAACAAAAGTTGAGTGATATTCATAGGTTTAAGTTTAATAGTTGAACACAAAGTATAAGTGTTAATTGCATCGAATTACAATTAAACGAGTTAAAATCAAGTTGTTATTGCATTAAGCTCATGACACGCAATGCTTAACAGGCATAAAAAATGATGTAAAGTATATAGGCCCTCGGGATAGGTATTTTCCAATAACCTATAAGTTTGTTTAAATAAAGTGCGCTTGGGTGGCTCATCCTAGCAGACCCAAACGGGGATTGTCAGTCCCAAATAGATCTATTCACAACTATTTACGTTCACTCGCAAGTGATTAAGGTTTATGATAGAGGGACTTCTGGAAATGGCTACTTAAGCAATAATAACATCAGTCATAGCATACAAAAAGTTTGTGTTCATGTTTGTAGCATGTATCTCCCCACAAAAAGGATTTAAAAGTTTAAGTGTGGGCTATGAACTCACCTTAGTAGTACAGTAGTGGTGGTAGTATCGTAACTCAAACGATGAAAGGAAACGGCTTCAACACACGACCTATATAGTATATGGCAAGTTTTAGTGGTTTGATAGTCTAAGTTTGGTTTATCGCGAATCATAACGTTTAAGGTTTTATCGATTGATAATTAATTTGTAACGTTAAAAATATGCGTGTTTAAATGATCAAAGTTATATAAAAAAATATAAAGTTATATATATATATATATATGTATATATAACATCTTGGATATGTGCTCGTTCGTTGAAGTATATAAGCTTGGCTAAAGAGATTGTTGTTTATAAATCAAAGTTGATTTACGATAAGTTATGTTATGCGTTTAAATATTAAGTGATTACGTATATATATATATTTATAAGTTATATAACTATGTATATAATTATTAGAAGATGTGACGTTAAATGTCGACTTGTGGGACTAAACATATTTGTTTCGGGTTTTGTGTTCGTAAAATATTATTACAAGTATAAAATCAGAAATAACCTTTGGGTTTTTTTACAAAGTTACACTTTTGACCCTAACGACATAATCTTTGCACCGTTAGTCCTCGGTTAAGTTTTATTGCATTTTAAGTCTAAAACTTTTAATATTTACATTTTATACTCAAAAGCTCCTAAATTTATAGTTTTCATCACAATATATTAAAATGACAGTTTTTACTTTAAGTTTCCAAATTTGGCAGTTTTAGTACTTCGGTTAGCAAATTTTTGCAAAACAAGTCCGAACTTTATAAAAATCAAAGTTCTCTATTTTTATTTCATAAATAAGTTTAAAACAGCTTTTGTAACTTATATAAACTGCTTAATTTGTTAAAAGCTTATTTTTCGAGCTTATGGGCTTTTAACGAGCTAAAGATGTGGCCCATTATGGGTTTTCGATCCATTGAGTTTAGAGGGGGTTTGAGCCTGATTATGGGCTTGTTTAAGGGTTATAAAAATGTTACAATTGAGCTTATACACACAGCTTATACGATAAGCTTAAAAATAGCTTTAGTGGGCTTATAAGCCCATCGCTAATATTTAGTTTGTATAAAAACTGGCTCACGATCGATTTGCTTTGGGGTTTAACAAGGTTCGAGTTGAGCTTTCTAGGTCGAATGAAATACATGATTCGTTAGTTTGATAGCTCGACTATCAAGTCGAACTATAAAACTTAAGTGTTGTATGTCGAGTTTGGGAAATCTAACGCCAAAGTAAACGTAACTTAGCTCATTTTGGAAAAACAGTTGAGCGTCTCAAAATATTCTAAGTGTTTTATAAAATTCGAAAGTGCCCAATGTGACATGTAAACGTGTGATTTTTAGAGTTGATATGATTATATAAGGTTCGAATGATTTTTATTCTCGATAGTTAGCATGACAAACACTTAGAGTGTCAAATAAAACATACGTGTTGTAAATTAAATTAACGAAATATTCGTCTAAAGTAAAATGGATTTGCAATAGGAAATGAAATTATAAAAATATATAACATGAGAAAAGTTCGAAGGATGCTCACTTCACCTCAAAAGGTAGGGCGTATCATGATGTCGAGACTGAGCTAGGCCAAGGAAAATGTGTAGCTCGATTCTTGGTACTTCGAAGATTTAGGGACGAGTAAAATGTGACTCTTTGCTTGACTCGAACACCTCCCAATTTGTGCCAAAGCTAGGCGTGATCAGCAGGTTTAAAGACTTAGAAAATATTTGCATGTGATATGTTTTTGGTGTGCATGTCTAGCCGAATGCATGCATGTATTTATAGGAGGTTTAGAAACTAGCACATGCAATGAAATAATGAGTAAGTAGCATGAATCGTCCTTGTATTAGTTCGAACAAAAGAAAGGAAACAAAATAAAATCATGGGGTTTTGTCGTTGCCTTGTTTGGTGCATTCAAAGGTCAACTAAATTTTCAAGAGATGATGGTGATGATTTCTTATTATGATGGAGTGTGGCAGTAAGTCATTGCAAGAGTGGCAATGATGGTTTCTTGTGGTTGTGTTAGCCGACGCTAGGGATCAAGGGGAAGAGACAAATGGATTTTTAATGTTGGTCTTTGTGGTTGTATTCGTTGGTATGATCCAAGGTTTAAGCAAATGTAGGAAGGTGACCAAGACCAAGTGTGGCTCGTTGGTGACACTTAAGGATCGAGGCAATATAGAAAACGTGTCCAAGATTGCTTGTGGCTCGAGTGGAGTCGTTTGTAGATCGAACGAATAAATTTTCTAGGCAAAATGTGATTTTTGAGTTAAGTTGAATTAATATCAACTCGTGGTTATTTGCTAAGCTTGGATGTATTTTAACTAGGCAAATGTTCGAATTTTGAAAGATGGTTTGTCACACTCGATTCTCAGCTGGGTCGAGAATTGAGTGACGTAAAATAATAATATGGTTGTTAAGTCGAATCGAGAGAAAACGTATCAAAGTAAACGTCCCTCGTCGAATTTTTATTTAGTCAAGTTATATAAGTTGGGTTGGGTTTCGTGGGCTGGCCCAACAGGAAAGAAAAGAAAAGAAATAAATAAGGGTCCGTTTGATGCGTTTGGTTTGTAATATTATTGGGCTGAGGCCCAATGAGTCTAGCAGCCCATTTGGTATTTATTGGGTATTGAGTCGAGGTCCAATATAGTTACTGAGTATTTGTGAAAATTTTCGTGAGCTCGGGAATGTATTTGATCACGTTTGGTTAATTGACGAAACGTGTCACGTTAAATGTTAAACGTTAATTGTTTTATGTAATCTTCGCGATTTTTAGACTATCAAGGTTCGTGTGTAAGCATCGTTTCTAGGTGAATGGTAATCACAAGTAACGTTGTGATTAATATAATACAACATAAATAACAAAAAAAAATTTGTTACCAGTAGAAATGGTTATTAAATAACGTAATGATTCGTTAATCATTTATTAGCATTTACTATTCATAGAGAAAATTACGAGAGGTTACACTTCCCTATTATTCAGGTCGTGTGTTGGAGTCGTTTCCGTATTACATTTAACATCACATTACTTTGACTGCTACTGCTAAGGTGAGTCATAGCCCCACTCTTGCTCTTTTATTACTCATTTTAAACTATTTGGGGGAAATACATGCTTAGAAATACTTTACTCGTTTATCAAATACATGATTTGCATGCTGATGCAAGTACTCAAAACATTTATACTTTCACGATACGCTACGCTTTTATACTTTTTGGACATGATGTGTAGTTTTATTACGATATATGTCTTAATGGGTTAAACTTATTCTTATACACATTATTCTTAGTAACTGTTTAATTCCTGGATTGGAGCCGTTGGAAAGGTATTGATAGTAACTATCGGGCTGACGCCCCCACCCTTGTGTCCCTCAATTCTTGACCTTGGGTGAATATAATCCGGTATTCTCATAATACATATATAAACCGTCGGGAGGTTCAGTTGGCTGCTATTCATTACATTAAGTGCTCATATATATCGTATACACATATGTCCTACTCATACTTTAGCAGTGGGTTGTAAACACACAGGTTGCAAGTCTTGTATGGGCGGGGCTTGGGACTGAGTGGATTTACAATGCCTTTGCTATGGAAACTTTATTCAAGGGCTTTACAATTTAACTATACACATATGCCCTACTCATACTTTAGCTGTGGGTTGTAAACACACAGGTTGCAAGTCTTGTATGGGCGGGGCTTGGGACTGAGTGGATTTACAATGCCTTTTCTATGGAAACTTTATTCAAATACTTTACAATTAAACTAAACTCTATGAACTCACCAACCTTTGGTTGACACTTTTTAGCATGTTTATCTCAGGTTAATAAGGCGATAGTGGATGCATGGATCTTAGAGTCATTTGCATACTTTGGAGACTTATGCCTTTATCTTTTACCATTCGATACATCTTGGAAACATTTATGTAACCTTATACTTTGGGATTTCTTGTAATAACTCTGATTTAAATAATTCGAATGGTAACTTTTTAAAACGTCTCATTTAGAGTTCGTTTTCTATACCTTGTTCTATATTATGAAGTAACACCCCATTGAAACTATCGTTCTGCTATGGTAATTTGGGGGTGTTACATATACCGTAGGATGCCCGAAGGGTATGTTCCCATAATGTTGAGGGAGACTATGGTTGTTGGACTGTCCATTTATCGGGGGATACAAACCCTGAGGGTAAGACTGAGTTTGGAACGAGGGGTAGATACCATTGGGAGGAAGATTTCCTCCCATATTAATCGGAGGCGGATTGCCTTCTACGCCAGATGTGTGAGAAGGCTGCAACGGAACCCATGCTTCAGTCCTTCTAAGATGAGCTGCTAACAACGGAGGTAGATTCACCTCCGTCTCTTCCCTTCGTTGGCTTCTTCCATTGGAACCTTCGGCTACCGCTCCTTCTCTCCTGGTCGGAGCCCGCTCATGGACTCCTTCGAACCCAACAGACCTTCTGCTTAGCCTTCGACAACAGGTGACCCTATCCTCAGGGCTGAGTGTGTTGTTCCCTGTGCCGGAGGCCTAGGCTCCATTTCCATCTCTTCATCGTAATCATGACTAGAATATTCCAATTCTCTTCACATCTCAGCATTCCGAACTTGCCTCTTGTGAGCCCTAAAGAGAGATTTCAATGCTTCAAGGATAGCTTCGACCAAGGCTGGGCTAATGACAGGTTCCGGGTTGGCTGATGTCGAAGCATGATGATTAGGTGTTACTTCTGGGTGAGATCGTGTTGTGAACGTGGAAGCGGTAATAGGGGGAAGTTGTTAGGGTCATTAACTGGTATTGGCGTCATGGTCGAGAAACCCGGTGGGGGAGTATCTCCTCTTCCTTGATCCATGCCAAAAATGTAGTGAATGTAGTTGACTGGTAATAAACATGGGAATAACGAGACCAATTATAGCGGGTCCCACGAATGGCGCCACTGATTGTACAATAAATTGCACGACCAGGCCTTGCGATGATGATCGAAGGGTATAAGGGGTGTTGAGGTTGCGCCAAGCTTGTCGTTAACCTGAAATAAGAAATATGAAGACACTACGTTTAGTGATTGCGCAGGGGTTGGACCCTGCGAACCACCTCCAGCGTGCGAATGAGTATATGATATGATAAGTTGATAAGTTTGTAGTGAAATGAGAGGGTCGAGTTTGCATACCATCGTTCTCAGCCCGTCTAAGCTATTTATAGGGGAGAAAATAGGCCTTGGAGAGCTCATGTACAAATATCGGAGATCATGGGGGCGTCCCATGATTTATGGTAACCGCTAAGGCTTAGTGACCTACTATCTCTTTCTTGGCGGGAAAGCTCAAGGAAAAGAGGGGACATGGGTATGACCAAGTCAAGGTTCTCTCCGCTCTAGTATCTTCGAAGGGTGTACCCCAAAGGGCTTAAGGCTTCGATTGGCGAGTTCCCAACTGGTAACCACATCATAGATGAATGGTTTGACGCCAGTGAAGATTTTAGGAGGCTGAACTAGGCCTTCGAGATGAAGGTTTCGACCAGGTCCGAAGGGGTGTCCTCCGACTTGTTCGGAGGGTACATCATCACCTACAAAGGGTATCATCAGATACAAATGGCGGAGGAAGATGAAGAGAAGACAACTTTCTACACTGGAAAGGGTGTCTGTTGTTACAAGAAAATGCCCTTCGATTTAAAGAATGCAGGAGCTACATATCAACGATTGGTAGACAAAACTTTCAACAAACAGATAGGAAGAAACCTGGAGGCTTATGTTAATGATATGGTAATCAAAAGCAGGACCGAGGATGCAGATCAATCTTTGCCATTTTTCAAGACACTCAAAGGGTGTGTAGATAAGAAGACTTTTCAATGGAGTTCAGAGGCAGAAGCTGCTTTCCAAAACTTGAAAGAGTTTATGGAGATATTACCAACACTTACAACCCCAATCAAAGACGAAGTGTTATTCATGTACATTACAGCATCCTTCGAAATCATTAGCGTGGTGCTCTTGGCGGAAAGGGAAAAGAAACAAATCCCAATTTACTTCGTTAGCAGAGTCCTGCAAGGAGCTGAATTGAACTACCCAGAGTTGGAAAAGTTAATTCTAGCTTTAGTTCATGCCGCAAGGCGCCTTCGAAGGTATTTCCAAGCTCATCCCATTACAGTATTGACTGATAAGCCAATCAAACAGATACTGTTTAAACCTGAGAAGTCAGGAAGGATAGCCAAATGGGCTATTGAACTGGGGGAGCATGAGATAGAGTACAAAGGTCGAAACTACATCAAAGGCCAGATACTTGCAGATTTTCTTGCCGAAACACCCTCCGGACCAAGTCAAGACAAAAATATTCCAAAGAAAGAACCCTCAAAGAAGAAGGAAGGGTGGAAATTGTACACTGACGGAGCCTCAAGCTCCGATGGTTCGAGAGCAGGTCTAATGTTGGTCAGTCCGGATGGAAATGAGTATACTTATGCATTACGTTTTGAGTTCGAAGCTACGAACAATGAAGCTGAGTATGAAGCTTTGTTAGCTGGCCTTCGACTTGCAAAGGACATGGAGGTTTGTGATCTCTCCGTTTTTGTTGATTCACAATTAGTAGCAAACCAAATCAAAGGCTCTTACGAAGCAAGGCAGCCTACCATCAAGCAATATTTTAAAAAAGCTAAAGAACTTCTCCACGGATTCGCGTCCTATGCTATAGAGCATGTTCGTAGGAACCAAAACAAGAAATCAGATGCATTAAGCAAACTAGCTTCAATGGCATTTGCTCATCTAACGAAGGAGGTTTTGGTTGAAGTGTTGGCCGAAAGGTCAATCAAAGGGAGTGAAGTGTTTGACATCATACTTGAAGAAGGATCCAACTGGATGACTCCGATAAGAGAATACTTGATAAGTGGTATCTTGCCAGAAGATCCAAAGCTAGCACGAAAGGTTCGAATCAAGGCTCCCCAATACAGGATCATTAGGGATAATCTCTATAGAAGGTGTTTCTTATCTCTATGGCTTCGTTGTGTGGGGCCAAAGCAAGCTTCGAACATCATCTACGAGGTTCATGAAGGATCTTGCGGCTTACATGCAGGACCTCGCTCCGTTGTTTCGAAGATAACAAAGCTAGGGTATTCTTGGCCGTCGATGCATAGGGACGCAACACAAATAATACAAAAATATGAAGCATGTCAGATTCACTCCAAGGTCCCACGACTGCCAAAGCAAGACATGACCTCCGTAACATCCGCATGGCCTTTCTGTCAATGGGGAATTGACATAGTCGGACCCCTACCAGTAGTCTCAGGAGGAGTAAAGTTCTTGGTCGTAGCCATATACTACTTTACTAAATAGGTTGAAGCCAAACCTTTGGCATCAGTAACAGGAAGACACATAGAAATGTTTGTGTGGGAACACATAATCTGCCGATTTGGAGTCCCCCACATTATCATTTCTGAAAATGGGAAACAGTTCGCCGAGGGGGTATTCCTAACTTTCTGCAAAGGTCTAAACATCAAAAAATCGTTCACTTCCATGTATCATCGTCAGGGTAACAGACAAGTAGAAGTAGCAAACAGGGATGTTGTCAAAGGAATAGAAAGAATGTCAGGTCGAAGCCACCATGGTTTGGTAGATGACCTACCCTAAGTTCTGTGGGCAAATAGGACTCACCCCAAGTCAAGCTATGGAGAGACTCCTTTTAGCCTAACTGTAGGATTAATTCTTATGTTGATTATGTGGGATTCGGGAGGTCGGGGATTATTGAAGAACATGTTAGCCATAGTGAGAGAGAGAGAGAGAGAGTAGAGAGGGGAAGTTCTAGTGAGAGAAAAATACTTTGTGTGTGTGTTTTATTAATGAACAACCAACCCTCTCCATTAGATGGAGAAGGGTATATATACAATTGACATGGTGCCACGATGGGCTGTGGAGTGAGCTGAAAGTGGGTAAAGACCCGACCCTACTCCACAAATACTACTATGACTAAACTATTATTACGATAACTAAACAAAAACTAATAAGCCCACGAGCTACTTAAATGCTAAATAGATACTCGGGGTGACCGAGTCTTTCATGTGAATATTTATATTCCTAACAATCTCCCCCTAAGGGAGGTCACCCCGGAAATTACAATTTGAATTCTAGCATTCAATAACATGAATTTAATTTTCTAGCTTGTAGTCTTTGATTCTTCAAGGTCTTTAATCTTTGTACTTCAAGCAATGATCTTGCGATTAATGTTCCTTTGGCTTGTGTGATCTTTGAGCTTGCTTTGAGATCATCAGCCACAGTAAATCTCCAAATCATCCTTAGTAGTATCGCCTCCATGTGATGTAGTGACCATCGGACCGTCATGCT
The DNA here is from genome assembly GCA_021014915.2 of Artemisia tridentata subsp. tridentata. Classification (NCBI taxonomy): domain Eukaryota; kingdom Viridiplantae; phylum Streptophyta; class Magnoliopsida; order Asterales; family Asteraceae; genus Artemisia; species Artemisia tridentata. The sequence goes on from CP139509.1 coordinate 419,538,028, forward strand.
CACACTTTTCGGGATCATGATATTTAGCATCAGAGTTGTGAAAGCATTGTTGTAGGTCATTCTGATATCATGATTTCTTTGAATGTGAGTGTGAAGTGTGAGCATAAGGTTATGAATTGACATCTCATTGGCCATCAGCTGCAACCGTCGGGAGTTCCTGCAAACAACAGTTAGCAATAAACAAACGAAAGTGTCTTTGTTCACTTTCGTTGAATAGGGTTGCAAGAACCACGGTTCCCCGTTGATCAGTATAAATACTGCCTGTAATCAGGTAGAATTCCGAATAATCTCCTTGACAGGGTTTCACAGCTGCACTGGCCGTTCTCAAACCGGAGCGTCTCAAAGTAGACAAAGCACGGAGTGAGTGAACCAGTGAATTATGATTCACTGATTAATGAGAAATTGATTTGAAAATAACATTCTCGTATTACTGAATAAAGAGTTTTTGGAATACGACGAAAGTTTTATAGACAACATCAAGTTTCAATCACTAATACTTTTGTTTGAAAATTTATGCGCAGTCAATGTGCTCGAAAACAATTGTTGAGCACATCGAAAGGTTTTCCAAAAGTATCTGTCAATTCATTTCCTGGAACAAGTTTGATTCAAATGCGAATCACCCCATCGATTCTTCTCAGTTGTCATAAGTTTGATCCATGAAGGATCTCACATTGTTGGCCCCCTTAGCAAATATCATTCACCTACTCAATTAGCATTTGCTAAGCATAATACAAACAAATAGACAACCAAGATAAAGCAACACTTTTTGTCACCCACCAAGAGCTTGTTTGATGTTGGCTCTAGAAGGATTTCCATCTTCATTGTGAATACTTTACGTATCACTCGGATGTTCTGGCAATACCACAAGGATAATGCGTAGGACTCTTAATATATGTTTTCTTACTTTTCACGATGTATGAAACAACAAGCATATTGGAAATGTGTCCTAATGAGATTTATGGATGATCTCTTGGATCTAGACTCAATAGTGCATTTTGATTTAGTGATCGGAGGCTGGAGCAGACTGCCACCTTTTCCATATCAACTAACTCGGAGTGAGAGAGTCAATAGTAATGAGTGAATCTCTGTGTGAATGAAACAAGAGTCTTTTGAGAGACATTGAGTAGCTAGGGAGGGTTGTGCAGCATATCACTGGGTCCATGATACTTGTCTTCAATGTCAGCAATCAACTACGTGATTCTGACAGCATATGTATTGACCCGGTTTCTGCCTAATGTGTAAGGAGGGCTTCTTTCTTTTCACCCTTTAACTTTACATTTTTTTTCATTCTTCAACCCCTTCAGTGCTTACCGAGACTTCATGACTAGTACCTTGTTGGGTTTGTTCCAGTACTAGCTCCATCTCAGTCGGCACTCTTCCCTTATTCTCACATTGCTCCTTTTTTTAATCATACCTAAGGACTTCTACACTAACTAGTGGATTGTCCCTGGGTAGATCCCTCCGGCTCTGGCGGGATCGTGGGAACGAATACCTAACCTTATCATCCTTATAACTCCAGTACATTAAATAAAATGGTCGGTCTTTGGTATTCTTCCACAATTGCCATCATAAATCATTCGCTCCCCCTCAATATGTGCATCGATATACGAAAGAGTTTAGCACATATGAGAGAGCCTACACTTGAGTTCAAAAGATCACATTTTATCAGTTTTCATATTTAAATCACATTCTCTCCCCCGATCAAAAATTTAAAACCTTTTGAGATTTGTGATCCCAATTGATTTAAATAAGTTTAGAAATTATGGGAGAAAATGTGGTCTGATTCAATATATACTGATAATGGAACATTACTATGCTCCCCCTCAATCAATAAGGGAGAATGTTAGTATCAGAAATGATGAGTTTATAAATGATTTGGAGTTTAGGGAGAAACTCATGAAAAGATTCATATCCTGACACATATCAACACATGTTTATTCATTACTTGAACCATACAAAGATACCATTTGATGATCTAAAATAAAATTTGAAATCACTCTCCCCCTCAATCTATGACCCGTTATCAATTTAAAATTTTATGAAAAATTAAACCTTTTGTCATAGATTGAGTGGCAAATTTTTATGGAGAAAAAAATTAGGTTCGATTGATTTTCAAATACTGTTTTAAATCACCATTTTAGATACAAATTATTTTCCTGAAGAATCATAGATGGGAAAAAAAATTTGTTTTGGTAAAAGAAGACTTCTCTTCTTAATCAGGAAATAATGCACTGAAGCGTACACTAGATCGAGGGTGCACAGATGTAAAGTAATCCATGCCCGGGAGAACTTAATCACCCGTTGTTAGGAACAACCATCTTTTTGGCGACGTGTTTTCCTCATTTTGAAAAACGGGTTGCGTATCTGAAATAATAGCAAGCCATATAGGCATGTTTTGAAAAACTTTTTGAACTTCTGTTCGAACTTCATTTAAAGACCCGTGTCATTATTGAATGACATTTCTAGGACCGTAAATGTTATCGATACCAGAAGACATGCCTTGAAAAAACTATTTTTGGTATTTTCTATTTTTCTGATTTTTTATGGTTTTTGTAGGTTTAAGATATGTACAACGTGGAAAATCTTTTTGAGTTTTTATGATTTATATATATATACAGAGGATACATGAAGAATTACCACCTCTATTCTTCCTTAGATAGATAAGAGTTCAATCAGATCATTTTTCACCGAATGGTATCGGATGTCCATGTGAATCAAAGTAGCACCATTTGGCATGGGTTTGTAGTTGACTTCTTGTCGAAACAGGTCTAGAAGGATTGCCAATCACATTCTCCAATGGGTGAGCCTTTGACCACTTACTGATATAATGAAACGATTGATTGAGCTGTTGAGAATCTGATTGAATAACCCTTTGTGAAGATGATTCTCCAGAGCTCGGGTCTGGAGTAAGATTATGGAGGAGGGGTTCATTATCAATCTCGGGAGGTAGAATTCCATGAATTTATTCTTCAACACCTTGATGAATGACTAGAGATATAATTTCATGAGTTGTTGGAGAAGTACTAACAGATGGTACTTCTTGAACCATTGTGGTTCATGAAGGAGTACCGGTTGTATCAGCAGATATCTGTGCATCAGCGGGAAACATAGGAGATACAACACTTGATGGAGCTGAAAGTATTCTTCAAACCAATGGTTGAAACAGTATATCTTCTTTCTTCATGGACGGTGGAACATATAGTGTTGAAGAAACTTGGTTTGCACGGCTCCTGAACTGATGTATTCAGGAGCCGTATGACCATTTCTCAAACATCAATCAACATGTAATTTATTCACCCTTCTCCCCCTCAAAAATTGCATATGATTGCCATTTTTGATAGAACGAGTGAATAAGAATACCATTAACGGTAAGTAGATCCACTTGATAACTGACATTTTGTTTATTCACCCTTCTCCCCCTTAAAAATTGCATATGACTGCCATTTTTGATTGAACGAGTGAGTAAGAATACAATCAAATGTAAGTAAATCCACTTGATGACTGACATTTAGTTTATTCACACTTCTTGCCCTAAAAAACTGCATATGAGATTGCCATTTTTGATAGAACAAAATCCACTTGATGACTGAATGAGCATGGGAAGAGCATGAAGCTTGTTGATGAGAATGGTCATAAACAAGAAGATTTCTCTTCTTTCGAAGATAAAGCGCACTTAAGCGTACACCTTTCTTTTCTTTGAGGAACGGTGCCTGAAGAGTTTTCAGCAGACGTCATTATGTTGACATTGAGGCCCGAGGCTTGAACTGTAGTGTTCAAACGTCATTTGTCATTGAAGATCGAGTCCTGAACTGATGTGAACAAACGTCATTGTCATTGAAGAACGAGGCTTGAACTGATGTGTTCAAACGTCATATGTCATTGAAGAACGAGGCTTGAACTGATGTGTTCAAACGTCATAATCGTTGAAGAACGAGGCTTGAACTGATGTGTTCAAACGTCATTTCTCTCTTTTCTACTTCTCTCAGCTAACTCGTTACCAACCCCATTATCATTCAGTCGGCTCTTTGTCGTGACTACTGATGGAGAAAACCCAATATGATGAACTTGAGACTGAACTAAAATAACCCGAACTTGTGACTTAAACTTGCGCTAATGTGTGACTAAGAGCGGTGTAGAGATTTTGTGCAACTTCGAATCCCTAAGTACTCTATACTCTTCAACCAACCAACCATCAAGTATAAGACGTACATCACCTCTTGAATATCCACAACTTCGTGTGACACTGAGCACTACAACGTAACTCCTTAAAGTGATAGTTATTTTGTGGTAATAGAGAGGAAGAATCACAAAAATAACTAGATATCCAAGTCCTCGTCATTGTAAAGGTTAAAAGCTCGAACAAGGATCTCGAAGAATCTTCATCCAACCAACCCCGATATCTTCAGATACTAAGTACACGCACCCGTGAAATTTCACTTCAACCTCAAATAAATAATAATGAATTAACGCCGTAGTCACATCTTGTGGTTTAAATGCCCAGATCTAGCCCTTTTTGATGTTTTCAATGAACTTTGATAATGGTTTTATCCCGATCATTGTCAAAAGCGCATAACGCCGTAAAACTTTATTATAACCAAAATGCCATGAAGTATATCAAAAAAAATCATCCAATATGTGAAGTACACACTATATCCCTTCTTCGAAGTTGAAACCATAGCACCAGAATCAATTAAGATCCGGAAATGCACTTTTCTTTCTCCAGGATAGTTCCATCATCACGGGATTTTACAAATCTATGATTTAAACCGAGAAATAGATTCTTTCGCGGGATTTTACAAAACCAAGAAGAAACCGTGAGACAATGAAAAATTGAATGTGTTATGACAAATTTGGTTTTGGTGAATATTAGTTTGGGGGAACATGCAAGAGATCAGCAACAATTCTTCTCACATATGTAGAATACTTCACAAACCATACTAAGTAAAGTAGTATAAACTACTTCTCCCTAGAGGTTGACCTTATATCATCAAAGTGCACGTTTCTCCCCCATGATGGTTTCGAACTTTCGGAAGCATCATTGACGTATACGACCATATACACGAGAAGTTCTTGTCTTAAGCAAACATCTTGAAAGGTCATGAAGTACATTGAATGATTTTGAAAGAGTTTGCTTAGACTGTGAAGTATCTTTGACGTGCTGTAGCGTCGAATATCCCATGAGAATTGCTGATCACATCTCAACCTTTAAGCTCTTTGGCTAACAAACCAACCTCGTATTCTGTCGGCTATTGATGTGACCACTTGGTGAAGTAAACCCGATATACCCAAATAGAAAAAGAAGTAGAGTTCCCCAAATTTTTTACTTAAGCTTGCACTGTTGTTTGAAGAACGGTGTAGAGAATTTGTGCAGCATGCAAATCTCTAAGTACTCAATATTATCCCAACATGAGACTTTCATCACCTCTTGCGATTATCCACATCATCATCTGCGTGTGACACTGAGTACTATAATGTAACTCCTTTAAGTGATAGTTTACCAGGTCTTCAACCATCCATCCCGACTTCTGGAAACTAGATAAACCAAGTCTTCAACTTACATCTTAAGCACGAGCAAGTTATCATTGAAAGTCATGTATCCAACTAATCCCGACTTCAAGATAAAATAAGTACGAGCCTTCGTGAAACCCACTTCAATCTCAAATAAGGGATACCAAAGAAAACTCCATGATCACTTGACATTCCATGTCCAAGTTCTCAGCCATCTTGACGTTTTAGTGAATCTTGATAATGGTTTACTCCCAATTTTGTCAAAAATGTAACCCCTTGAAAATTTGTAACAACCTAGATACCACTCTTAGTCCAATCATAATTATACCAAAAATTTTACAATGTATTAAAATACATTTGTTCAAATAACCCTTTTAGTCCGAATATTTGATAACAAGGCCCAAACAAATGTGACACAGTCTAAACCAATCCAAACCGGGCTCAAACTAAGTTGAAGAATAACCCGGGCCCAAAAAAAACAAAAACCATTATACCCGATCCACCACAATCAGTATTAATAGTACTAACCCTAAAAAACACTCACATAATCTAACCCTAATTACAACTTTCATTTAACTCCGCCCCCATCACTTCTTCATCTCTCCCCCCATCACTTCTTCATCTCTCCAAAACGCAGTAAAAAAAATCTCCACCAACTCACAAACAATAAACCAATCTCATCTCATCATCATCAAAATTACAATCTGATTCACCTACACCACCTCAATCTTATCTCGTTTCCATCATCATCATCAATCCGAATATCAAACAATACAATCCGTTTCATTGTTTTGTTGATGTGAAGACCGAGCACCACTAGCCCGTATAATATGAGTTTTTCGGCTTCAAGATCATTAAAAATGGTCTCGGGTAGGTTCTTTTTGTATTGATTTTCGTATTGGTCTTTGACTTGAACTAAAGGTAGACATAAACACTTTTGTTTTTGTTCTATCTTTAATATGGTTCGTATATTTAAGAAGAAGCGTAGCTTCACATGGATCTATGATGAGTTAGTTTTCTTGTATAAAAGACTTTGTAAAGCACTTGTATTCTCAGGAGAGATACAAAAAGAAAACTTGACTGAGATCTTGTAGTGTTTACATATCGTGTCGTATAGGTTAGAAGACAAGGGATAGTGTGATATGATTGTTGGCTGTGTTCTTGTCGAGTTGTTTATTGGAGATGGATTTAGGTTGTGATAGATGTTGCTGTTGTGAGTAAGGTTGGTGATGTGTTAGGATTGGTTACGGTTTATGGGTCTGTTATGTTTGGTTCAGCTCTTCCTTCTTTTTCTTTATGTTATCTTTTCTTGGAAAGCTTGTTCATGTCGTTGGCTGATGATTGTAAGATTCATTTCATTTCGTTTAATGATTGGACCAATGATGGTTATAGACTGAGGTACAAAAAGAGTCTTGGTATAAAGTTTTTTGGTCTTGGTCAAAGGTCACTGCTTCATCATTAGTCAAAACGCAGAGACAAAACTCAAATGTCTTGAGTCAAAACGCAAGATATCTTGAAATATTGGCAGCATGTTGGGAATAAAATGTTCAAGTCAAAGAGCCTGCTGGATGAAGTATTGAGCCTGCTAGTTGATATTGAAGATGTTGAAGATACACTAACAGTACCTTCTGGGTAAGAAGGTACTGCTAGTTATTGAAGGTCCTGCCAAGTTAATGATCAAGTTGATAGATATTTATTTGTAGATATTTGTTGTATTATTAGTCTTTGTACAATGTAATACGTTATGTAGAAGTAGTTCAGTCTTCCATGTTTGTGCAGAAGAATATACAGAGTAGTTTACATTGGTAGTTGTATTTAATTGTAGGCTAGAAAGTCCAAGTATCTTATTATATTCAACAACTTGACAACTTGTAATAAGGGGTCCTTATCCTATAAAAGGATCCCTTAGTCACCACCTTTGTAGTAAGCTTTTTCCAACTAATAACCTAAGCATAACCAAAACAGAACAACCTCTCCAGTAACTTAGTTACTAAATTCACAAATCCTTAACAAATCAAAGATTCAAGGTTACTTTGTAATCCTGGTGATAGTTAGATCATCCGTATTATTTCATCAATAATATTGAATCGTTTTGTGTTACTAAAGTTGTTTTCATTGCTCATTATTATTCACGTTTAAATACTCACCACCTTTTGTCTCTTTTAAGTGTGTTATAGTAGATTCCGCATACTAAAGCACATTCATTCATAAATATCTCAAACACATTATTAAGATTCACATCCCAAGTGTTTCTATAATCCTTCACAAGTGGTATCAGAGCTAGGCTGATATTTACGATATAAAAGAACAATGGATGTTGAACACATTCAAACCAATGTTGCAGCAAAACTTCCATTACTCAAACAAAATGAGTTTGATATGTGGAGACTGAGGGTAGAACAATATTTCCAAGTGCAAGACTATGCACTTTGGGAGATTATTGAAGAAGAAAACTCATTCAAACCCACAATCACCACCTCCACAGTAAACGATGCACTAGTAACACAAGTGCAAGTAAACCCAACAAGCGCAGAAGAAAGAATTCAAAAGAAAAATGATCTTAAAGCCAGGAGTATGCTTCTCATGACTATTCCAAATGATCAGCTTTTGATCTTCAACAAGTACAAATGTGCTAAAACCCTTTTTCAAGCTATTGTGGCTAGATTTGGTGGAAATGATGCCACCAAGAAAACTCAGAAAACTCTCCTCAAACATCAGTTTGAAAACTTTGCAGCCACAACAAATGAGTCTTTGGACAGCATGTTCAATAGACTTCAAAAGCTTTCAAGTCAGTTAGCCATTCATGAAGTAATGATATCTCAAGAAGACTTAAACTCCAAATTTCTTAGGAGTTTACCCTCTAAATGGTCCATGCATGTCATTGTCTGGAAAAACAAACCAGATATTGATCAGATGAGTCTTAATGATCTCTACAACAACTTCAAAATAGTAGAGCATGAAGTGAAGAAGACTACTGGTTCAAGCTCAGGAAATATGGCTTTTGTATCATCTCCAAGCACCTCAAGAGTTGTAGATGAAGAAAAAGATGATAGAGAAGAAGGTACTGCCAACACAAATTTTGGTACTGCCAGTACTTCTAGCAGTACCAAAACAATTCTAGATGAAACAATTGGTTGTGCTTTCCTGACATCACAACACAATGGGTCCATATTAACTTTTGAAGATCTTCAAGAGATCAATGATGATGATCTTGAAGAAATGGACATAAAGTGGCAACTTTCACTTCTGAGCATAAGGGCTAAGAAGTTACTGATGAGGACTGGAAAGAAGATTATCATAGATGGTAATGAGCCTGCTGGGTATGACAAGTCCAAAGTGGAGTGTTACAACTGCCACATGAAGGGTCACTACTCAAGAGAGTGTAGAAGACCAAAGAAGCAGGATGATAAGGGAAGAGGGTTTGAGAACAAGAACAAGGGAAGGTTTGAGAAGAAAGGAAGCTTTGAGAACAAGAGTAAGGCTGTGGAAATCACTGAGCCTAAAGCAATGGTAGCTATTGATGGGATGGGTTTTGATTGGAGCTTTATGGGTGAAGAAGAGTCAACTTCAGATGAAATGGCTTTAATGGCATTCTCCAATCCTGAGGTACAAATCACAAAATGTTCTAATTCTTGTAAAGTTTTTGAAGAATTACAAACCTTAATAAAACTTTATGATGAGCTGAAAGTAGAACAAAGTAAAACTCAACAAGACCTATTTAATCATAAGTGTGGTATTGCCAAACTTGAGAAGCAGATAATCCATTTTAGGGAAAATGAACTCACTTTTTCTGATGCAAAAGCCATTCTTAATAGGGAAATATTTTTGAAAGATGCTGAAATAAAAATGTTAAGAACTGAGTGTGCTAAAGTGACTTTGGCAAGGGATAATATTCAACTAACTGTTACCACTTTGGAAACTGCTTCTGATTGTACTAGAAGCATAGTTGAAAATCAGATGAACAAGAGAATCAAATCTGGAATTGGATACAATACATGTCCACCTCCTTATAGAGGAATCCCTTGTCCCCCAGGATTAGATCTTGCAGTATCAGGTTTACATGAATTCATCAACACACCACTAGCTAAACCTGTAGTAAAAAGTAAACCTGTTGAGAGTGCTAAGGTTGCTTCACTCTCTAAGGTGCTCACTGATAAGAAATCAGATGTTCTAATTATTGAAGATTGGATATCTGATGACGATGAAGAAGAGACTGTTTCAATCATAGGAAACAAAGTAGGACCAACCAGTCCTAAAAGAGTAGAGATTAAGACTAAGGCTAAAGCTGTTCTAAAAACAGTTGAAAGTTGTGCTAAGTGTAATAGCAAACCTAGAGGTAGCCAAAGAAATTGGAACAATCTTAAGTCACACCAACTTGGTGATGATTTTGTTATGTACAATAAGGCTTGCTATTACTGTGGTAGTTTTAATCATACACATGCTTATTGTAACAATTGGGTTTCTGGGAGTAAATCAAGGTCTAAAACAAATGAAACAAACCCCAGAAAAAGTTTTGTTAAGTCTAACACACCAAAAGTTAATCATACTGTTAGACAAAATAAGCATGTTAATACAAAACCAACTTCTAAGGGTGCAAGAAACACTTTCAAATATGCACCAAAGGTTGTGAAAAATCCTATTGAAAAGAAATCTGTGGTCAAAACACAAATTTGGAGACCAAAATCAAAAGGTCCTGCTAGACCAAATGGTACTGCCAAAATTGGTACTGATAGACCAAAGACCACAAAATGGATTAAAAGGGAAAATGCTGTTAAGTCCTCAACATGTTGGATATGGAAACCACTCCAATCAAAAGGTGCATCAACAATCCTAAAAAGGTTTGATTACATTGATGCAAGAGGCAAACCCAAGTCTGTCATGGCTTGGGTACCCCAAGGAAACTAATATGTCTATATATGTGCAGGAACATTCCAATGATATGGCTGATAAAGGATATGTAGATAGTGGATGTTCAAGGTACATGACAGGCAACATGTCTTACCTCACAGACTTCAAATCATTTGATGGAGGATATGTTACCTTTGGGGGAGGAATCAAAGGAAAGATTACTGGTAAAGGTACAATCAAAACCAGTAAATTAGATTTTGAAAATGTGTACTTTGTGAAAGAACTTCAGTTTAATCTCTTTAGTGTCTCACAAATGTGTGACAAAAAGAACAATGTTCTCTTTACTGATAATGAATGTATGGTTCTTTCTTCTGATTTTAAAATGCCTGATGAAAGTCAGATTCTTCTTAAAATCCCAAAAAGGAACAATATGTACAGTGTTGATTTAAAGAACATTGATCCTAAGGAGAGTTTAACTTGTTTAGTTGCAAAAGCCTCATTGGATGAATCTATGATTTGGCATAGAAGGCTTGGTCATGTAAACTTTACAAAAATCAATACAATTGCTAAATATGATTTGGTTAGAGGTTTACCCAAAATGATTTTTCAAAATGACCAAACCTGTGTTGATTGTCAAAAAGGCAAACAACATAGAGCTTCTTGTAAGCCCAAGACCCATAACTCAATTTCTCAGGCTTTATACATGCTTCATATGGATCTTTTTGGTCCTACTAATGTGAGTAGCTTGAATGGTAAAAAATATTGTCTTGTTGTTACTGATGATTACAGCAGATTTTCTTGGGTTTTCTTTTTAAGATCTAAGCATGAAACAAGTGAGATTCTTAAGTCTTATATAACTGAGGTAGAAAACCAAGCTGATAAGAAAGTGAAAGTAATCAGATGTGACAATGGGACAGAATTCAAGAATAGGGTTATGGATGAATTTTGCAAAGAAAAAGGAATAAAAAGAGAATTTAGTGTAGCTAGAACCCCACAGCAAAATGGAGTAGCAGAAAGGAAAAATAGAACACTTATAGAGGCTGCTAGAACAATGTTAGTGGACTCTAAGTTGCCTATTTTATTTTGGGCTGAAGCAGTAGGTACTGCTTGTTATGTGCAGAACGGGATTCTTGTGATAAAACCACATAAAAAGACACCTTATGAACTTTTCTTTGGTAGAACACCATCTTTAAGTTTTATGAGACCTTTTGGATGTCATGTCACTATTCTCAATACCAAAGATCATTTAGGCAAGTTTGAAGGAAAAGCTAATGAAGGCTTTTTGATAGGGTATTCTTTGCAAAGTAAGGCCTATAGGGTGTACAATAGTTGCACTAGGCTAGTGGAAGAAAATCTTCACATAGAGTTTCAAGAGAAACTAACAAATGTGAAAGGCATTGGACCAGATTGGATGTTTGATATTGATAGGCTTTCAGAATCTATGAATTATGTGCCTGTTACAGGTACAAATGCTAATGATAATGCAGGTTTTTAAGACAATATTGAAACACCTAAAGATCAAGATTACATCTGGATGCCAATTTGGAAAGGATTGGATTTATCTTCAAGTCTTGAAGAACCTTCAAATACAACAAATGAAGGTACTAAAGATGATCATGGAACTCAGGGTCAAGAGAATCAAGAAAGTAGTGCAAATGACAATGGTACTGCTAGTTCACCAGATGGTACTGCCAGTTCACAAATTGGTACTGCTGAGCCATTAAATGTTCAAACAGATGATTCTTTACCAGAAGAAGTGGGGATTGGCAATCTTCCATTTTCCTATGAAGTTCCTACAACACACAACACAAGAATACTCAAAGATCACTCCACTGATGATGTGATTGGTAGCATTGATTCTGGTGTTAGAACAGGATCTCAAGTCTTGACTTCAGACCAAGAAGGGTTTATCTCATCTATCTATGAAGAAAAGAATCATGAAGTTGCCAACATATGCCTGTTTTCATGTTTTCTTTAACAGGTTGAACCCAAAAACATTAACAAAGCCTTAGATGATGCAAGTTGGGTTGAAGCAATGCAAGAAGAACTTCTTCAATTCAAGCTTCAGAAGGTTTGGAAATTGGTTGATTTGCCAAAAGGTCACTGGGCAATTGGAACCAAATGGGTATTCAGAAACAAGAAAGATGAAAGAGGAATAGTGATCAGAAACAAAGCAAGATTGGTGGCCCAAGGGTATACTCAAGAAGAAAGGGTAGATTATGAAGAGGTTTTTGCTCCAGTTGCAAGACTTGAAGCAATTAGGCTATTCTTGGCCTATGCTTCTTTCATAGGCTTCACTGTCTATCAAATGGATGTTAAGAGTGCCTTCTTATATGGTACTATTGGAGAAGAGGTGTATGTTTCTCAACCTCCAGGCTTCATTGATGCAGAGTATCCAGACAAGGTGTATAGGGTTACCAAGGCTCTTTATGGTCTACACCAAGCTCCTAGGGCATGGTATGAGACATTGGCTTTCTATCTATTAGAAAATGGATTCCAAAGAGGCAAGATTGATCCAACTTTGTTCATCAAAAGAACCAAGAAAGATATCTTGCTGGTGCAAATTTATGTTGATGACATTATCTTTGGATCCACAAACCAAGACTTGTGTGTAGAGGTTGAAAAACTTATGCATAGTAAGTTTGAAATGAGTTCCATGGGGGAACTTACTTTCTTTTTGGGTCTCCAAGTGAAACAATCTAAAGAAGGCATATTTATCAGCCAATATAAGTATGTAGCAGAGATCCTAAGGAAATTTCAGTTTGCTGATTCTAAGGTTGCAAGTACACTAATGGATTCAGAAAAGGGGTTACTAAAAGATGCTGATGGTGAAGATGTGGATTTGCATAATTATAGATCAATGATTGGGTCCTTGATGTACCTTACATCATCAAGACCAGATATCATGTTCTCAGTATGTGTATGTGCAAGGTTTCAAGTACATCCCAAAGTTTGTCATCTCACAGCAGTCAAAAGAATCTTTAGATATCTCAAGGGTCAACCTAGGTTGGGTCTTTGGTATCCAAGGGAATCATCTTTTGATTTGGTGGCTTATTCTGATAGTGACTATGCTGGTGCAACTCTAGACAGAAAATCCACAACTGGTGGATGTCAATTTCTTGGTTGCAGACTCATATCTTGGCAATGCAAGAAGCAAACAATGGTGGCCAACTCTACAACTGAAGCAGAATATGTTGCTGGTGCAAGTTGTTATGGACAAGTTCTTTGGATCCAAAATAAAATGCTTGACTATGGGTACAATTTTCTTAACACCATTATTTACATTGACAATAGCAGTACTATATGTATCATTAAAAATCCAGTTCAACACTCAAAAACAAAACACATTGAAATCAGACACCATTTCATAAGAGATTGCAATGAGAAAAGGTTAATACAAGTTGTCAAAATAGATTCTGAAAAGAATTTTGCAGACCTTCTCACCAAAGCTTTTGATTTAGGTAGATTCAAATACCTAGTAGGAGGTATTGGAATGATTAATCTTTGAAAAACATGTGTTTTTGTACATAAAAATAACTGGTATTGGCTTTTAAAGATGGTACTGCTAGTTAGTCAAAAGGTACTGTCAGTTCATAATTGGTCCTGCTAGTATAAAATTTGCTCAGTTTTGTTCATATTGATGCTTAAATATTTACAATGCTATAGATCAAGTGCTTTGCACTTTGTTCTTTTTGTTTGCAACTAACAAATTTCAGGTTGATAACAAAACAAGAGATCTTCCAAACTAAAAGGGGAAATAAAAGTTTTTTACATCTCAGGGGAGGTAACAATCTCAGGGGAGGAAATAATAGCCCAGAATGGAAGAAAACCCAATTTATGAAAGAAAAAGACAAGAGCATACAAGATGATGCAGAGGTTGAAAATGATAAGAATAGATCAAATATTCAGAAGGGATGAAGCATTCCTAAAGGAGAAAGTTCTATCTAGATCAAACTAAGGAAAGTTTCAATGCAATGGCATGCTAATAGATGATTTCACTTGTTGAACCAAGCATCCAAGATACACAGCATCATTGCCTCTTAAAATTCCTCCATCCAAGGAAATTGCACCATCTTTCAGGTCAACATGGAATTGGTATTCAGTTCACCAAAGTTTTACAAACTTAAGAGCTGGCTAGTCCATAAGCAAACGGCTTTTGGTAAAGACAAATCAAATCCGTTGATGGTTGATAGTTTACCAAAAACTATATGGTATTTAACTAACCATACTTAACAGTAAATAGTTAACTAGTCCATAAGCAAACGGCTTTTGGTAAAGACAAATCAAATCCGTTGATAGCTGATAGTTTGCTAAAAACTATAAGGGATTTTTGCTAAAACTTCAAAGAGACTGCCAAGTAATATTTTATTTCAAAGGTACTGGTAGTTCAAATTTTGGTACTGCTAGAGTAAAATGGTACTGCTAGATAACCGTTGAGCCTGTCAGATACAAATTATAGCCGTTGGGCCTGGTAGTTACATTTAGCCGTTGGGGTAGTTCTGTAAATTACTGATGATTATATTATATTATATTTCACATATAAAAGATCTTTTTAACCGCCTTTTCATTTACTTATTATAATCTTTCTTATTGTCGGTTAAAAGTAATTCTCTCATAACATCTTTCATCAGTCCTTATCACAATTAACACTCACCTTTCATCTTCTACCAGTACCACCATCAAATCCCACCAACATAATCAAAATTTTCATTAACTTTCACCATGGCTGTTCTAACTTTTGTTAAACGTCACAATCAGTTAGCATTTTTGGAAAAATCTGAGGATAATGCCTCGTTTCATCAAATAGTGGATTTTTTAAATGATTCTTATATCAGTTTTGCTTTACTTGTTAATCCCACTATTTATGAATCTCAAATTTTACAATTTTGGCAATCAGCTAAAGTTAAAACTTCTGAAAATGGGGACCAAAGGATAAAATCCAAAGTGGATGGCAAAACATTGACTCTTACCGAGTCATCCATTCGAAGACATCTTCATTTGGATGATTCAGATGGTATTAATCAATTGCCAGATACTGAAATTTTTGAGAGGCTTTTGGCTATGGACTACAAAGGTACTGCTAATCATGTGTACAAAAGAAAGAGGGACTTAGAGCCTCAAGATGATTTGTTTGTTCAAGGGAGGTTATTTATTGCTGATGAGCAATCTACTGCTCCTTCTCAAGAACCAACTCCAAAAGATAAGGGCAAGAGCATTATGGTTGAAGATGAACCAAAGCCCAAAAAGTTGAAGAGAACAGAGCAAGTACAGATGGCTCTAGATGAGGAAGTCTCCAAAAGGCTTCATGAAGAAGAAGTGCAGAAAGCATTTGAAGCTTCAAGACTGCTTGCAGAAATGCAAGAGCAAAAAGATGCTGCTCAGACTCTTCTTGACACTCAAGTTGCTCAAAAAACCTTTGATGCACAGATGCAATGGATTATTGCTAATGATCCAATTGTGAGAGGTCAAGCAGCAATAATTGTAGATGACAAGAATCTTAATTCTGAAGAGAAGACAGCAGAGCTTGAATCTTTTATCAACAAAAAGTATAAAGAAGCAGCTCTAGCTGATATTTTTGAAAAGATGCAGGAAAGCCAAAGAAGAGGTTTTAAGGTGGGCACATCTCAGAAAGATCAAGTGACTTTTATGAAGAGATTTCTAAGAGGTCAAGCCAATTGGACTGAATATCAACTGAAGAAGAAATCTGCTGATGAAATCTACTTCCTGTATCTAAATGCCTACAAGAGTCTTTACTACAAAATTCCATCTGATGCAAAGCCTTCAATGAAAAAGAAAGATGCTCAGAAGAAGCAAGAAGCAAAATTAGATTCAGAGCAAGTAAGTAAAATGTTAATTACTTTGCCAACAATTATACATGCTGGTCCAATTAGGTCTAGACACCCTATTATCGATTGGGAAATTCACCATGATAGATCAGGAAAGTCATGGAAAATAATTAGGGTTGGGGGACAAACTGCTATCTTCAAGAATTTTAAAAATCTGATTAGAGCATGTGATAGAGCTGACTTAGAAGAATTGTGGAATCTGGTTCAAATTAGGCTAGACACAAATTCTAGCACTGATGTTAAGGAACAGGAACTATGGGTAGAGTTCAATAGGATGTATGATCCTAATCCAAAAGATGTGCATTGGAAGTTTCCATATCATGATCCTTCAACCACATGGGAATTTCTAAGCCTTAGCAGTATTCATCATCTTTTTACACAAAGTGGGATTGAACTCTTTATGTTGGCTGAGAAAGAGTATCCACTTAGTTATGAAGTTCTTACAACCATGATCTCCAAGAGATTAAGATGTGATAAAGATGAAGAAAATTCAGAAGTTGTTCAAAGTTTGCTGAGGAGCATATTTGAGCAATGTGAAAGAAAAAGGAAGAACAGAGAGTAAAGGTTTTGGAAGAGTTCCCTCAGATCCTCAAGGTATGTATTTTATTCATCAGAAACTTGTGTATTTTAAAGGAAATAACAAGTTTAGGGGAGGATTGTTGGGAATAAAATGTTCAAGTCAAAGAGCCTGCTGGATGAAGTATTGAGCCTGCTAGTTGATATTGAAGATGTTGAAGATACACTAACAGTACCTTCTGGGTAAGAAGGTACTGCTAGTTATTGAAGGTCCTGCCAAGTTAATGATCAAGTTGATAGATATTTATTTGTAGATATTTGTTGTATTATTAGTCTTTGTACAATGTAATACGTTATGTAGAAGTAGTTCAGTCTTCCATGTTTGTGCAGAAGAATATACAGAGTAGTTTACATTGGTAGTTGTATTTAACTGTAGTCTAGAAAGTCCAAGTATCTTATTATATTCAACAACTTGACAACTTGTAATAAGGGGTCCTTATCCTATAAAAGGATCCCTTAGTCACCACCTTTGTAGTAAGATTTTTCCAACTAATAACCTAAGCATAACCAAAACAGAACAACCTGTCTAGTAACTTAGTTACTAAATTCACAAATCCTTAACAAATCAAAGATTCAAGGTTACTTTGTAATCCTGGTGATAGTTAGATCATCCGTATTATTTCATCAATAATATTGAATCGTTTTGTGTTACTAAAGTTGTTTTCATTGCTCATTATTATTCACGTTTACATACTCACCACCTTTTGTCTCTTTTAAGTGTGTTATTGTCTACATTCATTCATAAATATCTCAAACACATTATTAAGATTCACATCCCAAGTGTTTGTATAATCCTTCACACAGCATGTCATTTCTGTTTGTTTGATAATTTGTCTTCAAAAGGCAAATCGCAGTGGCAAAACGCAGACACAAGTCGCAGTATCAATTCGCAGCACCAAACCGCAACACCTTTTAAGTCAAAACGCAGTACCAAATCGCAGTTGACCAGTCATTATCGTACTTTTCCAGAAAATCCGGATCTGAGTTTTCTCTTTCATGAAAACGCAATGAAGAAACACCTTTTTCAGACCACACTTCCGACCATGTTTTGACCACTATTTTCACGGTAAAGGAACAGAACAGTCATGGATGTATAGATGAGTAGACATAAAAAATGTTAACTTGGACTAAAAAGAAGCACAAAAAAAATGTTTTATGAAACCATGTAAAACCACATGACTTTTTTAACCATTTGGATACAAAAAAAACTTGTATAAAACTGTTTAGCATTTAGGTAGAAATTTTTTTTTTCATTATACAAAAAATGATATACAGAACACTTTCTAACCATGTACGAACCACAAATAAATCAACAAAGTAACACAACCTTGGCTCTGGTACCAATTGTAGGATCGATTCTTATGTTGATTATGTGGGATTCGGGAGGTCGGGGATTATTGAAGAACATGTTAGCCATAGTTAGAGAGAGAGAGAGTAGAGAGGGGAAGTTCTAGTGAGAGAAAACACTTTGTGTGTATGTTTTATTAATGAACAACCAACCCTCTCCATTAGATGGAGAAGGGTATATATAAAATTGACATGGTGCTACCATGGGCTGTGGAGTGAGCTGACAGTGGGTAAAGACCCGACCCAACTCCACAAATACTACTATGACTACACTATTATTACGATAACTAAACTAAAACTAATAAGCCTAAGAGCTACTTAAATGCTAAATAGATACTCGGGGTGACCGAGTCTTTCATGTGAATATTTATATTCCTAACACTAACCTATGGAACAGAAGCCGTCATACATTCAGAAATAAGCGTTGAAACAGAACGTATCGTGAACTTCGAGACATCAGAGAATGAAGAAAGGCTTCGTGAAAACCTTGATCTACTTGAAGATCGAAGAGAAATAGCCTCAATCAAAGAGGCTATCTACAAACAAAAGTTTGAGAAGTACTACAACAACAGAGTTAGACCTTCAACGTTCAAGCCGGGTGAATATGTCCTTCGGCTAAACAGCGCAAGCAAAGCTGAGTATGAAGGAAACCTAGGGCCCACATGGGAAGGACCCTATGTCATATCCGAAACCTACGGCAACGGAGCCTACAAGCTCGAAACACTCTTCGGAGATGTCATGGATAGGACTTGGAATGGTACTAACCTTCGTAAGCTTTACATATAAGACTTACTGCTTTCAAAACATTTAGTTTGTTTTCAAATTCATGTATTGCATTCTTCTCATTCGGGGAAAGAAGCATTAATGGTAGGCGTCCTAGTTTTCATTTCTTCAAATGATGTAATTCTCCCTACCCAATTAATGATATAACGCATTTCTCTCAAATCTCTTGTTTCGTTCTATATAACAAAGATTTGTTCAGCCAAGTGGTTTATAAGTTTCAATGTTGAAGGATGATTCAAGATACATATGTCTTGTATAAAAATAACATCCATTACAATTCACATTAACTTTCCTAAAAGTCTTAGGGTATTCCAAGCCCTTTGTATCTTATGGACAAAGACGGAGTGGGTCGCGACCCTCTGTCAGCAATTAAATTATACGATTGCTAAAATCTTGGTTCAAAATACACACAATAAGGTTATCTATCTACTATAGCCTTAGGTTGTATATTCACATTTATAAATAACGTAAGAGAAGAAAAGCATGAAAATAAAGGTGGGACGTTGTACCCTAACTTGCTGGTATGTGCTTAAACACATACCTTTTCTTGACCAAATTAAGACCAAAACGACCAAAAACTAACCAAAATGCCCAAAGATATTTGTGTTTTTGTGTTTGTTAATATGTAGGTACGGATATCTCGAAAAAAGGACAAAATCAAGAAAAACCGGAGCACGAGAAATGGAAAGAGGATTAAAGAGCCGAAGCTGGGAAAGAAAGTCTACATATGGAATATACTTAAGCTTAATACGTCAAAACAGCCCTTGGATCATTACCACAATTACAAAAACAGCCCTCAAATAATTTTTCCTAATTGGCAGCTTTGGCCCCTAAAAGTTTAAATCCATTTCCTATTAATCCTAACTTTAAACTAAAAATCCAAAATAAATACCCCATCCCAAAAACCCACTTACACCATCAGCCCACTCCATAAACCACCAGCCCAATCCACCTTTTATTATAACCCATTCCCAAACCCGGATCCTACCCTGGTCAAACCCACCCTTACCCAGTCAACCCATATCTAATAAACAATAAAAATAAAAATTTCCCTCCTTGTACTGTACATCTTCTCCATTTTTTACCCTGTACACCAAAATTCACCCACCTTGGATACCTAGGATCTTCTTTACCCTGACAAGTCAGCTAAGAATGTCCTCATAATTCATCCTACGTGGCAAATTAGAAGCTTGTGATTGGCTGTGACACCTCACATATGATCCAAGGGTCGAAAATGATGGATTGGAGGCCAAGGTTGATCAAAGAGCTGGGATTGATTCAGAAGAAGCCTTAGAAGCTTCCTCAAGGGCTATAAATACCATCCTCACTCACAAGAGATACTCTCTTTTTTTTAGCTTAATTTTAGGTCGTATTTAGGAGTAGGGGTAGTTTAGTGAAGATTTTAGTATAATTGTAGCTTAAAAGCTTTAGCTTATTGTAATTTCATTCTCAGATTCCAAATACTGTATTCACTTCAAGGTTAAATGGTTTTGTAAGTTTTCATTTAATTTCCAACAATAGTCAAACTGCTTATCTGCTTATTTCTGTCATTCTAGTGCTTATTTCATTGTCCTTAGCTTATTTGTCCTTCATATTGTCTTTTGATACTAATCTGCTAGTTCAAGTTAGCTTATGTTAGAATTTGCTTAAAATCTCATAAAAAGCCAAAAACTAGATTAATATAAGAATTGCTTATTATACTACTTAAGTTCATTTCATAGGTACTTTTTAGAGCTTAGTTCATTTAGTGAATCAGTTGTAATTCTAAAACATAGCTTAAAATAGTCTGTCACAGTTTAAATTTTCAAATCAGTCTTTAAAATAGTGTTTGGCTTATGGGTCAAAATGGGTCGAATTTGGTCTTCCACTATTCATATGCAATAAGGTGAGTTTTGATTTGCTTTAATTTAGCTAAATTAAATTTCTTGCAGTTGAATTTTGCCCTATTCTAAGGTTTACATAGTTTGAGTCACTGTTAGTGAATTTAGGGTGTGAATTGAGATTATAAGCTCTTTCTAAGCTAAGGCTTGATAAGTCCTCCTCTTTGCATATTTAGGTCCCTTATAGTCTAAGATAAGTAGTTCTTAAATCCCTATAGGCCTTAGTTCAAAACTTGCTCAATTCAGCCCACTTAACCTATAGCAGACTGCATATTTGCATTTTTGCAGCCTCTTTTGTTGATTTTTAGTTTGCTCATGATAAGTTGTTGAAAGTCCACGATTTGTATGGATCTCTAAGTAGCCTTTGATTACTTAGTGGATGACTTGAATAAATCCAAATCAATCCAAGTGAGAAACTCTTAACAATTTGTTAATGTTAACGCGGAATATTAACAAGAACAATGAAGAACACTGAGTTATCACTAACTTTGTATATATTACTAACACACATAATTCGTACGTACATCATAATAATCCTTTAGGGTTCCTTTTATACTTGAAGGAAACCCTAATTACAAAACCGTGTGAAAAGATATTTACGTATCTTCTATAAAGATACCTAACTCGTACATATCCTTTCCTAACTTATATCTAACAAACTTTCCTATTTTCACTGACCAGACTTAACTAACAAGTCAACCAGACTTAATACAATTACCAGACTTAACATTTACATTACCAGACTTAACCATGACCAGACTTAATAATGTAACTACCAGACTTAAGTCTGTCTTCACTTGGTCTTCCTCATACCTTGTGATAATTCCCAACAATCCTCCCCTAACTTGATCTTCATGTTCCATGAACTTCAAGTTCCTTCTGAGTAAGCTTATAAGGATTGGAATTATCTTGATCTTCAAAACACTTGAAATCTGCAAATTTGAGTATTTGTGCAGCAACCTGATCTTTTCACCATCTGATATGCATTTCACTTGATCTTTCAAGTAACCATGACATTTTGTACATCAATTCATATTAAGTTTCATATCTATTCTCATCACTTCCAGGTGTATTAACTCATGTGAGAGGTGAATCATTGAAAATTAATGGATTTGATGTCTCTTTACCAATAGCCATCACTACTGGAGTAGCCAAATGTTTTGGTGTGTAAGACCATGGTACATTGATAACTATATGATTTTTAGTAAATCATCAACTATCAACAAATTTGTTATATCTTTACCAAAAGCTGTACCCTTTTAGACTAGCCAATTCTTTGATGGAAAACACCTCATCATGGTGAATTGATTACCATTTATGGTTTTCCCCAGCCTTTACCACAAGCCATAATCTTGTGGGCTAGTCAACTCTTCACTAATATTAGATATGGTGAGTTGAATACCATACAATTTTTGGCAAATTGTCAGCCATAAACGGATTTGAGCTATCTTTACCTGTAGCCGTTTGCTCAGGATTAGCCAGTCCTTGTGTGGGTCAGACAAGGTGGACTGATAACCTTTTGTTGTGTTAGTGCTATGCACCTCCACCAAGTGAGAAGTTCCAATAGTCTCACTTGATAACTTAATGAAAATTCTTTCAAACACTCAATCCAACAATGTCTCCTTTAAAGATTGTGCCTTGATCAAATCCAAGAGCTGCTCATAAACTTCATCTTTCTTTTCAGCAGATAATTTCTTCTTCAACATTTCTTTGCAGATAGAAGGTGAAAGTGGATATTCCACTTCTGCAAGCATAAATACTTCAGCTCCTTGTAGAGACAGGCAATGTACTCTGCAGTTGTGAAAATATCTCCAAGAAATGATCCTTTTCTGCTCAGGAAGCTGCCATATCACATCTGATTCAGTAGGAGGTTCAAACATAATTTTTAGATCACCCCAGAAAACTCTTTCAAACTCATCTTCAGGTGGATTGTCTCCATATTTAATATTCACCAGCTTGTACAACTCATGGAGGTCCTCCCTACTTACATCATGAAGTATTCCTGGGAAGTTAACATACACAATATTGGAATGATCCTCCCTTATTATTTTATATGCAGCTTTACTCCCATTCTTAATTATCTGATAAGCAACTACTTTGGCAGGTTGTTTTGTATTTTCAATTGTGCCCATAGTTGCTCCTTCAGATGAAAGTTCCTCTTCTGGTTCATCATCTTCACCCACCTTCTTAGATCTTCTCTTCCTTCTTTCAAATACAACAATAGGCTCATTTGTAGGTTCAGTTGAAGCCTTCTCAACTTCTGACTCCTTTTAGATCACCCCAAAAAACTCTTTCAAACTCATCTTCAGGTGGATTGTCTCCATATTTAATATTCACCAGCTTGTACAACTCATGGAGGTCCTCCCTACTTACATCATGAAGTATTCCTGGGAAGTTAACATACACAATATTGGAATGATCCTCCCTTATTATTTTATATGCAGCTTTACTCCCATTCTTAATTATCTGATAAGCAACTACTTTGGCAGGTTGTTTTGTATTTTCAATTGTGCCATAGTTGCTCCTTCAGATGAAAGTTCCTCTTCTGGTTCATCATCTTCACCTACCTTCTTAGATCTTCTCTTCCCTCTTTCAAATACAACAATAGGCTCATTTGTAGGTTCAGTTGAAGCCTTCTCAACTTCTTACTCCTTTTCAATTTGCTGCTCAGCTTCTTGCACAGGTTCAGATACTGTATCATGACTACTCAATCTGATTCTTGGCTGTTCACCCTGTTCCTTTGGAATATGCCTTTCCTTAAAACACCATCTTTGTGCATCTTCATAATCCAAAGGTCTGTATCCATGATCTCTTTCAAAAGCTCTTATATACCTTTCTTGAATATCTTCAAATGACATTCCCTTCATATTTTCGATTGAAAGATGCATCATGTTCTTCAGGTATATTTTCATACAGTGTCTGATCTCATTCTTTCCAAGCTTCTTGGGAACTTGCTTCTTTGATCTCACTTTTGCTATGAAGTCCCCTAAGATTTCATTATCCCCTCTAGAATTTATGAACTCTGCTAGCTGCCTAGCTCTTTCTCCAGTAGACAATCCTGGAATAGTTTTGAGTTCTTCATACTTTGCTTTTACTTCAGCATCATTTTCAATTAAGCTCATCACATCATCTGTATCTTGAAGTGCCACTTCTCTAGCCAACAGAGCATCTTGTCTTATCTGTGCTTCTTCTTTTTCTTCTCTTTGATCTTGCCTAAGGATTGAGCCAATGTCTCTGCTACTTCCATTGCTTCTGGACTAAAAGTTGTGACTTTCTCTTGAACTGGTGTTTGAAATATGTGCTCTGCTTCTAAATTCCTCCCCTGTTTGGAAGAATTTTCAGCTTCTCCTTCCTGGTCATCAAATTGAACACCCTGATCCTTCATAACCTTTTCCATTTTCTTCACTTTCTTCACCAAAGTGATAACAGCTGTACTGAGTGCCTTATTTGACTTCTCCAAAGAAGTCACTTTCTTAAGCAAAGTTGGAACCAATGTTTGAATCTCTTCCACAGACATTGAGGCACATTCCTCCTCCTGTGCAGGACTTAGAATATGTGATGGAGATGACTGTGGGATAGGAGTAGGTTGGCTCTTAGCAGATGAAGGACTGGGTTGTGGTGAAGGTGTTGGTGTAGGTATGGGTGTGGGAGTTGGGGATCTTGGTTGTTCCTGAGATTGCTCCTCATCAGATGACTCTTGTATATCCTCAGATGTACCTGCATTGTTAGTACCAACAAGCATAGAAGGAAGCAAAGGCCTATGGGCCCCTTTGAAATTTCTCTTCATGTTAGCAAATAATTTGGTTGTGAAAGCCACACATTCATATGTTTGCACTTTGTTTGCTGTTTCAAAGTTGAGAATCATTTGCAAAAATCTTGGATACATCAAAAACTTGGGCTTTTTAACATTTTACTCCATGCCTTCAAAAATAAGTTTTGAGAAATTAAAAGTCCTTCTAGTGGA
Source organism: Artemisia tridentata subsp. tridentata (assembly GCA_021014915.2). NCBI lineage: Eukaryota > Viridiplantae > Streptophyta > Magnoliopsida > Asterales > Asteraceae > Artemisia > Artemisia tridentata. Next base: position 419,562,780 of record CP139509.1, read on the forward strand.
TAGACAGACCAATGCAGCAGCAATTTTGCTACCAAACTGATCCCATCCACCACTTTTGGAACTTAGGCATTGGAGTAGATGATGGACTAAAAACCTCCACTGTGGTGTAAAATAGTTTTTCCAAAAAGTAAAAGAACCATCAGTGGGATAACCTATGTTTTGCAATCCTTCTAAAACATCCTCACGCGACATATCAAATTCCCCTGAAGCATCATCCATTTGAAGACTACTCCTTATGGATGCTTCAGTAACAGTAAACTCAATGGTATCAATAGTAGCTCTTAAGCATGGTGTCCCATCATCAAGAGTATTAGAGGTAACCGACCCCCAAAACTGCCTGACAAGGGACACATAAATGGTGGGAGTATGAAGTAAAGCATACTGAATGTACGAGCCACGCATAAAGTCCACAATTTCTTCAAAGCCGGCACTTTGAGTTGGTTTCTTCAAATATCCAACTTGGTTGTGTTTGTCAACAAACTTTAGGGCAGCCATGGATGAGAGAATGAGATAATTCGGGTTGAATTAAGTTAGATATTTGACTAAGTTGTAGTTGAGAAGCAGAGTAGTTACCGAAAATATTGTAATTTAAATTTGGAAGTAAATAAAGATAAAAGTGAGAAAAATTTGATCAATTTTACCCTTATATACTTCTTAGTCTCGAAAAATCTTTAACGGTAATATTTTATATAAAAACGCGTTAGTCTGACAAACCAGACCTAACGGTAATATCTACAAGACTTAAAATTGGTCAACCCGACTTAATCACTCACCTACCAGACTTTACCAAAGATGTTGACTTACACACTTTATTAAGTAACAAAGAGGCTTCGATCCAACCCCAATCCATGATTCTCTGCAAATGTTAGTCCCAACAGCAAGAAAAAGAGACAAAGCAAGCAAAATTGCAATCAAGAAACAACCAGATTTAACACTTAAGGCTACCCGACTTTTAAAGAAAAATCCTAGTAATTTTACATTTAACCTCCCCTTAAATGTACATTACCTCCCCTTAAGTGTAGACACCAAATTTATTATTATTTTTTTTTTATTTTTTTTTTAATCACTAACTAAAATACCATAACTTAAAAACGATGCTTAACTTAAAGAATTTAAACTTTGGTCAACTTTCCAAAAATACAAAAATTAACTCATGCCTGCAAGGAGTTAATTCATATACCAACCGAGCATTTAAGAGCCTTAAACCTTGATATTCTCTATAAAAGGCTTCTTATAGTCAACACCAAACCATCTTATTATCAAAAAGAAAAACTTGTTCAACATAATGGATTCTTCCCCAACAAACATCATGGAGATTTCATCCGACTCATCTTTTGAGTCATCTGATGGAGGATGGGAAGGCTATTTTCCACCTGGTTACACCTCACGTCTAAGGAACAAGTTATCAAAGAAGACAATGCTCAAACGTTGGCTAGCTGCTTATGATCTTACTGCAAAAGAACCAGAGGATGAAGCAGCAACGACTTCAAAAGATGTGTCTTCTAAGAAAAGCATTGTGTTGCCTCATCCAAATCCAAACAAGCAAGTTCTAGGACTCTTAAGCCCAAAAGTGAGAGATCAACTTGGGGAGAAAGGGACCAAGAAAACCATGCCTGATTTGAAGGACAAGGGAAAAAGGAAGATGTAGGTGGTGACGTTTGGCTTGTTTATGTTTAGGCTTTTATCTTATTTTGTGTTGTAGGCTGCATCCTTGAATGTAACTTGATGGTTATGAATAAAAACTCCATGGTCCTTTTGTATTATTTTGCCATATATGAATGTTTAGCAACAATAAGGAGTTGACAACTGCAAAACAAAGTTAAACACAGAACACAAAGAAACAATCGTACTAGAAAAGTTGAAAACCATTTAAACTAAGAAGAACAAACAAAAAAAATTTAAAACTTCAAGACTTAAAAAACAATTTCAAGGACAAAAAGTATACAAACTTTACAAAACATAAGAAGAGAAATCAATTTCTCTTAACAACCCATGCCTGAGTAGGCTTGGGTCTGCCTTGTGGATCAACATATTTAAAAGTCTTATATGAAACTGATCCACTGTTGCTTTGGGATTTATAGGTATATTCATTTTTGAATGGATCCCAAGACCAACATGCTGAGGGCTTAACAGCAGAACCCCCATTACCCTTTACAGCATTTGAAGTTGAAGGTCTTGCTGTATTCTTAGCAATTGGTCTCCTCACAGGTGAATGAGGTTTATAAAATTGATTTCTTTCATTCACCTGTGGTTTTTGGAAAGGCTGTCTGGGTCTCACTTGATGAACATAACCAGAATTTACATTAGGCCTCACAGAATTAAAGTTTTGCCTACCCAAATTAAAATTCCTTAAACGAGACTTAATATTTGGTCTACCAGAATTAACATTAAAGTTTGGTCTACCAGTATTAACTTGTTGTCTACCAGAATTAATGTTTGGTCGGGTAGAGTTAACATGTTGGGCTGGTTTGGGGACAAATTGGTTGGCATGATTTATTCTGTTAGCATTATTCCACACTGGTTTATTATTGACATTACCCATATTCACATTCCTTTTAAGCTCAGCCTCTCTTTTCATTCTTTTCTCATGAAAGTCACAATCTCTAATCAAGTGACTTAGACTTCCACAAACAAAACATCTCTTAGGAGTGTAAGTGTAGCTACTCCTAACTTCTTTGTGAACATCATTACTTTTAGGTGACTCATTCATATTGACAGATTCCCTAGGAGTTTTTATGTGGTTGACACAACTAGGTTTAACTGTTTGAGATTCAGACTTAGTCACAACTGGTTCACTTTCCTTAACAATTTCAGGTTCAGGACTCTCTTTTACTTCACTTTTTGAATCAGACTTAGAGTGATCAGAGACATTACCAATGGATCATTCATTGTCATTAGATTGACAAGTAGAATACTCACTAGTTTTGTCCTCTGAGTTGGTTGACTCAGGTGTTTGGGGACCTCTTTTTCCATACACAAATAGAGAGTCATCTAACTCCTCTTTTTCAAGAGGAGTGTAGTCTTCACTCAATGGATGTGGAACTCCCTTGAAATCATCAGCCTTAACAAACCTATTATACAAAGGCTTATCAGCATAGTCCTCCTCTCTTTTCTTAAATATAGCCTTTTTCTCATCCTCCTCATACCTTAAGCCATGTTTCTTACTTGACTTTATTTGTGCATCCCAGCATTTAAACAGATTATCATTTGACTTATTCCACTGGTCTACACGTTTTTGCAAATCATCCTTTTCCTTTTGTATTCTTAGGCCAATTCTTCTATATTTTTTAAGTTTTTCATCATGCTCATATATTTTATTAGCCTGAAAGAATAGTTTTTCATTTAAATCAGCATGTTGTTTCTAAAGGGTGCCTTTTTGTGCTTCTAATGTTTTTAGAGCACTTTTATAAGCTAAAATTTGTACTTCTTGGTCACCTATCAGTGTCAACTGCTCATCACACAAAGCCTTAATATGATTATAGGAATCAGTACATAACTTAGAACATAATGGTACCTCATTACTAGAACCAATGGCCATGAGTGCATGACTGGACTCTTCATTCTCCTTTGTGTGCTCATTCCAGTTAATAGCTCCAGCCTCCAATGTCACCATACTCATCTGATTTCTTTCCAGCTTGTCATCCTCTGCATCACTCTTCCTATATCCATCAGTAGACTTCTTCTCCGGGCAGTCTCTAGAAAAATGTCCATGCTTATGACAATTGTAGCATTCAACTGTCCTCTTAGTGTATCCAACTGGAGACTTGTTGTTGAACTTAATGGACCTCCCATACTGCTTTTGAAACCTTTTTACCCTCAGAGCAATCATGGCAATGTGCCATTTGATGTCCATCTCTTCTACCTCAGCATCATTTATCTGCTCCAAATTTTCACTGATAAAGCTCTCATCTTCTTGTTGATTGGCGAAGAATGAATGAATCACCTCATATGCAAAGCCTGTAGGAGCAGTTCTTTCCCTTGTAGAAGCTTCATAAACACCAGACTTAACACTACCAGACTTAACCTTGTAAGTACTGCCTTTGCTTTGAGACACAAAAGCAACATTTGAAGAACTAGTAGTTGCCTGAGTGGTTTCATTGATGTCCCTTTCAAAAATCCTAAGATTGTTGTACAGGTCATCTGGGGTCATTGAGTCAACTTCATCCTTCATCCTCATAGTCATAGACACGTTTACCCATTCTGGTGGTAGAGACCTAAGAAACTTGTGATTGGCATCCTCATTAGATACAGCAGCACCATGTACTTCTAGTTGTGACAGAAGATGTTGAAATCTGTCATAACCCTTTTCTAATCCTTCAGCCTTTGATACACTGAAAGTTTCAAATTGCTGTTTAAGAATAGCCTTCTGCATCTTTTTAGAGTTTGCATTCCCACCAAAACGTTTCTTAATTGCTTCCCAAATCTCCTTGGCATCTATCATCCCATGAAACCTTTGTAGATGCTCCTTTGGAATAGCCATAAGCAGCAAGGTTCTAGCCTTCTTCTCTTTTTCCACAGCCCGTACCTCCTCAGCAGTCAATGGTGGTAATATTCTGATTTGCCCATCATTACCAACTGAAACCCTTTTCTTAGAATTTTCCTTCTGAATAACCTTCCACACATCACTGTCAATGTACTCCAAGTAATGTTCCATCTCCATGGCCCATATGTCGTACTCTTCTCTCTTCAGTATTGGCAACTTAATGTTGGATATGGTGGTGCTTGTAGGGATGATTGGTTGTGATTTAGAGGTGCTGGTTTCAGGGTTTTCTTCCTCATGATTTGAGTTCTCATCCTCACTATTATGGATTGAAAAGGTTTCAGTGTTGATAGGTTTTTCAATATCAGACATTGTGTGGGGTGAATTGATTGAGAGTTTGTTTGTGGTGTTGTATTCTTCGAACACAGAGTCTCTCTAAAGGCTCTGATACCACTTGAAAGTCCACGATTTGTATGGATCTCTAAGTATCCTTTGATTACTTAGTGGATGACTTGAATAAATCCAAATCAATCCAAGTGAGAAACTCTTAACAATTTGTTAATGTTAACGCGGAATATTAACAAGAACAATGAAGAACACTGAGTTATCACTAACTTCGTATATATTACTAACACACACAATTCGTACGTACATCATAATAATCCTTTAGGGTTCCTTTTATACTTGAAGGAAACCCTAATTACAAAACCGTGTGAAAAGATATTTACGTATCTTCTATAAAGATACCTAACTCGTACATATCCTTTCCTAACTTATATCTAACAAACTTTCCTATTTTCACTGACCAGACTTAACTAACAAGTCAACCAGACTTAATACAATTACCAGACTTAACATTTACATTACCAGACTTAACCATGACCAGACTTAATAATGTAACTACCAGACTTAAGTCTGTCTTCACTTGGTCTTCCTCGTACCTTGTGATAATTCCCAACAGTTGTTATAAGCCAATTTTTTTCACAAATATAATTGGCTGGCTTATCTAGCCATGACTATTTTTTTTAGAATTTTAAGATTTTTCTTTTACAGCTTTTTAAGGGCTTGAAAAAGCCCTTTTCTGCCCTGTACCAGCCTGCAACTCAGCAGACCTCAGTGACCCTTTGGCTTATTTCATGATTTTTAGTGCTTACTGCTTGTTATTTATGGCTTATTTTCAGTTTTATGTTGTACTTAGATCACCTTTTGCTTAAACTCAGCTTATCTCAGTTTCCATAGCTTGCTTTTAGCTTAACAGTCATTTCCATTTAAGCCTTAGTCTCATTTCCTATTTTGCTTACTGTTTCAATACCATAGCTTATTTCTGAGCTTTTCTAGCTTTTCAAAAATAGTCCTAGTTATAGAATATGCTTATTCATTAATGCTTATTCAGTTTTCAAAAAGGAAAATAAAAAAATAAAAAAATAAATAGTTTTTACAAAAAGCCAAGAGAGGGATTCGAACCCTTGTCTCTGGCCAGACCACACCTTAGCACACACACCCTTCACCAACTGCCCTAGGGACTTTCTTCATTTGATTCTTTCATAGTTTTTTGCTTAACTAGCTTTTACCCCATTTAGCTTATTTGTACTGTCCTGCTTATTACAGCTTATTGCAATAAGCTGTGGGCCCAGTTCTATTTTTCCTTCATTCTCTATATTATTAAGTACTTTCAGAAAAAGTTTCAGATTTTTCTAAATAGTTTAAATATTTTTAATCATTTATTTTCTTTAATCTAGTTTTTAATTCATAGAAAATTAAATAATAATCAAAAAAATATAATTCTTTTTCCTAAAATTTTATTTTATTAATTAGAACTTAGGAAAAATATAATTTCATACCTAGGGTTAGTATTTGTTAGTTTTACTTTTATAGCTCGAGATTAGCCCGGGTTTTGCGTATTTTTAGGTTTCCTTTGCGATTTCACTTACGTTTGCCTTATATTAGTATTTCCCTTGCCTTATTAATTTTTTTTAGTTTATAATTACATATTTTAGCTTGAAAACCCATTATCTCTCTTTTATCACCATTCACGATACGTTTCTCGGACCCGAATCACAATTCCATTCATCCTTCATCGGGACAACGAACCGGGGTTTTACTTACTTCCTTGAGTGTAATTTCCTTTGTAAATCCTTGGACTATAATTGATAAATCACCTGCATTAGTAGATATCATATGGCCGAAGCCAATAAAAACATCCAAATATTGTCTAAGAAACAGGCCGAAACCCAACAAGCACATGAGTTAAATTGTTTTCCAATAGGCACCAGCCTATAAAGCATTAACTGAAATTGTCTAAGGGTATACACCACCCTTGGGGTCAAATAACTGCCAACAGGGTAGCCTTCATGCATTCTTGGATGACATGGGGTCCTCTTGCTGAAGGGGAGATGGAGGCTTCACAGACGGAGTCTTTTTGCTCGGAGAGGGTGGTTGAATCTTGCGAGGCTTTTTGGAGAGGAGTTCTTCAAAGGGTGCTGATGGATTCTTGGTTGCTTCGGTAAGAAAGGGGTACTCTGCTATAGTGTATGCATTGCAAGCATCATTGTATTCTTGTTCAGACGTTGAACAGTAGTAGGGCACTTCCGATAAGACCACAGGCTTCTTTGTCTCTGCAATCTCCTCCAACGTTGTGCATTTCCCATAAAAAATGACAGCATTCACCAGCTTTCCCACAATCTCTCCCACCTCATCACTGTGGTATAATTCCATGCCTATGTATGGAACAACCTTCGACACCACATCAGCTCTATCTTTTTTTAAACTCTTGCAACGGAGGTTCAACCCGTCTACCTCCTCACGCAGCTTGATCTCCTACTCTCCAAGTCTAGTCCTCTCAGCCTCAAGACCTGCACACTTAGATTCAAGAGTGGTAACCTGCGCTTTGTAGCCAGCTACCTTCGCCTCTTCCAATCTTAACTTCCCACACTCTGCTTGGGCTTCCTTCAGTTGCTCTTCGAGACTGTGAACTTTAGCTCGAAGGTCTTGAACAAGAGGATTCTTTTCGACTTCCTCCATGGCTTCCTTGCACTTTTCTTTTAGTTCAACATACTCGAGGTCTCTACTCTTTTCCTTGGCCAAAATGGCATCCATCTTCTCTTTCGCAGCCTTCACCGTACGGACCAGATCCCTTGTTCGAGAGTTGAGATGATTTTCTAGCACAGCTTGCCTGGTGTAACTTTTATCGTGAAGATTACACAACTCCTCCATGGACATATTATCCAGAGTCCCCCTCCAACTAGCTGGGGTCACATTGTCAACCAATCGATGGCAAGCAAGGGAGTTCGGAAGCTCCTTAGTGTTGGGCAAACCTGCATAAGATGCGTTAGTAAGCTATATGGCGTATTAAGGATCATTAAGCTAAGAAGATCTCTATTTACCATGGATGTCATCATCTTCCGGAGTCTCTGCAGCCGAAGGCATGATGGCCTTACCATGCGAACCCTTTTGCCTTGTGGTTCTGGAAGGAGGAGTTGGTAAGGTGAAATTCCTCTTGGGAGTGGCTTTCACAGACTTTGCACTGGTCCCTTTCCTGCTCCGTACCCTGTCAGCAATACTGGAGGACCCTATGATCATGACCTGATCACCCTTGGAGGGAGGATCACCAGAGTCTGCAACATTTTCCACCAGTTGTGGAGCCTCTACTGTGTTCACAGGCGTCGAAGGTTGGGTTGTTGTAAGGGGCTCTATCAGCTGGGCATCCACATCATTGTTGTTCACTGAAACCGACGGAGAACCAACACCGTAACTGGCATCCTTGGGGTCCCTTGGGATGAAGCTCACTTCTTTTGCACTGCCAGACACAACAAAGTTTCGGAAGGCCATCTCTGCAACAAGTAGAGAAAAAAGATAAATATCATCAGATAAGTTATTTATTTTAATTAAATAGGAACGTACATACTTTGTCCATCACACTCTATTTCAGGCTTCATGGGAGATCCTTCCCAATGGTCAACAATACCAGCCATGAAGAGAATGGGCCCAGGGAATGTTTGGACATCCACATGATAGCGAGCAAGACGCTGGTAGAGGGGGCTCCTTCGTATTGTGTATGGGAATGGATCATTGAACCGCTTTTCATCGTATTGGAACGCTTCATTTAACAAAGTAGGATATTGTGGAGGTACAATAGTGTTTTGTACATAAAAGAATTGCCCCTTCCAGTTCCTTATGTTTGAAAACGGTTTTGTGATCAAATACGACATCATGCTCACCCCTTTTCGCTAGGGTTAACCAATCTCCACCAGGGTAAAGGTTTAGAAAGCCCCTGAGCACTGTCAGTGTGGGCTCATACCCACATGCTTTACACATTACTATGTATGTGGTAAGTTTGGCTAAGCCAAAGGGGTTAAATCTAGAGATGTGTACCTCATAGTACTGTAACAACTCTAAAATCAACGAGTGGATTGGTATCCTTAAATTTGACTGGGTAAAAGCATGTACATACAACCCAACATACCCTTCGGGTGCATCTTAGATATTTTGGTGTTTGCTCGGAAGCATCACCTTAAACTCTTTGGGTATGGGGTACTCATTAAGGAAATCGGATAATGCTTTCTTAGATAATGTACATTTTTGTTGTCTAATTATGCGTTTTGCACCCATGCTCATGATGAATGTACAAAAGTAAAGCAAGAAATTAAAGATCGGTGAGGGAGGACGTTACCTTTCGATCGGAATGATACACGAAGCACAGTACTATGTGTAAAATTTTGGGCGGAGTGTTAAAGTGAAATAGGGTTTGCGGTATAAAAAACTTATATACCCCTTACCCCCTTTAATCCTAACCGACTACGTGTCCTTCTAGATTTAAACCCCATCCGGATTTCAAATCACTTTTTAAATTTTGAAAGGATGTTTGGGGTTACCGAGATAAGAGCAACTATAGCCTATGGGGTGGGTTGTTCCAATAATAATTACCGCATTTAATGCGTAATTAGTTAAAGCACATTTTCCTTTTTTGTACGAATTTGTGACGAGAGAAAAATGGTGTACGTATTTGATAGAGTCGTAAGCGATATACCATTGTACGTACATATCACTTTCGACTGGGGGGCTTGATGATGTACCCTCCGAACAGGTCGAAGGACACCCCTTCGGACCTGGTCGAAACCTTCATCTCGAAGGCCTAGGTCAGCCTCCTAAAATCTTCACTGGCGTCAAACCATTCATCTATGATGTGGTTACCAGTTGAGAACTCGCCAATCGAAGCCTTAAGCCCTTCGGGGTACACCCTTCGAAGATACTAGAGCGGAGAACACCTTGACTTAGTCATACCCACGTCCCCTCTTTTTCTTGAGCTTTCCCGCCAAGAAAGAGATAGTGGGTCACTAAGCCCTAGCGGTTACCTTAAATCATGGGACGCCCCCATGATCTCCGATATTTGTGCATGATCTCTCCAAGGCCTATTTTCTCCCCTATAAATAGCTTGGACAGGCTGAGAACGATGGTATGCAAACTCGACCCTCTCATTTCACTACAAACTTACCAACTTATCATATACTCATTCGCGAGCCGGAGGTGGTTCGCAGGGTCCAACCCCTGCGCAATCACTTAACGTAGTGTCTTTGTATTTCTTATTTCAGGTTAACGACAAGCTTGGCACAACCTCAACACCCCTTATACCCTTCGATCATCATCGCAAGGCCTGATCATGCAATTTATTGTACAATCATGCACCTTTCTTATATAATGTAGTTTTTGAAATGATAGATCGTAACTATATTCTATATTGTAGAAAGGAGCATCGCCTTAAGAAAGCTTGTATAATGAAGAACATAGTGTGGCACTACAACAAAACACAGGTAGACGAAAAGTCAAAAATACATGCGCACACCTGAAAAATACATGTATGTTTTGATACATACACGTGATCGCAAATGAAAATACAAGTGATTAACTGTTTGAAAATGTAATGAGCGTAAGTATGATAAATTGATTTTGATTGCTTCCTTTTGTTATGATACATACACGTTGTCAAAAATGAAAATTGATGGATGAAAATACTAAGTTCGCGTTTAAATAAATTGTTTCTAACAAAATGTTTTGCAAAATACAAAATCCTCTATTTCCTAATTTAACAAAGAAAATTATTAAACAAATTTTAGTTGTTTTCCTATTTTCCTTTATAACCCAGAATCCTCCCTCCCTTTCTTCAAAATAGAAAATACAAACATAAACTAAACGCGTTTTCTATATTTTTAAGTGTTTTGTGTAGATAAATTTCCCTTCCAAATTTTTGCAAAAGTAGAGATAGAAAAGAAGAGAATTTTTTCTCCAACTAAACGCGCCCTAAGCATCTGATCTTGATTGATTAAATTTTTTTATTGAACATATTAGAGCACTGGGTGTCATGACATCCTATTTCTCCTCATTTAGGTCCCACAGGGTGCCATGTCACCATGACAAACCTCCCTTTACAACCCCCCTTTATCATAACAAACTACAACTTACTCATTTGGGTCCCACATACACATTTATTCACACACACAACTCAAATTTATAAACGTTATCTCTTTCTTGGCCCCACTCCAACGGATGATTTGCAGACAATTTTGCTCGTCGTGCAGATGACAAGATGGAGTTTGGCGAGGGACAGCGAGGCTTTACAAGATGGAGTTTGGCGAGGGACAGCGAGAGCTCCACGTAGGAACGGCGAGCTGTGGCGAAGACCACACCCGATGCTCTTAGTATTTTATGTTTCTATATACTTGCATCTTATTAGTATTATAATTCAATACTATAATAAATATTAGTTTCATTAGTTGTTATGATTGAGTATGCATATGTGTTCTGCGATTATGCTTATATGTAACATTACTTGTTATGATTAAATTCGTTTGCATCATTTGACATAATAAAGGATTGTGCATATGTGTTTTCTTAGTTGTTACAATTAATAATTTGTTTATTAATTGTTTGTGGTTACATGTACGAGTATGATAAGTAATATGAAGAGTGCACATGTGTTTTGTATATAGTATCCAACGACAAGATAATTATGATAAAGATTTAAGGAGTAAAGACACAAGTGCATACCGTAGATACAAGTGCACATGAACTAACTTAAGTACATACAAAGAAATCCATAGTGCCCAACGAGGAAAAATACATGTGCATATACGGCAACATATTTTTTACTTTTAGAAATTTGTATTTGAATTGGATATGAGATGATTTTAAATTTTGTATATAATATTTTTGTTTTAAATTGTATACAATACATGTAAAATACTTACGTATGCCATTCCATGTTCTTGTGTAAAATATTTGTGAGAAACACATTAGAAGATTAAGCAATTGAATATTACAAACACATGTAAATTTATATTTTCTAGAGTAAACTTCAAAAAACACATATGCATCTTACCACACAAGCATACTGAAAAAATATTATTCAAAAAAAAAAAGTAAATTCCTAAAATTTAGGTAAAAAAACGTTTTTTATTAAAAAAAATTCAAAAAGAAAATAGAAAATGTATTTTACTATTATACCCTTTTGAATTAAATAATAAAAATTAATATCCAAAAAATTCTGATTGGTTGATGCTGGTTCTCGCAGTTCTTGACCTTTTTATGGTTCTGAAAAGAACCCACCCCTATATATATATATATATATATATATATATATATATATATATATATATATATATATATATATATATATATATATATATATATATATATATATATAGAATCTGGATCGATTGAGAAGGTTTTTATTTTGAGAAGATTGAGAAGGTTTTCAAAAACGATAGATTTTTAACTTTGATTCAGGTTTTTCAAGCGTAAAACTCATTTTAATGTGATTAAAATTCAAAATGTGTAAAAAAAATTTGAATCAATGTTAAAAATATCTCGATTTTGCGATATATGTAGAATACTGAATCATCTGTACAAATTTAATGAATCATCATCATAACTCGATTTTAACAATGATTTGTGAATCAAATTTGTAATTTATAGATTCGATTCACCATAAAATGATGTTTTACTTGTGAATCAAATCAAAAACATGAATCAGTTTGTTCAAACGAAGATTTCTCAATCTTCTCAAAATAAAAACCTTCTCAATGGAACCGGATCCTATATATATATATATATATATATATATATATATATATATATATATATATATATATATATATATATATATGAGAATATATTAGCTACAATTTTGTGTAGCCAACTCCCTACAATTTTGTGTTATAATTAGTGGGTCCCTGTGTCTTTTTGTGGGTCCTGAGTTATTTCTGTGGGTCGCTGAATCCTTTTTTGTGTAATTTTAGTGAAGAATTATAGCTAATTGGCTACAATAATTGTATCCAAGATATCTCATATATATTTATATATATATATATATATATATATATATATATATATATATATATATATATATATATATGTTCAAGTGATGAACACTTTAAAATAGACAACAATAGGCACCAATAAAAACATGACATACGGATTTTATGTATTTAATCATTAAAGAAAAAATGAAAACATTAAAAGGGCATTTTAGGCATTTATCAAACTACTTATGTCCCATAAAACCTAAAAAAAAAATGCCGTCACATTCATCATTCCTAGTTTCACTCATTCTCTCAACTAGATTTGATAAACAATCGGTTAATTCCTTTTCACCACCCAAAATTAGATCTCGTCCCATCTCTCTCTAAAAAACAATCGGTCCATTCCTTCTCTCTAAAGAGTTTATGAAAAAGAAAGAAGAAAGCCATAACCATGAGTGTGTTTTTTGAAGGAGTTCACAAAGTCTTTATGTGTCGCACTTTATGCCACGTTCGTCGTTGTTGGTGCTCTCCTTGGTGAACGGGTGAGTGATATCGTTCTTCTTATATCATTTACATTAGCTGACGGGATATGGGTTGAAGACGCCTACTACCATTGCAACCTCGTTGGCCTCGTTGGTCTGATTTATCTCACTCTTTAAAATAATCTCCAGCAACCGTCTCTCGGCCTCAATTGGTTTAGCAGTTGGTTAGTGTGTATAAGTTGGTGTTTAGGTTCCGTATTTTTTGAATCTTGAAAATTGTATCAGTTGGCTTTGATTTTTAATTTTGTATCAATGAACAATTAGTTGGTTGTGTATTTGATTAGTAGCATCTATCAGTTGGTATTTGTAAAGAATAATTAATTTCTAGCAATGGATGTGTATGAGTCTTTGTGTGTATCCGTTGTGGTTTTTTTACCAATGGATTTCATGTTTGATGAATCAGTAGCATTTTCAATTGGACCATTTTCAATTTGATACAAGCTCTTAAATTCCGATGAAGTTTTGAGTTCAACGCACTTTTCGAATGGGCTTTTCCATAGCTTTTTGTGTTGAATATACTAGTATGATTTATTTGTGTTTAATGAACCAGTAGCAACATCTTCTTTGTATTTGGTTGATTTGTTTGGATATACATATAACCATGTCGAGTTATTTGGTGTCACTAGAAATGTATTTTGACACTAAGAGTGTTAAAAGACTTTGTTTGTCACTAAAAACGTTTCATAAACATTAGTGTGTCATTACAAATGTACCACAAAATTTAATGTGTCACTACATATGTACAAAAATTTTAATGTGTCACTATATATAAGTATCAAGAAATTTAGTGAGCCACTATAAATGTGTCAAAAAATTTGGTGCGCCTCTAAGAATGTATCAAGAAATTTAGTGTTTCACTAAAAAATGCGTCATTAAAAATGTATCAAAAAACATAATGTGTCACTAGAAATTTATTATGAAAATATGTGTCATTAAAAAAATGTCAAGATTTTTAGTGTTTATATTAATTTTAGAAATGTTGTAATTGGTATTTTAAAACAATTATAGAGTATAAATTTCTATTGTGAATTCATGTAACAACGTTATATCTATCAGTTAATGACAAATGATTTTCGTCAATCGATACAAAATAAGTTGTTAGCATTTGGTGTAAAGAATTCAAACGTAAAATCAGTTGTAGAAAAATTCAAATGTAAAGTAATTGTAGAAAAAGTCAAACGTATAAAGTTGGTGCGTGTTTTATGAGGAAGCTATACACGATGCCACTATTCTTTTGCTATTTTTACAATTATGCCACTAATTATTAAGATTTTAATCTCATCCATAATGCTTAATCTAACGGTCTATAACTGTACATATTATTTTCTACTTTAATGTGTATATCACAATAACGCCCTCCTATATGGGAGACGTTATTGTGGTATACACTTTAAAATAAGCAATAACAGGCACAATTGTGCCTGTTAGATCAAACATTATTGATAAGATTAAAATCTTATTAAATGAGTGACATATTTGTAATAAACTAGAAAATGAATGACATCATGTACCAATTTGATAAAACTAATTAGGTGATTTGATTTGAGAAAATCAAATCGAGTAAATAAGAAAAACACCATGGAATTGTTTATACGTTGATCCACAACTTAGATTTCAATTTTTCCATTCTTACATTTTTAAAGTCCATATACGCAGACTCTCGCAGAGCATTATGTGTCTTCAATGATAAATTACTTTTTTTTTTAATGACTTCAATGATAAATTACTTGATACACATTAATTAATTTTATGATATTCTGTTGGGAATTAAATGTTCTGAAGATTAGTGTTTGGAATTATATGTTCACAAGGTTTGTACTGCTAAGAAGAATACACTAACAGTACTAACTGATAGTGTATATCTGAAGACTTCTCAAGTTATAACTAATAGTACTAACTGATAAGTTAGTACTGCTAGTACAAGCAAAGGTACTGCTGGTTGAATATTGCTGTTGGAGTGACTCATACTACTGCTGAAAGGATAAGTGTCGCGTATACTACTGCTGGATGGATAAGTATAAAAAGATATTTTGTGTATAAAAGTCAAGTATATACGGTAGATAAGTGTTCAGTCAACAAGTTGTAATACACAGAACATGTTGTATCTTAGTTACTGACACACTCAACAAGCAAGTAGTAGACAATACTTGACAATATTGTAAAGATCTCAATTGGACTATAAAAGGGAGATCTTAGCTTAGAGATAAGTGTGCTGAATATTGTGCTTGCTTATGTGCTTAAAATTAACAATCTAGTCAAACAAGTAAAGTCATAGAAACATAGAGATTCAAGGTTTTGTAACCCTAGTGATAGTGAAGATCACTCGTATTATTCTCAATAATATTGAATCGTTTGGTGTTATACTTTCTGTGTTCATTGTTCAATAACAAGCATCACTGTTCCATTTCCATAACCAATATCCTTCTAAGTGTGGTTAAGTAGATTCCGCATACTTAATCATATTCACTCAAAGTATCATATACACTCGTTATAAAGGACTAACATCCTCAAAGTGTATCCAACATCCTCTCAATTGGTATCAGAGCAAGGCTGATATCTTTGATTTAGAAGAAGAAGAAATGGACATGGAGTCTATTCAAACGAATGTTGCTGCAAAGTTGCCAATGCTCAAACAGAATGGGTTTGATATGTGGAGGTTAAGGATAGAGCTGTATTTCTAAGTGCAAGACTATATACTTTGGGAGATTATTGAAGAAGGAAACTCTTTTAAGCCTACAACCACTACATCAACAGTTAAAGATAAGGTAGTGACAACTGTGAATACCAACCCAACAACTGCAAAAGAGAGAGTCAAGAAGAAGAATGACCTCAAGGCCAGAAGTATGCTGATGATGACCATTCCAAATGATCAACTTTTAAACTTCAGCAAGTTCAAAGATGCTAAGTCATTATTTGAGGCCATTGTTGCAAGGTATGGTGGGAATGAAGCCACCAAGAAGACCCAGAAGACTTTTCTCAGGAAAAACTTTGAAAACTTCTCTTCAACAACCAATGAATCACTGGATCACATGTTTAACAGGCTTCAGAAGATTGTGAGCCAACTTGGTGTTCTTGGTATAGAGATACCTCAAGAACATTTAATCTCCAAGTTCTTAAGAAGTCTACCAGAAGAGTGGGCTATGCATGTGGTTGTCTGGAAAAACAAGCCAGATATTGATTCAATGAGTCTGAATGACTTGTACAACAACTTCAAAATCGTTGAACAAGATGTGAAGAAAGCTGGAAGTGCTAGTTCAAGCACTGGGAACATGGCATTTGTGTCATCTCCTAGTACCTCAAATCCAGTTGAAGATGTGAAGGTTGATATGGGAGTTGGTACTGCTAGTTCATTAAGCAATACTATTGGTATTATGGATGAGAAAACATGTTGTGCTTTTCTCACAAGCCAGAATGATGGGTCTATGCTCACTCATGAAGACCTCCAGGAAATCAATGATGATGATTTGGAGGAGATGGACCTAAAATGGCAAATTTCTCTTCTTAGCATGAGGGCTAAGAAATTCTATCAAAGAACAGGGAAGAAGATCACTATCAGCAGCAATGATACTGATGGTTTTGACAAGTCAAAGATAGAATGCTACAACTGCCACATGATGGGGCACTTCTCAAGGGAATGTAGAAGACCAAGGCATCAAGATGGTAAAAGCAAAGGTTTTAGAAACAAGTCCAAACCAGGGGAGGTTACTGAGCCAAACTCAAAAGCTATGGTAGTTATTGATGGCTTAGGTTTTGATTGGAGTTTCATGGCAGATGAAGAAGAACCTTCTACTCAGATGGCTCTCATGGCATTCTCTGCTACTGAGGTACAAAATGATAAAGTTTGTTCTAATACTTGCACTGCTCTTAAAGAACTAGAAACTTTAAGAAAACATTATGATGAGCAAAGGTTAGAACTAAACAAAACTCGTCAAAACTTAATAGATTATAAGGTAGGTTTTGCTATCCTAGAGAAGCAGATCATTCACTATAAAGACAATGAATTTGTTTTTTCTAATGACAAAGCTCTTCTTAAACAAGACATATTTTTTAAAGATGCCGAAATTAGCTTTTTAAGAACTGAATATGCTAGACTTAAAGAAGAAAAAGAAAACATTCAATTAAGTGTAGAAACATTAGAACATACCTCCAAGGGGGTAAGCAAAATAATTGAATGTCAAGTGATCAACAAAGCCAAGTCTGGGTTAGGATATAAGAATGTCCTACCTCCTTACAGAGGAATCCCTGCACCCCCAGGGATAGACCTAGAGCACATAGGCTTGTCTGACCTTCAACAACCTACATTAGAATATGGTGTTAAGCCAAAAGAAGATATAGTTGTTGACAAACCTATAAAAGTAAGTGAGAGTATAAGCAATACTTCACTTCATGAGGACAAGGTGTCCTCTGACAGAAAATCAGGTGTTCTAATCATTGAGGACTGGAAATCTGATGATGAAGAAGAAGAACAGGTTATGTCTAAACCTGATGTTGTTAAGAAAGCAGGAACAAGTGTTCCTAAGGTGATCAAAAATGATACTGTTAGGCCTAAAACAAATGTTAAACATGTTAGGCAACCAGTAAGATATTGTGAGCAATATAGAACCACAAACAAGCCCAGAGGTAACCAAAGGAATTGGTATAGCCTCAAGTCTCACCAACTAGGTGATGACTTTAACTTCTATAACAAAGCTTGTTTTGTTTGTGGAGATTTTTGACCATCTTGCAGCCTTCTGCAACCAAAGGGTATCTGGGTATTCAAACCATAGGGTGAATTTAAAAAGGCATACAACTAAAAGTCACTCTAATTTTACTAGAACAACACCCAGAGCAGTTTCATTAAAGTCTGGCCCAAAACAAGTTCATACTGCTAGATAAGCAGTTAGTATTGCTAGACCATTAAGACTGTTTACCCAAAATCATCAGTTAAAGGTGTAAAAACAACTTACAAACATGCACCAATAACTGCTAAAAGGCCTTTTCCAACAAAAGCAGTGGTCCAAAAACAAATTTGGAAAATGAAGGGTACAACTGCAAAGCCAGCAGTTTCTACTGCTAGGCAAGCAGTTCATATTGCTGCTAGGGAAATGAGGGATAATGCTGTTAAGGCCTCAACATGTTGGATTTGGACACCTCTTAAATCCAATGGTGCATTAACTGTTCTCAAAAAATTTAACTACATTGATGCACGTGGCAAATCCGAGTCAGTAATGGCTTGGGTTCCCCAAGAAATCTAATTTTCTTATTTATGTGCAGGGACATTCACAAGCAGATGATGAAGAACAAGGATATTCAGATAGTGAGTGTTCAAGGCACATGACAGGCAACATGTCTTATCTTTCAGACTTTCAATCATTAGATGGAGGATATGTTACCTTTAAAGGGGGAATAGGTGGACAAATTACTAGTAAAGGTACTCTTAAAACCGGTAAATTGGATTTTGAAGATGTGTACTATGTGCAAGAGCTTAAGTATAACCTGTTTAGTATCTCACAAATGTGTGACAAAAAGAACAAAGTTCTTTTGTTCTTTTTACTGACACTGAATGTCTTGTGCTTTCTTCTGATTTTAAGATGCCTGATGAAAGTCAAGTACTTCTTAAAATTCCAAGAAAGGGCAACATGTACAGTGTTGATATGAAGAAGATTGTTCCTAAAGAGGCACTTACTTGTCTTGTAGCAAAGGCCACATTGGATGAATCAACGAAATGACATAGGAGGCTTGGTAACATTAATTTCAAAATCATAACTAAAATTGTTAAAGATGGTTTGGTAAGAGGTTTACCTCAGAAAAGATTTGAAAATGACCAAACATGCATTGCTTGTCTCAAAGGCAAACAACATAAAGCCACTTGTAAGCCCAAGCTTTTTAACTCTATTGATCAATCATTGTTTATGCTTCATATGGACTTATTTGGACCTACTTCTGTGAGTAGTATTAAGCATAAAAGATTTTGTCTAGTAATTACTGATGACTATAGCAGATTTACATGGCTTTTCTTTTTAAGTTCTAAGGATGAGACTTCTAGCATTCTTTAGACATTCATTACAGAGATAGAAAACCTAGTAGACAAGAAAGTAAAAGTCATTAGATGTGATAATGGGACAGAATTTAAGAATAGAGTTATGAATGATTTCTGCAAAGAAAAGGGTATTAGAAGAGAATTTAGTGTTGCTAGAACTCCTCAGCATAATGGAGTAGCTGAGAGGAGAAATAGAACACTCATAGAAGATGCTAGAACCATATTAGCTGACTCTAAGTTGCCTATCACTTTTTGGGCTGAAACAGTTAATACTGCTTGCTATGTCCAGAACAGAGTTTTAGTAGTTAAGTCTCACAATAAGACATCGTATGAGCTTTTTGTTGGAGAATGCTCGTGTCATAATTACTAATTATATGGCTAGACATATGTGAGCCTATGGGGTCACACACATATACACTGAGGTGCCACTTTATATATCGTGTTTATTGTATTTACGATATATAAATAACCGTACGTAACTAGGAATCACTATTAGGCTTCTAATGACTAAGTAATGGACTTAATCTATTAGACTTGAAGAACAAATGGGAAGCCCATTTGGGGCCCAATATGTGGCCGGCCATGGGGGCCTTGTAGGAGGATTTTGTATTAAATCTTTAGTAAAATATATGGGAGAAATCTTCTCATAATTTGATAAGAATTAACCTAAAATATCTCTCCCTCCCTCTCATTCATATTGTACGGCAATAATCAAAAACCAATTAGGGTATTTTATTTTTTTGATCTTTCACTCTTGCATCTTACTTATTCAAGGGTGTTTGATCGGTTACGGGTTAAAGGGCTAGCATCTATTGGCATACGGTGACGTGTAGTGTGTTTCACACTTAGAGGAGATCAACCTTATTGGTCTCTAGGGTTTCTTATACAAGTCGTGGGTATAGGCATTGTTGGAGACTTCCGGATCACGCTACAAAGGTATAACACTTGTTTGTTTTTATTTTGATTGTTCATATGACTCTATGGATCCAATGTTGGTGATGTTTCTGTGTTTATATTGTTAATTGTTAATTTATATTTACATCACCTATAGTGGTATCACGAGCCATCATATGATGTCATATGATCATCTAGTATGCATAAAAATGACTAAAAACGCATGTTTTTAATGGATCTAAAAGTATATCTTCAAAATAGCCCCTAGGGCTAATATTTTCTGAATATGTCGACCCATATAGGGTCTTAAGATCTGGACTTTTTCATCCCATGGTCATTTGTTATGCATACATTAATTGTTTACTTGTTCGGTACCCGTAAAATGGCCTAAAAACGTGTTTTTTTTTATAGATTTATAACCCGATTTCAAATCAGCCCATGAGGCTTAATTTTCTGTGGTAAAATGATGTTAAGAAGGTCCTAATATCAGTGGGTTTTGAGTCTATGGCCATTTGTCTCGCGTACCATTCGGGGTTTTAATTCTTGTTAATTAATTTCTTCGATTCGTTGGCTAACAATTTAATTCTTGTTATTTATTTTGTTGTCCATGGCAAATACATGCATGTTTGTCCATGGAGTTAGCCAACACCTTGTAATGATCATAATTTTAATGTATTATTATGTGTATATGCAAAGCCGATGAAAACCTAGACCACTTATGCATTATGATGTTGTGATTGTTGGTTGTTTTATTTGTTTTTGGGGTTTGCCATTGTTTCGGCACTTTTGCAATGTATTTCATTTTGGTTTTGCCATTGTTTGGGCATTTTTAAAGTAGATAGAAAGTAGATTAGATGTACTTTACTTTATATATCATGTAACCGAAAGCTTGAAAGCAAATGGCAAAAGAATGAAGGATTTTGGACCAAAAGTAGCTGCTGGACACCTGATGAGAAAATACGATTTCCAGGTGATTGGTAAGGTATTTTGGGCTGAATTTTTTTGTGCAGGTTCACTAGACATAGGCCTACAACTTTTTCAACTGGGCCAAAGCATGAGGAGGTAATCTTCTAGGCCGTTTGGGCCTCCAAAGACAGAAAAACTGGGCTGACAGAATCATTTTTTCATGTGCATTATGGGCCTTTACTTGCCCATGATTGTCTTGGGGCAAGTGGGAGCCCTCCGTGTGGTTGTGGTTTATGTCCCTAGTTGACTCTTGGTTCTCGTGATGGCTCACGAGACCAAGCATAGGATATTCATCGGTTGAGGCTTTGCATATTGTGGTTGTGTGTTTGTTTGGTTGTTTTATATATGCTGTGATTATATGTAAAACGGAAAATGTTTTCTAAAAACTTGAAATGAAACACAAACCAATTTAAACTAAGTCTTATGATTTAGTTTAACTAAGTTTAAATATGATTTGAAACTTAAAAGTCATTGTTTTCTAAATAACACTTAAACTAGTTAAGGTTGTTTATTTGTTTATTTATTGTATTGTCCAAACTTAATTATAATCCACTTAGGATTTATATTAGTCTTGAAAATGGACAACTTGACACACATAAATTAAAACAATGATTAGACTTAAGTTAAGAAAAGTTTTTAACTTGTGCTACGAAGAATGAATGCATGCTTCTTTCGTACACGTTTTTGATCCACATCAAAACTCTTTACCCGTCAAAATTTAAGTCATGCCATCCAATTATGAAAACACTTGCAATTACCTTTTGGCTATGGTCAGACCTAGGCTGAATTGTAACCCAGGGTGACTATTCTCTAGCGGTCAGACCCTGATATATTCTCACACATTTTCAAATTGGATGACTTAATCGAGTTAAGCGGTCAGACCCTGACCCGAGGCAAAGATGGGACTAAACATGCCAGCTTGACACTAGTTGCTTGTTCACTAGTGCCATGAGTCCCATAAAGTTCTAAGTGTTGCACATGTAATGCAATTGGTTGACGTTACCTACCTATTGAATCCACCGTTGCTAGTAGATCAACTACTATGATGGTCGAACCTCAATGAGGATCTTAGCCTTTTTGTAAAATTAATTGTTTTAATGTGTTTAAACTTGGTTAGTTAATTTTAAAAAGGATTAATTATTGAAACTTACTAAAATTTGAACTTTGTTTGTTTTGTAGATGACAACTCCTAATCAAACCACAAATAACTCGTACATCAGATCAATTCTTGAAAAAGAGAAATTGAATGGTAACAACTTTTTGGACTGGTATCGCAACCTGAGGATTGTCCTTAAGGCTGAACAAAAGTTTTACCATCTGGAAGGACCTTTACCTGAAGCACCTCCTGCTAATGCTACTCTTGCTGTTCGTAACGCCTACTCTCTTAGGGTTCAAGAACAACAAGAAATGGCTTGTCTCATGATGGAAAGCATGATCCCTAAGCTCCAAAAGAACTTAGAGGACCTTGCAGCATTTGACATGCTGAGAGAACTCAAAACCATGTTCGAACAGCAAGCTGAGCAAGAACTGTTTGACACTGTCAAAGCTTTTCATGCTTGCAAGCAGGAGGAGGGCCAATCGGTCAGTAGCTATGTCATGAAAATGAAAGGCTATCTTGACCAAATGGAGCGTCTGGGATACCCCATGCCTCAGATCCTTGGAGTGAGCTTGATACTTACCTCACTGTCGAAGGATTACGACTAGTTTATGCAGAACTACAACATGCACAGCATGGGCAAGACCATTCCTGAACTGCACAACATGCTTAAACTTGCAGAAAAAGGAATGCCCAAGAAGGCTCCAATGGTCTAGCTATCAAGCAAGGCAGAATCCAGAAAAATAACACGCCGAAGGCAAATGGCAAGGGACAAGGTAAAGGCAAGTATAAGCTTGCTTATGCCCCCAAACCAAAGATCCCCCCACCTGCCAAGAAGGAGCATCCGGCTAAGGACTCTCCTTGTCACCATTGTGGAGTGAAGGGACACTGGAGGCGGAACTGTCCGTCCTACCTAGAAGGTTTGAAGAAGAACAAAGCTAGCGGAGCTAGCACATCAGGTATCTTCACTATAGAACTCTATACTTTTCCTAACAAATCCTGGGTATATGATACTGGTTGTGGTACTCACATTTGTAATAATGTGCAGGGGCTTAGGGGAAGCAGAAAGTTGAAGCAAGGAGCTTTGAATCTGTACGTGGGTAATGGCAACCGTGCAGCTGTCGAAGCGATAGGGAGCTTTGATCTCATCCTCCCTAATGGTTTAGTTATTTTTTTAAATAATTGCCATTTTGCACCTACTATTACTAGAGGTGTTGTTTCACTTTCACGTTTGAAGGATGATGGTTTCATTCATACTTTTACGGATTTTGGCATTTCAGTTTCTAAGGATAATATTTTTTATTTTAATGCTATTCCTCGTGATGGTATTTTTGAAATTGATATGCGTGATTCTATTTCAAAAGATAGTTCTATATATAATGTTAGCAATAAGAAATCTAAAAGTAACTTAGATTCCACTTTTCTATGGCATTGCCGTCTTTGCCACATAAACAAGAAACGCATTACGAAGCTGCAACGCAATGGGCTTTTAGAGTCAACCGACCATGAGTCGTTTGATAAATGCATTTCTTGTATATCTGGTAAAATGGCACGAAAGCCTTTCTCCCATGTTGGAGAAAGAGCTAAAGATCTACTTGGACTCATACATACTGACGTATGTGGCCCATTTAGAACAACGTCTAGAGAAGGAGCTAACTACTTCATTACTTTTACTGATGACTTCAGTAGATATGGTTATGTTTACTTGATTAAACATAAACATGAAGTCTTTGAAATGTTCAAAGTCTTTCAAAATGAAGTAGAAAATCAACTCGGCAAGACCATAAAGGCTCTTCGATCCGATCGAGGAGGTGAATATATGAGTCAAGAGTTTTTAGACATGGTTCGATCTATGATGAGTCTAACAACATTGCCAATGTCCTTTTGGGGTTATGCTCTAGAGTCTGCTGCACGCATTCTCAACATGGTTCCAACCAAGAAGGTAGACAAGACCCATACGAAATATGGCATGGGAAGGTCCCTAATTTGTCTTACTTGAAAGTCTGGGGTTGTGAGGCTCTCGTGAAACGAGACACACCTAACAAACTTGAGCCCAGAGCTATCAAGTGTATCTTTGTAGGATACCCAAAGGAAACGATGGGTTACTATTTCTACTACCCACCCGAGAACAAAATATTTGTTGCCCGGAATGCTGAGTTTCTTGAGAACCGTCTCATTTCACAAGAAGCAAGTGGGAGCAAAGTAGACCTTGATGAAATTCAAGAGGAAGATGCACAACCTTCTGGTAACACTAGTGAGCATCAAAATGAGATTGAACATGAAAATGTTGAACCTCATCAAGATGTTGCTCCCATTCGTAGATCCGAATGGATAACTCAAGCACCTGAGCGATATGGTTTCTATGTCGATGCTAAGGAACATGAGTTAGGGGATCATGGTGAACCTGCTAACTATCGAGATGCATTATCGAGTCCTGAACACGATAAATGGATAGAAGCTATGAATGTGGAGATGCAATCCATGAAAGACAATGATGTCTGGGTCGAAGTTGACCTACCTCCTAATGCTAAAACCGTTGGGAGCAAGTGGCTCTTCAAAAAGAAGACCGACATGGATGGAAACGTACACACCTACAAAGCTCGTCTGGTAGCAAAAGGTTTCACTCAAACCTACGGGGTTGACTATGAAGAAACCTTCTCGCCTATTGTAGATGTTAAAGCAATTAGGATTCTTATAGCCATAGTAGCGTACTATGACTATGAGATTTGGCAAATGGATGTCAAGACAGCTTTCTTGAACGGCCACCTGAACGAAGACGTTTATATGGTGCAACCCGAGGGCTTCGTGAATCCTAAACATCCAACTAAGGTATGCAAGCTTCAAAGATCCATTTATGGATTAAAGCAAGCATCGAGAAGTTGGAATAAGAGATTTGATGAGGAAATCAAGAAAATTGGTTTCACTCAAAATCTCGATGAGCCATGTGTATACATGAAAACTAGTGGAAGTATAGTCGTGTTCCTAGTCTTATATGTCGATGACATATTACTCATGGGAAACAGCATTCCAATGCTACAAGATGTAAAATCCTGGCTTGGAAGTTGCTTTGCCATGAAAGATCTGGGAGAAGCCGCGTACATACTTGGAGTCAAGATCTACCGGGATAGATCAAAATGATTAATCGGCTTGTGTCAAAGTGCATACATTGAGAAAATCCTGAAGCGATTTAGGATGCAAGATTCCAAACGTGGAAGTCTTCCAATGCAACCAAATACAGAATTGAGTAAAGCTCAAGGACCCTCTACGCCTGCTGAGGTGAAGAGGATGAAAGGAATCCCTTATGCTTCGGCTGTGGGATCCATAATGTATGCGGTTAGGTGCACTAGACCTGATATAGCATTCTCTCAGAACCTAACGAGTAGATTTCAACAGAATCCAGGAGAATGTCACTGGACGGCTGTTAAGAACATATTAAAGTATCTATGAAATACTAAAGATATGTTTCTTGTTTATGGTGGTGATGTCAAGCGTGAGCTCAGTGTCACTTGTTACACTGACGCAGGCTGGGAGACGGATCGTGATGACACCAAATCTCAAACAGGATATGTTTTCATCATGAACGGAGGTGTTGTTGACTGGAAGAGTGCCAAACAAAGCACTATCGCGATGTCCTCAACGGAAGCTGAATACATAGCTGCTTCTGAAGCTTCAATGGAGGCGATTTGGATACGTAAATTCATTTCTGGGCTTGGCGTTGTCCCCAGCAATGAACGACCTATGGATATGTATTGTGCCAATACACGTGCCATTATCATAGCCAATGAACTAGGTGTTCAAAAGGGTGCCAAACATTTTCGTCAAAAAGTTCACTACATTCGAGAAGTAATCGAAAGTGGTGATATTCGACTTCTCAAAGTTCACACAGATGACAACATAGCTGACCCTTTTACTAAACCAATGCCTTGTGCCAAGCATATTGAACATGCTAGGAGCATTGGACTTCGACCAGCTAATAGTCTAATGTAGATATGCTTTTTAGTATTTGAATAATTGGAACGTTAAACAGTTTATATTTATAATGAATTGATGTACTGGTTATGATCGTTTTCATTCATATCAACTGTGTTCTATATTTGCATGTTTAATCCATGAATAATTTATTTATTCTAAAATTATCCATTGTCGGTTGACGATATGGGAGTATTGATGAGTGGCCTTTTACTCATCATTTTATACCCGAAAAACCCCACAAAAATGACCAAAAACACCCAAATGGGCCATATATTGTTACAAATATCCTTGGATTGTGTTTTATGTGTTTCAGGTACAAAAGGATTGAAAACGGGGCAAATATGGGCAAAACCGAGCTTGGAATGGAAAAGAGACGAAAACCGAAGCCGGGAAAGACATTTTTCATGTGGATTTGGTTCAAGCTCAAGAATTCCAAAAATTTCCCTTGGATTATTTCATCTTCACAACATTGGTCCCTTGGTTTAACTTTGAAGAATGGCAAATTTGGTCCCCATAACCTCAACATTTACACCTTTGGTCCTTTCACTAAAATTCTAAATCCCAAAATTATTACACAAGCCGGATCCAAAACAAAACACAACCCATCTCATAACTCTTTAAACCCACCAAAACCCAATCCTATAAACTAAACTTAATAGCCCATGAACAAAAGCCCAATCCCACACCCTTTGCTAAACCTAATACGGGTCAAACAAATTTAGTCAAACCCCAGACCCTAAACACTGTTCCACCATCCCTAACCTCTCTAATCCCGCCTAAATCCTTAATCCCCAACCCAGTCATTTTCACCCTCACTACCAGCCAAGAACACCACATGGGTGTGTTCCTCTCCCTCTTTGCCACGATGGCAATCCCTAAAGACAACTACTCAATCTACGGCTCAAATTTCATGTTGTGGGGAGAAAGAAAATCCGAGGGTCAAGAAGATAGCTCATAAGCACATTGGAACTCTCTCTCACAAGAAAAGCACAAGCAGAAAAACCCTAGTTCTTAGTTTTTAGTATAAATAGATGTTATGGTACTGTAGCTAGAACAGGTTTTATTTTTAGCATTAATTTAGGTAAATTTTTTATTTTTTTTATTTTTATTGTCTTTTATTTACTTTCCAGTAATGTAATTTAATTTCAGTTAATGCAAATTTAATTTTTCTTGTTTTTATTTTTTGGTCAACTTTAGTCAACTGCTTATTTCTTGCTTATCTCTTGCTTCTTTTCTGCTTATTGTTGGTTGTATACTTGATGTTCATTTTAGTTCTTAAGTTAGTGTTGATCAATCCCCTTAAGGCCTAGTTCTAATTAGCTTAAAAACAACCCAAGTCTGCTATTGCAGACTGCATTTTTGCATTTCCACTTTTTCAGCCTCCTTTGTTGATTTTTAATTCCATCATTTCTAGTTGTTTTAAGCTGAATTTTTGCAACAATGATCTTTCCTGGCTTATCTTTCCATTATCAATTTTTTTTTATTTTTAGGAATTTTTTTTATAAGCTTTTCATAGGCTTGAAAATGCCCTTATGTGCCCTGCTCCTTGTGTCACATCAGCAGACCCTTGTTGTCTGTTGCTTATTTTGAGCTTATATCTGATTCCTACTGCTTATTGTTAATTTGTTTTTAGTTCTTAGTTAGAATGTAGCTTATTTCCATAGTCATTAGCTTATAGAATAGCTTATTTGCTTTTTTGCCCTTCTAGCTTGTTTTTCCCCATTTTCCTAGTCTGATCCAACATATAAGCTGTTCATGAGCTTATCTGTAGTTTTCAAAAAAAAGTTTCCAGTTTTAAATTTGCTTATTGTCTTTAGCTTAATCATTTTTTAAAGAGAAAAACAAAAAAATAAAATAACCAAAAAATGCATAACCTGGGGCTCGAACCCAGGTCTGCTAACTCACAACACCAACACCTCAACCAATATGCTCAAGTTATGCTTATGATACATCTTGCAACATTTAATTCTTATCCCTCTTTTCATTTTTAGCCTATTCGAACTTATTTGATTTTTCCCAGCTTATTGAAATAAGCTGAGACTTCCTTTATATTTTTCATAGCTTCAGTTTTATATCAAGTATTTTTACAAAAATTTTCAGAATTTTCTCTTTTCGTTTAATATTTTTAATCATTTATTTTCTTTAAAATAGTTTTTAATTCGTATTTAATTATTTAAAAATCAAAAAAATGCAATTCTTTTTTCAAAAATTTTCTTTTGTCATTTAGGTCGTAGGAAAATTAATTTGGTATCCGTAGGGTTAGTTTTTATAAGATTTGACGTTTATGCTTGTTTCCCGTTCGTTTTTAATTCGCGTTTTCTTTAAATTTGATTTGTACTTTTCTAGATTAAAAAACCAAACTGAAAATCCATATTTCAAGCATTTTAATTCCGAACCTCAAACGTTATCCTCAATTTCACACCTCGTTGGGACTACGACCCGGGTACACGCTTATCCGGTTTATTACAATTGATTGTTGCGTCGAACTCGTCGCGAGTTGACTTTTCTTCGTGAAAGGTTTTGGCTTGTGACGTGCTTGACCAAAATTAACAATCAGTTTTTGGCGCCGCTGCCGGGGAGGTGTGTTGCGACAATATCGTTACGGTTTGACGATTAGTGACTTGGAGATCCTTCCTCGTGAAGTTACGTTTTTATCTTGTGAATATTTTTTGTCCAAAAATCCAAAAAAATTGAAAATCCAAAAACCCAAAAATATTTTTCTCGTGAAGTTACGTTTTTAAACCAAAAACCCAAAAAAAATTAGAATGCTCGTGTCATAATTACTAATTATAAGGCTAGACATATGTGAGCCTATGGGGTCACACACATATACACTGAGGTGCCACTTTATATATTGTGTTTATAGTATTTACGATATATAAATAACCGTACGTAACTAGGAATCACTATTGGGCTTCTAATGACTAAGTAATGGACTTAATCTATTAGACTTGAAGAACAAATGGGAAGCCCATTTGGGGCCCAATATGTGGCCGGCCATGGGGGCCTTGTAGGAGGATTTTGGATTAAATCTTTAGTCAAATATATGGGAGAAATCTTCTCATAATTTGATAAGAATTAACCTAAAATATCTCTCCCTCCCTCTCATTCATATTGTACGGCAATAATCAAAAACCAATTAGGGTTTTTTATTTTTTTGATCTCACTCTTGCATCTTGCTTATTCAAGGGTGTTTGATCGGTTACGGGTTAAAGGACTAGCATCTATTGGCATACGGTGACGTGTAGTGTGTTTCACACTTAGAGGAGATCAACCTTATTGGTCTCTAGGGTTTCTTATACAAGTCGTGGGTATAGGCATTGTTGGTGACTTCCGGATCACGCTACAAAGGTATAACACTTGTTTGTTTTTATTTTGATTGATCATATGACTCTATGGATCCAATGTTGGTGATGTTTTTCCGCTGCGTTTATATTGTTAATTGTTAATTTATATTTACATCACCTATAGTGGTATCACGAGCCATCATATGATGTCATATGATCATCTAGTATGCATAAAAATGACTAAAAACGCATGTTTTTAATGGATCTAAAAGTATATCTTCAAAACAGCCCCTAGGGCTAATATTTTCTGAATATGTCGACCCATATAGGGTCTTAAGATCTGGACTTTTTCATCCCATGGTCATTTGTTATGCATACATTAATTGATGAGAAAATACGATTTCCAGGTGATTGGTAAGGTATTTTGGGCTAAATTTTTTTGTGCAGGTTCACAAGACATAGGCCTACAACTTTGTCAACTGGGCCGAAGCATGAGGAGGTAATCTTCTAGGCCGTTTGGGCCTCCAAAGACAGAAAAACTGGGCTGACAGAATCATTTTTTCATGTGCATTATGGGCCTTTACTTGCCCATGATTGTCTTGGGGCAAGTGGGAGCCCTCCGTGTGGTTGTGGTTTATGTCCCTAGTTGAATCTTGGTTCTCGTGATGGCTTACGAGACCAAGCATAAGATTTTCATCGGTTGAGGCTTTGCATATTGTGGTTGTGTGTTTGTTTGGTTGTTTTATATATGCTATGATTATATGTAAAACGGAAAATGTTTTCTAAAAACTTGAAATGAAACACAAACCAATTTAAACTAAGTCTTATGATTTAGTTTAACTAAGTTTAAATATGATTTGAAACTTAAAAATCATTGTTTTCTAAATAACACTTAAACTAGTTAAGGTTGTTTATTTGTTTATTGTATTGTCCAAACTTAATTATAATCCACTTAGGATTTATATTAGTCTTCAAAATGGGCAACTTGACACACATAAATTAAAACAATGATTAGACTTAAGTTAAGAAAAGTTTTTAACTTGTGCTACGAAGAATGAATGCATGCTTCTTTCGTACACGTTTTTTATCCACATCAAAACACTTTACCCGTCAAAATTTAAGTCATGCCGTCTAATTATGAAAACTCTTGCGATTACCTTTGGCTATGGTCAGACCTAGGCTGAATTGTAACCCAGGGTGACTATTCTCTAGCGGTCAGACCCTGATATATTCTCTATGGATCCAATGTTGGTGATGTTTTTCCGCTGCGTTTATGATGCGTGGTTTTGCGACCTTACAACAGGTTTTACCTCTCGAGGGATCTCGAGAAGCTTGCAATCCCCACCAGGCAGTGTACCTGACCGATGTAGTATAGTGAAGTGGCAAGTACCGGGGGATTGATCGTTCTCTAGGGGAATAGTGTCGTTAGTATTGAAAAACTACTCTAATAGGTCTAAGGGTGAGGGAAGATTCTTTTTGTATTTTTATATTTTTATGAAAGCAAGTAAAATCTCGGGTTTGAAGGAGTGGGCGGAATTAGTTGCTAGTCAACTAACCCAAATAACTACAAATGCAAATAAAATAAAATGACTGAAAATGAAAAGGTTGTGAAACTTATATGGGGAGAAATGTGTTTACTTAGATTTCCTTACTCCCTAACTATCTTTTACCGGTTGATTAGTGTGTATTAATTGCGTGGATGACGGGTGTATTCCTTAATACCAATCGTGGGGTGGCGTACGTACTTCCCCAACTCTATAAGCTCCTACTTCACTCCTATGTCGAGCCGGCTAAGAAGCTCCTAACATGGGATCACTAGAATTCGCTCATGCATTAAATACAACCATAAAAACCTTAGTACGCATTGGTTCATGTTTCTTAAGACGTTCAAGCAAGTTACCGTATAGGAGGTTAGCCAGTTTTCTTAAGCCTAACATCGATAAACAATCATCCAATACAATTAATAACACACCAACAACCAGTAATCAATAGTTAGGTTTCATTAGATCTAAGCAAACACAAGATAAATCTAGCCTAGCATGTTAATTAAAAGACAAGAACAAGATATAATCAAACAACACATAGACATATTGAATGATTAAATGATTACTTATCTTCAATTAAACATGGGAGATCCAAGGGTATAAAACCCTTAAAAATGGCAGAAAATTCGTCTTAGGGTTTCTCCTCACAAAGTTGCACACTAATGACTAAAAATTATGAAAGTATATATAGGAAAACAGATCTGACGGCGTCACGTTATAGAGCCTGACGCCGTCACCTCGCCGCGGCTAGGGTTCCCGGATGGTCTTCCTGACGCCGTCCCTCTTTAATCCTCCAAAATCCACTCTGGCGCGTCAAGGGTTGACGCCATCACAATTGTGCTTGACGCCGTCTCTCTTTAACTTAAACCGTGACGAACTTGATCACCTTAAAGGTTGACGCCGTCAGATTTTCATTGTAAAACTCTCTGGCGCGTCACGTGTATTTTGTCATATCCACCTCTTTTGCCAAGCCGTGACACCGTCAGGAGCAATCCTTGACGCCGTCACGTGTACTTTTCCAGCAGCTTTGGAGACTTTGTCGTTTTCTTCACTTTTATGCTCCAAAAACGTCCAAAATGCTTCCTTTTCCAGATTTCTTCTCCAAAGTACCTAAAATGACAAAAGGAACGATTTAGGGCAATATTTGATCAAATAAATACGATTTAGGGCTTAAATGACCCCCTAAAAGCGGTATACTTTTCGCTTCATCAAATACCCTTACACTTGAGATTTGCTTGTCCTCAAGCAAATGCGCTTTTATTCTAATCAAAATACAAGTTAGGGGTCATTTAACGCTAATATAAAAGTAATTACAACAAATAGTCGTTCCACTTTAATCATAATAAGCACGGAGATTACATACTAGCACCTCACAAGTAGTGTTTAGATACTCACATCTCTCAGGTGTCATAAAAGTATATCTCATAAATGAAAATGAATAATATCTCTCACTACCTGTCATAGCAAATAGATTACCATAGGCTTGGGAAAGGATCGAAAACCTCCTCCACTAGGCGTAAGAACCTAAGATAAACTATCAAAGAGGGCTTTTAAACGGGTTATAACGGTAGGTGTAGGGATATGATAAACACGGTTTTGTTGGATAAGGGATATTTTACTGGTGGCGAGTTAAAGATCTTGATTAATTACATGTACAATATGGCGTTGCTAAGCCAAGACTAGACTCGACTTAAGTTAAAAACAAAATAAAATAAACATAAAATAAGCATAAAATGAAACGGGATGGTAGTCCGTATGTTTTTTCTACTTTTCTTTTTTCTCTCTTTTTTTTTTTTTTTTTTTTTTTTTTTTTTTTTTTTTTTTCTTGATTTTTTCGATTTTTTTTTTTTTTCATACACTCTTGCCCTACCATCCAAAATAATACATCGTAGGGGCGTTGTATCCCCCTTACACTTGAACTTTTACATAACTTTACAATTAACTATTCTAATGACTCGAATTAAGATAATCGAAACACTTGGAGTACTTTTAAAATATTTAGCACATATGGGGGTAATAATGTTGTTCTTCCCCATTACTCCATTACACTAGTACTTTACCCATGAGTCCCAATCGTCCCAAAACAATATGTACAAGGATATGACTCGACTTAGCAACCATGTAATCAATTAGATAATTAACTTGGGGTTTAAACAAATGTTGTCACAATAATGCACTAAAAATAAGTGCATACAAGGTAGGCTAAGGCGATTTGGGTGTACATTTTGTTAGGATCTCTGGGAAATAAGAGTTCATTGTTGCTGCCGATAGTGTAAAGTTGGTTCCTGCCGATAGCTTGGTTCCTGCTGAAATCTCATTGCTGCCGACAGTGTTATCTTGTTTCTGCCGATAGTATTATTCCTGCGGATAGTGTTAGTTGTTATCCGCATATTTAGAATGTTTGTTAAGATTTATTTTTAGAAGAGATTGTTGTTAATCTCTTTACACGTTTACTTGTAGAACGGGTTAGGGTTAGGTGATCTTGTTAGTATAAAAGATAAACCCGTCTATGAGTTTATGTAGACCTTGAACATCTTTCAATATTCAATAAACGATTCTTAGTTCAATAGTTTGATCCATAGAGGATCATTGTTCTTTTAGAGTTTTCTTCTTTATAATACTTGCTGTTTAGTTTCCGCATAAACACTTGTATTGCAGAGGTTCTTGTTTATACCAAGCTCAATCAAGCTCGAAGTACTCGATCCTACAAGTGGTATCAGAGCCTGGTAAGGATCTCTGATAAAGAAGAAAAAGGTCGATCTCATATCTCTAAACCCTCTCTCAATGGCAGACGATAACCCTGAAACCAATGTCATTAACCCGGAAGATCAACAACCCAAACCAGAAACCACTCAAGTCCAAACACAAGTCCTCACCACCATGTCCACCAACAATGCTAAATTCCCATATCTGAAGAAAGATGAGTATGAAGTCTGGGCTATGAGAATGGAGTATTGGATCACAAACACTGATTACAATCTGTGGAATGTGATTCTTAAGGGAAATAGCAAGAAGAATATTGGAAGGGATGATGATGGCAATATTTATATAGAGCCACCTGTTACAGCAGAGGAACACATTGCTGTTCAAAGGGAAACAAAGGCAAGAACTCTTCTACTTCAAGCTATTCCAGAGGATCATATGAGTGATTTTCATCACTTGGATGATGCTAGAAAGATCTGGCATGCTGTAAAGACCAGATTTGGAGGGAATGATGAATCCAGAAAGATGCGAAAGTCTATGCTCAAGCAAGAGTTTCAAGAATTCAAGATTTCTGAGGCTGAGGGAATTCACAAAGGGTATGACAGATTCCACAAGATCTTGAGCCAACTTAACCAGTTGAAAGCTAGGCCGGACGATGAAGATTGTAATACCAAGTTTCTGAGGGCCTTGCCACCATCCTGGTCACAGGTTTCCATAACACTCAAGGCCAAAGGAGGACTGGATTTCATGAGCTTTGATGATCTGTACAACAAACTGAAAACCCTTGAACTTGATATCAAAGGGTATTCCACCTATTCACCTTATACTTCTACCCATACTGCTTTTGTTAGTAACTCTAGTCCTAACAAAGCATTATATGGAAACAGTCCAACACCATCAACATCCTCAATCTCCTACTCATCTCCTACACCAAAAACTCAGCCCAGATCTGATAATCTTGTAGTGGATGTGCTTCACTCATTTGTTGCTGAAAGTACACCACAGCAGAAGATTGTGTATGATGATTTTAAACAGGTTGATGAATTGGATCTGGAAGAGATGGACTTAAGATGGCAGGTGGCCATGATATCGTTGAAGTTGGATAGGTTTGAAAAGAAGGCAGGAAGAAGGGTCAATTTTGATGGACAAGAGCCTGCTAGGTTTGACAGAAGAAAGGTGAGGTGCTATAAATGTTCTCAAACAGGACATTTTGCCAGGGAATGCCCAGACAAGAAGGTGGATGATAAAGCACGGTATTCTGCTTTCAGAATTCAAGAGTTGGAGTCAGACGACCCCAAGGCTTTGGTATCTGTGGATTCGCTGGTGGACTGGGAGCATCATGAGAAGGCTGCTGGGAGTGGATCAGATAAAGTCTTTGGGATGGTAGCTGGATATGGTGAAAAGAAACAAGTGGCTGGTCAGTTTGGAATGATGGGTCATCCATCACAGGTACAAAACTGTCCATTTGGTTGTAAATCTATATATGCTAAATTAAAACAGGAATTTGATGATATTGAAAGTGAAAATAAGGATAACCTTATTCAACTTAAGGCTCATAAAAAGGCTGTTAAGACATTAGAACAACAAAAGGTCTGGTATCAACAACAACTGTCTGCATATGAAGTAAAAGTAAAGGTTTTGGAAAGAGAT
This sequence comes from Artemisia tridentata subsp. tridentata, assembly GCA_021014915.2. Lineage (NCBI taxonomy): Eukaryota > Viridiplantae > Streptophyta > Magnoliopsida > Asterales > Asteraceae > Artemisia > Artemisia tridentata. The sequence continues at coordinate 419,598,227 of CP139509.1, forward strand.
TTAAAAAATGCCACTAATGAGTTTAAACATTCTGAAAGAGAAAAAGCTAAGGTAGAATTGGAAAATCAGGATCTTCAGTCTAAGCTTGATAACTCATTGGCTAGATTTGATAAGTGGAAAGACTCATCCAAAAATCTTAACATGCTTATTGATAGTTCTATGTCTACTAAAACTAAAAAAGGTTTAGGATTCAGTAACCTAATAGGGACAAATCAATATTATGACCCTAATGAGTATAGTGTTTTTAATCCTGAACCTGTAGATTATAGAAAACCTGTTAAGTATGTAAAGGAGGGTGGAATGAATGATGTTCCTCCACCCATAACTGGAACATTTAAACCTGCTGATCCTTTTGTTGACTTTGATGATTCACAAATGTGCTATGGCAAAAAGGCAAATGATTTGCCTAATCTTGATTGTGACTCTAATGAATTTGTCTCTTGTTCTTACAGTGACAAATCTTCAGAAATCAAGACTGATGACTATGCCACATGTGGATCAAGTGACAAGTCTGCATCAATAAAGTCAGAAGACCTCTCCTCAGAAGCAGCTACTGATGAATCTCAATCAAAGAAAGCTGCATTTGAAGATGTTTCTTTTGATAATTTTAAGAACAATAATGTTTCTAGTTGTGGTTTTGTTTCAAACAATTTTGGTTGTGGTTTTGTTTCTGTTAAGGATAATTCTGTTTCATGTGTTGGATTGAATAATTTTGTTTGCAATAAGAATGTTATTGTTAAGAAAAAGTCCCCTAGAAAGAAATCTTGCTTTGTGTGTCGTAGTTATGATCATCTTATTAAAGACTGTGACTACTATGAAAAACAGATGGGATTACATGCTTGTAAAAATAGGTCTGTATGGAAAAATGTAAATGATATTCCCCCTTATATTCCTCAAGCAGCTAGGAGAACTTCAGTTGCTTATGGCAAACCAGTTTCTGCTGGTAAGCCTGTTGCTGCTGAAAAGTTCATTCCTGCCGATAAGCCTATTCCTGCTGCTTATCCTGTTCCTGCCGACAGGAGCAATTCTGCTGGTTGGAAAAACAATAATATTAGAACTTTCAGACCTACTAGTATTTACTTTCAAAATGCTGTGAGACCTGTTTGTTTTGACACAATGCACAAGGGAGGGGCAAGATGGAACACTGCTGTTAAGTCCTCAGCAGGTTGGTCTTGGAAAATCAATAACCAACATATGAAAAGGGGATCCAAGATCAATGGTGGATCTTATCAATCTCCAGGGTTTAATTCTTATTGATCCACTAGGCAGGCTCAAGTCAGCAATGACTTGAGTCTCTCTTGTATCTAATGTTGTATATGTATTCTTTATCTCAGGATTTTCCTTTTAGAAGCAAAGATGTTGGAATTGTTGACAGTGGATGTTCCAGGAGTATGACAGGGAATTTGGAAAGGTTACATGATTTTATTCCTTTGAATGGAGGTACTGTGACATTTGGAGGAGGAGATGGAATGATCTCAGGGAAAGGAACTATCAAGACTGCCAAGCTTGACTTTGAAGATGTGCTGTATGTGAAGGAACTCCAAGACTTCAATTTGTTCTCTGTCTCTCAAATTTGTGACAAGAAGAACAGTGTTCTATTCACTGAGAATGAGTGCTTTGTGTTGTCCAAAGACTTCAAGTTGCCTGATGAAAGTCAGGTTGAACTTAAAGTTCCTAGGACTTACAATCTTTATAGCTTCAATCTTAGTGATGTTCAGCCTGAGGGGTCTCTTGCTTGTCTGGTTGCAAAAGCTTCTGTGGATGAATCTAATAAATGGCACAGAAGAATGGCACATGTAAATTTCAAGACCATTAACAAGCTGGCTAAGAATGGTCTGGTGAAAGGGCTTCCTTTGAAGATCTTCTCTAATGAGCACAATTGTGTTGCCTGCAACAAAGGAAAGCAGCACAAAGCTTCATACAAGGCCATAACTGCTGTGAGCACCATCTCTGAGCCTTTGCAGCTTCTTCATATGGATCTTTTTGGTCCTACTTCTATCAGAAGTATTGACCATAAGAATTATTGCCTGGTGGTTACAGATGATTTTAGCAGGTTTTCTTGGACTTTCTTTTTGAGTACTAAAGATGAAACTTATCCAGTACTTAGGGATTTTATTGCTTTAATAGAAAATCAGCTAAATAAAAAGGTTAAGTCTATAAGGTGTGATAATGGCACAGAGTTTAAGAATTTTAATCTTATTGAACTCTGTAGGTCTAAGGGTATAAAAAGGGACTATAGTAATGCTAGAACTCCACAACAAAATGGGGTTGCAGAAAGGAAAAATAGGACCTTGATAGAAGCAGCTAGGACTATGTTAGCTGAATCTAAGATGCCCACTATGTTTTGGACTGAAGCAGTTTGCACTGCTTGTTATGTGTTGAATAGGGTATCTATTACTAGTCCTCATAATAAAACACCTTATGAACTTTTGTCTGGGAAGGTTCCAAACATTAGTTATCTTAAGCCTTTTGGATGTCAGGTCACTATTTTAAACACTAGTGATTATCTAGGCAAGTTTGATGGAAAGGCTGATGAAGGGTTTATTGTTGGATATTCTGCTCATGGTAAAGCCTATAGGGTTTATAATCTGTCCTCTAAGAGAATAGAAGAGACTCTCAACTTAAGATATCTTGAAGATAAACCTAATTTGCAGGGTGCTGGTCCAGAGTGGTACTTTGATCTGGATTATCTATCTGACACCTTAGGGTATACTAGATTCAAATCAAATCTGTCTGGTAGTACAAATGTTTCTCAAACTAACAATGCAGGTACCTCAGATGATGATTCTGATGCAGAGAGTGATGAACGACCTATAGTTGTTCCTTCTTTTCCCTCTAACAACATTTCAGGTTCAAAGGTCAAAGATTCTTCTGATATGGCTGGAAGTGATTCTAGTTTTGCAGAAGATCTTGCTAGGCTTCAAAGACAAGAGTTTAATGCCAAAAGAGCTGCTGAGATGTTTGGTTTTGGGTTTTCTAAAGAGACAGAGGAGATCCTGAGAAAGGCTGAAGCTGAAGTTCGAAGGGAACTCAATACATCTAGTAGTATTCCTGTTCCTGCTGATGCTGTTCCTGCTGATAGTGGATCGGTTTCTGCCGATCCTTCTGCTGATGTTCCTGTATCTTCTCCATCTGTTGACAAGTTGGGAATTGATAACTCCCCTGAAAGATTTCCAATTCCTTCTGATCTTGGAAATTCGGTCTCTTCAAGAGATAAGCTTAATGATCCTCATCATCAGTCCAGATCTGGCATTTTCACTTCTTCCTCATATGATGATGACTTCAACCCTTCAATTACTAATCAGGCATCCTCCATTGATGTTAATCCCATTGCTACCAAGAGGATCAATACGGTTCATCCTCAGTCTTTGATTCTTGGAGATCTTAATTCCCCTGTTCAAACAAGGAGTAAATTGCATCCATCTAAATTTGGAGAATCTGCTTTTCTCAGTTATATACAGGATCAATTGAGGAGCAATCATACTGATTACTTACATTGTCTGTATGCTTGTTTCTTATCTCAAGTTGAACCAACTAGCATAGCTCAGGCACTTGCTAATGATGATTGGGTTGAGGCTATGCAAGAAGAGATGCAGCAGTTCCAGAATCAGAAAGTATGGATGTTGGTACCTTTGCCTGCTGGCAAACATGCTATTGGAACTAAATGGATTCTAAAGAATAAAAGAGATGCAAGGGGAATTGTGGTTCGAAATAAAGCTAGACTGGTTGCTCAAGGTCATAGACAAGAGGAGGGGATTGATTATGATGAGGTGTTTGCACCTGTGGCAAGAGTTGAAGCCATTCGGTTGTTTTTGGCTTTTGCTTCATTTATGGGATTTGTAGTTTATCAGATGGATGTGAAGAGTGCATTTTTGTATGGAAGGATTGAGGAAGAGGTTTATGTTACTCAACCACAGGGATTTGTAGATCCTCAGAATCCTAATTTGGTCTACAAAGTGGTTAAAGCACTTTATGGTCTTCATCAAGCACCAAGGGCTTGGTATGCACGATTATCAGCCTTCTTGCTAAAACATGGGTACAGAAGAGGGGCTATTGATAAAACTCTTTTTATCAGAAAGGACTTCAAAGATATCATTCTGGTTCAAGTATATGTAGATGATATCATCTTTGGCTCCACTAATGAAGCTTGGTGCAGGGAGTTTGAAGAATTGATGAAGAGTGAATTTGAAATGAGTGCTATGGGTGAAATGACTTTCTTCTTGGGTCTTCAGGTTAAGCAGACATCAGATGGGATCTTTATTTCTCAGGAGAAGTATGTTTATGACATGCTTAAAAAATTTGATATGGAGAATGGGAAGATTGCTGTAACTCCATTTGAACCTCCAAAGCCTAAGTCCAATAATGAACCTGATGCTGCTGTTAATGTTCATTTATATCGATCCATGATTGGCTCCCTCATGTATTTAACAGCTTCACGACCTGATATCATGTTTGCTGTTGGTGCATGTGCTAGACATCAGGTTACACCATTGACTTCTAACCTTAATGCAGTCAAGAGAATCTTTAAGTATTTGAAAGGACAGCCAAAATTGGGACTTTGGTATCCCAAAGACTCTCCTTTTGTGTTAGAAGCCTATAGTGACAGTGATTATGCTGGGGCTAACTTTGATAGGAAGTCTACAACTGGAGGTTGTCAGTTTCTGGGTAGAAGGTTAGTTTCTTGGCAGTGCAAGAAGCAGACTATAGTGGCTACATCTTCTACTGAGGCAGAATATGTTGCTGCTGCTAGTTGCTGTGGACAGGTTCTTTGGATGCAAAATCAGCTGTTGGATTATGGATTCAACTTCATGAACACTAAGATCTTTATTGATAATCAAAGTACTATGTGTATTGTTAAGAATCCTGTTTATCATCAAAGGACAAAGCATATTGAAATTCGACACCATTTCATAAGAGATGCTTATGAGAAGCATCTTATTCAGGTGGAAAAGATTCACACGGATGATAATGTGGCTGATTTGCTTACTAAGGCTTTTGATGGACCAAGGTTTAAGCATTTGGTGGTTCATATTGGGATGGTCAATCCCTAGCTACAGGGCTTAAGGGGAGGATTGCAGCTTAAGGGGAGGATTGCAGATTAAGGGGAGGAATGAAGTTTAAGGGGAGGATTATTCTTGTTGTTGTTGTATAGTTTTCATTTCTTTCTTTCTATTTTCTTTTCTTATTTTCTTTTGGAGTGTTTTTGTTTGTTTTTCTTAGTTTAAAAAAAAAAAAAAAAAAAAAAAAAAAAAAAAAAAAAAAAAAAAATTCTTATTGTATATTTGTGTGATAATAAGTTGGTTTTGAGCAACACCTTGCAGGTACAGTGTTGGTGTTTACACCTGCACAATAAATGGTGCTCAACTCACCATGTCTTGCAGACAAGAAAGAGTTGACTCACCATGAGGGTACGGCTCTGGTGTGATTATCAAATCCGTTGATAGCTATAATAGCTTGCTCAAAGCTATAGGGTACTTCAACTCACCCATGATTCATTTCTGAGAGTTGAAAATGGTTCTCAATTCACCATGGATGTAACCCTTATGGGATCCAAAGGATTGGCTAGTCCACAAAAGTATGGTTTGTGGTAAAGACAGTTGGTATCCATATTTGGTATTCAATTCACCAAGGTTCAGTTGAAACCAAAGAATTGGCTAGTCCTGAGCAAACGGCTACAGGTAAAGACATGCCAAATCCGTTTATAGTTGCTGATTTGCTAATAAATCAGATGGTTATCAATGTACCATGGTCTAACACACCTAAACATTGGCTACTCCAGTAGTGATGGCTATTGGTAAAGAGACATCAAATCCATTAATTTTCAATGATTCACCTCTCACAGGAGTTAACACACCTGGATGTGATGAGAATAGTATGAAACTTAAAGAGATTTGATGTACATTTTGTCATTAGTAGCAGCCAAGTTCAAGTGATGTTATGGTGACCAGTAAATCTATTTTGAAGAAGATTTCATGTTCCTGCTGCTCTATTGAAGTTGCTGCTGGATGCTAAAGAAGTTGGAATCTTGAAGTTATTGCCGTTGCTGCTGGTTACTTCTTATTGTTGCTGCTAAGTCGCAGTCCTCAAGCCTGAGTTTATGAAAGCTCTATCACATTGGAATCTTGCAGGTTAACCTAGTCAACCTCAAGATTAGGGGAGGATTGTTAGGATCTCTGGGAAATAAGAGTTCATTGTTGCTGCCGATAGTGTAAAGTTGGTTCCTGCCGATAGCTTGGTTCCTGCTGAAATCTCATTGCTGCCGACAGTGTTATCTTGTTTCTGCCGATAGTATTATTCCTGCGGATAGTGTTAGTTGTTATCCGCATATTTAGAATGTTTGTTAAGATTTATTTTAGAAGAGATTGTTGTTAATCTCTTTACACGTTTACTTGTAGAGCGGGTTAGGGTTAGGTGATCTTGTTAGTATAAAAGATAAACCCGTCTATGAGTTTATGTACACCTTGAACATCTTTCAATATTCAATAAACGATTCTTAGTTCAATAGTTTGATCCATAGAGGATCATTGTTCTTTTAGAGTTTTCTTCTTTATAATACTTGCTGTTTAGTTTCCGCATAAACACTTGTATTGCAGAGGTTCTTGTTTATACCAAGCTCAATCAAGCTCGAAGTACTCGATCCTACACATTTAAGTGGGGTGTAAACAAATTCTTACTTTAAGTAAAATGCTTAAAGTTAGAAACGAAAAGATAGGCTCTGAGGGGTGTACTAGGGGTATCGTGTACTAAAAATGAGTACAACGCAAAGGGTGTGGGAGAATTACTTGACCAATGTAGTCAATGTAATTATAACAAAAACACAGGTGTAAAACAATGGGTTAATCCTAATGCCTCTTATCATGTAGTAAATCTAACTACACGAATGTAGTCTCACTTGTGGCCTCATAATGGTCCTAACGCAAGTTCTAGAATCTAAGTGCTACCGGTACACACATCATAGCATAAATGCTTTTCCTACCAATTCTAGGGGCGAACCTCACATATTTGGGGGTGGAAAATTTTTTAGTGGTACGGTTTTGTGCTAGTCATATAACTCCTATCCATGAGACGCTCATTAAGATCAAAGTTTCACTCCTATATGTTGTAAAAAAATTTAAATTTGGCACTAAAATTGCCTTAACAGGTATTTCTCTCAGTTTTATTACACATCTACCATTAAACAAACAAAAATCAAGTGCAATTGTATTCTCTAAAGTATCGTACTTTTACCCCCCCCCCCCTCCTTACACTTAAGATGAACATTGTCCCCAATGTTCAAATAACAAGATGTAAAAGTATAAGGTAAAAGAATGAAATCAAATACTCCCCTGATTCGTTCGGTGGATAAAGAGGTAACATGGTTAGATCTTCTTCCAAGGTAATGTTGAAGCTCCAAGACTAAAGCATCGCCAAAAGCTAGATTCCACATACATCTCCTTGTCCAAAATAACCTGTTAAACCTGAGAAAACAAACACGAAAACCTGCATAACATCGGCGGGATAAATCTATATAAGGATATAATGCTTGTGGAATGATTATTTTGCAGATTCCTGGAGTTTATAAGTTAGAGATTTAATAAAAACTTTTTATGATTCCGGAGGAAAAACAAAACTTTCAAAAATTTCAGAAAATTAAAACCTGACGCCGTCAGGTTGTAATGCCTGACGCCGTCAGAAATGATCTGACAGAATTCTCATGTTAAATTTCCGGAAAATTTCTGGAAAAACCTATACCTTACTTCCTGGAATTCCTGCAAAACATCATTATGACTCGATACAAGCATTTGACTCAAACAATTACTAATATGTATGTTAATTTAATATTGTTATGATTCATGTTCATTTGTTCTAATAAACTGATTTGGATTTCCCTTACACTTATCTTTTGCAAAATACCTTTATATGTAGTTAAGACGAAGTTAGAAACAAGATAAAGCATTTTCACAATTTAGTTTTGAACATGAATCAATAATAATAAAAATTAAACATACATACGGAAGCAAATAAAATCAAACAAACAAATAAATAAACACACAAAGCAAATAAAGCTTGGGTTGCCTCCCAAGAAGCGCTTTTCTTTATTAACGAGTCTTGTAGCTAGACTCAAAGTCAGGCTTATCTAGTGTCACTTATGCTCACGTATCCGATTGTGAGCCATCTAATTGTTGCCTCATCCTTCTTGTATTCATCATTCAGCTCCAGACATCCATGATAATATCTCTTATTTTTCTCATGTGGATATTTGAGCCCCTTTCTCTTATCATTCTCACTTAACAAGTCAATAGGCACAAGTCTATTGCAAGATTCAATGGAGAAGTTCTTAAACCTAGGATGTGATCGGGGCATTTGGTAAACAAAATCTTCATCCCCATCCGAGAATGTAATTAACCCGTCCACAAGTTTTTCGTCAAGGTTGGTCAATCTTTTGAAGGGTTCTCCAAAAATTACTTGGGTTAATTTGTTATCAATAAATTCTCCTAAATCCTCCATAACCATAAAATCCACCAAATACACAAAACTTCCTACGAATACGTGTAGTGGCTTAATCCTAGCAACAATGTTATCTCCTTGATATTCTAGCTCATCTACCATGATTTTATTATAATTAGCGCGAGAGATAATGTTCATAGGCAAAGATGAGTTAAGATAAGCATGAAAACTATGATAACCAATCTTACACGGAAATTGCATGTTAAAGAGGCTATCCTTTTCGATCTTAGTCCTAGGGTCAACATACTTAAAGGGATCAATTTCCTCTTTTCTCCATTCCTCGTTAACTACTTCTCCATTACCAGCATCCTCATCGGAGTCTGAGTTGTAAAATGGACTAACTGCATAGTCATTCTCATGGTCAGACTCCTCCATCTCAAAATTGTTACCAAAGTGGTGGTCGGGTGAAAGGTTGTTGTTTTCTACGATGGGGGCGGGAACGGGTAGTTGGAAGTTTGCACGGCGGAAAATACGAATAACAGGGATCAAGCGATCACTATTACTCATGAGGTAGGTGGAAGGTGTCACAAACAAAAGTACAAAGAAATAAGATAGACTAAAGAAAACCTAGAAAAATATAATAAAAATCTCACTAGAAAAGAATCTAGTGAGTAGACCTAATAAAATAAAAATTCACCCTAAACAATAACTATTCCCCGGCAGCGGCGCCAAAAACTTGATGCGTGGTTTTGCGACCTTACAACAGGTTTTACCTCTCGAGGGATCTCGAGAAGCTTACAATCCCCACCAGGCAGTGTACCTGACCGATGTAGTATAGTGAAGTGGCAAGTACCGGGGGATTGATCGTTCTCTGGGGGAATAGTGTCATTAGGATTGAAAAACTACTCTAATAGGTCTAAGGTGAGGGAAGATTCTTTTTGTATTTTTATATTTTTATGAAAGCAAGTAAAATCTCGGGTTTGAAGGAGTGGGCGGAATTAGTTGCTAGTCAACTAACCCAAATAACCACAAATGCAAATAAAATAAAATAACTGAAAATGAAAACGTTGTGAAACTTATATGGGGAGAAATGTGTTTACTTAGATTTCCTTACTCCCTAACTATCTTTTACCGGTTGATTAGTGTGTATTAATTGCGTGGATGACGGGTGTATTCCTTAATACCAATCGTGGGGTGGCGTACGTACTTCCCCAACTCTATAAGCTCCTACTTCACTCCTATGTCGAGCCGGCTAAGAAGCTCCTAACATGGGATCACTAGAATTCGCTCATGCATTAAATACAACCATAAAAACCTTAGTACGCATTGGTTCATGTTTCTTAAGACGTTCAAGCAAGTTACCGTATAGGAGGTTAGCCAGTTTTCTTAAGCCTAACATCGATAAACAATCATCCAATACAATTAATAACACACCAACAACCAGTAATCAATAGTTAGGTTTCATTAGATTTAAGCAAACACAAGATAAATCTAGCCTAGCATGTTAATTAAAAGACAAGAACAAGATATAATCAAACAACACATAGACATATTGAATGATTAAATGATTACTTATCTTCAATTAAACAAGGGAGATCCAAAGGTATAAAACCCTTAAAAATGGCAGAAAATTCATCTTAGGGTTTCTCCTCACAAAGTTGCACACTAATGACTAAAAATTATGAAAGTATATATAGGAAAACAGATCTGACGGCGTCACGTTATAGAGCCTGACGCCGTCACCTCGCCGCGGCTAGGGTTCCCGGATGGTCTTCCTGACGCCGTCCCTCTTTAATCCTCCAAAATCCACTCTGGCGCGTCAAGGGTTGACGCCATCACAATTGTGCTTGACGCCGTCTCTCTTTAACTTAAACCGTGACGACCTTGATCACCTTAAAGATTGACGCCGTCAGATTTTCATTGTAAAACTCTCTGGCGCGTCACGTGTATTTTGTCATATCCACCTCTTTTGCCAAGCCGTGACGTCGTCAGGAGCAATCCTTGACGCCGTCACGTGTACTTTTCCAGCAGCTTTGGAGACTTTGTCGTTTTCTTCACTTTTATGCTCCAAAAACGTCCAAAATGCTTCTTTTTCCAGATTTCTTCTCCAAAGTACCTAAAATGACAAAAGGAACGATTTAGGGCAATATTTGATCAAATAAATATGATTTAGGGCTTAAATGACCCCCTAAAAGCGGTACACTTTTCGCTTCATCATGTTTTTCCGCTGCGTTTATATTGTTAATTGTTAATTTATATTTACATCACCTATACTTTTTAGAGGTAGAACTCCTGCAATAGGATTTCTTAGACCTTTTGGATGTCATGTGACAATTCTGAATACCCTAGACCATCTAGGAAAATTTTATGGTAAAGCAGATGAAGGATTCTTGGTTGGATATTCTCTTAATAGCAAATCATTTAGAGTATACAACTCAAGAACTAGGAGAGTTGAGGAAAACCTGCATGTGGAATTCTTAGAGACCAAAGCCAATGTAGCAGGTGAAGGTCCCAAATGGCTATTTGATCTTGAGTCACTAACCCAATTAATGAATTATGTGCCTGTTGTTGCAGAAACTAATGAATTTTCAGGTTCAGAAGCACATGATGCAACAAATGAGGCAAGGTTAGAAAAAGAGAAAGATCAAGATTATGTGTTGATGCCAATATGGACAAGTGTGGATTCAACTTCAATAAATGATGAACCTTCTTCTGATGAAGCTAAAGAAGGGATTGAAGGTGAAATCAAGGAAGATGGAACTGAGGAACAAGAGAATCCAGTTAACAGTTCTAATGATGATAGTACTGCTGAGATAGAGCAAGCTACTGCTAGGCAAAATGTTTCTACTGCTAGGCCAAATGTTTCTACTGCTGGCCCATCAGACTCAAATGAAGCAGATTTCTCAGAAGATGAGGTGGATTTCAACAATCTTCCACCTGACTATCATGTTCCTACTACACCACACACAAGGATTCACAAAGTCCACTCCCTGGACAACGTGATTGTTGATGTACAATCTGGTGTGAAGACAATGAAGCAAATTATGTCTTCAAACCAACAAGGGCTTCTTGATGCTCTTTATGCATCAAAGCAGCATGAGTTTGCAAACTCTTGCTTATTTGTATGTTTTCTCTCACAAGCAGAACCCAAGAATGTTCTTAAAGCCTTAGATGATTCAAGCTGGGTAGAAGCTATGCAAGAGGAGCTTCTCCAATTTAAAATTCAGAAGGTTTGGATGCTAGTTGATTTACCCAAAGGTGTAAGGGTAATTGGTACTAAATGGGTTTTCAGGAACAAAAGGGATGAAAGGGGCATAGTGATAAGAAACAAGGCTAGTCTTGTAGCCCAAGGGTACACACAAGAGGAAGGGATAGACTATGAAGAGGTTTTTGCTCCAGTAGCAAGAATTGAAGCCATTAGATTATTTTTAGCTTATGCTTCATTTATGAGCTTCACAGTTTATCAAATGGATGTCAAGAGTGCTTTCTTATATGGTACTATTGAAGAGGAGGTGTATGTCTCACAACCTCCAGGTTTTATTGATCCAGAACATCCAGATAAGGTGTACAAGGTTGTCAAAGCTCTTTATGGCCTTCATCAAGCTCCAAGGGCATGGTATGAAACACTGGCTTCCTACTTAATTGAAAATGGATTTCAAAGAGGCAAGATTGATCAGACATTATTCATCAAGAAGCACAAGAAGGATCTTTTGCTAGTTCAGGTGTATGTGGATGATATCATCTTTGGATCTACAAAGAAGGAGATGTGTTTAGAGTTTGAGAAATTTATACATGATAAGTTTCAGATGAGTTCCATGGGGGAACTTACATTCTTTTTGGGTCTGCAAGTTAAGCAATCAAGTGAAGGCATATTTATCAGCCAAGATAAATATGTTGCAGAGATTCTAAGGAAATTTCAATTTGCTGATTCAAAGGTAGCAAGCACACTAATGGACTCTGAGAAGCCTCTTCTTAAAGATGTAGATGGAGAAAATGTAGATGTACACTCATACAGATCTATGATAGGTTCTTTGATGTATCTCACATCATCAAGACCTGATATCATGTTCTCTGTTTGTGCTTGTGCAAGATTTCAAGTAACTCCTAAGGTTTCTCACTTAACTACAGTCAAGAGGATCTTTATATATCTCAAGGGTCAACCTAGTTTAGGTCTATGGTATTCTAGGGAATCACCTTTTGACTTGGTAGCATATCCAGACAGTGATTATGCTGGTGCAAGCTTGGACAGAAAGTCAACAACTGGAGGATGTTAATTCCTTGGATGCAGACTTATTTCATGGTAGTGTAAGAAGCAAACAATTGTGGCTACTTCAACAACTGAAGCTGAATATGTAGCTGCTGCAAGTTGCTGTGGTGAAGTACTTTGGCTTCAAAATCAACTTCTTGACTATGGATACAATTTCATGAACACTGTCATATATATTGATAATAGTAGTACAATTTGCATGATTAAAAATCCAGTGCAACACTCAAAAACAAAACACATTGAAATTAGACATCATTTTATTAGAGACTGCAATGAGAAAAAGTTGATTCAAGTTATTAAAATTGATTCTGATCACAACTTTGCAGATCTTCTCACAAAAGCTTTTGATGTATGAAGATTTCAATACTTGGTAGCAAGTATTGGGATGCTTAATCCTTAATATTTTCAAACTCTGTGTTTTTGTATATAAATTAAGTTTGTACTGCTAGCTTTGTAAATTGGTACTGTTATTGAAAAGTTTGTACTGCTAGTACAAATTTGGATTATTGTGGAAAACTAAAAGTTTGTACTGCTAGTACAAATTTGAAAAGTTTGTACTGCTAGTACAAGTTTGTACTGCTAGCTTTGTAAATTGGTACTGTCATCATCATCTCCCCGATGACATGTGGAACTACGAGGTGTGTAGATATTAGGGCGTCTAGATTTGCCCTTGTCACTACGAGATCGACGAAGTTGGCTACGAGATAGATGGCGTAGGACGGGATGAACGAATAGGTTAGCATCACTCTCAAGATGAGGGAAATGTTCCATGACATAACGATAGAGACGGGTGAGGAACATGCCATAGGGAAGGTTGGCGTTGGGAGTGTTTTTGGCTGACATGATGCGATAGACAAAGAGGTAAGCCAAATTGTATTGTTCTTCTGCAACAATACAATACAACATGTGAGCAATGCTCGCCGTGAGATGATCACGGTGACCACCGGTACCGAACGCATTCTCACGAATGAGTTCTTCCCAACGCTTCATGTCGGGGCTTAGCTCTTTAAGAATGATTTGGTTTGCATGAATTTCGACATTTTTTGACTTGATTCTTCGGCTAGTCGTACCACGTTCTAGCTCGAGAAGTCCACGAATCTCGTCAGGAGAAGGAATATCATAATAGTAAGGACCATTCTGAGGCCGATTTTTCTCAAGAGATGAGAGATCTCATTCATTTGAGAAAACGGCTTGACCGTTGTAAGGAATTTGGAGAATTCGACCAAACTGAGCTAGATCGAGAGTGATAAATTCGTTTTGGATCATAAAGGAAATAAGAATATAGCCATATGGATCGGTTTGCACCGTTACTTGGCTATAGAAGTCTAGAACGAAGCGAGGAATGATTGGCTCATTAATTTTGTAGAGACAATCGAGACGAACATTTGAGAACATTCGCTCGATTTGATCGGATTGATAGAAAGATGGATCGACAACTCTACCTTCGTGAATGTTTCTATTTTCGATGGGTCGATAGAAACATGCAATAGAAGGAGATATGTCGGGAGTTTCGGAGACTTTTGGAATGTAGGCCTTGGTTTTGGAAAGATCACCGACTGTAGCTTTAGGCATTTTCACCTATACAAGAAAGCAACACAAACAAAATAAGAAAATGACATGCATATATTATATATGCTACTTATGTGGAACGTAAACATACTTCGACTCTAAAACTTTAATCCTAAGAAGTATTTTACAATGTTCCTTAGTTTTAATTTTTAACTCGCTTAAAATGTATTTTATGATGTTAAAGAATAGTTACATGGATATTATGACAAGAAATCAAAAATATCCAAACGCTCCTTTATACGTCATAAACTACTTTGAAATGTGGCTAGACAAACATTAGATTGTATATCTAGCTATTTCTTACGAGTGTTTATGTTAAGTAACTTATTGAAAAAGGTGAAAACTTAGATTTTGACTCAAAAATTTCTTTCAAAATGTTATGCCAAACGCTCCTTTAATTATAAAAAAAATAACTACTAAAATTTCAATATACATATGAATTATGTATCTTGAAGACTCAAAACAACTAATTGCGTGTTTATAAACTTGACAAGTAGTTGTGAACTTAATTTAGATTAAATTTCGATGATTCTAGCTCCTAATCCAAACACTCTCTTATATTTAACAAAAACATTTTTATGATTAGAAAAATATATTTTTAGGATTAGTGAGTTGTAATAACACAATGTGATTAGTTTTAACAAGTGTTTATGGAATAATTCAACAATGTGATTAGTTTTGAAAAAGAATGATTAGTTTATCAAAATTTTGACATGATGGTTTTTTAATTACTTAGTTTCTAGGTTGATTAAGCATTCTAATCCTATGGGGAGCATTTGGTTATAAGATTTCTAGACTTAATTTCAACAAAATTTGGATTAAAAGAAAATTGAGTAAAAGACCTAATTATGATTAGACTCAAAATTGAATGAAATTAGATGAAATGTGAATTGGAAAACTTACAAAATGTGTTGCTAATCAAGATACAAGTGTTTGCCCCTTGCGAAATTAGTCGGAAATGGTGATTTGGTGAGTGGTTTTGGGTTTGCAGTTCGTTCACAGCAGAGGGTAGGGAAGGAGTGTTTGTAAAATGGGGTGTTTGGTAAAGAATTTTGGAAGAAAAACGAATTTGGTGGCAACAGTAGGCCGGTCCCCTTAATTATTAAGGGGACCGCCCCCGTTTACTAGCCGGTCCCCTTAAACATTAAGGGGGCCGCCTGCCAAAATTGAATTTTTGTCGAGTTTAGTTTCTGATAGCAAAATATTTTTATGTATATAGATAGATTTATTATATATCAAAAATACGTTGGGTTTTATTGGCACGAAGAAGGAATACTTGACATTTTATTAACATTTCGTTAAGAAAATATTTCTTGAGAACTTTGGATAAAATAATCAAGATGTCAAGTCGACAAAGGTTTTAGGGAGTGAGAGTATATATATATATATACATATATATATACATATATATATATACATATATATATATACATATATATATATACATATATATATATATATATATATATATATATATATATATATATATATATATATATATATATATATATATATATATATATATATATATATTGTGTGTAAACGTGGGATGTTGAATGGAGTCGAGAAATGATGAGGAAATGACGGAGATAGGTGCTGACGGCGATGGGAGTTTGTTTCATCCATAGTTTTCTTGACGCGACGGTCGAAGTGCTACTTCTACGTTAATCCACTTAACTCACTTCTCTTCATCACCATGAGTTATGTGATAGTGGACACGGAAGATTTTCGTGTTGAACGTTAAAGTTCAAAAGAGGCAAAGGGGGAAGAAAAGGTTCGAGGACGAACAATTTCTTTTAGTTCTAGATAGTCAACAAATGACGTATCTAGGTTATGTGCGGATATATTTATATATGTATATAGTATATATAGTAATATGGATATATATATATATATATATATATATATATTATAATATATATATATATATATATATATATATATATATATATATATATATATATATATATATATATATATTATGTATAAGGGATTATCTACTAACTAACATACAAGAACTAACTAAACTAGGCATTAAAAAACTTACGGGGGCATGCAATTGGCTAGTTCATTAATCTATACATATAATGATGAGCATGAAAGAGAGGCGTACCTTTTAGTCTTCAACATGTGGTCTTCAAGTGCTTCAAAGCGTTTATGTTTGACTTGTAGAAGTCAATCAAGGAAGAGATGCCAATAATCCAATGAGATAGCAATTTAGCCACTTGGTCCCCATTGTCTCATTGATCCAAAGTTGTTTGAACCAAAAATGGGTTGTAGTTGACTAGGATGCATGTATGGTGGAAGTATTCCCCAAGGATTGAAGCTTGGTGGATTCGGGTAATTCCACATTGGGTAACTATTATTATGACGGTTTGGTCTATTTTGGTTTCTTTTAGGTTGAGGAGTTTTAGGCCGAGGGTGAGGACTAGGTGGTCTTCTAGGAGGAGGTGGTGTTTTTGACCTTAACTTTGGTTTAGAGTATTCTACTTCATTTTTTAAAGATGGTTTATAAAAGGTTTTTACTTCCTCATCACTAGCTATGGGTATTTTTCTATCTTTCATAAGTATATACTTAGGTTTTGACTCTAAAGGTTTTTGCTCACTAGTTTCACATTCAAATTTTACATTTTTAGTTTTACTATTTGAATCCTCAGTTGAATTAAATCCTAATCCGGTTTTATCAATTGATACTCTTTGAATACTTATTATTTCCCTAAGTGAATTACTACTATTTTCGAATTTGTTAAGTTTACAAATTTCCTTCCTAAGTATTTCGTTTTCATTTTTAGTTTCTTGACATGTTTTACATTCAAAAATTTCTTTCCCTTTTTCTAAGTTATGCAGTTTAATTTTTAATTCTAGTATTTCCTTTTCTAATTGGTTATTTACATGTTTTAGTAATTTATTTTTACTCATTACTTTTTGACCTAGTTTGCATAGTCTATTATATTCACTATCTAAGTCTTTTTCATTTAATGATAAATATTCATCACTAAAGTATTCGGTTTCGGAATGTACCTCACTTGATGTCTTAGCCATAAGACATTTTTCCTCCTTTGTAGTTTCTTTCTCGTCTTCGTCACTATCACTCCATGCTCCTCCAACGAACGCCTTTTGGTTTTGCTCCTTTGACATCATAGGACATCTTCCGATAAGATGATTTGGATCACCGCATTTGAAGCACTTCCTCTCGCTCTTGCTACCTTTGTCGTCTTTGTTTCTTTGGAGTGTTTTCCTTTCGTCATGTGGTTGTCTAACGAATCTTCCTCGTCTTTTGAAAAACTTCTTGAAGTCTTTTACGGCTATGGCATATTCTTCATCATCACTTTCGGAGGTTGAGCTATCCTCGTCACTTGATGCTTTCCTAGCTTTCAACGCGATTGACTTGCTTTGCTCTTTCTTTCCTTTGACCATCTCGGAGTCTTTCTTGATTATTGCTTCGTAGACTTTCAAGTTGCCAATCAACTCGTCAAGTTGAAGAGTTGACAAGTTCTTTGATTCTTCAATCGCCGTAACTTTAGCTCGCCATTTTGGATGAAGAGCCCTAAGAAATTTCCTGACAAAATTCTTACTAGAAAAACTCTCATCAAGTGCCTTTAAACTTGTGATGATTGTGTTAAACCTAGCAAACGCATTATCAATTGATTCCTCTTCCGGAATCGTGAATTGTTCATATTGTTGAACAAGAAGATCTATTTTATTATCTTTGACTTGACTATTACCTTGGTGAGTTATTAGTAAAGAGTTCCAAATTTCTTTTGGGTTTCGCACATAAAGATTCTTTCGTATTCTTTACGTGGTAACGCATTATAAATAACCATTTTAGCCTCATTATTTTTAGAAAGTTTTCTTTTTAAATCATCACTTTGTTTTTCAAAAGGTACAACTTCATCCTTTTTAGTTTCAAGATTATATTGAATAGGTAAAAAATCACCATTAGTAATAACATGCCAAAGATCTAGATCTTTTGACTTCACATAAGTTTCGAATCGATTTTTCCAATATAAAAATCCATCACTTTCAAATAGTGGTGGTCTTTGCATAGATTGCCCTTCTAAATATTTTTCAGATTCCATAGATCGTTTCAAGTTTTAAAATACAGTTTATTTTAAAAATCTTGTTTGACCTGTCTCTTGATACCAATTGTGGAAAACTAGAAGGGGGGTTGAATAGTTTTACGTCTTTTTAATTTATGAAAACTTTTGTTTACTTTTTAAAACTTCGATTCTATCTTATGTGAATTCAACTCTTGATCAATATGAACAAATATAAACAAATATAGATAAGCAATGCAAGTAAAGTAAATATAATGAAATGAAAGAAAGAGATGGAAAGATCAAACCACAACACGGAGATTTATAGTGGTTCGGCTACAAGGACACCTTCCTTGCCCTACTCCACTCCTCGAGTCACCTACTCGAGAGTTTTCTTCACTATGTCAACAAACTCCCTTATGGCGGAGAAAACCTTACACAACTTTAGCTTACACCGGCTTAACGACACAAAGCTAGATGTCGAGTTCTAATCGTAGCTAGAACCAATCTCACAACTTATACACAACTTAATCACGACTTCTTCACGACGGCTTCACGACTTCTTCACGACTTCTTCACGACTTCTTCTTCACGACTACTTCACAACTACTTCTTTACAACACAACTAGTTACTTACACTTAGATCTACTTATCACAACTATACAACACTTTACACAACTACAATGATGATATGAGTTAAGCTATAATACTTCTTCTCTAGTTGAAGGAGTATTCTTCTTTTGCACTTTGATGGTGGAAGCTTGGATCACTTAGAAACCAATGCTTAAGAGAATATGATCAAAGGGTTTTTGGAAAGGATTTACAAGATTTAAAACAGAAGGTTTGGGGTGCAAAAGGTGAGTAAAAATCCAGGGGAAGGCTGGTATTTATAGGCAGAAAAACTGGACAGCTGGAACCTACTGGAGCGGGGCCGGTCCCCTTAAATAGGGGGGCGGTCCCCTTAATTTTAAGGGGCCGCCTAGTATAATTAAGGGGGCCGCCCCTCCCTAGCCGTTGCCCAGTTTTGTCTTTTTGTGGGGAAGGTTTTTCTGAAACATTTTTACTGATTTTGGTTAAAATTTTGAATTCATAAATTTATAATGAATTAAACCTTTTTATTTATTACCAAAAATGTTTTTCTAAAAGATATAAAATGTTTTTGACATTTTATAAAAAATCTAGTGTTTAAGAAAATGTTCCTTTGATCATACAATGCATTAAGCATTAGTTCATTCATACCTTAAGTGATTTGAGTTGTAGAAATAG
Source organism: Artemisia tridentata subsp. tridentata (assembly GCA_021014915.2). Lineage (NCBI taxonomy): Eukaryota > Viridiplantae > Streptophyta > Magnoliopsida > Asterales > Asteraceae > Artemisia > Artemisia tridentata. The sequence goes on from CP139509.1 coordinate 419,617,793, forward strand.
ATATTTACAACTAAATACTTGTTTACATCATAATTTTCCGATTAATGATTTCACATTTGTGATTATCAAAACGTAGAGATATCGAAAAATATTAATAACGTGTTTAGGCATTATTTATATCAACAATTATTTTGTTCATACTGTTAGTCATATGATTCTACTGCTATAAGACAAATGCTCTGCATTTTGTTTTCTTGGTTTTGGACTAACCATTTCAGGTATGAACATTTGAGCACAAAGGAAGTTTCAAGTGAAATGAGTGAGCAGCAGAATAATCATACAAGTTGCTGACATAATAGGTTCATGAGGGACAGAGTTTGGGAATTCATTAACAAAGGTTTTACACCTAAGTTAATTGATTTTTTGAAACTTCTTTCTTGAAATCTGATTATGATGTTTCACATTGAATTAATGACTCAGTTGGTCAGATAGTAACTGACTCAACTCACTTTCTATCATTTTATACTTTAAATTAGTATAATGAGCAAGTCTAAGGACATCTGATAGAAAGAACAGCGAGCAAATGTGAATCTAACACTTGTGTTAGAGGAAACAACTGCCACGAGCTGGAAACCCTGTCAAGAAAGCCCTTTGAATGGGTTTATCTGTACACAGGCAGTTATTTATAACTGAAAATATTGGTTCTCACACAACCAGAGGTTAATTTTAACCAAAATCTTGATTAAGTGTCTGTTACACACTTAATCCCTTCAAAATGGTTGTAAGCAGTATGATTTTTCAAATTAAAATAAGTTCATACTGCTAAGTCAAAAGTTTCTTAAAACATTTTGGATTCAGGATGGCTCAAAAACCTATCTAATGATGGATTATGAGTCCATGCCCCATGATTCACCTCTCACAGGAGTTAACACACCTAGAAGTGATAAGGGTAGGTTGAAATGTACAACATTGTCTGAAAACATGTTATAAATAGACGATGAACTCAATAAATTTTCAAAGAAAAAGTTCAGATGATGGTGAGAGATCTTCCAAACAGGGGAGGAAATATTGTGGTACATGGCATGGATTAAGGGGAGGAAGATTAACCAATCAAGGGATGATAAAAGATTGTGGTTTGTATGCTCAGAATCAGGGGAGGAAAATTGATCAAACAAGGAGAAAGATTGGGGAGGAAGATTGCCCAAATTGATCAAGTTCAAGAAAAAACAAGAGCATACAAGATGATGATGATGGATGCTAGGAATAAGCTCTTTCATCTCTCTTTTTCATGTTCGAACATCTTTGACTTAAAATGATAAAGCTCTGTCTCAAGATCATGTTGGAAATTTGGACAAGATTCTGGAGTATTATATATATTCAGAAGGGATGAAGCAATACAAATGGAGAAAGTTCAAATGAAGAAAGTTCTTTCAGTTTCAATTTCAGTTCACTACGTTTGTTCATCTCTTGCATGGCTTGCTGAGAGATGTCTTGACTTTTTGGAGCGCATCCAAGATACATAGCACCATAGCCTCTTATAATTCCTCCATCCAAGGAAATTGCACCATCTTTTATTCAATGATTGGAGCATAAGCAAGGTACTGATAATGTTCAAGACAAAGAAGATGATGTTATTGCTGAATGTGATTCACAGATACCAGATGAGTTAGACAGAAAGATAGTTAATTTTGCAGAACAAAGAAAAGCTTAGATCAAAGAGTCTGACTATATAGTGTTTGGAAGACTCTCACAATCCTCATTTAATTCAGAAGAAACTTGATGATTTGGGATAAATCACAAGTTTAGGGGAGGATTGTTGGGAATTAAATGTTCTGAAGATTAGTGTTTGGAATTATATGTTTACAAGGTTTGTACTGCTGAGAAGAATACACTAACAGTACTAACTGATAGTGTATATCTGAAGACTTCTCAAGTTATAACTAACAGTACTAACTGATAAGTTAGTACTGCTAGTACAAGCAAAGGTACTGTTGGTTGAATACTGCTGTTGGAGTGACTCATACTACTGCTGAAAGGATAAGTGTCGCGTATACTACTGCTGGATGGATAAGTATAAAAAGATATTTTGTGTATAAAAGTCAAGTATATACGGTAGATAATATCTTAGATAAGTGCTCAGTCAACAAGTTGTAATACACAGAACATGTTGTATCTTAGTTACTGACACACTCAACAAGCAAGTAGTAGACAAGACTTGACAATATTGTAAAGATCTCCATTGGACTATAAAAGGGAGATCTTAGCTTAGAGATAAGTGTGCTGAATATTGTGCTTGCTTATGTGCTTAAAATTAACAATCTAGTCAAACAAGTAAAGTCATAGAAACATAGAGATTCAAGGTTTTGTAACCCTAGTGATAGTGAAGATCACTCGTATTATTCTCAATAATATTGAATCGTTTGTTGTTATACTTTCTGTGTTCATTGTTCAATAACAAGCATCACTGTTCCATTTCCATAACCAATATCCTTCTAAGTGTGGTTAAGTAGATTCCGCATACTTAATCATATTCACTCAAAGTATCATATACACTCGTTATAAAGGACTAACATCCTCAAAGTGTATCCAACATCCTCTCATATTCTTTTATTATTATATTATAGGTATTAGTTTTTATTTGAAAATTTTGACTAAATACTTATATAATATAAATAAAATTTTGTTACACATTTGAAAAACAAATAATCAGCTTGTTTTATTTTTAAAACGTTTATTACGTAGCATCACACTAATTTTTTTGACACATTTGTAGTGGCGCACTGAGTTTCTTGATACTTATATAGTGACACATTAAAAAATTTGCACATATTTAGTGACACATTAAATTTTGTGATACATTCGTAATGACACATAAATTTTTATGACACATTTTTAGTGACAAACAAAGTCTTTTGATACATTTAGTGTCAAAATACATTTATAGTGACACACTAAGTTTGTGACACACTTAGTTTCATGTTACATTTAATTTATAGTGACACGCTAACTCTTTTGCTACATTTGCAATGAAACACCAATTATGTCTAACACAGATAGTTTGCAACATATAAGTATTAAAAGCAAATTGTATCATCTATAACAAATAGTAACCCGAAATGTGTGCCACCTTGAACAAGTATCAACTGCTATATTGTATCATTTTGAACATGCATCATCAAACACATCAATGCCCACTTTTATTTTGTAAGCACAATGAATAATACATACTAGTAAATATCAACTGATGCATAAATAAGAACTAGTAGACCCACTGTTTCTAAGCAAATATCAACTATTACGTTAACCAAAACCAAGAAAAAAGATACAACTATATTCCAATGTTGCTATATCGGGCGAATCAACAACAATTACAAACCAACCGTCTTTGCTTTGCGGTTTCCCACTCGTCAATAAACAAATCAATCGTCTTCTAACCGAGATCGAGATATTTAACACGATCACTAGTCTTCAAAAATAATGATACCTGAGAAGGGTTCATATCTAAAAGCAGCGGCTAAGGTTCGGACTTAGCAGTGGCTCCCGTTGAAAGAGTTTTTAACTTTGATTATTACCATGAAAACGGAAGTCACCAACAAGAAAGATTCAACTAAAAATCGAATCACACGAAAACCACATCACAATTTTGAAATAAAAATTTATTACCGTGAACGAGGTCGCTGAAGAAAAAGGATCGAATCATATGAAAATCATAAATGAAATTGGTTCACATCACAAATATTGAACAAATTACTTCGAAAAAAACATATCAAATCGATTTCAGCATTTGTGAAAGGAAGGTAGGAGCGGTGGTTGAAATTGAGGGACAGAGAATATAGAACCTGATATGTATTTTAGGGGATATATGAGATATTCACGGGGAGTGTTGATTACTAATTTACCCTTTTTAATTATCATATAATTTTTCTTTAAATTACCAACTAGGTTTTACATGTCAACAAAATGTGCCACTTGTCACAATTTAATTGGTGCCTATTGTTCATTACTTTAAGGTGTTCACCACATGAACAAAAATATATATATATATATATATATATATATATATATATATATATATATATATATATATATATAGGGTCCGGTTCTAGAGAAAAGTATAATTAGAAAGAAAAGTGGGAAAAAAAGTTATAGGGTAGATTTTGAAAATATTTAAAATTCAGGGTAAAAAAAGAAAAAAAAAGAAAAGAAAAAGAAAACGGAATCCTTATTTACTCGGATACAATCACACACACTCCATTATTATACACACACTCCATCAGTTACCTCCCAATCACCATCTCCATCGCCACCATCATCACTGGGAACCACCACTATCGAATTGACACCGTCATTAAAACTGTTGAACGCTAGAAACCTCCATCAAATTACCGACATCAATTACCGGCCACCTCTATTTGCTCTCACGAATGGTCTATCGCCGGTGACACCGCCGGAAGTACATATAACTGTAAGTGCACAAATTTTGTTGATTGATTAATTATTTTAATATTTAGTATATATTAACTCAAACAACAGTAAGTCCACGATTAAAGGAAAAAAATATTGAAATCGAAGAGGAAAATTCGGATGAAAGTAAGCATATGTTCGTTAAATTAGAGCATCCGTTGTTTGATTTAATTTAGGGCATCAGTTGTTAAATTCGGATGAAAGTAAGAATTTGTTTGTTAGAATAAATATCATCTTTTTGTTTAATTTAGGGCATCAGTTATAGAATATGTATGTAGATGTAGAATAGTGTATCAAAGTACGTGATAGAGCATCTATTAGTATAATTAGGACACTTGTATTATGTGCTTGGTGCATCTATATTATGTGTTACAGCAACTGTATGTGTTTGGTGCATCTATATCATGTGTTTGGTGCATCTATATTATGTGTACCTGTTAGTATAATTAGGACATATGCCGTAATGTTGCAGCATCTATATGTGTTAGAGCAACTGTATGTATGAATGAGGCGTATGTATTATGTGTTTGGTGCATCTATATGTACACGTATGATCAGTGCATCACCATTACATTATAGAATATAAGGGCATCTGCTTAGTTTAATTGGTGCATCTGTTTAGTTTAATTGAATCAGTAGAATAGGTACATTGATTGAAGTATTATATTATAGAATAGATACATTGATTGAATCAGTAGAATAGGTACATTGATTGAAGCATTATATTATAGAATATAAGGGCATCTGTATTAGGTGGTAATTGAATCAGTAGAATAGGTACATTGATTGAAGAATTATATTATAGAATATAAGGGCATCTGTTTAGTTTAATAGGTGCATCTGTTTAGTTTAATTACGATTTGTTGAAGGATTGAAACAGCTTCTGTTGGTTTCATGTTACAGGTCCTGAAATCGCTCAATGGGATAACTGATGTGAAGTCACAGCTAATATCAAAAGCTAAGTATGTCTTTTTTTATGATCTGACTGGGCTATTATTCTTGGAACTATAGTATCCCTTTACTGAAATGTTATTTTAAGTATAACTACTTTGAGTGATAACTTTTCTAGTCATCATACTTGCAAAAATTGTAACAGAGAAACACAAAAATTATGTACAGTAAGAATGAGCTCCGCGACTTTGGACAAATTACACGAATGTATATGCAAATATGACCATGGTACTTATAAACTTTAAGATGTGTTTGTATTTTACCTTTATGGATACGATGGGTCGTTTGAATAAACATAAAGTCAAGTAGGATGGTTCAAATAGTTAATTACTTGACTGCAGTATTATGGTAACTTACATGGACAAAAGTTATGCTGTATTCAGTTTGAATGCTGTTGTTTTTGCCATATGCGTGCACTTTATTCTGCTTGTGCTTATCCTGAAACTAGTTTCTAATGTGCAGTACGTTGAGGCATACGACACCTGTCCAGGCCGGATCTTTGCTATTAGTGGGCCCGTTTCTGGATTACTGGCTGACGGACAAGAGAGTGAACGCCTTTAATTATGATGTTGCATCTACAGTAAGTGTACATTTACTTAATATACAGTTGTTCCATTAACTTATCATTGCTTGCAACCTGTGTTCCATTGTTCATTACGTGCATATATTAGAGTAAATGTCATTTTCACCAAGTTTTATAGTGATTGGTCTGCTTTTTAAAGCATCATCCACATGGAAAATAAAATAAAATAAAACAGTATATATGATGTGCACCCTTGAATGACAATAAGACCTTTGTTAATTGATAATCTACACCCCAATATATCATACAACCAACTTAATGTTTAACAAGTGACGGACAATTTTATTGCATCAAGATTATATTTAAAGTTTTATAAGGATTTTTGCTGAACAATATTTAGCTGTTGGTTGTGTAAATATATTTATTTGAAATCGGTTGTTGCTATCGATGAAGATTCGTCTATTTTTTATATGTCAAGAGATTTGAACTTGCTATTTAGTTACGGATCTTATATGGTTCCAAAGTAGGAGATGCTTTGTGTTTGAGGTACTTTAGTTACTGATCTTATATGGTTCCAAAGTACTTTAGTGCATCCGTTTTAGGTACTTTAGTGCATCCGTTTAAGTACCTTTAGTGCATCCGTTTAAGATACTTTAGTGCATCAGTTTATATCACAGTAGGGCATCAAAGGATTGTGACTTTGATTTAACAAGTAGGATATAATCTTATGGGTTTTTTTTCATTTCTGCACAATTTGGTTGTTCGGGTTAAATGGTCATTTAACAATATTGAGACAGAAAAAAGAAAGAACGTGTATGTTTACAGCTAACAGTCCAAATCATTGGTATATATCAATACAGACACATATCCAACCTGCACTTAAAGAGAAACAGCCCCTAAGATCACTTTTTTATAATTACAGACAAATCAGTTGCCATGAGTGTGTGTTGGCCAGCTAAATAAAATTTAGTTGGCTTAAGGACATTTCTTTAGTAATCTGCCTCTGTCATGTCCTGTATTGCTGCTCCTGCATAATATTATTGTTCTGGAGAGTCTGCTGTAATAAGTCATATCACAACGTTAATACATTACTATAGGGGTACCCTACTTATTACTTATATAGAAAACATTATGTTCATCTCATTATGAGGATCTACACTTGTTTTTTAACGTAGTTCTTAGGGATGTTTATTTTATGTTTTGCCTATGTCTAATTACAGAATGGCCTTTTTTTAAAGACCCTGTATATTTATGGAGCATATTGTGTGCTCTACCGGTTTGTTATCTTGTAGAACAGCAACTGTCATTGTATATGTTAACATGCCTTATTGTATATGTTTCATAATAATATCTTTAAGTTTGACAATGTTTAACCTTGTTCATTATAAAATTAGTTGGCTGATTTAATGAAAATTCCATTAGAGAGAGCTGGTGGAACAATGAATATGATAGATATACATTGTCTCTTTAATTGCATCCATTTAAAGTACTTTAGTGCATCCGTTTGAGGTACTTAAGTGCATCCGTTTGTGGACCTTTAGTGCATCCGTTTAAGATACTTTAGTGCATCAGTTTGTATCACAGTAGGGCATCAAAGTATTGTGACTTTGATTTAACAAGTAGGATCTAATCTTATGGGTTTTTTTCATTTCTGCACAATTTGGTTGTTCGGGTTAAATGGTCATTTAACAATATTGAGACAGAAAAAAGAAAGAACATGTATGTTTACAGCTAACAATCCAAAAGAACATGTATGCTATGCTAGCCGTTCCATATGACTGGAGACTGTCTCCATCAAAGCTTGAGGAGCGAGATCTGTATTTTCACAAGCTAAAGTATGTATATATATTTAGCATACATTTATGTGTTTTTTTTTAAGTTCTATCTTCTGTTCTTTTCTGCATGACATCGTATATAACTACTTTTTTGCACACCTTTCTATTAAAAGATTCATAGACGTACTTGTATAAGAAAATTGAACATGGATTAGCACATTCTTCATTATTTTGATGTCTGCAATTGTCTTTGTTCATTGCAGACTTACCTTTGAGACAGCTATGAAACTTCGTGGTGGTCCGTCCATAGTATTTGCCCACTCACTGGGTAACAATGTTTTTCGGTACTTTTTGGAGTGGTTAAAGCTAGAAATTGCGCCCAGGAATTACATCCCATGGCTAGATGATCATATACATGCCTACTTTGCTTTTGGTATGGTGTACTTTATTTGGTCCAACTTAGATCACATATATGTGTCTTGCATTTCCGAATTTATCAGATAATTAATACTGCTATACATTGATATTGTCTTGTTCTTGTTGTCAGCATCTCCTCTTCTTGGTTCAGTTCAGACAGTAGAAGCAACACTATCTTGATTCACGTTTGGTCTTCCTGTACCCGAGGTCCGTTGTCTATCTTTTCTATGTTACATGTTTGTCACCAAGTGAAACTGTTCAATTGATATGTTTGAGCTGTATATATCACTAAGACGTTCTTTTAGGAGAACCATATGTGTCGTACATTGCCCTGGGGGCATTTTAGTATTTATGACTGGGTGGGATGACATAAGTTCTCTAAAGGATAAGCTACAAGCTCATTCAGGTTTAGGAGATGAAAGTCGAGTTTTGTTGCTGAAATGTCATAGTTCTATGGCCAGCTCAGAGCAGGTAGTCTATATGGAGTGAATTTTCCAATAAATCTCTTCAGTTTTTATAATGAAGTTCTTTCACCTTCTTTTTTTGATATACCTGCAGACGTTAATATTTGAAAAACCAGATAGTGAGGTGAGGAAGATAGTCTTGGCTACGAATATTGCTGAAACAAGTATAACAATTGATGACTTAGTTTTTGTCATTGATTGTGGTAAGGCTAAAGAGGCATCATATGATGCATTAAACAATACTCCTTGCTTGCTTCCTTCTTGGATATCCAAGGTTTCTGCTAAACAAGTAAGTTCTTTTAGCATTCAGGTGATTCATATGTTACAAAGCTCTATGCTTTATGGGCTCTGTACGATCAACAGTTATTTTTGTGTTATACACTTGTATGTTCTTTTAGCATTCAGGTGTTATACTCTCACCGGAGGCATTGAAGGTGTGTATTTCACATTAACTCGTCTTGTTTGTTAACTAAGCTATCTTAATATAGTTAAGGTATCCAAGGTTTATTTCCCCAGAAATTTGAAAAATCAAATGATGAAGAAGCTGCGGGGCTCTCGGCATCATGAGCTGCATCTACAGTTGTTGATTCGTCAAGTTCTAATGAGAGCGATAACAGCAACAGTGAGAGTGAAAGTGATCAAAAGAGCAGCAAGCGCCGTAGGAAATACTAGTTTTTATATTTTGTTGCATAAGGAAATGTTTATGTACAATTAGATTTCGGGTTATTGTTCTGATTTTGAGGCTTTAGTTTCAACGTTGTATAAATGTTACTCAAGTATTTTAATAAACATTATTATATTAATATTATTATTATATACTTTTTTTCATTTTCTCATCTTTATGTAAAAAATTTGTCGGTGACATATGAACATAATTGTTATTGTGTTTTGTTAGCAGTCAAATAACTCAATGAACAAACTCATAGGAAGTTACGGAACAAACCTTATAAAATAAGAGAAGTTACAATAAGCCCTTTGAGTTGGTGAGAAAAAAGGAGGGGGAAGGGGAGGGGGTGATTTGTACACTTTTCCACTAAAGTGGACTTTTTTATAGAACCAATATATATATATATATATATATATATATATATATATATATATATATATATATATATATATATATATATAATATATATATATAATTTTTCAAGTTTTACTAAAAAAAGACTCAATTTATTAGGCAAAAGTTTACAAGGTATTTTATTACATGTAAATAAAATATAGAATGACTAAAATAAAGGTATTTTAGGTTCTTTATTTCTTTTGATTTCTATCCCATAGCAGATGAGATATAAACAACGAGAACTAAGAGTTCAAAACCAAAAATTTTTGGTTTTACAAATAGTGTATGGAATCAAAATTTTGTTATTTTGAGTCATTTTTTATTTTCACGGATCTTTGACGTATATAGATTTCTATGAAGAGAATCTTTTAGAAAAAATAAATAAATAATGAATATAAGATAAGAAATAATAATTCGTTTTGAACAATAGATGTCTTTCACATCCAACTATAACAATGACTAACTTCATATATATATATATATATATATATATATATATATATATATATAATATATGAGTCGACTCATATATATATATATATAATCAATGTATGTGTATGTAAACTTTTTAATTTTAAAAGTTAGTTTTATAAATGAACTGATAATTAATTGATACGATGGCTGAGTTTGATCCATATTAACTTTGCTTGCGCGTGCAATCAAGACTCCAATTATTAACAAGATAAAACAAGCAAAGTTTTTTTTAGTTATTCTTGATTGTACTCCTGATATTAGCCGCGAAGAACAAATTTCATTAATAATAAGATATGTGGATGTGTCGTCAAGTTCTATTATCATCGATGAGTCATTTTTGGATTTTTAAATGTGGATGATACAATTGAACAAGGACTGATGTTGAACTTTTGTTTTGGGGGTTTATTTTATCAGCCGATATAATTGATGAATGGCCTAGCCCGATTGGTGGGGTACATTAGATTACAATAAACCCTAATGTACCCTAAGTCCACCGATCGGGCTTGGGCCATTCATCAATTATATGGCTAATATATATTTGTAATTTTGCACAGGGACTCTACAAACGTATATACCTCACTATACATACGCCTCTACAAATCTGTATAGTTGGTGTTAGAAGTAGTGATAAACTATATAAACTAATGATAGTCTCTTGTCCATTCGAGCAATGGAGACAATACCAACGGAAGCTCTATCATCTCAACTCTCCAAGTAGTCCAAAAATCACAAGCTTGAGATCAAGATCACATTGATTACTAGGACTTTGTCGCCCATTCCGAAGGCTCGTGTTATCTGTATGCAGTTTTTTAATCAATAGGTCATGCTTTGATCAATAGATCATACGTACTTTATAAAGCTCTTAATAGAGTCTGGTTTTTGAGCTATCTAATACGTCGAATCTAACTTGAGCCAAGCCGAAGGCTGCATTAAGCTATCAAATCAAGCCTGGGCTTATGTCAAGGTAATGGGCACAACTATAGCCTAGTTAAGCTTGTTCTGCTGAACATTGGATTGGTCGTATCAAGATTGGATTGGTTGGATGGTTTCATTGAAGCTAAGAAAAGAGGTGAAAGAGTATTTGGAAGCTACTTTTTTGGTTTCATGGTGGAACATTTGGATTTATCGCAATTCCGTGATCTTCTCGTCTATTGTTCCAAAAAAGGCAATTTTATTTGATAATATTGTTAATCTTTGCTTGGTGTAATGTTAGAGCAAAGAGAAAGTTTAGCTAGGTTAGTTGGCTTCAAAGCCCGATGTTAACGTTTATGTAATTCTTTTTTTTTTAGCTCCTTGCTAGTTTTTAATGAAATCAGCCGTTCAAAAAAAAAAAAAAAAAAAAGCTTGTTCTGCTCAACATATGTTACAAACATTTGAGTTCAAAGAAGAAAAAAAAAATAAAACAATTGAACTGATAAGCTATTCAAGCTTACAAATACAATGGAAACACGTGACAGTCTTGATAAATAAGTAAACTCGAGTTCAAAGAAGAAAAAGAGAAACTGTAAACGTATAACAAGTCACATTTGAGAGCACAAGGATTCGGCTGGAAGATATGCGCACTGTCTCAAGCTTGCTTAAGCCAAGCGTATATCCTTGAAAATCATATCAAGCATTGAGTAACAATTGAGCTTTTTTTTCCATAGAACTATGTGTAAGCATAAGCAACTTGTCACAGTCTCTGTTCCAAATAGCGATGAGCCTAAATATTTGTTGGATTTTCAAGTATCTGTATATTTGTGTTTTAGCATTCTGCGTGAATATATATGGGAAGATTTGGAAATATAAGTGGAATATTTTGCATTAATATTATGCTAAGAGCAAGCATGAAACGGATAGAGGATTGCTGTAAATATCTGTGTCGTTTGAGGCTTAGATCAGGAAGTAACAAAGTCATGAAACCACACTATAAAAGGTCTGCAGGGGTGGTGGACAATAGGTGCTGAAATTGGAAGAAACAGTGACCTGTTACAAGGTTGAATGTTGTGTTCCAACATGCAGTAGTCACAATCTTGTAAGCAATACTAGTCGAGTGGGGAGCTTGGGTAGCAAGGGCGGAGCTACATGAGGACCGGGAAGGGTCCTGGCCCCCCTATGCCTAAGCCCGTTAGTGTATTTATTTGCGATTTCACGTGTTATTTTATTTTATTTTATTTTTTTCATCTCGACCCTCCCATCTAATGTTTTCTAGCTCCGCCACTGTCGGGTAATATAGTGTTGCCTAAGTGGTGAACTCTTAATGAGAGGAGTGTTGGGTGATTGTAACTTAAACACAACTATCATTTTGCAGTTCCAAAATAAAAATACTAAGTAGAGACAACGATCGCGTATTTAGTGTTGAGTGATTGTAAGACAGAGGAAGTCAAGTGGTGTTCAATGGTTAAGATTTCCCAAAAACAGGTATTCTTAACTCCCAATATCTTATACTGTGACACATTTAGGAAGGGTCTGTGATACCAATAGTTGTTGAGCGTCATGCTAATCTTAGAAATCTGTCTCCCAACCCAGGTCACCCTTCTACCACCAAGTCTATGTAAGATGCCTACACTATAGCTTTTCACCCAAAGATATCAATCACTTTTGTGGCATCAATAACCCTTAATGAACCTAGCACCTGAGAGTTTAATTCTGGGATAACTGAAACCATTGGAAGGACACGAAAATATGGATTGGGATGATCTCATTTCCAGCCTCAGAGCTGAGTTGCAAACACTTTATGCTTCACAAGATTTCCTTGAGAATCCAGATGCATAGTAGTCACACACCCAATCAGGAACTTAAGGCCACTATGCTGATTTGTATAGCTACAAGTGTAGGTTGGGTTTGACTTGAGGTAGACTATCTTTAATCAAACGGGTGCATTTGTTTTTTAAAAAAATGTCTTACTACATCTTACTCAGTAAAGAGTAAAAGGTAGGGGACTTGTTCCTTTTACCCGTTAAGAGATTGAATACTTGTTATTCACAGTATTGATATGATATAATATATGCTTAAAAAAAAGACAATTAAACTCATTCAAACGATTATACAAAAAACAAACAACGTTATTTCATTCAAACTCAGATTTTATAAACACATCTTGCTAGTGATAGTCAGATTTAGACCCAAAACATCCACACATCTTACTATGGTAGTCATCACTGATCATCTATTGATATCTCTAAGGGTAATCTATAGTGTTACGTAGTCATTACTGATCATCTATTGATATCTCTAAGGGTAATCTATAGTGTTATGTATAGTCGGAATTTAAGTCAAGTAAAGAATGAAAGTTTCCAACTTCATGTAGACCAAGGTTTCCAAGAAAAAGCCCCTGGACAAGTTCCTGCAGCTTAGGACATTGGAAATTCTCAAAACGATGCTAAAGCAACATACAGATGCTCTAAAGATGTTCCAGCAAAAATGCATATAACTATCTAGAATATCATAGCGCATCATACTTTAGTCGCAGATAAAAACCATAAATCGCATCATAACCATATTGTAGCATTTTGTAACAAAATTTGATTCAAATGCAGGTTCAAACTTAACCAAACAAAGTACTCTGCGAATTAAACTAACAGTAATAATAACCATACTTCGCAACATAAATCAAAAAAGAGACCTAAGCAGTAAGCACAACAGCACCACCAGCTTCCTTAATCTTCTTCTCAGCAGTCTTTGAGATCAACTTAGCCTTCACAACCATGGGGTGAGTCAAAGGCACAGCTCCCTTACCCAACACCTTGAAGTAACCAAACTGAGTTACATCAACAACCGGAACCTTGTCAGCAGATGACTTCTCCTTGGCGTCTTGTGGGACCATGGACCACAGCTTGTCGACGTTCACGATTGGGCAATGGAACTTGTTCCTGAGCCTGTGGAAGTACCTCATACCAACCTTACCAAAGTAACCAGGATGGTACTTGTCAAACAAGATCCTGTGGTGGTGCATACCTCCAGCATTACCACGACCTCCAGGATGCTTTCGGTGCTTTCCGATACGACCATGACCAGCACTGACGTGACCTCTCTTCTTCCTGTTCTTCCTCAATCTGGTAGTCATTTTTGCCTAAAGACACCAACAAGGTATAACAAGATGAATAAATCATTTATAAAACAGCGCGGCACAGCAATGTAAATCAGTTGACACAAATACACATTCAACTACAATATCAACAAATTAGATATTGAATTCATGTCAACAAAACAAACAATTTCTATCAAACTATAAACAAAAACAAAGCAACTTAACTATACATCAAATTCAACAATGAAACAAAACTAAACTGTTCAATAACAACTATAAAAAATATAACAGATTCACTTTAAAACAATAACTTTCAGCATACATAATACAATCTCAACCAATACCTATAACTAATTCCATTAAAAGCTACATACAATATATTATAGTATATAAACATATATATAACACAAAATGAAACAAAATCATAAGAATAATCTATAGTTTCACCTATATAATAACAAGATAAAATACAAACAGTTCATAAATTTAACACAAGATGTAACAAAACAGCTTATTCTCTCAACAACGAATATTATAAGCCAAACAAGGTTGCGATATCAGTGATAACGGAACAGCAGATATAGTGTATATAAAAGATCTGAATGATACCTGTGAAGAAGTGAAGAACGGCGGCAGAAACCCTAGGAAGTTACAGACTAAAGAAGAAAATGAAACCCTAAGTAGGTTTTATAGCGGCTGAGTGTGTGAATATAGTGTGTGTGAGTTAATGGGCCGTATGTCTTGTGGGCTTTTACTAAATGAGGTTGGTTGTGTTTTTAATATGGTCTCATTATAGTTAATGGCCCAACTTATAACATTGCTCTTCTTCTGATTTTAAGAAACGGTGGAAATACCGAGATATGTTTTCTTGCAAGTGTTTTTTGAGAGCACGGTGTTTGTGTACTAATAATACGTCATTGAGCTTTTTCTTCTCCAATGGCGCCGTCATTCTGCACCATTAATAGTGACATTCGCTCGCCATTGGGTTCCTCGCCGGGCAATTCATGAGCTTTTTTTTTTTCTTTTTTTTTTTTTTTTTTTTAATTGGGTGGGTACTTTTGGTTGTGTGTTATGGGACTCACATACACCTATAACAGTTATAGCTGGAGAGACTGTTTTATTATTGTGGTGTTATTTGGTGTGTGGTGAAGTAACAACCAAATAACAGTTATTGGTGCCCCTCTACACCTAGCTCTCTTAGCAGTATATAGTGGCGTTATTCTTAAGCATTTGGCATTTTTGCCGATTAATTCATGAGGTTTGAGGCCAACCTTTTTTTTTTGTGTGTGAACATGTGGTTACTTCAAAGTTGCTTTTTAAAGTAGACTTGTCACACTTTAGTGATGATAATCAAAAATGTTTTGCTACTATATGGCACTCCTTAGTGGTTAATTGGATGATGGTGTTAGGATATATATGACATGGATACATGTTTGAACGAATGTGAATATGTACGTATTGTAGTTTTATGTAGGTGAACCCTTACATTGTACACCATGTCGTAAATCATTTTCATTCATAAATACACAAGTTGGTCATTCATCACCGTTTGTTAGACCACCCGTGGTTCCAACCACATACAACTTTTCACATTTCTTTTAAAATGGTATGAATGTATATGTGAGTGAAATGTTTTGGTGGAATAGGTGGTTAGTAGTCATGATGAAAATGTTACAGGAGAGAAATTGTAAGCATTGGTAAAGAATGAGAGATTACATGACGCTGATGTAAAAACAATGATTATTATTTGTAAATTGCTCACGTTCTTAAAGAATAAAGATTTAGCAGTCGAACATCCTAACTTGATTAAGTATATACGAGGCGAGGGTTCGATCCTCACTCCCTGCAGAAAGGCTGGAGGTCCTCTGAAAGCATTCTCTCTACCAAGGGCGGAGCTTAGTGAGGACCGGGAAGTGTCCCAACCTCCCTAGGCCTAAGCCCGTTAGTGTACTTTTTCGGGATTTTATGTTTTTTTTTTTTTTTTTTTTTTTTTTTTTTTTTTTTTTTTTTATCCATCTCGGCCCTCCAATCTAATGTTTTTCGTGAAAAAATTTTGTTTCGACCCTCTCACAAAATTTTTTCTAGCTCCGCCACCGCTCTCTACCTTTGGGTAAGGGTAAGACTATCTATATCTCACCTTCTCCATAACTCATAACCACCACCAAATGGCCTAGTGGTAAAGTCATTGACTTTCAAACAAGAGATCAAGGGTTCAAACCTTATTAGGTGTGTACATTTGAGGGTGCCAAGGGAAGGGCCGAAAACGGTCTCGGGATTAATCTGATGAGGCCATGTACATTTGAGTAAAAAAAACTCGCACTCCTAAGGTAACCAGAATAAGGAAAATCACATCCGTTTATCCTTTTTATACAAGTGAAGTGACATGTTGACTTTTGATGAGTTCATGGGTCATATATAACATTCACAACAAACCTTTGGCTAGTTTAATTTTTAGCAATACTTCTTGATGGTATGTTATTGTTTGCTTAGATTTGTGCGTGTATATTAATGTCGATAAGCTTTGTTTTTGTTGATTTGTGCATTATGAAGCCTTTATGGG
The DNA here is from genome assembly GCA_021014915.2 of Artemisia tridentata subsp. tridentata. Classification (NCBI taxonomy): domain Eukaryota; kingdom Viridiplantae; phylum Streptophyta; class Magnoliopsida; order Asterales; family Asteraceae; genus Artemisia; species Artemisia tridentata. Next base: position 419,634,433 of record CP139509.1, read on the forward strand.
ACCATCAACAAAAGTCGGTCAATGTTATAGTGCTTTTTTGTGGTATTTGTTCAACTGATCTGCTCTTTCGCAATAGTTTCGCGAATTAAAATGCCTTTTTCTTGTTCATGGCCATTTTTTGATTGCATAAAATCAAATATTAATAGTCTACTACAGGGCCGTCTCTGAGTGTACGAAAACCCTCTCTGAGGTTACAAAAGCCCTCTCTGAGTTTACGAAATCCCTGTGCATAATTTAGTTTAATAAAGAAAAATTGGGCTTAAAATAAAAAGTAAATAAATTTTAAAGAGATAAAATGAGAAATAATCATTTTCAAAGTATATCGGCTAGCATTTTTCAATGCAACTTCTTAAATAAAATACTTGTAGAGTTGTAGTCACTTTTATAGAATATATATATACATATCATATAAGAAGTTTGCGGGGTCTATGACTGCAGCACTGACAAACCCTCCCTAGTGGGAGGGTACTTTTTTTCTAAGCTTTTGTACTTTTTTTGTACTTTTTTTGTACTTTTTTTGTTTTTTTTTTTTTTTTTTTTCCAATTTTTGTCTTTTGCTGTTGCTGTTTTTTTTAAGAGTCAAAGATACCAACTCTGCTGTTTTTTTTTTGTCCAAAGTTTTTTTTGTCAAAGATACCAACTCTATGTGCTGTTTTTTGTCCAAAGTTTTGTCTAAGCTTTTTTTGTCCAAGTTTTGTCTAAGCTTTTGGTCCAAGTGCAGATTGCACTTTTTTGTCCAAGTGCAGTTTGCACACAAATTTTTTGTCCAAGTGCAGATTGCACACAAGCAAAGCAGGCTCAGATTAACAAAGTAATCGTCATCGCCTTATCGTCTGAAAATAATTAACTCACAAAAATGTTAGGCTCGGATATGAAGGTTGCAAAGTGATAAAAATATCACTTTGCCATCCATTCGGTTTTTAGAAAACCATTCGTCATCGCCTTTTTAGAAAACCATTTGTCCAAGTGCAGCACTGCACACAAGTCTCACAAGCTCACATTCCACACAATACACATGTTACACAAGTCTCACAAGCTCAGATTCCACAAGCTCAGACTGTGTACAACAAAGTTCTCACAAGAGAATAGTAAATATTCTCAAACTGCAAGTTCTCACAAGAGAATAGTAAAGATTCTCACAAGACAGTAAAGGCTGTTGATATATTGAGCCTCACCACAAAGCAGTATCACAAAGCAATCTCAATCAGTATCACAAACAAAGCAGATTGCAGATTGCACACAAGTGAAACACAAGCCAACAAAGCAGTATCACAAATCCAACAAAGTATCACAAATCCAACAAAGCAGTATCACAAAGCAACTCTCAATCAGTATTCTAACAAACCACAAAGAAGCAGATTGCACACAACTGAAATATATTGCGTCAATTTTGAAAAACCCTAAATTTTTCAAGAAACCCTAATTTTTAAAAAATTAGGCGTTTTAATAAAAACTTGCGGATCTGATAAATCACCTGGTAAATCTTTCAATTAACCAAGATTTACTGAAATATATTGCGTCAATTTTGAAAAACCCTCAATTTTTCAAGAAACCCTAATTTTTAAAAAATTAGGCGTTTTAATAAAAACTTACGGTTCTGATAAATTACCTGGTAAATCTTTCAATTAACCAAGATTTACTGAAATATATTGCGTCAATTTTGAAAAACCCTCAATTTTTCAAGAAACCCTAATTTTTAAAAAATTAGGCGTTTTAATAAAAACTTACGGATCTGATAAATTACCTGGTAAATCTTTCAATTAACCAAGATTTACTGAAATATATTGCATCAACCCTAAAAAGCCCAATTTTTTTTACCACAGAAACCCTAAAAAGCCATCACAGATCACCAACAACTTCACCACTCACCATAAAATCCATCACAGATCACCAACAACATCACAAAATAACGAGTGATCTAAAAACGTTTTTAGATCTAAAATAGAGAGAGAAAAGAGAGCAGATGAGTGTGTGTGAGATAGAGAGAGAGAGAGAGTTATGTGAGTGTGTGTGTGTGTGATAGGGTGTTATGTGTGAGTGTGTGTGTGTGTGGGTACGCGTAAAACGCGTTTTTGCTTTTTTTTTTTTTTTTTTTTTTTTTTTTTTTATTCAAAATATAAGTTTAAAAAAAAGTATAAGTTTTAAAAAAAATTTGTATAAAAGTATTAGTTAAAAAAAGTATTTTGTTAAAAAAAATAGTTATAAAAGTATTAGTTAAAAAAAGTATTTTGTTAAAAAAAATAGTTATAAAAGTATTAGTTAAAAAAAGTATTTTGTTAAAAAAAATAGTTATAAAAGTATTAGTTAAAAAAAGTATTTTGTTAAAAAAAATAGTTATAAAAGTATTAGTTAAAAAAAGTATCTCGTATATTACCGATCGATATCGCTCCTACGGACAGACAACAACATGCAGAGTTGAGAGTCACCACGCGTTGTTGAAATTATATTTGGGCGGCACACAGTCCAACTTAGACAGGTTGTTGAGTTCGGTCGATAAGATTCTCATTGCGCAAGAAAATGCGATAAAAGAGAGTTTTAATAGAAGCATCAACGAGAAACTAAATAATTGTAATATACTACTATTTGAAGAATTGTGGTATAAAGTTTCCAAACATGCTTTCAAACTCATGTTCAAGGAACTCCACCTGTCGATCACCGTAGAAGACTGTAGCCATAAGTTGCAGTCAATTTACGGACTGCCATGCTTTCACGAAATGCAATACTATGTATATCATGGTAAGTATAGTAAATTTATAACTATCAAGTTGTTTTCCCCATTAATATCAGTAATTTATATAAGTCACTTTTAATGAATTCAGGACGCCCCATTCCACTGGATGAAATTCATATTTTTTGGAGAACCCTATCTGTTCCGTGGCCTATTATCAATAGGCCACCGCCTGAAGATGGCTCTTCCAGCGAACCTGATGATGATGATGATACTTCGTTTCAAAATGACATGCGACAATTCAAGAATGTTTTTAGCAAAGCAACATCGTTTGTCAAGAAAAATATGTTAACGAAGATGAGAGCGATATACCAACCTGAATCTGTTGACACACGTGAACCTGTTATTCAGAAAAATACCCGTGGACGTCCGAGCGCAAAGGACAAAAAGGGCAAGGCTACAAAAGTCCCGGACTTGAATGAAGTACCAACCGTAGATCACCGAAGAAGCACAACTTCAAGATCTACAAAAGTCCCGAACTTCAACAAAGAACATGCAAGACATAGTTCTTACACGGGTCCTAGTGTTCAACAAAGAATAAGACACCGGTTGTACGTTGGAGATGTAGATAGCGAATATTTTATGGAGCAGATTCCAGAGAGATGGCATCCATACATAATAAGTATATATAATGTGGTACGTGATGGAAATTATGGGTTTCGGTGCGTTGCCCACGGTATTTGTGAAGACCAAAATAGGTGGCGCGAAGTTAGAGAGATGTTATTGCAAGAGTTAGCCCTACATATGGAGGTTTACATAAGTATGTGGTTGCAAGCTGGCTTTAACGGAATTTGCTATTCAGTAAACTGGTTCGGAAATGGAGCTGCACCGTTAGATCGCTATATGATTATGTCAGACACGGGGTTGGTTATTGCATCACTGATTAACCGACCTGTTGTATTTATATCTTCGCGGGGTTGGAATACATGTTTTTCGCTTGTTTTCGGTCCAAACTTCTCACAAAGAACTGACCCCCTTATGATAGCCCGTGTGGGGTTAGACGAATGTGGTCACTACATTTGTCTGACGCTAGACGGAGATTCTCCACTTCCGCATCTCCACCCACAATGGAGAAGGCACAGAACCCAAGATGCATCCCAATGGGAAACATTATATTACGATCGACTAAATAAATCATTGTAGTATCTTAGAACTAACTATTGACGAGCTTGTAATTTTGTGAACACTCTATCTTTTGATAACAATTGACTAAATATATAACAATTCATTGTAGTATCTTAGAACTAACGATCGACTAAATATATAACAAGCTTAGTCTTCCTATCCGATTATTCGTTTTCCTCTGTGGTTGACTTTATTCTTGTATTATTTAAATTAACAATACATTACTTATTTATGTTTATGTTGTAAATAATTGTTTGTATCATTTGAATTAATTATTTGGCCAGGTGGAACAAAATAATCCTTACATGTGTCGCTGTAAGAACGGATTCATTATAGAGAGGATATCCCGTAAAGTTGGTAGTTACGGGCGACCGTATTACGCATGTCCTCTTTCAGTGGTAAGTAATCATACGTTTGCTTAGTTATGTAAATTATTTGTTTGTTAATAATACATTTCTTATTATTTTCTTAACATGTAACAGCCAGGAACAGATGACTATGGTTGTTGGTACTTTATGTGGAAGGATGTGTTTCAAAAGAAGCACTTTAGTCGAGCCTCTTCTTCAACGCAGTGCTCAGACTGCGTTGCTAAAGCTAATAAGATTGACCAGCTTGAAGCAAGAAACAAGCTGTTGATGACAAAAATAAAGACGCTGGAGATGGAGTTATAATTGGCAAGAAATCCTGAGGATCACGCTTGTCAATCGAGTGCAAGGCTTCATGATCTTTTAAATGAAATGAATAATCTTCATATGTAGTATAAGTTGTTATTTTTAAATAATGTGTTAATGTTGTTGTTTAATTGAATAATAACAGTTGTTGTTGTAGTTGTTTAATGTGGTAATGTTTAACGTGCTATTGTTGTTGTTGTTAATTAAATAAAAACACATTAGACGTTATTATTCAATTAAACATTATACAAAACATTACAAAAAATAAAAAATAAAAAAAAAAAATAAAAAAAAAATAAAAAAAAATGACAAACAATAAAATATGCCAAAAAGGACAACCTAAAACAATAGAAAGAGTTGGAATAAAATAATAGGGACCGTCTTTATAACAAAGGCCATCATATAAAAAGTTTGAGGCATTTACAATTTGGAGGCCTCGCGCGACAGCACACCTGATCACACACCCTCATATACGGTTCTGGTCTACTAACTCGGCAAATTCAAAACTCTTTAAGCTCCACCAAAGAGTGCTATGAATCTTGATCTTCTTGAAAGCACGAGATAAGACACCAATCTATAAACCTCTTGTAGTATGAAACGAAGTGTTAAGGACTTATGGTGTACATTCAATAATATTTTAGCAATTTATTAACATGAGATTTAAATCTTCTGATCTCTAGATTACTTTCAACAAGTTTCAATTTTTTTTATCAAGTACAATAAGACCAAATTCTAATCCCTCGGTCCTTCACATACCACCTATTGATATGCCCCATAAGATATCGCTACAAGTATAAAGAATAAAAATGGAAACTCTATCTCAAAAACATCATGTCATGAAACAACTTCAGAACACATGAGCACTTATGTTCTTCCTGTACATGGTGCACATTCACAGTTAAAAAATCAATCAAAATTTCTTGAAAAACATGCACATTCAAAAAATTTCCTTTCTGGTTGTAGAGTACTAACTTTTAACCCATTTTGACTAGTTGTTGGTGCATTTGTAGGAGTAACACCAACCATGTGTCGTTGTTGATCAATAGTAACCTGTTTCCCGTTATGAATTATAGAAACCTCACAAAAATCTGGTGCATTCTTCTTAATGAACTCTCCTTTGCCCGGTCCTTTTCTCAACCGCCTAAAAAAGAACACAGTTAAAAAAGATATCACTTTTTTCCTGTTCTTAGACTAGAAAACCGACCATTGTCACCAAAATAATGGATAATTACCTTAGTGAAGGTGCTCGTTTAGTACCAATAACAAGTTTAGTAATATTGACGACACTAATTAGATCTAGAATAGCCTTTGTTGTGTTATTGCTCTCAAGAAGCATTGTCTCAACGCCTATCTGGAAACCCAAGATTATTGAATTATAAGTAATTTGAATGCAAATCAATGACCTTTTTGATGTGTAACATTATAAGGACCAAACATACCTTAGCATCTGTGCAAAGGCGTATATACTTTTGTAAGAGGCTTCTTCGTTTATTATTCTCCTCGTTTATGTAGATTTGGACTTGCTCTTTGCTTAATTGGCTTCTCGACAGCTTCCCAACTTTGTACAAAAACAAAACATAAAAATCAGATAATCTGATTGAATTCCATCAAAGTGTTATGCATAACGAATCAAATACATTGTAATCACGATGTATATATGCTTCCAAAGTGAACCCCTTTCGGTTTTGTCCTTTATTTTTTTTTTTTTTTTCATTTAGCGAGATATCATAATTTTTTTTTTCAAGAAAAAGGTATCGATAGCACAAGTATTCTGTTTCATATATAAAAGTCGATTATATGGAACATGATCATGATGTGCTACTATCAGCCAAACATCCCCTTATATAATTTTGACTATTTAATCATCTTACATATGAAGCCTAAATGCCCTATAGTCTATATTAATTAGAGTTGTACTTATTTGGGTCTAAAAGGTGCAATAATGAAATAAACTATTAACAAAAGCAAAAACCCGTGAACGTTTCGACCTGTTCTAAGGTCGTCTTAATCAATTAAAACATTTAAAAATGGTTCTATTTCTAAGTTCTAACAACTCGGATCGTAATTCCCATAATAAAATATTTGTAAAATGTAAAAGACATAACCAAAAGGTCAAAAACAAACATGTTTTTGTTGCAACCTACCTGTTTAACTGGAAATATCTCAATCATCATACTTTCACATCAAATCCATAATGGATGAAATAAAAAAATTTGTTAATATTTGTCGTTCAAAAAGAAAAAGATACCTGGAGTCTGGATATGAGTAACGGGTGAAAAAACATGGACAAGATAAACCCGAGCTTCAGGAACTACAGCATGATCAATAGCCCATTTCACGACGTCCATATCATGTTTCCCAACCGCAACGAAAACATCTACAACATCTCTAGTACTAATCACACTCCCATTTTCTTGCGCCTCTTCAACTTCCACAATCTCTGGAGACATTACACGTCTCCATGTTTGTTGTGACGAACTTTCTTCCTCTATCTCCATTATGGTTGCATGATCATGCAGAACGTTGATAACTGGCAACGCTGACTGAGTTATGGTCTCGTGATCATCATGATGAGAATGTTCATTGATGTTTATGTCTTTTGACATAAGAAATGACAAGTACGCAAATAGTGGGAGTGGGGGGAGGTGAAAACAAAGAGAAGTGTGATAGTGGTGGCGGTGGCTTCTTGTGAATTATGAAATTTCTTTGATCTTTCTCGTTGCTTTCAAAGTCACTTTTTCGTTTTATAATTGTGTGTGCTATTCGTTCTTCCTAACTTTTTGTATTTTTTTTATAAACATGTAACACATATGTGTATACATTTAAAATATTTAAAGTACATAGCTGCTTTTACGACTATATCATTGTGAGTACGAATGTGCTAGCTTTCATGTCATTGTGTCTAAAACGAAATGAATTATGCCTATTTTCGTGTTGGTGTATCGTTACATTACGTCCTATTTTATGCTGAATATTTTTAGACTCGACGTACATGTATATACGAATACGTACATACATAGACATTGCTAATTAAATGAGTCACCAGAGGATTTAACCATCAAAATGTTCCTTAGTGGTCAGTAAACTTGATATCTTTACAAGATATATGTATAAATTTCAATAACTTGATATATTTTTATTGGAAAGGTTCGTAAGTCGTAACTGTTACGGGAAAATCCTAGTTAACCCACGTACTTAACTAAAACTACGACTAAATACGGTACAAATGCAAGTTTGATAAATAGTAATGTTGACTTACTAACGCGGCCCAAGGTATTTGATCACAATGATGGACTCCACAATGTAAACTAATTAATCCCATGTCCTAATTTCATTCACTTTTATTTTTCTTGTGTAATCTATTCTTGACTCGTACTCGTATACGTTTATGTGATTCGTGACCATAAGAAGGTAAACGCTATAGAGATTTAACCAACATATACACACTAAGTGGATTCATATTCAATTATGAAAGATGTTACATTTACATAAATTATACAAAATAATTTTTGCACATACATGTGTCAAATCTAGTTGTCCAATCACATCCTATATATTATTACATTTTGTTTTTTTTACCTTTTACATTTAGTTTCTCAAATTTTTGAATGTAACATAATTCTTTTATATTGTTTACGTATGATATGATTAATGTCTTATATACCGTTCAAACTTATTACTATAACTGTGAACCTTTTTTCAACTAAATCATTTAAACCGCTATAAAAAATACCTTTCGTGATTGTCAAAGTGTTTGACCTTTTAATTAGTTTCACTTTAAGCCTATAGACTTTACTTCAAAATTAGACTCCACTAGGGTGTAAATTAAAAGATGGGGTTGATAGAACTGACCTTTAACGCATTCATGTGGTTATAAATTAGTGTATAATCAAGATGAATACTCTTATCCAACGTTGACATATAATTGTGGTGGTCCGAAGACAAAACTCATGCCAAGAGTAGTGGAGTTAGATGTTGAACTATATATTCTTGTAGAAAATATGAAATATCAGACTGTACCAAGTAAATTTAAGTTACACATCTACTATCCATGCATGTTATTCACTGTCGAAAAATGAAAGTGAAATCAAACTCTAGACATTTAGATTATCTTGTACATGCAGATTCCAATAGGGAAATTTTTGTATAGCAAATTGAATGTTGTTTATGTAGATTAACACGTTATGTATAACATAGACTTAAACAGCTAAGGGCGTTGGCAACATATGGATTATGGGCACGGTATGGGATCCATACCGTGCGGTAACACCGCCGCCACAAACAAGGTATGGGGCATGGTATGAATTTCACGGGATCACATCACGCATGAGAAAGATTGGAACGTTGGGAAAAATTCGAACGTTTGTGCATTAAAAAAATAATAACGGCTATATTTTTTTTTATAAATATGTTGTCACTTTTTTCAAACACACATATATAATACATACCTAACTTCAAACCCAACTTTTTCAATCACTTTTCAAAAAAGTATATGGAGCCTAAAATAAATAAGGAGCCTGAAAATACCAAACGAGGGTCGAGGGGCGGAGCTCACGGCGCATTTCGTCCTCGAGTTCAATCATCTTCTTAATCTCAACCCGTTTACCGCCCCTAAATGTACGAATCGTCTTCTCAATCTCAACCCGTTTACCGCCCCCAAATGTACGAACCTCAATCTCCACTATTTTTCTACACCCAACAACCCCTCCCACAATTGCCTACTCACTTCGACCCGTTTGAGCCGTGGTTAAGCCAACCAAAAAGGCGTGAACGGGAAAGCACTCCGTTACCCATTCGTGATGATGATGATGATGAAGATTTCGACCATGTTGACATGGTACCCGAGACACAACCAATTAATGAAGAAGCCGAAGAAGTTGAAGAAGTTGAAGCCGAGGTGGTAACGCGTCCTAAAAGAGCGGATAAAAAGCAATGGTCACCCGAGGAGGAGGAGGCGTTAGCTAAGGCTTGGATTAAAATTTCAGTGGACAAAGAAGTGGACAAAGAAGTAGGCGACCGTCAAACAAGGATGGGATTTTGGAGGCGAGTTCTAAAGCATTTTCCCAGACCCGGCTTTTAAGGAATTCGTCATCAGTAGAAAACGCGAGATATGCGCCAAATATGGTTGGCCGTGTAGTTTTAAGGTTTTGTAGTAATATTTTATGTTTTTTAGTAATATTATGTAAGGGTTTTTTTTTTTTTTTTTTTTTTTTTTTTTTTTATGTTTTTTAGTAATATTATGTAATGTTTTTTAATTTTTATGTTTTTTAGTAATATTATGTAACGTTTTTTAATTTTAATGGAATTTTAGTTTTTTTAAAAAAAAAAAAGAAAATTGTAGTGAGGTATGAGATGTAGTGTGGTATGATGATGCCAACAAAATTTGAGAGTGTGATATGAAAAAGTAAGAGAATGAGGTGGCATAAGGGGATTGGTTGGGAGTGTGGGATGAGATTTTGGGTGAGTGATGGGTTGCCAACCCCCTAAGAGTAGTGGGTACCCTGGAGCCATGGCTTCGTGCCATGGCTCAAAATTCCTTTCACGTCAGCAAAAATCTCTATGGCACCAGAAATCCCACGGCACCACATTCTGGGCGGTACCCACGGCACCAGAAAATGTAGTGCCGTCGTCCAACTTTTTTTTTTTTAATTATTTTTTTTTCTTTTTTACATAAAATAAAACATATACAATATAACTAAAATAAACTTCATTACATTAAAAAAAACACACATTACAAGACTAGATTTATAAAACCCTTTTTTACTTTGAAAGTGCAAAAAAAAATGTGTACTAACTTCTGATATTCCAAATGCAAACCCAACTATTCATATACTTTGGACCAAACTCAAAATAAATAGACCTGGCCCAAATTCTAAATCAACAAAAATGTGTAAACCTAATCACTTTACCTTGCAGCCACAACCCACACTTCGCCTTCTTCCTGCCAACCTGCAAACACAAGAAAATAAAATAAGCACATCACACAAACAAACACAACACACAAACATACACAATATTAAAAAAAAAAAAAAAAAAAAAGCCACGGCGTGGGCTGGCCACCCATGGTACCGTGCGCCGTCGGAAGAGGTGGGGTGGTGGCCATGGCGCCACTTACCAGCCATGCGTACCGATCGCCCTAAGAAAATAAATTTTCAGTTGAGATCTGAGATTGTCTTAGGAGTGTGTGAAATTACCTGCCCGTTTGGATAGTTTAACTTGAGGGTCGGATTTCAAGTGTGATGTCGTTCTAAAAAATAAAATAAAATAATGACATAAATTGATCAACCTTTTGAAAAGAAAAGGTCGTATGCTTAAAGGTCGTTCTTTATTGTACTTTGTGATTACCTTATTTTAAAACGAGGTGATTTGCTCACTTCATAGTTTGATTGACGCACTTCAATATTTGCAGTAAACAATTGTACATATAATGATTAGCATGCCTAAATTTGTACCTAAACTTATGCCTAAAACTACATGTAAATCATTTATTGGTGTTAGGCAAGGGACCAACTGTCTTACAAACCAATCAAGTAAAGACATGCATGTTTAGGCATAAGTTTAGGCATACATTTTAGTCATGCCAATCATTTCTCTTTACAGGATGCTTACTGTACTTGTATATTAAAGTGTGTCAATCAAATTTTGGAGTGTGCAAATCACCTCCCGTTTTAAAAACATTAACCTTGCATAATCAAAAGAGTCAATTACATATATACCCGCTAAAACTTGCATATTTGTATATTTACTCAATACATGCTTAAAGAGCATTGTACATTATGTGTTAAAAACTTGTATTTTGGAAAAATATGCAAATATCCAAATTTCATTAGGTATATATGCAGTTCTCTATGACCAAAAATACGTTAGAAAATCTAATCGGCCCTTAATCTTTTCTCATGATACAATCCTAATCCGGCCGAGCCCTATTGTACTAAAAGAAGTTGCCATATCCATCGATATTGTAAATATTAGAGTTGTAAACAAACCGAACATTCAGTGAACATTTCATGAACCGTGCGGTAAAATGTTCGTTTATGTGCGTTTATTTATTAAATGAACGAACATGAACAAGATTTTATGTCCGTTTTGTTAAGTGAACAAACATGAGCAAAACTCTTGCTCGTGCATATATGTTCGTGAAAGTCCGATTATACGTTCGTTAATATTATTATTATTTTTCGTTTATTTGTTTATGTTTGTATATCGTATAATTTTATCATATACTTTAAAAATAGGAATACTTAAACTAATAAACACACATGACAATTTTTTTGTATCTTTTTTTGCTTGTCTTCATACGTTCATTTATGTTCGCTTACATTCGTTTAAGCTTTTAATAGACGAACACGAACAATCTCATTTTTTTAATGAACGAACATGAACAAGATAATTTGTCCGCTTAAGCGTTTATATCCGTTCATTTATCCAGTTAAATTTAGATGAACGAACATTAACAATACTTCATTCTTCGTCTAATTCATTTACAGCCGTAGTAAAGATTGCTTGATCTTTTATAGTAACTTGAGTTGAAAGATGAGAATCTTTTTTGTTCAACCTCACTTGTTTGTATCAAATAGGTAGTCAATAATAGAACACTTTAGTTAGGCTTTGTGCACATGCGAGATGTCCTAAGGCCAAATGCCAAATGCCAACATGTTGCCTATGGAATTTGTACATCCTTTTGGGTTGATCACTTATTCACAAAAAAAATCTTCCTTTACTCCTTCAAGAATCTATGATTTGATTTCTTTAGTGTTTTAAAATCCAATTTCTTAGAACCTTAAGGGACCTGTAATTGACGACTCGGGACTTTTTTTTTCTTTCTTTCTTTTTTTTTTTCTTTCTTTCTTTTTTTTCCCCCAGATTAAGTGACTTATACATTTCTGTTATTATCGCCGGTTGGGGAGGAGATCACTTTTCATCCCACATAACTAAGTGCGTGATACATTCACGTGATGTCAAAGTGTGTTGGTCGAATTTGATGTGCACTCATTTTGCATAGTTGCATGATTGCTCAAGGGATTTCGAAGATCAAATCAAAGTGATTTGCAATTTTAATATTATGGTTTGCCATGATGGAAGCTCCAACAAGTATTGATATATGGATAGCCCTTGATTTGCTTTCACTAACTAGGAAGTAACACAATTTTGTTAGTGCTCCCCACAATAATTTTGGTTTTCATTTTGACAGAAACCACCATTTAAGCATTAAATCAAGTATTATGCTATCCTTGTAAATGAGCACTACAAGTTTGCAGCACAAAACCAATAATAAATCTTGCAAACTAACCAACATAAAATAGATTTACTTTTTTCGATTTATTATTTGCAAATATAAATCTAAGTCATTTTAAAGAAATATAGTGTAAACTGATTCTAATTATTTAGAGGTCATATAATCATTTTAGGAGTAGCCACAACCAAACTGATTTATCTTATCTGAATGTTTAGAGATCATTTATATGCCAATTCTTAAATAATTAAAAAGTTTCAAACAGTCCAACGAACAATGTATCTGACACAAATTAAAACATCGGAAGCGGATCAAAACACTATCTTCTACTAGAGGTGTGATAATATAATTTGTACACATGGGTGACTAATTTATACACATGTTTTAACACCCAAGGCCCAAATTTACAACCCCAAATACATATCCAAATGAAATACATACATATCATAACTTTACCCTAATCACAAACATGTCGCCTCCATCGCTCTCCATCTGTAGGAAGGAAAAAAAAAATCCAAATCGTAACTTACAACCCATCTCATCATCATCTACCATTATAACCGATCATATGAAAAACAAATACAATCGAGTACACGGCTTCAAGATCCTTTGGAGGGTCTCGGGTAGGTTATTTATTTTTTTATTTTTATTTTTTGTTATTGATCGAAACAAAGGATGAATTTAAATTATATTGTTTTTGTTCGTCATTTAATATTTCGAATAACAAAAAGAACTATGATCTAAAAAAATATCATACTTAATAGATCGACGATGATTTACTATATATTGTACCCGTTATGAAAAAGACTACCGAAATTTTATTAGCATTTAAACAACAACAAAGATTACATGAAATATAGATTAATAAGTCACTAACTAAAAGCACTTTATAAACCTTAGTTGAAGAAACCGTAAGCCACTAATCCAAAATTACGCAAATGTTAAACGTAAAAGAAATTCAAAAATTAGTATACAAACTAACAAAAGAAATAAATATGCAGTTATACAATAAATAAAGAAAAGAAAAGTTGGCAAAAAAGAAATAATATTTCTCACTTATCTCATTTCACAAACCCTAAAGACACACTCCTTTTTAGTCTGCCCCCATATCATTTCACCTTCTTCTCTCAAATCTCATCTCATCTCATCTCCATCATCTTTATAAAACCCAAACGTACTTGATCACTACTTTATCTGCTCCATACGAATCAAGATCGCACTCTTAAAAGCTTCAAGATCCAATGGGCTCTCCGGTAGGTTTTATTTGTTGTGTTGTTTTATAACGAACCAAAGAAAAAAGAAGTAACAGATTTGTTATTTTCTTTATCTTTCAGTTTCGAACATAAAATGAAATTAAAAAAGAAATTAACACCCAAGTCCAAATTAAAAAAGAAATCAATACCAAATCAACACAACCCTTTGTCGTGAACACAACTAATAAAAATTTAACGTATAATATCAGCCATAGCACTTTTGTCATTTAACACCCAAGTCCAAGTAACAATAACAGTCCAATAATTTGTGTATTTGTTTTGGCCCAACTGTCTCAAACGTCCAACACAACAAAAAAATCGGGTCCATCAAATAATAAGTGAAACAACCCGATCAACTTATAATCTCAGGTTATAAAACTCTCAACCCTAATTATATTCATTTGCTTAAACCTAATTTCATTTCATCCGCCCCCTTTTCATCTCCATACCACTTAGCAGTAATACCAAATCCATCTCCACATATCATCAAATCCACATCTCATATCCATCATTCGATCATGAAATCTCATCAAGTCCACATCACAGCTATACCTTTCGACTTCATCAACACATGAATCATACACAAACGTGACCATTCTGTTATGTAAGACATTTACGGCTTCAAGATCCATTTTTGGGTCTCGGGTAGGATATTGTTTGTGTTATGTTTGTTAAATTAAAACCGAGAGTGAAGAATGAATTCGAACACACTTGTTCTTGTTCATTCTTTAGCATGTGTCGGATATTGAACAAAAGAAGCTAGGCTTCTAATAGAGATCGATGATGAATGATTTTTCGTGTGTTTGACCTCTCCAAGGAATTACCAATTGATCACCGACTTAAGTTTCGGGTGACTTCTATATATGCTTCACAAATATAGATCGATGATGTGTTTTATTTCGTGTGTTAGACCTTCAAAGGTCTTGATGTATCTATGATTACCACGAAAAAAAATGAGCTGAGATCTTATATTTTATTTTTCTTTTAAGGTTTGAGTGTAGGTTGTAGTTTGATTATGACCTGGTTGCTGGAACCTTTGAGCCATCAGTGGATGCAACTCGAGTGGCAAAATGCATATTTATCTGACCCAGCGGGTGTGATTAAACTATGTGGGGAAACACAGTTTATGTGATCATGTATGTGCTTTTCTTGTTGCTAAACAACACTTTTCTATCTACAACCTATATTCTGTGTTTGTGTTTCGGTATGTGTTTGTGTTCGGTATGATTGTGGGATAGGTTATGCTCGGTGAAGGTGTAGTGGGTTATTTATAGTTTTTAAGAAACATACGAAAAGGTTCACATTAAAGATTAACTAATAATTGTGAGCAAACTAAAAGCCATAAAACTGATACAGCAACCCCTTTGTCTTCTCAGAAGTCTTCTGAGAATTGAAGGCTCGGTTGTATTGAAAAGAGTTATGAGAGATGGCTTGAAGGAGGTTGTACCGTACTATTTGTTGTGCACATTCACTCTTCCACATTAAATTAAACACTTGAATCTTTAGATATAATAATTATGATTATTGATATTATTATTATTTTTAAATCTTAGTTTGTATATATACTTGTTTATTATTTATTATTTATTATAGCCAGATACTTGTACGTTGCGGCGACAGATACCAGTGTAATTAAATATTCCGGCAAACAATTGCATTCATGTTATATGTTTTTTCATGAAAATAAGCTTATGGATGGTGTTGCTAAATTTATCTATTGTGATGAATTGATGAATGAGACTTTATATTGTAGCTGATAATTGTCTTATTTGTATTATGTCTTTGTTTCACTAGCCTAAAATAAAACCTATTGAGTTAAGATTGTGTTGTTGGCTGAAAGTGGAAAACTATTGATAAATATGGCAGATTAGCTTAAAATTATTAATGAAAATCAAATATAATTTGACAGGAATATTGAATGATAATCAAGGATGGTATAGTCATTTCGCTACATTAAATTTTCAACTTTCAACAATGTGGTTCGTTTTTTATATGTAGTATAGATTTTTTGGTTTATTACCTGGTATTACAACTGTCTTTTAGATCTAGAGTAACAGAGAGAGTTACTACAGAGGTGGAGGGTAGAATAGTTGCAGACGCAGAGCAGATGTGGAACAGCCTGCCACACACCATCAGAAAGGCGGCCAAGAAACCCTAGGAGTGGTTGCAGGGACATCCATAACAAATATAGTTCAGCGAGAATCATGGTGGCTTAGTGAGAAGGTGCAAAACAAAGTTAAGGCTATACAAACTCGGTTTAGAGAGCTTATCTTGATGCAAGGTGGAGACCAAGCGGACAAAAATGCAAAAGAGGAGAGGTATAAAGAAGCCAAAAGAGAAGCGAAAAAGGTTGCATAGTGGTTACAGTAGCCAGAGCGAAAGAAAAAGCGTATGAATATTTGTATAAAAGATTGGACTCCAAAAGGGGACAAAATGATATTTACAGGATAGCTAAGGCCAGAGACAGAAGGATAATGGATCTATGAAACGTAGATTTATCAAAGACGAGGGTGTAAGAAGCATTGTCAACGAAGACGAGATTAGGAGAAGATCGGAAGAGTATTTTTCAGCCCTCTTCAACGCTAGAAGGCCTAAGCAAAGCGAAGAAGGGGATATTATTGGTGCAAACCCGCTAAACAACTGTTACTGCTCGAGGACCAACCAAATGGAAGTTAAGGAGGCATTACGGAAGATGGGTAGAAACAAGGCCGACAGACCGGATGAGATCCCCATAAAAGCATGGAGGTACCTCGGAGACGATGGGGGTGAAGTGGCTAACACTTCTCTTCAACAAGACCTTCTCGAGAGCTAATATGCCTCAAGAGTGGAGACTCAATGAGATTATCCACATCTACAAGAACAAAGGAGACGCACAAGCATGTAGCAACTACAGGGATATAAAACTACTTAGCTACACTATGAAGCTCTAGGAGTGAGTGATTGAGAGAAGGCTGCGACGAGAGACCGAGGTGGCAGAAAACCAATTAGGTTTTATGCCGACACGGTCTTCATTTGAGGCAATACAAATTATTAGAAGCCTTATGGAGAAGTATAGAGAGAGAAAAAAAAAAGACTTGCACATGGCATTTTTAGATTTTAAAAGGCCTATGGCCCCATAGGAGTTGATTTGGAAGATCCTAAGAGATAAAGGAACCCCATTAAGGTACATAAAAGTTATCCAGGATATGTATGATAGGGCGAAGACTTGTGTGCAGACCCTAGTGGGAAACACAAAGTATTTTCTGGTGGAAGTAGGTCTGCACCAAGGCTCAACTATTAGCCTGTACATTTTTGCCTTGATTCTCGATGAGTTATCACGGGGGATATGTAAGAGCTTCCCCTGGTGCTTGATATTCGTTGATGATATTGTGCTAGTTTCAGAAACGCAAGAGGGGCTATGTGGTAGATTGGAGCAGTGGAGGGAGGCCCTAGAAGACAAAGGCCTAAGAGTCAGTAGGGAGAAGACAATACCTACGCTGCAACTTCAACAGGAACGTGAACGCCCAAAACGAGGAAGCGGAAATCCGTATCAAAGAATAGATCTTGCAACCGAAGGAGTACTTTAGATATCTCGGATATGTGATTCACAAATCCGAAAGGATAGAGGATGATGTAACACACCGTATATAAGCAAGATGGTCGAAGTAGAGAGCGGCCATAGGAATCATTTGTGACAAAAAACGTCCATCTAAAGCTGAAAGGAAAATTTTATAGGGTGGTGATTCGACCAGCTATGTTGTACGGGTAAGAGTGTTGGCTGTTAACGATGACTCAAGCAAACTGTAACACCCCAACCCAGCAAGGGTAGAAGTATCACATTAATGGTTTCATGATCAAAACAAAGCATACATTCAATAGTAATACAAGATACAAATGAAAATACTGAATATACGAGGTTACAAATGAAAATTTCAATAACTACTAATTCTAAACATAATAACTTCTAGTCAACTCTAATCCAGAATAGCTATCAAAGTCTTCTAAGTCCAAGGTTCTCTCACTCAACCCAGCTTCCAACTAAAACCTGCCGCAGGAAAGAAATGCGGCTGAGCTTAAAAAGCCAGTGAACAGATATATATGAACGAAAACGATAGCAAAAGAAACGAACATGTATGGTTTAGTGCATAGGGATACATAAGTCATAGGCAAAGAATATAATAAGAATGAAATGAAAAGAAAGGAAATAAAAAGTAATAAGGGTCAGTAATCCTCCACGAGCCCGAACAAATCAAATATATTAACCCTGTAGCAATCTAGAGGGGATGCCTCACAAGTAACCAGATAATATGAGGGGTGACCTCATGTATCAAATTGGAGTGATCAGCTCCCGAACTTTGTGAAAGACGTGGATTGCACCCAGCATCAGTCACCGAACAATATAAAATATCCAATCATGTTAACTTCACTAATACAAACACAAACCTAGGATGCATCCATACGCCCCCCGAACGATAATATAGGCCAATAATAAATATAATGTGCACGTTACGAACAATATGGGGACGGTGTGGAACATCACTCAACCACACTAAAGTCATGCCATTGGTGCATCAAAGACATGGCCATGCTACCTACATGGCTAGGAAACGAACTTGGCTCGGGTCTCAAACTGGAAAGTCAAAGGTCAAAGGTCAAAGTCATCGAATCTTAATCAAAGTCCAAATATCTAAGGTTCATGGCAAAGGGTTTATATCAAAGGTTCATAACAAAAGGATCATATCGAATGTCAAGGTCAAATGAATCAAACAAACGAATCAACGAATAGGGAACATAGCAATGGCTTTGGGAAATCCTAATGCAAAATCAATATCAACGAATCAAAAGAAAACGAAGGCACCTTACTAAGAAGGGCAGAATATCTGTACCTTATTAGCAGAACACAAGGATAGCAAATGACAAGGATCAAATTACTCCTTCCTCGAACCTAAAGGAGTAGAAGACAGAATGACAAGAGGGTTTTCAGTTATCTTTCCATTTTAAGTAACTTTCTATTTTTAGTAACTTTCCAGATTTAGTAAGTTTCCATCTTTAGAAAGTTTCCTTAAGTTAAGTCATAATCAAGCATATTATGGATATAGGGTACATTTTAACAAGTTAAGATAGTTCAGGGTTAAATATGACAAGTTTCCATAAATTAGGGTTTTAATTGTAAATATTCCAAAGTTAAGGGTTTTAAATGAAATATCACAAGTTACTAATTTTAAATACATCATTTATTCAGAATCACATCTTTAGTCCATAAAGTTTCATAATTTACAATTTACACTATTTATTTATCAAAATTACAAAATAAACCTTATAGTTACATAATTTACAATTTAACCCATATTATATCCTTAATTACACCACTAACCCTTACATTTAATAATTTACAGAATATGCCCTCAAACTTTATGTATGGTACGAATTAACCCCCAAGTTTCACATAATTACACATTTAGTCCCTTTAGTTTATAAAACTTATAATTTAAGTCATAATTCCATAATAATTACACATTAAACCCATAATTACCCAAAATTACATATTACACTTCTAATATCATTATTTACACCGAAATACTCTAAGTTTCCAGAATTTATGCTTTTAGTCCCTCCTTTTTAATTTATTTTAATTCGAACCATATAATTTACAAATAAATCGTTTCTAGCTTATTTTACACATAAGGCCCTTATGTTATAATTTTTATACGTTGCTACTGACCTAACTAAGATTATAAAAATAACCCACAAGTTTCAAAGTTGGTAAAACACACCCCTCTTATTTAAAAACCTAGGCGTATTTACTTTTAAATCACCAAACCTAAACCCTAGCTCATCCAATCATTACCCCATCATTACCACATCATTGTTATGCATTTAATATCCATATTTCACAATATAAACCCTAACCCTAATCGGTTTTAGGGTTTTTCCTATTTTTCCTTAATTTTCCAAGAAACTCGATTACAAATTAATTCAAGATCAATTAATCTAAGCTTCAAAAAATCACATGGCTATTTTTTGAGACTTATATGATCATCATAGAACATGTAAAAATTATGAACCAACCCCAGAAAAATCGTATACTCATATTTGGAATTTAAGTGTGTTTTAGCTCTCTAAAATTTGTATGATCATTCTAGCTTGCATGAATCGATTCTATCAATTTATATGAGTCTTATATGATATAAAGATCATAAGAAAAATACCAAACTGAATTTAGAACGTGTAGATTAGGTGTAAGGATTTTTGTACCTCGGATTGAATAAATCGACACACAAAACTTCCTACGTTCGAACCAAGCAATCCACAACCCATAGCCTATTTTTCCTAGCTTCCTTAGATGATGGAGAACACCAAAAAATTGCTCAAAGACCTCCAGAAAATCGGATGAAGGTGGGATGATTTTTGGTTTGTCGACTTAGGGTTATATTTAGGGTTTCGGTTTTTAAAAAAAAATAAAAAAAAAACAAATATGATTTTAATTATATAATAAGTGGGAACCGACCTAGGAGGGGGATTATACTCAGAAAATTCGGCCCATAACAGATAAATATCAAAAGAATTTTATTTGGGATCTATTTCCTATTTTATTTGGTCATTATCTCTTTTAAATGATTTTATAAATATAAAATAAATACCAAAATTAATATTTTCTGTTTTTATATTAATTTTAGGACATGCAAAAATATTAACATGTTGTCTTAAAATTATTTTACTTCATATATAGTTCATTACCAGAGATTCGGAATTAATTTGGTACTTACTATGTGATTTAATTAAGTTTTAAAATTTCAGGGGCATTTTGGTCATTTTTCATGCTTTCTAGATTTTAGGTATTACACAAACAGGATGGAAGTGGCCGAAATGAGGATGCTAAGGTGGACTTGTGGTAAAACTATGTTAGACATGAACTCGAATGGAGTTTTTCGAAGAGAACTTCAAGTTGCGACTATAATTAATAAAATGAGAGAAGGACGATTGCGATGGTCTGGGCTTGTCAAGAGGAGACCACAGTCAGCACCTATTAGGAGAGTGGAGTCTATTACTGTCGATGGCTTGAGGAGAAAGAGTAGACCAAAGTTAAGGTGAGAGCATAGCTAAAGCTTGACATGAAGGATCTCCTATTGTTCGAGGACATGACCTTTGATAGAAATGCGTGGAGAACTAGGATTAAGGTAGATGAGTAGGTCGCACATTTGTAGAGATGCTTGGTAGTTTGAGCGTTGGCCCTTTTAGCCTTCTAGAGTTCATGCCTATAGGTTTTTTCTTGCTTCTTTTTCTACTTTTGTATGTTTGTTTGGTGCTATCCTTTTTTTTTTCTGCTCGTATGATTGTTTCCCTTAGTTGGCGTTATGGCTTTTATGCATGTTTTTATTTTTTATTTTATTTTTACTCTTGTATGCTATTTGCGTTTTTAATGTTTTTGATTGTTTTGTGTGTTTTCCTTTATTTTCTTAAATGTTGCATATGTGATTTTTGATCTTATGTGCCCCTTGCTTTTTTTTTTCTCCTTATTTTGGCATGCATGCTCGCTTGTTTCCTTGTATGTATGCGTTTATGTCTTTGCTCGCTTGTATGCTTCCGTTATGTCATTATCTCTCTTTCCTCACACTTTGCTGCGCGCGCGCATACACACACACACTTGCCAGGGGCCTTTTTGGAACAGTCCCTTTACCTTCAGATAGAGGTGCAGCTTTCTACATCTCACCTCTCATATACCTCGCTCCGGTGGGATTGGGTATTGTTGTTGTTGTTGTTGTTGGTATTACAACTAAAGACATAAAAGTTAATTTACTCTTATAGCAATATTATAGACATTGCTTCTTTTTAAAATTGAAATTATTTGTCTCGTATATTTATTTGCATATCTTAATAACCCATATTTCAGCTTGATATATTCTATACCCCGTATGTATTTAAAGCTTTTAGTATTACAACTAATTTGATGGATAATAATACAAAGCACGTGTTGCGAGCGATTTTTCCTTATTTTCCACATTTGACCAGGCACTTCATGAGGCAGGAAACTGGCTTTGTGGTGAGTGTTTTTGCACCCACAATTTTAGTAAGAATTGTAAACATGCTGACGGTGATGTGGTTCTAGCACCTAGTTTTGATGAAGTTGCGATCTACGGTATCCCTATGCCTCTTAGACCAGTTTTGGATGTGGTTGATGGTGTAGTAATTGAATCGGCTAGTATTCTTGCTACTGATGAGGCTGTTGGCGAGGGGGCCATTTCTGTGATGCCCTCACACGTTGTTGAGTCCACTTGTTTTGACATCAACCTTCTTGGTCGGGTTTTCTCGAAGAAGTTGCGTACGGTTAAATGTATTCCCCCTAAGCTGCGACTCAGGTTTTCTAAGATTTTTCGTAGTGCACTAGACAAGGTCCTTGTGTGCCCGGGGGATTTATCGGTGTGGGTGCAACTCCTTATTTAGCCATGTTGTGTTTTGACTACTTTCGTGCCAACTAACAGAGCTCAACGACGATCTGGTGAGCGAGAAAGGTGTCAGTTTGAATGTATTTCTCATGCTATTCTTCGTTGGAAGGATCCCGCAGACAGGTTTGGTTTGGTGATGGAGCGTTTGACTGTAGTAACTCCATCCCTTGGTGGGGTGAAGAAAACCAAAGACCATGATGTAGCTAACTTGGTTAAATGCAAACACAAACTGGGAGATGGGCACTTCACTGCTGCTATTAAGGTGCTCACGTCTTCTGGTGTCGTCCCATCTACCCCTGACACCCTGCATGAGCTAGAGGTCAAAAACCCCTATGCCCCACCTCCGACTTCGTCTTCTTCTCCACTTGATGGGGATGGCATTTTTGTCCATAAAGACTTGGTGTTGAACAGGGTCCCAGCTTCCCAAAAGGGACATCATGTGGTCTCGATGGGCTTAGAGCACAACATTTAATGGATATCTTATGAGGGGCTGCTTCCACTATTGTTGATGATCTGCTAGGATCTATTACCAATGATGTCAACCTGTTCCTCAGTGGAAAGTGCCCTATTCTGTTGGGGGAGTATATCGCTAGTGCCCCTTTGACCCCCTTGGTCAAGCCTGGTGGTGGTATACGCCCTATTGCTGTGGGTATGGTATGGTGAAGGCTTATTTCTAAGGTGGCTTCTTCTTCTATTGGTAACTCTATGAATATTTATTTACAAGACTTTCAATTTGGTGTAGGCGTTCCTGGTGGTTGTGAGGTTGTTCTCCATTATGTGAATAGGCTCATTGAGTCTAGGGGTAACGAGGTTGGGGCTTTCTATGCTTTTGGTGGATTTTAAGAATGCTTTCAACCTTGTCGATATGAGCGTCTTACTCCAGGAGGCTAAGGTGCGATGCCCATCCATTGCTCCTTGGGTTGAGTTTTGTTATTTGATGTGTCGTTTAGTATAGGTTTTTATTGTTATCAAGTTTTACATTTATATTTAGCTGACTTAACCTATAACAAACACTAACGAGCAGTGTACCCGATCAATGTAGCCTAGTTGGTAAGTAGAGTGTCGATCACTAAGAGTGGAACGTTAACACCTAAGTATCTATCAGTATTTTAATCCTAAAGTTAGTTATAATTAAACCTAATCTAACGCAAGGGGGGTTTTCAGCCTGAGAGACTGGTACGATGTGTAGATTAAGTAAAACTGTAAATTAAACTAATAAGGCGATAGACACACACGTACACAGATAGAAAACAGATACAAATAAGAGGCCTGGGCGATAGTTAGGAAGATTTGTCACCCGTTTAATTTCTTAGCTGTATAAGATGAGTACTAAAATCTATTCTCTCTCAGTGGATTCTTACGTGTATGCGTATATCATTCCAATGTCTAGATCTAGTCTAAACGTCTAGATTTCGGGTATTAAGTCTTCTCGATGGACTAATCCTGTCACGATTAATCAGATCTCCGCATAAAGTCCACCTTAATGATTACTAAGTTTATATATTATTTATCCCTTTTACAGGCTTACATTAACTATGCAAACGATGTTAATGAAGTAATTGTGCGAGCCTAAGGTTGACAAGGCACGATAAACTTGTATATGTAATCAAAACATACGCATAAGGATCCAATAAAACATCAAATACTCTTTATAAAAGCTGTAAACAATTAAGTCCGATCAAATAGTGAAAAAGACACTAACTCAACGATTAAAAGATTGCTAATACAAATTAAATGAATCTTCCTATGAATTATAGCTCTGAATTCTTCTTTCTGGTCGTGTCTTGTGTGGTCTGGTCGTCGCCTATGTGTGGTAAAATTGTGTATGTCGAATGGCAGACGAATGGGGTATTTATACATTCTGATAACAGGATCGATACGGCGTATCTATTAAGTTGATACGCCGTATCTAGGTAGCTTCGCGTGGGGTCCAAGATTATTATATTCTGGAATATTCGTACATCGCCATAGGATACGGCGTACCTTCAATCTTTCATACGGCGCATGTTTCTTTAGTAACTTGGATTCTCTAGTGAAGTCTTGAGATTGATACGCCGCATCTATGATATGTCATGCGGCGTATCTGGAGTAGGATGAGTCAGATCTTTTTACGTTGACCAAGGTTTCATATACGGCGTATGGGAAATCCATGCGGCGTATGTTTCAAAGTCAGGAAATGGTCTTCATAATCGTCTAAGTCTTGATGTACGGCGTATCTATCTAGAATGATACGGCGTATCTTCCTTCAGTTCAGTAGACTTTTCCATCTTGATCCATTTTGCTCCAATTTACGTCCAAAATAGCTAACTTTCACCAAATGCTTGTTTATAACTGAGATTTACAAAAGTAAGCGATTAAGTATCAATTCTCATATAAAATAATATAAAACAAGCGAATAACATAGGATAAATGATGCCAATAAAATGTAGTTATTTGATATCATCAAATATCTCCCCCATTTGAACTTTACTTGTCCTCAAGTAAACCTTAGATTAAACTTATGAAAATGTATCCTAAACATAGTCTAGGATTTTTTTTTGTAGTTTAAGCATTTTATTCGTTTGATCACAATTGCACAACCAAACACATCACGAAGTAGAAAAATGAAATCACTCAACTAATCTATGTGGTAACATCTAAGTAATTCGCTCAATTGCTCGGTCGTGACGAATCTTCTATCATAAGCTTGGCAAGGATACATATCTCCACCACTAAATCTAAGGAGTGACAAGTCTAAAGTGGTAAATTGGGTTAATACATGATAAGGCTTAAGGGTTAAACCTGGCTTTGTTCAAACATCTCCTACACAAACTCAGTAGATCGCTGGCACGAGTCCTTGATTCCTCAAACAACGGATGGTCACTAAGGTGGAACCTTAGATCGCTGGCGCGTCATTCGATTAGTCTAAAACTTGGATGGTCACTACCTTGTTCATGCATTTGACATTCTCACTAAGCCATTACCATATCCGGATGCTTGAAAGCTAACAATGAATACAGTAACTTGGTAAACGGTAGAGATAAAACATTGGGAAATACATTAAATTGGTGTAAAAAAAATAAACAAACATGTAGATTAAGTCATAACAGGTGTGGTTAATTACTTCCCAACATCCTATGAAGAAGACACATATCATATACTAACTTACGCTTTAACACGAAAACTCACGCTTTAAGTAGGTAGACATGAATTAGACTCAATAATGTCTCAATCAAAGAATAAACCTTAGTTGGCGTTCCCATTATGGCCAACTCCCTTGCAATCCATAAATATAATACAACAAGTAGTAGCGATATCTCTACTGGTACATAACTTTACATCGTTGGTTTATAACACTTACCAACATACTACTTTCTTTTTCTTTTCATTTTTTTTCGATTTTTTTTCAAACATACTAGTGGTGTAAAATTTCACCACATCATCATCATATCAAATCTGGATAATTTTTCCATACTTTTCTATTCTTCAGATTATAAAAATAATAGTGATAGTAGCAAACACATGAAAAATAAAAATAAAATAACTACTATCACATTCCCATTGCATTGTGCAATTCCCGACCTAACCAAAGATAAGTAACATGCACACGAACACAGGAAATACACACTTTACACAAGTAACTAACCACGGACTTAAATCTACAAGGTAGGTTAAGGTGTAAGGGTGTAATGAAATATTTGAATATTGGTGTAAGAAACGAAAGGAATGGCTCTGAGGGTTTTTCTAGGGGTATCTTACTCTAATGATGAGAGTAACAAAAGGGTTAAACATGGGGATTAACTAACAGTGTAGTTAGTTAATATGATACAACATATGTAGGCTATTTGGGTGTAATCCTAGAAATTTACCAAGTTAGACAAGTCACTCATATTATATCTATAATACTCATTATGGTGGTCTCTAATAGTATACAAGCCAAGTCTAAAGTTTACTACAAGTCACCGGCATAGTCATATTTTTGTGGAATTTGGGTAAAATATTGGGAAATGAATAAGGCTAAATTCTCACAATATGGAAATAAGGGTTATGTGTGCAGTTATGCAACTAAGATTTCACAAAATCATGCTTAGAATTTATTTTTTTAAATTTAAGCATATTAAGCAAAATTTTGAAAAATAAGGACAAGTGACTTTCTAATTCTCCACCCCCCCCACTTAAGATAAACAACGTCCTCTTTGTTTAAAATGAAATTAAAAAGAGGAAATAGAAAGAATTAGAACGGAAAACTCCCCTGACATTTGCTCGGTATGATCCTCCATGATGCGTTTGTGAGCAACTTTTTATTTTCTGTGTGTAATGTCGTCTGAATGCCAACATGGCTACAACACACAGAAAATACAGAATGTATGTGAACCACTTCTTGTAAACAACCTGTGTTTGTAAACATAAAAATAACAGCTAGTGCGTCTCTGATTAATCGATGGTTAGTGAAAACAAAACTAAAAATTAAAAATAAAAAACTAAAAAATTTCATCTGGCCAGTCGATACGCCGTATCCATGGGAAGGGATGCGCCGTATCGAGCCTGGAATAAAATACGAGTCAGGAACTTCATACGACGTATCCTTAATGTAACCTTTCGTAATTTCAAGGTCAATATCTAATTCATAATCTATTTCTATTTTCACTTGAGTAAAAATTTCATTTTTACTTTTCACCCGATTTAGCGACTTTCGCGTTTCTAGCTATTCACGAACCGTGTTTAGGATTCCTATCTGTTTTCATGTCATAAGTGATTTAATATTCCATCATATACTCCTAATATTCAAAACTTTTATATCTTACATTTTATGTTTCGTTTCACGATTTTGTCAAATTTTGGCATCAACTTGCATTTTCAGTCTGCGTTTTGGATTTTTAATTCTGTTTTAACACTCCGGTAAACCCAAGTCTCCCATGAAATATTCATATTAATCATTTTAACATTTCATAATTTTTTATAACATTCTCCTAAAATTCACGTTTTCAAGTCACCCGGTACTGCGTAATTCGCGTTTTCGGCTCACGGTTTAAGCTTTAAAGACATATTAACACTCTGAAAGGCTCGGGAAATATATGAAACATCAATTTGGGTCATTTTAAGTTAAATGTGAAATTTTTATGAAAATATTATCTTCATGACATTTATTTTCACAAACTATGCATAAAACGTTACCGGTTTAGCCCCGTTGGCCTTCAAACTCACTCCGTGACTTATGACACTTGTACAAAACATGTATATAATGTATTTTTATAAAATAATAAAAGATAATACTCCTTTTAAAGGCCCTAGGCCGGCCATCTTAACACACACACACACTCTTCACATTTTTTTCATTTCCAAGAAAATAATCATATTCTCTCTTTACATGCAAATCTCACCTAAAACAAAAACCATCCATTTTCTTCTCTTCTTCCTTGTGTGGGCTGCCGAAATTTAACACAAAAACACACTCATATCATCTTGATTTTTATCACAAAATAATCTCCACAATATCTTCTTGAATGTGCTCGCAAAAGATGGTGGTTTGAATCAAAGTTTTGAAGATACTATTGAAGTTTCTTGGGGTTTTCTTGAAGTTTTCCTTAAAGTTGGTTAAGGAGCTTTTCCAAGGTGTTTTAGGGCTGTAATCTTTAGGGTTTATCAAGGGTAATACTTGGGTATAAAGGTTGGTTGAAAGGCTTGGGTATTGAATCTCTTGGTTGGTGATTATTAGGCTAGTGTTCTTGTTCTTGGTCTCTTGTTTCTCATCCATAAAATCCTTGTAAGGAACCAACCTTCACCTTTTCATTTCTCTACTGTATTTACATGTTACTTTATGTATTTTATATGTTACATAAGTTATTGATGCTTAAATATGCTTGGTACATACTAAAAATCACTAGAAAATCCTAATAGGACTTGTTTTGCAAAACAGTCTGCTGATCAGTGGCAAAAACGTAATTAACTAGATGAATCAGTAGACTTTGGACCTAAACTAAAAATATCTAGTTGTATATCTATGTCTTGTGGTCATCTCCACGGGTGGCGATTTCCGAGACGACACTCGATGATTAAGATATGATTTTTCTTGTAAAAATAGTCAGATTTTGTATACTGTTCCCAGTCGGGGAAAAAGTTGAGTTTTATGGCAAAAATTTTTAAATAGAAAATATGTGGCCTGTTCTATAGAAATAGAGCTATCATCTCCAATTGATTTCACCTTCATAGGGTCTGTAGATTTTAAGATATGGCCGTTTTGGTAAGACATAAAACTCAGTCAATTTCACCATTTGGACAGACCTGTAAAGAAAAATTGTAAATAGTGGTTGTACCTGGATATTTTTGAGCAAACTTATTTTTAAAGTAAAGTAGGGACATTGAGAAAGCTAGGGATATAAAGAACATAATTTTTCGACTTACAGTTTGCAAGTTATGAATTTTTGAAAGTGGTTAAGTTATAAAAATTCCATCAGCTTTGTAATTAAAAGTTATAAAAAGGTTAATAACTTATGAATTTGGACCCTTAAGTTTTATTTTGAACCACCTAATATATTTTGGACCTTTTAGACATAATCTGAACCTTTTGACTAAAATCGGACCTTTGGACTTAAATTGGACCTTAATACTTATCTTGGACTCAAGAACAAAAATGGATGTAAAACTTGAAATTGGGTAAGAAAATAAATATTTCACATATGTAATTATTTTTAAAAGACTAAATTGAATCTTGATACGTATTTAAGCTTTCAGTACCAAGCATAATTGAGATTGTAACTTATAGAGCATATAGAATCAAATGTATCATTATTCTTAGAATCTAAGACACGCGTGCATATTCTAGGTTGCTCGTAGAGTTCTTGCGGTTATTTCTTGATTACCTCACTTGATCGTTCACTTTTGCTTACGGTGAGTTCATAGCCCCACTTTAACTCTTAAACTGTTTATAAACCCATTGGGGGAGATACATGCTAGTTTTACAAACTGAATACAAGTAGTTTTTGGTATGCTTGACCCGATTACATGATTATAGTTATTGAGTAATCTTTTGCCATTCAAAGTCCCTAATTTCATGAACCGTTAATTCCGTTGGAAACGCTAGTATTATGAATATGCATATTTGGCTTGACAAGCCTGTCCGGATGAGTCGCGCTCATATTGAAACGGGTAGCATAATATTTAGAAGATCTTGGTAAAATTGGCGACTTACCTCTTGAGGGGCATTATTAAATCACTGTTAAGGTTCGGTGCCATGAGCTCGATGCTATAATCTTATTTCCCGACTTGTATTCGTTACATGTCAACTTATGAATAATACTTGTATTCAACTTATTACTTATTAAACTCTATGAATTTACTCAACTTTATGTTGACTTTTTAGCATGTTTTATCTCAGGTCCGTAAATGTTTAATGCTTGGACGGGCGGCGCAAGGAAATGGATATCGACAAGGATGGCCCATGTTTTAAAATCACATTCGATGAAACTCAAACTTTTTTTAAACTCATGTTATGTTTAAACATATGTTATTTTCAAACTTGTGTTGTATCAAACTTTGGGACCTTCTTTTGCTTACTCTGATATTATCGAATGTGAAATTTTTTATCATAAACGTCTCTATTTTGAGTTCGTTTACTATACTTGTACTATGTGACTAATAAATAGCACCCCATGTTGTATTCCGCTGTGTTCCGAAAATGGGGTTGTTAAAGATTGGTACCAGAGCACATGTTATAGTGAACTAGGTCATTTTTTTTAAAACCTAGACTATAACCTTTAATTTTTCAAAAGTCATGAGTTCCATCATCTTGTCCGATATCCATGCGCGCCTACTTCCTAAATTTCCTATTACTCTATTGAGTATATATCTTTATTATATTATACTAAGGATAATTATAGAAGCACTATAAGTATTTCTTAACTCGTCCGATAATCCGCGAAAGTATCACTTCTTATATATTTAACCTTTTGGTGCACTAAACTCTTCTAAACATTGTGAGTTACACGATGGTCTCTCTTAGACATTGTACGTAATTACAATGGTCTCTCTTATTTCTCAGACATTGTATGCGATTACAATGATCTCTCTTATTTCTCAGATATTGTATGTGATTGCAAGTGTCTCTCTTATTTCCCAGACATTGTATGTGATTACAATGGTCTCTCTTATTTATCAGACATTGTATGTGATTACAATGGTCTCTCTTATTTCTCAGACATTGTATGCGATTACAATGATCTCTCTTATTTCTCAGATATTGTATGTGATTACAAGGGTCTCTCTTATTTCTGAGATATTTTATGTGATTACAATGATCTCTCTTATTTATCAGACATTGTATGTGATTACAATGGTCTCTCATATTTCTCAGACATTGTTTGTGATTACAATGGTCTCTCTTATTTATCAGACATTGTATGTGATTACAATGGTCTCTCTTACTTCTCATACATTGTTTGTGATTACAATGGTCTCTAAACTCTTTCATAACCGTATGTAATATCATCTCATATAACATCGAAACATGTTGCAGTTATCAATTTCTATTGGTTATCATACTCCCGTGAACTCATGTTTTCTGAGCATTTCTACTTACTTCCCGAAATACCGCTATTGATACTATGTATATAAAGATTATTCATATACACTTTGTTTTCTCTCGACTACTTATCGTTATAAATGTTTTACCGATTCTCATTCTTTATATACTTAGTCTCCAGGGTATTATGCCAAACCCTACACCTCCCAGTTATGTACCTATTTAACCAAAATTACTAAACTATTATACATACTTATTTATTTTTATGATCCCCTTAAACTTTCTCAGGCATTGTGGGTGGCACAACGGTCTCATTTATTTTCAAAACATCGTGAGTGATGATTTAAAAACTTTTCATGACCTTACACATCATTGTTTAACATAAAACCCATCTCAGTCTATCGATTCCCCTTGATTATCTCACTATCCACCTCCGAAAATGAATTTGAATAATTGTCCTAAACTTTTGAACACTACATCACCTCGTAACCCATCACCTAGAAACAAATTAATTAAATTGAACGCGACTTTAACCTATTATCTTATAACATTTTTACTCCAAGTGGTGGGATTTATTCAACCCATAATTATCTACTATTTTGCATCAACATGTTGCGACAACTTCTGTCCGTTGCACTTGCTATTTCACTATCATTTTGTAAACAATTTTATTATTATTTTATAAACTATCCTTTCACTATATTTCAAGATTGTATATATTGCTTCGTAATCCATCGTTTTGAACTCTTCCAGTTGATGGGAGTATGACTTCAAATTTGTTACCTCGGATCGTGCTGTCTTTTGACACTTACCTTTGAAACGTGATTGACTAACGTCTCATCCTTTTTCTCGTTACTTCTTATGATTTTGAAGAATAGCATTTGGTGTTGTTTTATTGTGTGTTGTGTCGGCAATACATAAGTAGGATGATTTATAATCATCTTATTGAAATGGATTGGGACACCTCTTCATTTGAATAAGAAAATTATAAACCGCCGAACCATAAGTTTATAATTCCTTACTTACATGGATTGGGATGCCTCTTTATGTAAGTAACGAATTATAAATGAGTGGGCTTATGTGTATCCACCATAGCGTGAGTACGAATCATTCTTTGGGCTATGAACTCCTCTCGACTCGTAATTTGTTATGTGGACTTTTCCGAATTTGTATCGACCGCCGCGAGCTTGATAAGCTAATAGCAATGTACTATTATCCGCTTCCAAGGATTGACGACTTGTTAGAATTCTTCAATCCACTCCCTCTTGTTCATTGAACATATTTGATGCTTTGGCTTTTGATCATTCAACTTTCGTTAGAAACCTCGACGATGACTTGGTTATATCGTCATTTCTTCACAATTAAACCATACGATGATTAAGATGAATTGAGCGCCGGGACGTTGCTCCTTTAAGGGGTAGGTACTGTAACCTTTCGTAATTTCAAGGTCAATATCTAATTCATATTCTATTTCTATTTCACTTGAGTAAAAATTTCATTTTTACTTTTCACCCGATTTAGCGACTTTCGCGTTTCTAGCTATTCACGAACCGTGTTTAGGATTTGTGGAAAGGGATTTCAAACACTTGGGATGTGAATCTTAGTAACGTGTTTGAGAGATATTTATGCATGAATGTGTTTAGCATGCGGAATCTACTACAACACACTTAAAAGAACACAAAGGTGGTGAGTTATGTAAACGTGAGTATGCAATGAACAAGGAACACAATTTTAGCTAACACAAAACGATTCAATATTATTGATGAAATAATACGGATGATCTAAATATCACCGGGATTACAAAGTAATCTTGAATCTTAGATTGTAAAAGGATTTGTGAGTTGAGTAACTAAGTTACTTGAGAGATAGTTCGGTTTTGGTTAATAGTTGGAAAAGATGCATGCATGAAGTGTGACTAAGGTATCCTTTTATAAGATAAGGACACCTTATTACAAGTTGTCAAGTGGTTGAATATAATACTTTACTTTGACTATTCTAGCCTACAATTAAATACAACTACCAATGTACAACTCTGCAATATTCTTCTGTGAACCACAGAAGACTAAACTACTTCTACATAACGTATAACAATGTACAAAGACTAATAATTCAACTAAATATCTATTACAAAATATCTAATCAACTTGACATATAGCTTGGCAGGCCCTTTGTCAACTAGCAGTACCTTCTACCCAGAAGGTACTGTTAGTACATCTTCATACTCTTCAAAATCAACTAGCAGGCTCTTTGACATCTTTGGCAGGCTCTTTGACTTGAACATTTTATTCCCAACAATCCTCCCCTAAACTTGTTATTTCCATTAAAATATACAAGTTTCTGAAGAATAAAATACATACCTTGAGGATTTGAGGGAACTCTTCCAAAAACCTTCACTCTCTGTTCTTCCTTTTTTCTTTCACATTGCTCAAATATGCTCCTCAGCAAACTTTGAACAATTTCTGAATTCTCTTCATCCTTGTCACATCTTAATCTCTTGGAGATCATAGTTTTAAGCACTTCATAACTAAGTGGATACTCTTTCTCAGCCAACATGAAGAGTTCAATCCCACTTGATGTGTAAAGATGATGAATACTGCTAAGGCTTAGAAATTCCCATGTTGTTGAAGGATCATAATAGGGAAATTTCCAATGAACATCTTTGGGATCAGGATCAAACATCCTATTGAATTCTACCCATAGTTCCTGTTCCTTAACATCAGTACAAGAAGTTGTGTCTAGCCTAATCTGCACTAGATTCCACAATTCTTCCAAGTCTGCTCTGTCACATGCTCTAACTAGATTTTCAAAATTCTTAAAGATAGCAAACTGACCCCCAACCCTTATTATTTTCCATGACTTTCCTAATCTATCATGGTTGATCTCCCAATCAATAATAGGGCATCTACAGCTAATTGGATCAGCATGTATGATAGTTGGCAAAGTAATTAACATCTTACTTACTTGCTCTGTGTCCAATTTCGCTACTTCTTTCTTCTGAGCATCTTTCTTCTTCATAGAGGGCTTTGCATCAGATGGAACTTTGTAGTAAAGACTTTTGTAGGCTTGAAGATACAAGTAGTAGATTTCATCATTAGATTTCTTCTTCAGTTGATAATCAGTCCAATTTGCTTGACCTTTTAGAAATCTCTTCATTAAAGTCACTTGATCTTTCCATGATTTGCCCACCTTAAAACCTCTTTTCTCACTTTCTTTCATCTTTTCAAAAATGTCAGCCAGAGCTGCTTCTTTATACTTCTTGTTGGTAAAAGATTCAAGTTCTGCTGTCTTCTCATCAGAATTGAGATTCTTGTCATTTACTATCATTGATGCTTGGCCTTTCACAATTGGATCATTAGCAATAATCCATTGCATTTGTGTATCAAAGGTTTCTTGAGCAATTTGAGTATCAAGAAGAGTCTGAGCATCTTTTTGCTCTTTCATTTCTATTAGCAGTCTTGAAGCTTCAAGTGCTTTCAGTTCTTCTTCATGAATTCTTTTGGCCTCTTCTTCATCTCTAGCTATCTGTGCTTACTCTGATTTCTTTAACTTTTTGGGCTTTGGCTCATCTTCAACCATAATGCACTTGCCCTTATCCTTTGGAGTTGGTTCTTGGGATGGAGCAGTGGATTGCTCATCAACAATAAATAACCTCCCTTGAACAAACAAATCTCCTTGAGGCTCTAAGTCCCTCTTTCTTTTGTACACTTTCTCAGCAGACCCTTTGTACTCCATTGCCAATAGCCTCTCAATCCTAGCAGGCTCTTGTTCTGGCCTAGCAGGCTCTTGCCCTGCACCAGCAGGCTCTTCATCATAAACTTGAGTTCCTTCATGGAATTCAAATTGAGCCTCCTCCTCATCTTCAGAACTATCCTTCCTCCCCTTTTTGGAAGAGTGACCTAACCTATCAGCATCTGACTTTGAAGAAGTAGATAAAACAACCCTTGCAGATCTTTTACCCTTTAGCTTCTTTACTTCACCCTCCAATTTCTTCACCCTCTTGACTAACTTGATGTTGATCTCAAAAAATTTGTTGTTTTGACGTTTAAGAGCATCTTCTAAGAACTTCACCTTGTCTTTTAGTTCTTGCATTGTCTGAGGTGATTGGGTTTGTGATACATGATGTGATGATGTTGGTGGTGTTGCTGATGGTACTGGAGATGGTATTGGTGATGTTTGATGTGTTTGTGAGATGTAACCAGTTGAAGAACTAGATGATGGTGATTCAGCTGATGGTGTTGGTTCTTCAGGATGTTGTGGTAACATTTCATCAAATAGTGGTATTTCTTCCCCTCTGAAACCAATTCTCATATTTGAAAATACTTTGTGAGAAAGTTTTGGTGTTTCATAAAGAGTGTGTGGGGGAAGCAACAAATGTTTTGATTTTGCAATGATGGATGAAATAAATCTTGGATACATCAAAAACTTTGTTTCACTATTCACATTTTTAGTCAATCCTTCAAAAATATGTTTGGAAAAATTGTATTTTCTGTTTGTAGCCAAGCAGATGAGAGCAGAAGCCATGTTTCCACTGAATTGCTCCCAAGAGGTTTTCTTTTGGCTCAAACAATGAAGGATTGTGTGAATCAAAAATCTCCATTGTGGAGTAAGATGCCTCTTTAGAAAAGTGAGTTTTGTAGAAGTAGCATGATACCCCATTCTTTCTAAATTTTCAAAAATTTCAATATCTGGCAACTGACTAATACCATCAGAATCATCCAAATGAAGATGTCTTCTTATGGATGACTCAGTAAGAGTCAAAAGTTTGCCATCCACTTTGGCCTTAATCCTTTGTTCCCCATTTTCAGAAGTTTTAATTTTAGCAGTTTGCCAAAATTGTAAAATTTGAGATTCATAAATAGTGGGATTGACTAGTAAAGCAAACCTGATGTAGGAGTTATTTAAAAAGTCCACTAATTGATGAAAAGAGGCATTATCCTCTGACTTCTCCAAAAATGCTAATTGATTGTGACGTTGGACAAAGTTTAGAACAACTGTGGTATCCATAATGAAAATTTTGAATATGATGGTGGGATTTGTTGGTGGTACTGGTAGAAGATGAAAGGTGTAAGTTAATTGTGATAAGGACTGATGAAAGATGATATTTGAGAATTACTTTTAACCGACAATAAGAAAGATTATAATAAGTAAATGTAAAGGCGGTTAAAAAGATCTTTTATATGTAAAATATAATATAATATAATCATCAGTAATTTACATAAATACCCCAACGGCTAATTTTAACTACCAGGCCCAACGGCTAAAACTTTTTCTAACAGGCTCAACGGCCATCTAGCAGTACCATTTGACTCTAGCAGTACTAATTTTTGAACTAGCAGTACCTTTGAAAGTTTTATAAAAATCCCTTATAGTTTTTAGCAAACTACCAGCTATCAACGGATTTGAGTTGTCTTTACCAAAAGCCGTTTGCTTAAGGACTAGCTAACTATTTACAATTAAGTATGGTTAGTTAACAACCATATAGTTTTTGGTAAACTATCAACCATCAACGGATTTGATGTGTCTTTACCAAAAGCCGTTTGCTTATGGACTAGCCAGCTCTTAAGTTTGTAAAAACTTGGTGAACTGAATACCAAAAGCCATATTGGCCTAAAGATGGTGCAATTTCCTTGGATGGAGGAAATTAAAAAGGCAATGATGCTGTGTATCTTGGATGATTGGTTCAACAAGTGAAATCATCTAATTGCATGCCTTTGAGTTGAAATTTTCCTTAGTTTGATCTAGATAGAACTTTCTTCTTAGAAATGCTTCATCCCTTCTAGATATGTGATCTAATTCTCTCTTTTTCAACTTTTGCATCATCTTGTATGCTCTTGTCTTTTTCCTTCATAAATTGGTTTTTCTTCCATTCTGGGCTATCATATCCTCCCCTGAGATTGTTACCTCCCCTGAGATTAATATAACTTATGTTTCCCCCTTTTGTTTGAAAGATCTCTTGTTTTGTTATCAACCTGAAATGTGTTAGTTGCAAACTAAAAGAACAAAGTGCAAAGCACTTGATCTATAGCATTTTAAACATTTAAGCATCAATATGAACAAAACATAGCAAATTTTTATATTAGCAGGACCAATTATGTACTGACAGTACCTATTGACCAACTAGCAGTACCATGTTTAAAAGCCAATACCAGTTAATTTTATGAACAAAAACACATGTTTTTCAAAGATTTATCATTCCAATACCTCCTACAAGATATTTGAATCTACCTAAATCAAAAGCTTTGGTGAGAAGGTCTGCATAATTCTTTTCAGAATCAATTTTAACAACTTGAATTAACCTTTTCTCATTGCAATCCCTTATGAAATGGTGTCTGATTTCAATGTGTTTTGTTTTTGAGTGTTGAACTGGGTTTTTAATGATACATATAGTACTGCTATTGTCAATATAAATAATGGTGTTAAGAAAATTGTACCCATAGTCAAGCATTTGATTTTGGATCCAAAGAACTTGCCCACAACAACTTGCACCAGCAACATATTCTGCTTCAGTTGTAGAGTTGGCCACCATTGTTTGTTTCTTGCATTGCCAAGAGATGAGTCTGCAACCAAGAAATTGACATCCACCAGTTGTGGATTTTCTGTCTAGAGTTGCACCAGCATAATCACTATCCAAATAAGCCACCAATTCAAAAGATGATTCCCTTGGATACCAAAGACCCAACCTAGGTTGACCCTTGAGATATCTAAAGATTCTTTTGACTGCTGTGAGATGAGAGATTTTGAGATGTATTTGAAACCTTGCACATACACATACTGAGAACATGATATCTGGTCTTGATGATGTAAGGTACATCAAAGACCCAATCATTGATCTATAATTATGCAAATCCATATCTTCTCCTTCAGCATCCTTGAGTAGCCCTTTATCTGGATCCATTGGTGTACTTGCAACCTTAGAATCAGCAAACTGAAATTTCCTTAGGATCTCTGCTACATACTTATCTTGGCTGATAAATATGCCTTCTTGAGTTTGTTTCACTTGAAGACCCAAAAAGAAAGTAAGTTCCCCTATGGAACTCATTTCAAACTTACTATGCATAAGTTTTTCAAATTCTACACACAAGTCTTGGTTTGTTGATCCAAAGATAATGTCATCAATATAAATCTGCACTAGCAAGATGTCTTTCTTTGTTCTTTTGATGAACAAAGTTGGATCAATCCTGCCTCTTTGGAATCCACTTTCTAGTAGAAAACAAGCCAATGTTTCATACCATGCCCTAGGAGCTTGGTGTAGGCCATAAAGAGCCTTGGTAACCTTATAAACCTTGTCTGGATACTCTACATCAATGAAGCCTGGAGGTTGAGAGACATATACTGGTTCTTCAATTTCACCATATAAAAATGCACTCTTAACATCCATTTGATAGACAGTGAAGCCAATGTATGAAGCATAGGCCAAGAAAAGCCTAATTGCTTCAAGTCTTGCAACAGGAGCAAACACTTCTTCATAATCTACCCCTTCTTCTTGAGTATATCCTTGAGCTACCAATCTTGCTTTATTTCTGATCACTATACCCCTTTCATCTTTCTTGTTTCTGAACACCCATTTGGTTCCAATTGCCCTATGACCTTTGGGCAAATCAACCAATATCCAAACCTTCTGAATCTTGAATTGGAGAAGCTCTTCTTGCATTGCTTCCACCCAACTTGCATCATCTAAAGCTTTGTTTATGTTTTTGGGTTCAGCCTGAGATAGAAAACATGAAAACAGGCATATATTGGAAATATCATGATTCTTTTCTTCATAAATAGAGGAGATAAACCCTTCTTCGTCTGAAGATAAGACTTGAGATAAACCAACTTGAGATCTTGTTCTAACACCAGAATTTATGCTACCAATCACATCATCAGTTGAGTGATCTTTGAGAATTCTAGTGTTGGGTGTTTTAGGAACTTCATAGGTAGATGGAAGATTGCTAATCCCCACCTCTTCTGGTAAAGAATCATCTATTTGAACATTCAATGGCTCAGCAGTATCAATACTTGAACTAGCAGGACCATCTGGTGAACTAGCAATACCATTGTCATTTGCACCACTTTCTTGATTCTTTTGATTCTGAGTTCCATGATCTTCTTCATTGCCTTCATTTCTTATGTTTGAAGGTTCTTCTTGACTTGAAG
This sequence comes from Artemisia tridentata subsp. tridentata, assembly GCA_021014915.2. Classification (NCBI taxonomy): domain Eukaryota; kingdom Viridiplantae; phylum Streptophyta; class Magnoliopsida; order Asterales; family Asteraceae; genus Artemisia; species Artemisia tridentata. The sequence goes on from CP139509.1 coordinate 419,673,502, forward strand.
ATAGATCCATTCCTTTCCAAATTGGCATCCAGATGTAATCTTGATCTTTAGAAGTTTCAACATTTTCTTCAAAACCTGCATCATCATTAGTATTTGTACCTGAAACAGGCACATAATTCATAGATTCTGAAAGCCTATCAATATCAAACATCCAATTTGGTCCAATTCCTTTCACATTTGTTAGTTTCTCTTGAAACTCTATGTGAAGATTCTCTTCCACTAGCCTAGTGCAAGTGTTGAACACTCTATAGGCCTTACTCTGCAAGGAATACCCTATCAAATAGCCTTCATCTGCTTTTCCATCAAACTTGCCTAAATGATCTTTGGTATTGAGAATAGTGATATGACAACCAAAAGGTCTCATAAAACTTAAAGATGGTGTTCTACCAAAGAAAAGTTCATAAGGTGTCTTTTTATGTGGCTTTGTCACAAGAACCCTGTTTTGTACATAACAGGCAGTACCAACTGCTTCAGCCCAAAATGAAATAGGCAACTTAGAGTCTACTAACATAGTTCTAGCAGCCTCTATAAGTGTTCTATTCTTCCTTTCTGCTACTCCATTTTGCTGTGGGGTTCTAGCTACACTAAATTCCCTTTTTATGCCTTTTTCCTTGCAAAAGTCATCCATAACCCTATTCTTGAACTCTGTCCCATTGTCACATCTGATGACTTTGACTTTCTTATCAGATTGGTTTTCTACCTCAGTGATATAAGATTTAAGAATCTTACTAGTTTCATGTTTAGATCTTAAAAAGAAAACCCAAGAGAATCTGCTATAATCATCAGTAACAACCAGACAATATCTTTTACCATTCAAGCTACATACATTAGTAGGACCAAAGAGATCCATATGAAGCATATATAAAGCCTGAGAAATAGAGTTTTGGGTCTTGGGCTTACAAGAAGCTCTATGTTGTTTGCCTTTTAGACAATCAACACAGGATTGGTCGTTTTGGAAAATCTTTTTGGGTAAACCTCTTACCAAATCATATTTTGCAATAGTGTTGATTGTTTTAAAGTTTACATGACCAAGCCTTCTATGCCAAAGCATAGATTCATCCAATGAGGCTTTTGCTACCAAACAAGTTAAACTCTCCTTAGGATCAATGTTCTTTAAATTAACACTGTACATATTGTTCCTTTTTGGGATTTTAAGAAGGATCTGACTCTCATCAGGCATTTTAAAATTAGAAGAAAGAACCATACATTCATTGTCAGTAAATAGAACATTGTTCTTTTTGTCACACATTTGTGAGACACTAAGGAGATTAAACTGAAGTTCTTTCACAAAATACACATTTTCAAAATCTAGTTTACTGGTTTTGATAGTACCTTTACCAGTGATCTTTCCTTTTATTCCTCCCCCAAAGGTAACATATCCTCCATCAAATGTTTTGAAGTCTGAGAGGAATGACATGTTGCCTGTCATGTGCTTTGAACATCCACTATCTACATATCCTTGATCTCCAATATCAGATGAATGTTCCTGCACATGAATAAACATATTAGTTTCCTTGGGGTACCCAAGCCATGACAGACTTGGGTTTGCCTCTTGCATCAATGAAATCAAACCTTTTCAAGATTGTTGATGCACCTTTTGATTGGATTGGTTTCCAAATCCAACATGCTGAGGACCTAACAGCACTTTCCCTTTTAATCCATTGTGTGGTCTTTGGTCTATTAGTACCAATTTTGGCAGTACCATTTGGTCTAGCAGGACCTTTTGGTCTAGCAGGACCTTTGGTTTTTGGTTTCCAAATTTGTGTTTTGACCATAGATTTCTTTTGAATAGGACTATTCACAACTTTTGGTACATATTTGAAAGTGTTTCTTGTACCCTTATCAGTTGGTTTTGTAATAACAGGCTTATTTTGTCTAACAGTATGTTTAACTTTTGTGGTGTTAGACTTAACAAAACTTTTTCTGGGATGAGTAACATTTGTTTTAGACTTTGATTTACTCCCAGAAACCCATTTATTACAATAAGCATGAAGATGATTAAAGCTACCACAGTAATAACAAGCCTTATTGAACATAACAAAGTCATCACCTAGTTGTTGTGACTTAAGGTTGTTCCAATTTCTTTGGCTTCCTCTAGGTTTGTTATTACATTTTTCACAACTTTCAACTGTTTTCAAAACAACTTTAGCCTTAGCCTTAATTTCTACTTTCTTAGGACTGATTGGTCCTACTTTGATTCCTTTGATAGGAACAGTCTCATCTTCATCATCAGATACCCAATCTTCAATAATTAGAATATCTGGTTTCTTATCAGTGAGCACCTTAGAGGGTGAGGCAATCTTAGCACTCTCAGAAGGTTCACTTTTCTCTACAGGTTTAGCCAATGGTTTGTTAATGATTTCATGCAAACCTGATTCAGCAAGATCTGATCCTGGGGGACAAGGAATTCCTCTATGAGGAGGTGGACATTTATTGTATCCTATCCCTGATTTTATTCTCTTATTCATCTGATTCTCAACTATGCTTCTAGTGCAATCAGAAGCAATTTCCAATTTGGTAACAGTCAGTTGAATATTATCCCTAGCCAATGTCACTTTAGTACACTCAGTTCTTAGCATTTCTATTTCTGAATCTTTCAAAAATATTTGTCTATTAAGATTAGCTTTTGCATCAGAAAAGGTAAGTTCATTTTCTCTAAAGTGAATGATTTGTTTTTCAAGCTTGGCTATACCACACTTATAATTAACTAAGTTTTGATTGGTTTTTCTTTCTTCTACTTTCAGCTCATCATAAAGTTTTATATAAGATTTTAATTCATCAAAAGCTTTACAAGTAGTAGAACATTTTGTAATTTGTACCTCAGGAGTGGAGAATGCCATCAAAGCCAATTCATCTGAAGTTGACTCATCTTCACCCATGAAACTCCAATCAAAACCCATGCCATCAATAGCAACCATTGGTTTGGGCTCAGCAACTTCTACAACCTTACTCTTGCTCTCAAAGCTTCCTTTCTTCTCAAAGCTTCCTTTATTCCTGTTGTCAAACCCTCTACTCTTGTCATCCTGCTTCTTAGGTCTTCTACACTCTCTAGAGTAGTGACCCTTCATGTGGCAGTTGTAACACTCCACTTTTGATTTATCATACCCAGCAGGCTCATTACCATCTATGGTAATCTTCTTACCAGTCCTCAGCAACAACTTCTTAGCCCTTATGCTTAGAAGTGAAAGTTGCCACTTTATGTCCATCTCTTCAAGATCATCAGGATGAATCTCTTGAAGATCTTCAAAAGTTAGTATGGACCCATTATGTTGTGATGTAAGAAAGGCACACCCAATTGTTTCATCTAAAATGGTTTTGGTACTACTGGAAGTACTAGCAGTACCAAAGTTTGTGTTGGCAGTACCTTCTTCTCTGCCATCTTTTTCTTCATCAACAACCTTTGAGATGTTTGGAGATGAAACAAAAGCCATATTTCCTGAGCTTGATCCAGTAGTCTTCTTTACTTCATGCTCTACTATTTTGAAATTGTTGTAGAGATCATTAAGACTCATCTGATCAATATCTGGCTTATTTTTCCAGACAATGACATGCATGGACCATTCTGTGGGTAAACTCCTAAGAAATTTGGAGTTTAAATCTTCTTGAGTTATCATCACTTCATGGATGGCTAACTGGCTTGAAAGCTTTTGAAGTCTATTGAACATACTGTCCAAAGACTCATTTATTGTGGCTGTGAAGTTCTCAAACTGCTATTTGAGAAGTGTTTTCTGTGTTTTCTTGGTAGCATCATTACCACCAAATCTAGCCACAATAGCTTCAAAAAGGGTTTTAGCATCTTTGTATTTGTTAAAGATCAAAAGCTGATCATTTGGAATAGTCATCAGTAACATACTCCTGGCTTTTAGATCATTTCGCTTCTGAATTTTTTCTTCTGCACTTCCTGGGTGTGTTTGAATTTGTGTTACAAGAGCATCGTTTACTGTGGTAGTGGTGATTGAGGGTTTAAATGAGTTGCCTTCTTCAATGATCTCCCAAAGTGCATAGTCTTGCACTTGAAAATATTGTTCTACCCTCAGTCGCCACATATCAAACTCATTTTGCTTGAGTAATGGAAGTTTAGCTGCAACATTTGTTTGGATATGTTCAACATCCATTGTTCTTTTAATTTGTAAATATCAGCCTAGCTCTGATACCACTTGTGGAAAGGGATTTCAAACACTTGGGATGTGAATCTTAGTAACGTGTTTGAGAGATATTTATGTATGAATGTGTTTAGCATGCGGAATCTACTACAGCACACTTAAAAGAACACAAAGGTGGTGAGTTATGTAAACGTGAGTATGCAATGAACAAGGAACACAATTTTAGCTAACACAAAACGATTCAATATTATTGATGAAATAATACGGATGATCTAAATATCACCGGGATTACAAAGTAATCTTGAATCTTAGATTGTAAAAGGATTTGTGAGTTGAGTAACTAAGTTACTTGAGAGATAGTTCGGTTTTGGTTAATAGTTGGAAAAGATGCATGCATGAAGTGTGACTAAGGTATCCTTTTATAAGATAAGGACACCTTATTACAAGTTGTCAAGTGGTTGAATATAATACTTTACTTTGACTATTCTAGCCTACAATTAAATACAACTACCAATGTACAACTCTGCAATATTCTTCTGTGAACCACAGAAGACTAAACTACTTCTACATAACGTATAACAATGTACAAAGACTAATAATTCAACTAAATATCTATTACAAAATATCTAATCAACTTGACATATAGCTTGGCAGGCCCTTTGTCAACTAGCAGTACCTTCTACCCAGAAGGTACTGTTAGTACATCTTCATACTCTTCAAAATCAACTAGCAGGCTCTTTGACATCTTTGGCAGGCTCTTTGACTTGAACATTTTATTCCCAACAGGATTCCTATCCGTTTTCATGTCATAAGTGATTTAATATTCCATCATATACTCCTAATATTCAAAACTTTTATATCTCACATTTTATGTTTCGTTTCACGATTTTGTCAAATTTTGGTATCAACTTGCATTTTCAGTCTGCATTTTTGATTTTTAATTTCGTTTTAACACTCCGGTAAACCCAAATCTTCCATGAAATATTCAAATTAGTCATTTTAACATTTCATAATATTTTTATAACATTCTTCTAAAATTTACGTTTTCAAGTCACCGGTACTGCGTATTCGCGTTTTCGGCTCACGGTTTAAGCTTTAAAGACATATTAACACTCCGAAAGGCTCGGGAAATATATGAAACATCAATTTGAGTCATTTTAAGTTAAATGTGACATTTTTATGAAAATATTATCTTCATGACATTTATTTTCACAAACTATGCATAAAACGTTACCGGTTTAGCCCCGTTGGCCTTCAAACTCACTCCGTGACTTATGATACTTGTACAAAACATGTATATAATGTATTTTTATGAAATAATAAAAGATAATACTCCCTTTAAAGGCGCTAGGCCGGCCATCTTAACCACACACACACTCTTCAAATTTTTTTCATTTCCAAGAAAATAATCATATTCTCTCTTTACATGCAAATCTCACCTAAAACAAAAACCATCCATTTTCTTCTCTTCTTCCTTGTGTGGGCTGCCAAAATTTAACACAAAAAACACATCATATCATCTTGATTTTTATCACAAAATCATCTCCACAACATCTTCTTGAATGTGATCGCAAAAGATGGTGGTTTGAATCAAAGTTTTGAAGATTCTATTGAAGTTTCTTGGGGTTTTCTTGAAGTTTTCCTTAAAGTTGGTTAAGGAGCTTTTCCAAGGTGTTTTAGGGCTGTAATATTTAGGGTTTATCAAGGGTAATACTTGGGTATAAAGGTTGGTTGAAAGGCTTGGGTATTGAATCTCTTGGTTGGTGATTATTAGGCTAGTGTTCTTGTTCTTGGTCTCTTGTTTCTCTTCCGTAAAATCCTTGTAAGGAACCAACCTTCACCTTTTTATTTCTCTATTGTATTTACATGTTACTTTATGTGTTTTATATGTTAAATAAGTTATTGATGCTTAAATATGCTTGGTACATACTAAAAATCACTAGAAAATCCTAATAGGGCTTGTTTTGCAAAACAGTCTGCTGATCAGTGGCAAAAATGTAATTAACTGGATGAATCAGTAGGCTTTGGACCTAAACTAAAAATATCTAGTTGTAGATCTATGTCTTTTGGTCATCTCCACGGGTGGCGATTTCCGAGATGACACTCGATGATTAAGATATGATTTTTCTTGTAAAAACAGTCAGATTTTGTATACTGTTCCCATTCGGGGAAAAAGTCAAGTTTTATTGCAAAAATTTTTAAATAGCAAATATTTAGCCTATTCTATAGAAATAGAGCTATCATCTCCAATTGATTTCACCTTCATAGGGTCTGTAGATTTCAAGATATGGCCATTTTGGTAAGACATAAAACTCAATCAATTTCACCATTTAGACAGACCTGTAAAGAAAAATTGTAAAAAGTGGTTATACCTAGATATTTTTGAGTAAACTTATTTTTACAGTAAAGTAGGGACATTGAGGAAGCTAGGGATATAAAGAACATAATTTTTTGACTTACGGTTTGCAAGTTATGAATTTTTGAAAGTGGTTAAGTTATAAAAATTCCATCAGCTTTGTAATTAAAAGTTATAAAAAGGTTAATAACTTATGAATTTGGACCCTTAAGTTTTATTTTGAACCACCTAATATATTTTGGACCTTTTAGACATAATCTGAACCTTTTGACTAAAATCGGACCTTTGGACTTAAATTGGACCTTAATACTTATCTTGGACTCAAGAACAAAAATGGATGTAAAACTTGAAATTGGGTAAGAAAATAAATATTTCACATATGTAATTATTTTTAAAAGACTAAATTGAATCTTGATACGTATTTAAGCTTTCAGTACCAAGCATAATTGAGATTGTAACTTATAGAGCATATAGAATCAAATGTATCATTATTCTTAGAATCTAAGACACGCGTGCATATTCTAGGTTGCTCGTAGAGTTCTTGCGGTTATTTCTTGATTACCTCACTTGATCGTTCACTTATGCTTAAGGTGAGTTCATAGCCCCACTTTAACTCTTAAACTGTTTATAAACCCATTGGGGGAGATACATGCTAGTTTTACAAACTGAATACAAGTAGTTTTTGGTATGCTTGACCCGATTACATGATTATAGTTATTGAGTAATCTTTGCCATTCAAAGTCCCTAATTTCATGAACCGTTAATTCCGTTGGAAACGCTAGTATTATGAATATGCATATTTGGCTTAACAAGCCTGTCCGGATGAGTCGCGCTCATATTGAAACGGGTAGCATAATATTTAGAAGATCTTAGTAAAATTGGCGACTTACCTCTTGAGGGGCATTATTAAATCACTGTTAAGGTTCGGTGCCATGAGCTCGATGCTATAATCTTATTTCCCGACTTGTATTCGTTACATGTCAACTTATGAATAATACTTGTATTCAACTTATTACTTATTAAACTCTATGAATTTACTCAACTTTATGTTGACTTTTTAGCATGTTTTATCTTAGGTCCGTAAATGTTTAATGCTTGGACGGGCGGCGCAAGGACATGGATATCGACAAGGATGGCCCATGTTTTAAAATCACATTCGATGAAACTTAAACTTTTTTTAAACTCATGTTATGTTTAAACATATGTTATTTTCAAACTTGTGTTGTTTCAAACTTGTGTTGTATCAAACTTTGGGACCTTCTTTTGCTTACTCTGATATTATCGAATGTGAAAGTTTTTATCATAAACGTCTCTATTTTGAGTTCGTTTACTATACTTGTACTATGTGACTAATAAATAGCACCCCATGTTGTATTCCGTTGCGTTCCGAAAATGGGGGTGTTAAACTTAAACCTGGATACGCCGTATCAAAATAACTGACAGAATGTTCAAAGTTCAGAAATAAAAATTAAATGCAGAAAAATAAAGGGATAGATATGTACAGTTGATACGCCGCATCCTTTTTATCGGATGCGCCGTATCGATGTGCAGGTCTGACAGACTTGAAAACAGAAAACAGAAATAATAAATCCGGGCTGTCTCCCGGTAAGCACTTCTCTTTATTCCAGAGTCTTTAAGTTAGACTCATCTTCAGCTCTTACTTTTTTATGCTTGCTCACTTGTTCTTGTGTGAGCCATTTGACAATTCATTTATCACGAACATATTCCGGTCCCAAATGCACCACTCCTTTGTTGAATCCTTTCATCTTTTGGTATGGATACATGATCCCTCTTTCTTCATCATTCTTATCTACAGTGATAAATGGCGACATTCTATAGCATACCTGGTTTGTGGCATTCTTAAATCCTGGGTGAGTACGAGGCATCATATAGGTGACGATGTCGCTTCCATTGTGTAGGGTAATTTTCCCTTCAAATCTTTTTGCATCAACGTTGGTTTCCCTACAAAATGGCCTTCCAACAATTATATCACCCATTTCCTTGTCACGATAAGCATCCGTGTCTTCCACAATAGTGAAATCTGTAACAATTGAAAATTTTCCAACAAAAATAGGCACATTCATAAAGGTCCCGACTACATTTCTCCCATTATACTCCATTTTCTTTTTCATAATTGAATTATAAAAACTTTTTGACATTACATTAGTCAGTAAAATAGGGAAGAAATCAGCATCTACATGTTTGTATCCTATCATGCATGAAAATTGTAAGTTATAAGCACAATTAACATGGATTTTTCTTCCACAGTCACAAAAGCTAGGATATCCCTCAATCTTGTCTGAGTTTCTAGTACTAATAACATTAACCCTCGGAATATCCACAACTTCTCCATCCTCAATTTCGGGTTCTGGATCCTCCATCACATGATCAATAAGTTCAAATGGCACATTATGCATGACAAATCAGTTTTATCACCTACGAATGTTATTATGATTAAGTGCATGTTAGTATTATTAATGACTTATATTATTATTATTGGGATATTGCAGTATTATGTCACCTCCCATCATCATACTTTCTGACAGTGATGACGCACTACCAGCATCACCCTCTGTCCCCACTATCATTTTATCCGACTATGACACTGATAGCACCTTACCTGTTTTACCCACTGTTCCATCTGTTGTCCCATCTGGGAATGTACCTGGAGAGACGGAGCCCTTTGAGGAGGGTGAAGTCACTTCAACACCAGTTATCACACCTACTATCCCACTTTCATCTTCACTTGCTTATGGTCCTTTGACTCTTGACCAGTACTATGAGTCACAGCAGTTTCTAGCTGCTGATGATTGTCCATCACCACCCCTACCCTGAGCTCTGACACCTCACCACCCCTCTGGATCAGAGGCCGATGACGAGTCATCTGACTCGGACTCATCTGATTCGACTGCATCTGTTCCACCACCACCCCCGCCTGCACCGGTCCGCCGGCGCAAGCGAGTTAGAGTCCTCCAGCCTTATGAGCCAGCTACTTTTAGGAAGAGGTTCAAGTACGGCCCTAACAGTTTCACCTATGTTTACACTGCTCGGAAACGAGTACGTACCCCACAAGCTCTAGTACCACCACCACCAGCTCTCATAGCTACACCACCACCCAGTTCTCCTGAGCCATCTCCATCAGTGCCACAGCCCCACTCTTAGATGCTCCCGACTCTACCACCCTCTCCAGAGGATGCACCATCACCCATACCACCCCCTACTGTGCTTTACACCCAGACCACCACTGTTCCCTTGTCATCTCCTATCTCATCTCCTACTGTCTCACCCATTCGGGCTCAGAGTGTTCCCCTACCCTCTCCTGAGAGAGCACATCACGGGAGCCCTTCATCATTCGACCATTATGTTCACAGGAGAGTCGATGCCCGTAGATGGTCATTTCTGTTGGAGTGCATTCCTCATTGGAGACTTCAGGAGGGAGCCCCTAGAGCTTCGGAGCTGGGGGAGTGTTCATCAGCGGTCCTCCCAGTCACCGGAGAGCCTATCCACCACACCATCCCGCTACTAGCCGCCCGACTGGCCCGACATGAGGATCGTCTTGATGAGTTACCGAGTTTGATCGACGATATATCTCTCGAGCGAGTCGAGAACATTCAGGAGGAGGTCGAGAACCTCGTGGTGGGCAGGATAGCTATGGAGGAGGTATTTGATCTGTTTGGTACCCAGTTAGAGGAGGTTAGAGAGACCGTTGCTGAGTTTGGATATCGGATGGATACGCAGAGTCATGAGATACAGCAGCTGAGAGATATGGTAGCGATACAGTAGCAGATGATGGAGCATCAGACTGAGGTACTGGCCGTAGTCCACAGTACCATTCACACTCTCAGAGGTACAATTGGAGAGATACAGACTAGAGAGAGAGTCAGAGACCAGAGGATGGATGAGTTGACTGAGATAGTTAGAGGTTTACAGCACGGACCTGGAGATGCACCCGGCACTTCGTAGATTAGCCACGTATTGTTGTAGTAGTGACATCTTAACTTGCCCTGCGTGGCATTAATAATCTTGTATTGTATTGTTCTTTTGGAAACAATTTATCAAATTATTAAAACTCATGGTTAGTTATGATTACTATGTATCAATATTGATCTATGTTATGGTTGCTTTCTTCATTTATGTGTTATGATTTTCTTTTATACGTCACCATATTATTCCATGTGTGTTGTGATTGTATTCAGACATGTCGTGATGATTAATTATGATGATTTTGTTTATGAGGATGTTGTATGCTACTATTATGAGGACAATTATGATACCTCACTTGATTATATTAACCGTGAAACCTAAATATATGTTCTTGTGTCATTGTTAGAACATGGCTACCCGCAACAGAACTACAGAAGCAGTCGCCGGATCGATCATGACTCCGGAGGAGATCCGCCGATTGATCACGGAAAGCGTGACCGCTGCATTGATAGCTCAAGCTGCAGCCACGACTCCTACCGGCAGTGCAACAAGGCCCACTGCCGAGAGCGAGCCAGTTGCAACCCGCAAGTGCACGTACAAGGAGTTCATGAGTTGCAAACCACCAACCTTTAAAGGTACTGAAGGAGTGACAGAGTTAGCTCGATGGTTTGAGCGTTCAGAGACTGTCTTTACAAGAAGTGGTTGTGCCAAAAACGACAAAGTCGCCTTTGCTATTGGCACTCTAGCAGATGATGCACTGTCGTGGTGGAACGCCACTGCTCATAAAATGGGTAATGATAGAGCTTACCAACTTCCTTGGGCTGAGTTTAAACAGAAGATGTTGAAGAAGTATTGTCCTCGCACCGAAATTCGAAAGATGGAAGATGAGTTTGACCACTTGGTGGTAAAAGGATATGATCTTAGGGCTTATGATAGGAGATTCCAAGAGCTCTCCATACTATGCCCAACCAAGGTGCCGTATTTCGAGAAGACACTGGAAAGGTATGTTGAAGGATTACCCAGAAGCATAGAAGGAGATGTCACGGTGTCCAAACCACAGACACTGGAGGAAGCCATGGAGACTGCTCAGAAATTACTGGAAAGGGAAATCAGGCGTAATCAGGCTCAGGGAAGCAACGATCACAAAAGAAAATTTGATGATCGTAGAAACAATCACAGCAACAACAACTCTCACCATAACCAAAGCCACAACCGCAACAACACACAAGGCTATCAGCAAAACCGGAACCACCATCACAACCAACAGAATCGCCGGCAGGAAACTGCCAGGGCTTACATTGCCACACCTACTGGAACTGGGGGCTATGCTGGACCCGCTCCCATGTGCAACCGATGTAAGTTGCACCATCATGGACCCTGTTTCGCTAGATGTGGAAAGTGTCAGAAAACCGGCCACAAGACCTGTTAGTGCAAATATTACGATATTTAAACTAAACGATTTCTTCGGTTTTAATAATGACAAACATGTAACTTGTAATATATAACGTAAAATGTGCAAGTTACTTGTAAACACAAATCATCAATGCATACTTCATCAACACCTCCCGACGTCTCAAGTATGCTTCAACGAAGTCGTAGATTTCCATCCCGACATAAATCACTCAAGGTATGGACAAACAAATCTACTACTTGACAAATGATCAAAGGATTATATTTTTCTAAACTTCACATTTTTATAAATGTGACAAAACATTTTTCAAAAATATATTTTACAAATTATTTTTGAATTAAAAAGGAATGTTTTATTTGGAAAAATCATTTCAAATTATTTTGAATTACCAACAGTCATTTCCCCCCCCCCCCCCCAAAACAGCTCCAACTTCCCCAAATAAACCTTCCCCACTAAAGACAAACGAAGGAGCGTCTACGGCACCATTAAATAGGTACGGCTCCATTAAATATAACGGAGCCGTCGGGTATTTAGTGGAGCCGTGGGTCTGTAACGGTCAGATTTTCCTTTGCCTATAAATAGTGGACCATTCCACACTTCCAACTTGATTTTTCCAGTCCTTTTTCTCTGGTCTTATCCCTCTTCACTTAGATAACTTTCTTTGATCATTTGGAGAGTCTTAGGTTGTTTATGAGTGATCCAATCATCCACTCAAGTGATCCTCTTCATTCCTCTTGATTAGCAAGAGAAGAACACAAAGTATCCTAGATACAAAGTGTTGTCATCCCTCTTGATTAGCAAGAGAAGAATACAAAGTATCCTAGATACAAAGCGTTGTCATCCCTCTTGATTAGCAAGAGAAGAACACAAAGTATCCAAGTAGATACAAAGTGTTGTCATCCCTCTTGATTAGCAAGAGAAGAACACAAAGTATCCAAGTAGATACAAAATGTTGTCATCCCTCTTGATTAGCAAGAGAAGAACACAAAGTGTAGGATCGAGTACTTCGAGCTAGATTGAGCTTGGTTAAACAAGAACCTCTGTATGGTATACAAGTGTTTATGCGGAAACTAAACAACAAGTATAATAAAGAAGAAAACTCTAAACGACAATGATCCTCTATGGATCAGATTATGAACTAAGAAAGATGTTATTGAATATTGAAATCGTTAAAAGTGTATATAACTCATGGACGGGATGTTTCTTTTATAATGATAAGAAACCCTAACCCTAACCCGTCTTACAAGAAAACGTGTGAAGAGATAAACAACAATCTCTTCTAAAAATAAATCTAACAAACTCTCTAAACCTACGGATAACAAAAAATAACTATCCGCAGCAATCAACCCTATCGGCAGAAACAAAACAATACTATCGGCAGGAACCAACCGCAGCAGCAATGCAACACTATCGGCAGGAACCAGCTTCACTATCGGCAGCAATGAGAAATTCCTTATTTCTCATATCCCAACAATCCTCCCATCACTGAGAAACTCTTATTTCCCAGAGATCCTAACAATCCTCCCCTAATCTTGAGGTTGACTAGGTTAACCTGCAAGATTCCAATGTGATAGAGCTTTAACTTCTCAGGCTTGAGGACTGCGACTTAGCAGCAGCAATAAGTAGTAACCAGCATCAACATCCATAACTTGCAAGATTCCAACCTCTATAGCATCCAGCAGCAACTTCAATAGTTCAGCAGGAATATGAAATCTTCTTCAAAACAGGTATACTGGTTACTATGACATTCACTTGAACTTGGCTGCTACTATGACAATATGTACATCAAATCACTTAAGTTGCATACTATTCTCATCACATCCAGGTGTGCTAACTCCTGTGAGAGGTGAATCATTGAAAATTAATGGATTTGATGTCTCTTTACCAATAGCCATCACTACTGGAGTAGCCAATGTTTAGATGTGTTAGACCATGGTACATTGATAACCATCTGATTTATTAGCAAATCAGCAACTATAAACGGATTTGGCTTGTCTTTACCTGTAGCCGTTTGCTCAGGACTAGTCAATTCTTTGGTTTCAACTGAACCTTGGTGAATTGAATACCAAATATGGATACCAATTGTCTTTACCACAAACCATACTTTTGTGGACTAGCCAATTCTTTGGATCCCATAAAGGGTTACATCCATGGTGAATTGAGAACCATTGTCAACTCTCAGGAATAAACCATGGGTGAGTTGAAGTACCCTATAGCTTTGAGCAAGCTATTACAGCTATCAACGGATTTGATTATCACACCAGAGCCGTACCCTCATGGTGAGTCAACTCTTTCTTGTCTGCAAGACATGGTGAGTTGAGTACCATTTATTGTGTAGGTGTAAACACCAACACTGAACCTGCACAAAAGCTAGGATACAAGCGCGATTTTTATTTTTTTTTAAACTATAAAGAAAAGAAAAGAAAATAGAAAAGAAAATAATGAAAGAAAATGAAAAAGATAAAAAATGTATAACTATTTTTTTTTTTTTTTTTTTAACTAATAGCAGCAGAATCCGAAACCACCAGCAGAAACCGAACAGCAGGAACCGAGCAGCAGGAATGGCGTTATCAGCAGGAATGGGAACACTTACAGCAGGAATGGAAGTACTACCAGCAGCATCCATGTGAGAGCAGCAGTATAAAAATAATGTAGCAGCAGAATTAAAACCTCATGTTTGACTACTGAACCTCATTAATGCGTACGAGATATCTGACAATTAATTCTCCACCAAGCGACAAACAGGTAGCCCCACATGTTCTCACTAGTTGAAATTGAAAATGTCCAAACAGAGATTTTAATGCCAGCAGACAACAAACCATCATTTATCCCCACCAATCAGATTAAAATAGTCAAATCGAACAAGGTATAGCAATTTTAAACATTTGACCAACAATCAATCCGAATAATCAAAAGCAGCCGCAATTCCCACCAATAATCTGCTACTGACAAACATTTATCAACACCCACGAGATATTGCAGACCCATTCACATCAATTATTTGGGACTGTTATACAGTACGAGAAGCAAGGCCCACAAACAAATAAAATCATCAACCAAAAGTATGAGGATTAAAACAAAATAAATTTCCACTTGCTCCAATTCTCGTTAATGGATCAGCAGGCGACAAATAAATCGAGTAGCTCCTTAACCGATATATTATATTTTGCAATATATGACAAACCAGTAGCCAACAGTCCAAGGAATTGACCATAGCCCCACAACCGAAAAATTAATCAAATGATTAATTCTCTTCCATCCATATGTATGACAGTAAGTGACCACATGCAGTAGCCACCAAACCAATTAATTCAGCAAAACCCTTTGCTGACAAACCATTTGACCACTTTAATTCGATCAATTTAATATACCGCTGATAATTAAGACTTTGCTGACCCCACAAACTAACTCCACGTCAGACACCAATTCATGCCATTAATTCAGTCAATAGCACATGTTAATACCCTGACCTCAAATCAAATAATTCCAGTTGACTAAAACCAATTTGCTTCACTTCATCGATCACCCACGTCTGACCACACAAATAACATAAAAGCCAACTAGTATGCGGTCACATGACTAGCCATTAATGTCCAATCAGTTCCCACAAAGATCAATAGTAGACCAATCTTTGCAACAGCAGAAACCACTCACTCAATAATAGAATAGGAAGTGACAAATTCAATAGCTGCATTATTTTAGTTAGTGAACACAAAACAAACTAAACAAAATGTTAGTTAGCACAAAATATACAATAATAAGCCTCCCCTTAGGCTTATGCCTCCCCTCAATCAGTGCACCTGACAAAGACTATTGTTCTTGGGTACCCAGAATGAATCTTTCCTTTTATTTGTCCAAGAACAACCTGTTGAGGGCTTAACACCAGTATCCCACCTTGTTTCCCCCATATACCTTGGGTCATAATAACCAGGCCAAAAACCATTCCGAAAGTAAGTGCTAATAGGTATGTAGAATGGTCTAGCAACATTCCTTTTCCAACCAGTAGACTTGGTTTGACCAGCTGGAACTGGCTTACCAGAAGGAACATGTGCGGGTCTAAAAGGCTTGCCAGCAGGAACAGGTGCTGGTCGTTTTGCATTACCAGAAGGAAAGGCATTTGCTCTAGGGACAAATGGGGGAATGTTCTCTACATTTTTCCATACTGACCTAGGTTTTTGTTGTTCAGCACACACACCCATTCTACTCTCATGATAAGTACAGTCTTTAATGAGGTGAGAGTAACTTTTACACACAAAACATGATTTCTTTTTAAATGATTTGCTTTTGACCTGACTTTTCTTATGACAAACAAAATTATCACTAGCAGGACTAGAGACAAAATTGTTTTTCACAGATTTAAGAGGAGAAGAAGCTGGTTTTGAAATAGATTCATCATCAGCCACTCTTGTGTGTAAGTCATTAGGCCTGTGTGTGACAGACTTATCACTTGAATCACATGTTTTAAGGTCATCAGACTTGGGTTGAGAGGATTTGTCACTGTTAGAACAAGAGACAAAGTCTTTAGGATCACAGTCTGAAGTAGGCAAGTCAATGGACTTTTTGCCATAGGTCATGAGTGATTCATCAAAGTCTGTTTTAGTGTGGGGATCAATAGGCATAAAAATTCCTCTTATTGGTGGAGGAACATCATTCATTCCTCCTTCTTTAACAAACCTAACAGGAATTTGGTAATTAGGCTCCTTAGGGGTAGGGTCAAAAGTTCTTGGTGCATCATCTGGCCCTATAGTACATCCCAACCCTTTCTTACACCTAACAGACTGAGTACTATCATTATACTTAGTAAGATATTTTTCTGATTGTTGCCACGAATTCAACCTAGCCACTTCACTATCCAATTTAGCCTGTAAGTCTTGATTTTCTAATTTGATCTTAGCATTTTGAGACTTAGAATATTTAAGCTCATTAGTTGTGTTTTCTAAATCTCTTAGCAAAACTCTTATCTTTTCCTCATAGGCTAACTGATTCTTTTGGTACCAAACTTTTTGTTGTTCTAAAGTTTTAACAGCATTTTTATGAGCTTGAACCTTAATAAAGTATTCATTATACTTAGATTTCATATCATCATATTCTTTATTAAGAGTTGAGTACAATTCTTGACAAGCAGGATTACATCTTTGTACCTGAGATGGGAATCCCAACAGAGCATATTCTTCCAAATCCTTGTTTGCTTCATAAGATTTATCTTTTTCAGTCAGCATTTCCACAGACTTATTATGGAACAAACTCCTAATCTTCCTTGCACACATTTCAAATCTATCACCTGATAGCGACATTGTGAAAAGCTTTAAGAGAAACACTTCAACAATATTTCCTTCTTTATCAAAGATCCTCACCAAGCTCTGATACCACTTGTAGGATCGAGTACTTCGAGCTAGATTGAGCTTGGTTAAACAAGAACCTCTGTATGGTATACAAGTGTTTATGCGGAAACTAAACAACAAGTATAATAAAGAAGAAAACTCTAAACGACAATGATCCTCTATGGATCAGATTATGAACTAAGAAAGATGTTATTGAATATTGAAATCGTTAAAAGTGTATATAACTCATGGACGGGATGTTTCTTTTATAATGATAAGAAACCCTAACCCTAACCCGTCTTACAAGAAAACGTGTGAAGAGATAAACAACAATCTCTTCTAAAAATAAATCTAACAAACTCTCTAAACCTACGGATAACAAACAATAACTATCCGCAGCAATCAACCCTATCGGCAGAAACAAAACAATACTATCGGCCGGAACCAACCGCAGCAGCAATGCAACACTATCGGCAGGAACCAGCTTCACTATCGGCAGGAATGAGAAATTCCTTATTTCTCATATCCCAACAATCCTCCCATCACTGAGAAACTCTTATTTCCCAGAGATCCTAACACAAAGTATCCAAGTAGATACAAAGTGTTGGAGTTGTTAGGTCTTGTAACATTTGTTACACTCTTGATTGTATCATAGAATACATCAAGATTACTTTTCTTTTGTGAGAGAGTGAGTCAAGATCATTGTGATCTTAAGAGATAGTGAAGATCTCTTGAAGCCATTGGGCTTGTGTGATTGATCATGTGGATCAAGGGTAGATCGGGTAGATCGTGGTAGATTGGTGCTAGCTAAGATTAGCACTCGACATCTAACTTAGTGTCGGAAATAGGATAAGCGACGTGTAAGGTGTAGATCGGGTAGATCGTGGTAGATTGGTGCTAGCTAAGATTAGCACTCGACATCTAGCTTAGTGTCGGAAAACAAGTTAAGCGACGTGTAACGGTTTTCTCCGCCTGAAGGGAGTTTGTTGATTAGTGAAGTAACTCTCGAGTTGGGTACTCGGGGAGTGGAGTAGGGCGAAGAGGAGCTTCGTGACCGAACCACTATAAATCACCGTGTCTGGTTTGCGCCTTCTAACTTATCTCTTTACTTTCATTTTATTCCTTATCGCTTTATGTTTATATTTGCATTGTGTTTATGCTTGTGTGGCTAGTTGCTTATGTTATGTATGTGTCATGGTTGATTGTGCTTGTGTTGTAGTTTAATTTATTCATCCTTAGATGATACATAACCATTGTTGACACTTTTCATATTACGTCACACTTGATCGGTTATTTGATACAAAAAGTTTTAAGTTTTTAAAGGGAAACGTATTCACCCCCCTCTATGGTTTCCACAATTGGTACCAGAGCCACGTCGCTTAAATTTTTAAAACAAATGGTTTTCAAAATTGAGTACGATCCATGTATCAAATTACCCATGAAGGTGATAAAAATATGAAAAGTATTTAGTTGCTTAATACTTACAAGTTTTGTTGTTAAGTATACTTTGTCATACTAGCTTGAAGGTTTTCTTAAACCACTAAAAGAACAGTGTCTTTAAGTGTCCGGTCATGTTTTCAGAATGAGTCATTAAGTCATGCAGTTCTGAATCAGAAAACAGACCACGGTACCACTAAACATTGTACGGTATCGTTATATTTAATGGTACCGTGGGTCATTTAACGGTGCCGTGCATCTGATTGTCTGTTTTTCATTTTTGGTTCATTTTCAAAAATCCATATAAAATCAACCATGAGTCTGTACGAGTCGTGTCGCCCATCATTTTGAACGATGTTGAGTCTACTTTCATTTGAGAAACATTTTTATGAATTAGTTCTAAATGAAAGTATGTTAAAGTCCTTGATTTTCAACTAAAGGTCTTCTGGTCATGCAGTTTGCGTAAATTTTTGGTCAAACTGAAAAAGGGCGATTCAACTTTTAAACCTTGACATGTTTTCAAAGTGCTCAGCAAAAATATTTGAAATGGGGAGGAAACCAATTCATTGTCAAATAAAATCAAGCTTAGTATACATTGTTATACCTAATACACAAAATGACGATAAGTATTTTTGTGTGTTAAATTGCTATTTGCTTATTATAGTTTTTCGGTTTATGCATTTATAAGGCTCATGCTAAATCACTTGCACTATATTAAGTAATTAGTTTGCATTGCATATAGGCATCAACCATTTGTCTTGCATTTGTTGCAAGTTCTTAAAATGGTTTAGTAACTTTCTTAGGAATAGAAACTAAGTTGGTAGATCATGTGTGTCGAAAGATATTGTCTTACACAATTATTTTTCCAAAGGTTTAAGTGTAAAAAGTACATCACCCCAAAATACTTAACACTTTCATAAAATCCGTAACATGATCTCTAAAACATTACATCGTTTGTCTTGTTTGACCATGGGTTGTCTAAACAAGATAAAAGGTCATTTTAATACATTAGTATTTAAGTAAAAGAAAATGTATTAAACTTGCATTAATCTAACACACATACAAAATGTTTTTAAACATTTAGTATTTTACGTATGTTGTATAAAAATAGTTAAGATAATTATTTTTATACTAATGAGGTGTCGAAAAACTAAAAGTATTATACTTAATAATATAAATAGTTTTTCTCAAATAAAAATTAATGACAATATCGAAGTAGTAACTTAATATGTCATTAACCTCACACATACAACTAGTATTAGAATAAATGGAACACACTCCTTAAATTTTTATTTTATTTTTAAAAGGAGTGATCGTGAGGGTCCAGAAAGATTTCGAGTTCATATCAATTCATTATTCAAATTATGATTGATATCATCATCGAATCTAATTGACAAGTTTTCGAGTGTGGACATAAAATTGGAGTCACTATTTGTCTAGCTTCAAGATAACATCATAACATGATGAAACATATTATCTTGAATCTACATACTCAATCACACTCGATTGATATGAAAATAATGACGTCCTCTCAAGAGGAAAACAATATGCATCGGATCATAACTCACACTTGTGTTGAAGATGCTATATTGAGTCTTGTTGTCCAATAGTTGTGTTCCAAACGTTAAATTAACATGCTTAAAAGATGCATAAAATACACAACTAAGTAGGATTGACAACTTGGATGTTTCATCCGAAATATACAAGTAATTTACATTGCAATGCAATTAGTAAATGTGTCATTTCCGAAATACCAAACACGAGCAAACAAACAACATATGTAAACTTTGCTCATGAACGACTCAACACTCAAAGTCACATGTCTAGTAAAAGTGTCACACATAATATGTTATTAACTATTATGGAAGTCATCAATCTTTGAGAATATCACATGTATTTCTCTTATCAAAAGATTGACAAAGGATAACTTATATCCTATGCATCTTATTTTCTTTGTGACATGAATGGTTATGTTACAAGAGAATACATTGCATCATGTTAACAAATATAGGATATTAGAGTTGAATAATAACCTAATACGACATATGTCATTGCATAAACAAGTAAAATTGGTCATACACTAAAATACTTGTTTCACAAAGCATTCTTAAGAGTGATATGTTTTCTCTTAGAAAAGCATACTTGTTGAAATAAACAGTATGTCTCATTTCAAATAAAATGCTCACAAGATCTATTGAGGTAAGTAACCTTTACTAGATTCTCACTCAAGATATGCAAAGGAGCATTCTTGAAACACACACGATGTAGTAGGTTCTACATTGTATCACATTAGAGTGTCTCTTGGTTCTAGGAAACCAAATCATGTTAAAATAACATGTAACAACTCAACAAACAAAGATGTTGTCCAAGAGATCATAAAATACACCATCTCCATCAAATAACCTTTAAACCTCAAACACGAAATTAAAACATTTCGCTTGCCTTTGTTAGGAGTTGTGTAAGACATGTCATTCTCTTAATCGACTTTCAAAGTATGTTTAATTGAGTCATATTAGGCCATGTATTAGCGAAATAAGCTAATATCATCTTTGCTACACTTTAATAGGCAAATATAGGAATTTGAATTTTCTAACATGAGAATGACTACTGGAGAACCTATCGCACTAGAAATTCAATTTGACCTAACGGTTGGATTACTTCCAGGAGAGAAGTTGGGTTCGTGTATAACCCGTAAAAATGGTCGTGTTTAGCCTTAATTGAGCACCACTAGTGATAGTCTCATACTCATTCTCTAACTTGAAAATTTTTCATTCCTACATTTGACTAGAGATAGTTTACATCGATGAACTTTATCTCCCATTAGGATGTCATCTTAAACAAGTAGTAATTAGGATCTGCCTTAGCAAACCTAGAGTGCTTGCTTCCCACATATGTGTTTCAAAATGATAACATGTTCTCATAAGATATGGTTAAATGTCTTCATGATCTTAAATGCTAAATGATTATCATGTTTTACATGATGCTTGCATTTATTCCTTATGTGCATTTTACATGATTTACTTGTAAAGTTTGCACCCACACTATGACCTTTTGACACATTAGGAATTAGGTATGCCCATCACTATGAACCCTTAGAAGTCATAGAGCCATACACTAGTGTCAAAACCCATAAGTCAAAATAGTCACGAAGTTACCCTAATTCCCTAGTCATCACTTCGCCTTCTTCCAAGTAATACACCCTTTTGTCATGGGAAGGTTAGGAACAAACCTAGTAGAACTCGGAGTAGGGTTGACAACTTAAATATTTCATCCGAAATATTCAAGTAATTTTAACTTGCGATCGCAATTGTTAAATGTCATATCCGAAACATCATACTCAAGCCTTTTAACAACATATGTTAAAACGCTCATCCAAAGGACTCACGAGTTACTATATAAGTAATTAGTAGTTCCTTTCATCCTCGTGTGAATAATACACGTCTTAAGATCCCAAACCCTGCTACGAATCAGCACCATAGGCTTAGCTTTACGTCTTTCAAAACCCCATGAAACACTCGTGTGCAAAGCACATCAAAATCCGTAAATCAACCAAACCTCTCAACCAAGAATCCCCCAACCATCTTCGTCTAGGTCTAGGAATGATGGAACATTTTCCATAAATCTTATGACTATTTAAATATTTTACTGGAAATATTAAAGTCATCCCTTGTACCCCTCTTATGACTATTTAAATATTTCACTGGAAATATTGCAGTCATCTCGTGTGTCTCGTCTCATGACTATCTAAATATTTCACTGGAAATATTAAGTCATCCCTC
Organism: Artemisia tridentata subsp. tridentata; assembly: GCA_021014915.2. Classification (NCBI taxonomy): domain Eukaryota; kingdom Viridiplantae; phylum Streptophyta; class Magnoliopsida; order Asterales; family Asteraceae; genus Artemisia; species Artemisia tridentata. The sequence goes on from CP139509.1 coordinate 419,695,833, forward strand.
ACGTCCCTTGCATGATCTCTTGAATATTTCACTGGAAATATTGAGATCATCTATTCTATTTCGTGTCTTGACTTTTAGATATTTCACTGGAAATGTCAAGTCATATCCTGTGTCTCGTCTGATGACTTTTTAAATATTTCACTGGAAATATTAAGTCATCTTTCACATCGCTCTAATGACTACCTATGTATTTCCTCGGAAATATAAAAGTCATTTCTTCTCGTCCAGTACCGGTCAAAGAATTTATTAGGTATAAATTCTCTCCTCTGTCGAAAAGTCTCACTAAATCAGCGAGATTTATTCGTGAAATCCTCTTAAACTCCAATGACAACTTAAATATTTCATCTGAAATATTTAAAGTATATTTAATTTGCAAAATGCGATTAAATGTCATTTCTCATTCTCGATGAACGTTCATCGAATCCCGTTGGAGTCATTCATAAAAGAATTTATTCGGTATAAATTCTTTTAATCTAAAGTCCAGAAAAATCACAACATATGTGAATTTTCTTTGTCAAAAATCTTGCTTTCAATTCTCACTAACACCATCAAAACCCACTCGATGTAGTCTTGAACCTAAAATCGTCTCCTATCAGAATAGATTGTATCTATCATCTGATTCCTTAGCCTTTTTCCCTCCCACTTCCGCATGGTACTAAACACTACCAATGCTTCCGCATCCCACTCACCTTCCACACACCTCAAGCGAAAAACTGCTAGGATAAGTTGAGATAACCCCACTAGAACCTTGTCACCAACCTCACAACCCTGAAGATTTTATCTTCTTAACCCTTAGGATATCTCCTAGTAATCGCATGCCTCATCATAATATTCTATGAATATTCACAATGATTGAGAAGAGCTACGTGACTTCAAAGGTGAAGTTTATCGTATGCTATCCACTACTTGTCATGACGTTACTAAGCTCATCGCTTCAGTCAACGTTTGTTTTCCTCTTTATCTTTTACATCTTGTCCGGTTGGTCATAGATTAAGGGGGAGCGAAAACATACTCATATAGTCTTTCACTAAACACTCTCAAGAACACACAAATGTGATTCTTATTCCTTAGGAAACTTCCCTTTAGCTGCCCAGAACTAGGCTGTATAGGAAAATTCGTGACTTCCAGGTCACGGTACCGTTAAATAGGCCACGGTACCATTAAATTTAACGGTACCGTGTGGTATTTAGTGGTACCGTGCCTATGTTTGACGAATTTTCACTGTTTCCTTTAGATCCCTGCATTCCTAACCTCAAACCTGCAAAATTTTGCAAACTCACATACACCCTAGGATTCCCTCACTACACCATAGGACTCTAACACCAACTTTAGTTTGAATCCCACAACTCTTGCCTATATAAGGCCTCACCATTGAAAGCTTATCTTGCATCTCACCTTCAAACCTCACATTAACATCATTATCACACTCAAACCTTTTAGCTACACTTCACTCTTGACAGTGACAGTTAGTCTAAGAACCTTCAACCCATAGATCATCACACTCAAACCTTATAACCTTCAACTCATCACACCCAAACCTTACAACTACTCCTCACTTTGGATAAGTGATAGTTAGTTCAACAACCTTCAATCCTCACAAACACATGAAACCCTTCATGCACCAAATTATCTCTAACACACAACTAGGATCATCCAACCTAGAAACCTAGAACTTCGTTACCTTAACCCCGTTAGAGATATCCACCAACAATCCTGTTAGGATCACATACACCTTTTCTTTTTCCCTTTTGAAATATATCATGCATCTCATTGTCAGTGCAAACGATATATTAACCTAAACCATCCTTTCCCACCTTTACTCAAAGGGCAAAACCAACATCACCAACACATCATCCTTATCACCATCACCATCACCACAACCTTTAGCTCTCACACTAACCTTATCACTATCACCATCACCACAACCACTAATGGGTCATCCCATTATTTATCCCCTACAACCACATAACCCAAGTTGTCCTTGTTGTCACCACAACCAACACTCTCCCACCTTATGGAATTATTTAGGTATAACCTCTATCGAGTCTACTTTATGGCACGACTTGTCATAATAGTAATCATTGAGAGGACCTGTGATACACGGTTAAGGTGGTTAAACCTTGTGTCTTTGTGTATGTGATATATTGAGTTAATATGATTAAGCACGCGGAATTTACTTAACCACACTTAGAAGGTTATGTATGTTATGGAAATGGAAGAATTATATTTGTTACTTAACAATGAACAAAGAAAGTTTTTCACTAAACGATTCAATATTATTCAAAATAATACGAGTGATCTTGTGTTTATCACTAGGGTTACAAAACCTTGAATCTTATGTTACAACTTGTGATTTGTGTTTGTTCTATGTCTTAACAAATTATGAGTGTGTCAGTTGTGTGTGTTAAAATCATTACTCAATATCCAAGTCTAAGATCTCTTTTATAGTTGCAAGAGATCTTTACAAATTGCTTAAAGTCTTGGCCGACTTACTTGGTTAACTTATGCTTATTGTGTGTCAGTACATAAGATACAACATGTATCTATGTATACAACTTGATAACTAAGCACATGGAGTAAGATATTATCTACCGTATATGTTTGACCAAAATACAATAAATATCTTTTCGATCTTATCCTATGAGTCACTGATCAGCAGTACCATATACAACTAGCAGTACCTTCTACTTGAACTAGCAGTACCTTCTTGCTCTAGCAGTACCTTGATGTACTAGCAGTACCTTGATCATGAACTAGCAGTACCTTTGACTTAGAGTAAATTCTAATACTCTAACTTCAGAATATTTAATTCCCAACAATCCTCCCCTAAACATGTGAATCATTTCAAACATGTTTTCTGAACTCATCTGCCTTGTTCTTCTTTGACTTCAGCAATATCAAAACATTGTACCAAAAGATGGTGCAATTTCCTTGGATGGAGGAATTGTAAGAGGCAATGATTTCAACAAGTGAAATCATCTATCAGCATGCCTTTGCAAGTGATAAACAAACATAATGAACTGAAATTGAAACTTTCCTTCGTTTGATCTAGATAGAACTTTCTCCTTTAGAAATGCTTCATCCCTTCTAGATATTTGATCTATTCTAATCATTTTCAACCTCTACATCATCATCTTGTATGCTCTTGTCTTCTCCTTCCATATATTGGTTTATTCTTCCTTTCTGGGCAATTATTTCCTCCCCTGAGATTGTTACCTCCCCTGAAGCAAATAACTTTTGTTTCCTCCCCTTGTTTGGAAGATCTCACTATGTACCTTTGACTGATCTATCAATGTGTACTTGTTGTCAGACAATATTGTACATGAAGCCATCAATTCCTTAAGAGTTTAAGATGCTGTCCTCATCACTTCTAGGTGTGTTAACTCCTATGAGAGGTGAATCAGTGGACATTTTGATTCAAAATCCATCAATGGATGGTTTTTATGAATCCTTGAAAATCCTTTTAAGAAATCATTTAACTTAGTAGTATGTTCATGATTTTAGAATTGAAAAATCATACTACTTGCAACCATTTTGAAAGAATCAAGTGTATAACAGAAACTTAATTATCATTTCGGTTTAAAGCAACCTCTGGTTGTGTGAGAACCAATGTTTTTCAGTTATAAATAACTGCCTGTGAAAAGATAAATCTATTCAAAAGATTTTCTTGACAGGGTTTCCAGCTCATAGCAATTGTTACCTCCAACACAAGTGTTAGATTCACTTTTACTAGCTGTTCTTTCTATCAGATGTCCTTAGACTAACTCATTATACTTAAAAGTATAAAATGATAGAAAGTGAGTTGTATCAGTTACTATCTGATCAACTAAGTCATCAATTCAATGTGAAACATCATAACTAGATTTCAAGAAAGAAGTTTTAAGGAGGTTAAATTCCTAAACTTAGTCCATCATAAACCTATTATGGTCAGCAATTTGATAAGCATTCTGCTGTTCTCATTTCACTTGAAATATCCTTTGTGTTCACATATTCATACCTGAAATAATTAGTCTAAAACTAAAAGAACAATGTACAAAGTACTTGTCTTGCATTAAAATAATCATAGAACCAACTGTATGAATAACACAATTCAAAATTTTGATATATTAGCAGTACCTTATAAATCCAGCAGTACCAACAAAAATTTATGTACAAAAACACATCATATTGAAAATTTAAAGATTAAGCATTCCAATACTTGCTACCAAGTACTGAAACCTTGAAACATCAAAAGCTTTTGTTAACAGATCTGCAAAATTATGCTCTGAAGCAATTTTAAGAACTTGAATTAATCTTTTCTCATTGCAATCTCTTATAAAGTGATGTTTAATTTCAATGTGTTTTGTTTTAGAGTGTTGTACAGGATTTTTAATAATACAAATTGTACTACTATTATCAATATAAATAACAGTGTTTAAGAAATTGTACCCACAATCAAGGAGTTGGTTTTGAAGCCATAGAACTTGACTAGAGCAACTTGCAGCAGCTATATATTCAGCTTCAGTTGTTGAATTTGCCACACTTGTTTGCTTCTTACACTGCCATGAGACAAGTCTACACCCAAGGAATTGACATCCTCCAGTTGTTGACTTTCTGTCCAAGCTAGCACCAGCATAATCACTATCCGAATATGCTACCAAGTCAAAAGGAGATTCTCTAGAATACCATATACCCAACCTTGGTTGACCTTTGAGATATCTAAAAATTCTCTTGACTGCAGTTAAATGAGAAACCTTTGGAGTAACTTGAAATCTTGCACAAACACAAACAGGAAACATGATATCAGGTCTAGATGATGGAAGGTACATCAAAGAGCCTATCATAGATCTGTAACTGTGTACATCTACATTTTCTCCATCTTCATCTTTCAGAAGGTGCTTCTCAGAGTCCATTGGTGTGCTTGCTATTTTTGAATTAGCAAATTGAAATTTTCTAAGTATCTCTGCAACATATTTGTCTTGACTAATAAATATGCCTTCAGATGATTGCTTAACTTGCAAACCCAAAAAGAATGTAAGTTCTCCCATAGAACTCATTTGAAACTTATCTTTCATAAGCTTCTCAAATTCTAAACACATTTCCTTCCTTGTAGATCCAAAGATAATGTCATCCACATACACCTGCACTAACAGAAGATCCTTCTTGTGCTGTTTGATGAAAAGTGTCTGATCAATCTTTCCTCTTTGAAATCCATTTTCTAATAAATAGGAAGCTAGTGTTGCATACCAAGCTCTTGGTGCCTGATGAAGGCCATAGAGAGCTTTCACTACTCTGTACACTTTGTTTGGATGTAATGGATCAATGAAACTAGGAGGTTGTGAAACATACACCTCTCTTCCAATTTCACCATATAAAAATGCACTTTTGACATCCATTTGGTAGACTGTGAAGCCTAAAAATGAAGCATAAGCTAGAAACAGCCTAATTGCCTCAATCCTTGCTACTGGAGCATAAACTTCATCATAATCTATTCCTTCTTCTTGTGTGTACCCTTGTGCTACTAGTCTAGCCTTATTCTTGATCACAATTCCTCTTTCATCCCTTTTGTTCTTAAAAACCCATCTAGTGCCAATTACCTTTTCATTCCTAGGTAAATCAACTAGCACCCAAACCTTTTGAATCTTGAACTGAAGAAGCTCTTCTTGCATAGCCTCTAACCAGCTTGAATCATCTAGGGCTGTAAGAATGTTCTTTGGTTCCTTTTAGAGAGAAAACATACAAATAAACAAGAGTTTGAAAGCTCATGTTGTTTTGAAGCATAAAGGGCATCAAGAATCCCTTTTTGGTCTGAAAGAGACTAGTTGTCTTCTTGTCTTCACACCAGATTGTATATCTCCTATCACATTATCCAGGGAGTGAACTTTGTGAATCCTTGTGTGTGGGGTTGAAGGAACATGATAAGATGATGAAAGATTAGTCAAATCCACTTCATCTTCTTGGAACTCTGCATCTTTTGAGTGTGAAGGACCAGCAGGACCTTCAACTGAACTAACAGTTCCTTCAAATGGACTACCAGTACCTTTAGAAGTACTAGCAGTACCTTGCTCTGTCTCGGCAGTACCATCAATATTTAACATATTGTGTTGTTCCTTTGTTCCAACATCTTTTCTTTGAGCCTCAACATCTTCTTTTGCTTTACCAGAAGAAGATTCATCATTGTTTGAAGCTAAATCCACACTGGTACTTGACCACAATGGCATAATGACATCAGATTGATCTTTATCTAACTCCACCTCATTTGTTGCTTGTGAACCTGAAAAATTATTAGTTTCTACAACAACAGGTATATAATTCATAGAATTTGTTAGATAATCAAGATCAAATATCCATTTTGGTCCTTGACCTACTACATTGGATTTGTTTTCCAGAAACTCCACATGTAGTTCTTCTTGAACTTTCTCAGTTCTTAAGTTGTAAACTCTAAAAGCTTTGCTAACAAGAGAATATCCAACTAAGAAACCTTCATCTGCTTTACCATCGAATTTTTCTAAATGGTCTAAGGTATTGAGAATTGTCACATGACATCCAAAAGGTCTAAGAAATCCTATTGCAGGAGTTCTACCATTAAAGAGTTCATATGATGTCTTATTGTGAGGCTGCACAACTAAAACTCTATTTTGAACATAGCAAGCAGTGTTGATTGCCTCTGCCCAAAAGATTATAGGTAGCTTAGAATCAGCTAACATTGTTCTAGCAGCTTCAATTAGTGTTCTATTCTTTCTTTCAACCACTCCATTCTGTTGTGGTGTTCTAGCAACACTATATTCTCTCCTAATACCTTTTTCTTTGCAGAAATCATCCATAACTCTATTTCTAAACTCTGTCCCATTATCACTCCTAATGACTTTTACTTTCTTGCTTACTTGGTTTTCTATCTGTGTAATGAAGTCCTTAAGGATGCTTGATGTCTCATCCTTAGTGGCTAAAAAGAAAACCCATGTAAATCTGCTATAGTCATCAGTTATAACAAGACAATATTTTTTATGTTGCATACTCCTTACTGAAACAGGTCCAAATAAGTCCATATGAAGCATAAACAATGACTGATTGATAGAGTTAAAAATTTTGGGCTTACAAGTGGCTTTGTGTTGTTTGCCTTTTAGACAAGCAATGCATGTTTGATCATTTTCAAATCTTTTGTGAGGTAAACCTCTTACCAAACCATTCTTAACAATTTTATTTATGGTTTTGAAGTTAATATGACCAAGCCTTCTATGCCATAACATTGATTCATCCAATGTGGCCTTTGATACAAGACAAGTTAAATCCTTTTTAGGAATAATGTTCTTCATATCAACACTATACATATTGGCCTTTCTAGGAATTCTAAGAACTACTTGATTTTCATCAGGCATCTTAAAATCCTTAGATAGAACAAGACATTCAGTGTCAGTAAAAAGGACATTGTTCTTTTTGTCACACATTTGTGAGACACTAAAAAGATTATACTTTAGCTCTTGTACATAGTACACATTTTCAAAATCTAAATTTCCGGTTTTAATAGTACCTTTACCAGAAATTTTGCCACGAAAACCACCTCCAAAGGTAACATATCCTCCATTGAATTCTTAAAAATCTGAAAGATAAGACATGTTGCCTGTCATGTGATTGGAACATCCACTATCTGAGTATCCTTGATCTTGATGATCAATAGAATGTTCCTGCACACAAATAAAAGTGTTAGTTTTCTTTGGGGATCCAAGCCATTACTGACTTGGATCTGCCTCTTGCATCAATGTAATTTAATCTTTTAAGGACAGTTGATGCAACATTGGATTTTTGAATCCAACATGCTGAGGCCTTAACAGCATTTGCCCTATTACCCTTAGCAGCAGAGTGAATAACATGCTTAGCAGAGTCTGCTAGCTTTGTAGTTGAACTCTTTGGTCTCCAAATTTGTTTGTGAACCACTGCTTTTGTTTGAATGGGCCTTAGAACAGTTTTAGATGCATGTTTGAAAGTTGTTTTTGCATCCTTAGCTGTTGATTTTAGGTTAACAGTCATCATAGGTCTAACAGTACCTTTTGATCTACCAGTACCTTTAATTTGAACTGGCAGTACCTTTTTGTATGTATTAGCAGGACCTTTTTGTCTGTCAGGACCTTTGGGTCCAAACTTGTTTGAGACCGTTCTGGGTTTTGTTCTATGAGTGTTAGAGTGAAAAAGAGTTTGAGGAGTTTGCCTTTTGTAGTTCACCCTATTGTTTTCATACCCAGTTACCCTTTGGTTGCAGAAAGCTGCAAGATGGTCAAAACTACTACATGTATAACAAGCTTTGTTGTAAAAAGCAAAGTCATCACCTAATTGGTTAGACTTGAGGTTGTTCCAATTCCTTTGGTTACCTCTGGGCTTGTTTGTAGTTCTATATTGTTCACAATATCTAACTGGTTTCCTAACAGTCTTAACATTTGACTTAGGCCTGTTAGTGTTGTGATTGACTATCTTAGGAACACTTGTTCCTACTTTCTTAACCAATACAGGTTTAGACATAACCTGTATTTCTTCATCACTATCACTATCAGTTGTACAATCTTCAACAACTATAGCATCTCCTTTCTTAACAAAGGACACCTTGTCCTGATAAGATAAAGTTTTATCTAAACTTTTACTTACCTTTTCTATCTTAGGACTCTTAGTGGCCTTAGAACCATATTCCATGATTGGTTCTTGAAACTCAGCTAATCCTGTGTGTGCTAAATCAATACCTGGAGGTGAATGAACACCTTTGTATGGTGGGGGTACAGACTTAAATCCAACACCAGAATTAACCTTATCAATAACTTGGGCTTCCCAAAGCTTATTGAATCCTTCTGAGGAATGAGCTAAAACATCCACAGAAACCTTTACATTTTCTCTTTCATTTTTATGTTTAGCTAATGAATCATTCAACTCAACAATACACTCATCTCTGATCTTAATGTCATTTTTTAGTATATTGATGTCATTAGAAAAATGAGATTCATTATCTTTAAAATGTAAGACTTGTTTTTCTAAAACAGCTAGACCACTTTTGTGATTAGCCAAATTAAAAAGAGAATTAAGTAGCTCTTCTTTATGAGCTTCAAATCTCTTATTAAGGTCTTCATAAGCTTTAAGATTAGGACATGATTCAGTACAAGATGTAATATTGTTTACCTCTGAATCAGAATGGGCCATTAGAGCAAATTCATTGGCCAAAAGAGCAGCATTTGGTGGTGCATCCTCTTCAATAGCCATAGAGCTCCAATCATAACCAATATCATCAATAGCCAACATAGCCTTTGGCTCTTCAACAGTAACTTCCTTTCTCCTATCTTGCTTATACCGTGTGTTTCTATTCTCCTGCTTTCTTGGGCTTCTACACTCCTTAGCAAAGTGTCCTAACCTATGACAGTTGAAACACTCCACTTTCTTCTTATCAAACCCAGCAGTATCATTACCATTTATGGTAATTTGCTTCCCAGTTCTTTGCCAATGCTTCTTGGCCCTCATGCTGAGCAAAGCAACCTGCCATTTGATGTCCATCTCTTCCAAATCATCACCATCAACCTGCTCAAGGTCTTCATGATTTAGAGGAGAGCCACTAGACTGACTAGATATGAATACATAGAATGCTGGATCACCAAGTCCTGCAACAGTCTTTTGTGCACTAGTAGAAGGACCACCATTTGTAGCATTAGAAACACCTTCAACTTCTTCTACCTCTTCAGACTTACCAATACTAGGAGATGACAAAAGTGCCACGTTCCCAGAACTAGTACCATAAATTCCAGACTTTCTAAGACTTTGTTCAACAATTTTAAAGTTGTTGTACAAATCATTGAGCTTCATTGTTTCAATGTCTGGTTTGTTCATCCAGACAATAACATGAGTATGAAACTCATCAGGTAGACTTCTCAAAAACTTCATGTTGAGATCTTCCTTCTCTGTCTCAACACCCAACACAGCTAACTGACTGACAAGCTTATGTAATCTTGAGAATAGCTTATCAAGAGACTCATTACTAAAAGCAGTAAAGTTTTCAAATTGTTGCTTTAGTAGTGCCTTCTGTGTCTTTTTGGTAGTTTCATTACCACCAAAATATGCACAAATCTCTTCAAAAAGAGTTTTTGCATCAAGATACTTGTTAAATGATAGCATCTGCTCACTAGGAATGGTCATAAGCAACAAATTTCTTGCTTTCTGATCATTTCTCTTCAGTATCTTCTCTTCATTTGACACTGGTCCAGTATTTCTTTTCCTACTTGTTTTACCTTCTAGGACAACCTCTGAATAGCTTGGTGAAAAAGAATCACTATATATAATGATATCCCAAAGAGTGTAATCTTGGACCATGAAATATTGCTCAATTCTCATCCTCCATAACTCAAACTCATTAGGTTTGATCATGGGCAATTTTGCAGCAACATTTGTTTGAGCATCATGTGCATCCATTTCTGTTTCTTCTAATTCAATTATATCAACCTGGGCTCTGATACCAACTGAGAGGACCTGTGATACACGGTTAAGGTGGTTAAACCTTGTGTCTTTGTGTATGTGATATATTGAGTTAATATGATTAAGCACGCGGAATTTACTTAACCACACTTAGAAGGTTATGTATGTTATGGAAATGGAAGAATTATATTTGTTACTTAACAATGAACAAAGAAAGTTTTTCACTAAACGATTCAATATTATTCAAAATAATACGAGTGATCTTGTGTTTATCACTAGGGTTACAAAACCTTGAATCTTATGTTACAACTTGTGATTTGTGTTTGTTCTATGTCTTAACAAATTATGAGTGTGTCAGTTGTGTGTGTTAAAATCATTATTACCCAATATCCAAGTCTAAGATCTCTTTTATAGTTGCAAGAGATCTTTACAAATTGCTTAAAGTCTTGGTCGACTTACTTGGTTAACTTATGCTTATTGTGTGTCAGTACATAAGATACAACATGTATCTATGTATACAACTTGATAACTAAGCACATGGAGTAAGATATTATCTACCGTATATGTTTGACCAAAATACAATAAATATCTTTTCGATCTTATCCTATGAGTCACTGATCAGCAGTACCATATACAACTGGCAGTACCTTCTACTTGAACTAGCAGTACATTCTTGTTTTGGCAGTACCTTGATGTACTAGCAGTACCTTGATCATGAACTAGCAGTACCTTTGTCTTAGAGTAAATTCTAATACTCTAACTTCAGAATATTTAATTCCCAACAGCACGACTTGTCATAATAGTAATCATTTAGAGTATGTCTTATCAACAAACTATCCTTAACATCAATCATCTTAGGTAGATGATTATGTTGTTCAAAAGGTTTGTTAGAACTTTCCTTCCCAATGACAACTTGGAATAAGTCATTTAGTGCGTCAATCAATGAACGAATCTCGTTCTTGATTAGTGTGATTGAGTGAACAATTACACCTTAGGTTTTCGGTCGGGTTGTGACACTTACGTGTTAACATAGTTTAACCCATGCATGTCTTGCTATGTATATTCTATCCCTATAATGTTGCTCCTATACTGTTATATATTATGTTGCACGAAGCTAACCCTTGATGTAGGAAAAGCCTTTGTAAGAATTTGATCCATGGATCCGCTAGATACTAAGGTAAATAAACAAGGGGATTAAGTTACCATAGGGGAGCATTGAGCTAGGGGGAGCTCGGGAGTCTTTGAATACATAGCATGGAGTCGTCTTCACAAGTGTTGATAGAAGGCTTCACTAGGATGATGCAAGCTCGCCTTTCGGGGGAGAAAGGATATTAGTGCAATAAGGGGGAGTAGGGAGTAAATCCAAGGGAGCGCTCGAGGCAACTACCTTTTTGATTCGACAAAAGGGGGAGAAGGAAGTGTAAACAGGTAACTATTACATTTTACTATGTGTTACGGTTTACATATTTGTCATCATCAAAAAGGGGGAGATTGTTAGTGCAAATATTACGATATTTAAACTAAACGATTTCTTCGGTTTTAATAATGACAAACATGTAACTTGTAATATATAACGTAAAATGTGCAAGTTACATGTAAACACAAATCATCAATGCATACTTCATCAACACCTCCCGACATCTCAAGTATGCTTCAACGAAGTCGTAGATTTCCATCCCGACATAAATCACTCAAGGTATGGACAAACAAATCTACTACTTGACAAATGATCAAAGGATTATATTTTTCTAAACTTCACATTTTTATAAATGTGACAAAACATTTTTCAAAAATATATTTTACAAATTATTTTTGAATTAAAAAGAAATGTTTTATTTGGAAAAATCATTTCAAATTATTTTGAATTACCAACAGTCATTTTTCCCCCCAAAACAGCTCCAACTTCCCCAAATAAACCTTCCCCACTAAAGAAAAACGAAGGAGCGTCTACGGCACCATTAAATAGGTACGGCTCCATTAAATTTAACGGAGCCGTCGGGTATTTAGTGGAGCCGTGGGTCTGTAACGGTCAGATTTTCCTTTGCCTATAAATAGTGGACCATTCCACACTTCCAACTTGATTTTTCCAGTCCTTTTTCTCTGGTCTTATCCCTCTTCACTTAGATAACTTTCTTTGATCATTTGGAGAGTCTTAGGTTGTTTAAGAGTGATCCAATCATCCACTCAAGTGATCCTCTTCATTCCTCTTGATTAGCAAGAGAAGAACACAAAGTATCCTAGATACAAAGTGTTGTCATCCCTCTTGATTAGCAAGAGAAGAACACAAAGTATCCTATATACAAAGTGTTGTCATCCCTCTTGATTAGCAAGAGAAGAACACAAAGTATCCAAGTAGATACAAAGTGTTGTCATCCCTCTTGATTAGCAAGAGAAGAACACAAAGTATCCAAGTAGATACAAAGTGTTGTCATCCCTCTTGATTAGCAAGAGAAGAACACAAAGTATCCAAGTAGATACAAAGTGTTGGAGTTGTTAGGTCTTGTAACATTTGTTACACTCTTGATTGTATCATAGAATACATCAAGATTACTTTTCTTTTGTGAGAGAGTGAGTCAAGATCATTGTGATCTTAAGAGATAGTGAAGATCTCTTGAAGCCATTGGGCTTGTGTGATTGATCATGTGGATCAAGGGTAGATCGGGTAGATCGTGGTAGATTGGTGCTAGCTAAGATTAGCACTCGACATCTAGCTTAGTGTCGGAAATAGGATAAGCGACGTGTAAGGTGTAGATCGGGTAGATCATGGTAGATTGGTGCTAGCTAAGATTAGCACTCGACATCTAGCTTAGTGTCGGAAAACAAGTTAAGCGACGTGTAACGGTTTTCTCCGCCTGAAGGGAGTTTGTTGATTAGTGAAGTAACTCTCGAGTTGGGTACTCGGGGAGTGGAGTAGGGCGAAGAGGAGCTTCGTGACCGAACCACTATAAATCACCGTGTCTGGTTTGCGCCTTCTAACTTATCTCTTTACTTTCATTTTATTCCTTATCGCTTTATGTTTATATTTGCATTGTGTTTATGCTTGTGTGGCTAGTTGCTTATGTTATGTATGTGTCATGGTTGATTGTGCTTGTGTTGTAGTTTAATTTATTCATCCCTAGATGATACATAACCATTGTTGACACTTTTCATATTACGTCACACTTGATCGGTTATTTGATACAAAAAGTTTTAAGTTTTTAAAGGGAAACGTATTCACCCCCCCTCTACGGTTTCCACAAGACCCAAGACTGCAAGGCCACAGGAGCCAACCTGCAACCAGTGGCCGTAGTATGCCATGGATGTGGTAAGAAGGGGCACTACAAGAACCAGTGTCCGAATCAGGTTGCCAACCCCGTCAACAATGCTCGCGGGAGAGCATATGTACTAAGAGATGGAAATGTCGAACAAGATCCCGATGTCGTGACGGGTACGTTTCCCCTTAATAACCACCTTGCTAAAGTTTTATTTGATTCTGGAGCCGACAAAAGTTTTGTATCTTCTTCATTTGCATCTCTACTTGATATTACCCCGACTAAATTGAACACCACCTACGAAATAGAACTAGCTGACGGCAAACTAGTAAAAACTAACACCGTAATCCGAAACTGCACCCTGCTTCTACTAAACCAACCGTTTGACATAGACCTCATGCCCATCCAGCTTGGTAGTTTTGACGTAGTCATCGGCATGGATTGGTTATCCAAGAACCACGCTAGAATAATATGCGACGAGAAAGTTGTTCACATCCCATGTGAAGGAGAAACTTTAGTCGTCCGCGGAAAATGGAGTAAGACTCGACTGAGTATCATATCATGCTTCAAAACAATGAAGTATATCAAACGAGGATGTCTTGCATTTCTGGCACAAGTAACCGAGACGAAGTCGGAGGAGAAGCGACTAGAAGATGTACCGATAGTTAGAGATTTTCCTGAAGTATTTCTCGAAGACTTGCCTGGCCTCTCGCCAATCCGACAAGTAGAATTTCAGATCGAACTAGTGCCAGGAGCAGCACCGGTGGCACGAGCACCTTATAGGTTGGCACCATCCGAGATGAAAGAACTGTTAGAGCAATTGCAAGAATTGTCAGATAAAGGATTCATACGCCCGAGTTCTTCGCCATGGGGAGCTCCGGTGCTGTTTGTCAAAAAGAAGGATGGATCCTTTCGAATGTGCATCGATTATCGCGAGTTGAACAAGCTCACCGTGAAGAACCGATACCCACTGCCTAGAATCGACGACCTGTTCGACCAACTGCAAGGATCGAGTGTATACTCGAAGATTGATTTAAGGTCAGGGTACCATCAGCTGAGAGTTAAGTAGGAAGATATACTGAAGACTGCATTTCGTACACGATACGGGCACTACGAGTTCCAAGTGATGTCATTTGGACTGACGAACGCACCAGCCGTGTTCATGGACCTAATGAACCGAGTGTGCAAGCCATATTTGGACAAGTTCGTAATTGTGTTCATAGATGACATCCTCATCTACTCCCGTAGCAAGGAAGAACATGCAGAGCATTTGAGAACTATCCTAGGACTGCTCAAAGGAGAGAAACTGTATGCCAAATTTTCCAAGTGTGATTTTTGGATTGAGAAAGTGCAATTTCTGGGGCATGTCATCAACAGCAAAGATATTCACGTGGACCCCGCAAAAATCAAAGCTGTTAAGAATTGGGCATCTCCTACAAACCCCACGGAGATACGTCAATTTTTAGGTCTTGCTGGGTACTACCGGAGATTCATCGAGGGTTTCTCTAAGATCGCCAAACCTTTGACGGAATTGACACAAAAGAAGAAGAAGTTTGACTGGGGAGAAGAGCAAGAGACGTCATTCCAACTGTTGAAACAAAAGCTTTGCGAAGCTCCGATCTTAGCACTACCCGAAGGAAGTGAAGACTTCGAGGCGTATTGCGATGCATCGTGCCAAGGCTTGGGAGCCGTATTAATGCAAAGGAGTAAGGTTATCGCATATGCTTCCCGACAGCTCAAAACCCACGAAAAGAACTACACGACCCACGATCTTGAGTTAGGGGCAGTGGTGTTCGCTCTTAAGATGTGGAGACACTATTTGTATGGCACCAAGTGCAAGGTGTTTACAGATCACAAGGGCCTTCAACACATACTAGATCAGAAGGAGCTGAACATGCGACAACGCCGATGGTTGGAGTTACTCAGTGATTATGATTGTGAGATTCGTTATCATCCCGGAAAGGCAAACGTAGTGGCTGATGCCTTAAGTCGAAAGGAACGAATCAAACCCCTTAGAGTTCGATCTTTGGGAATTACATTTAGGTCACCACTCCCAGCCAAAATTTTAGAAGCTCAGGCCGAAGCCCTGAAGGAAGAAAACAGACCAAATGAGAAAATCTATGGAATGCCGAAAAACGAGAACGGTTTAGTGAGAAGGCAAGACGGGATTCTGTGTTTCAATGACAGAAAATGGATTCCACTTTACGGAGGAATACGTGATCTTATCATGCACGAATCCCACAAGTCAAAATATTCCATTCATCCAGGGTCTGATAAGATGTATCAGGATCTCAAGAAGTTGTATTGGTGGTCAAACATGAAGGCCGACATCGCTGTGTATGTCAGAAAATGTTTGACATGTGCTAGAGTAAAAGCAGAACACCAACGGCCGTACGGCATGTTAACACAACCAGAGATTCCAACATGGAAATGGGAAAGGATTACAATGGACTTCATCACGAAGCTACCTAAAACCTCGGGTGGACTTGACACCATTTGGGTCATTGTTGATCGTCTCACTAAATCTGCGCACTTCCTTGCAATCAAAGAAACTGACAGTATGGATACCATTGCGCGATTATATTTGAAGGAAATAGTCTCACGACATGGAGTGCCGGTTTCCATCATCTCCGACCGAGATAGTCATTTTACGTCAAACTTCTGGCGGTCGTTGCAGAAGGCTTTGAATACACAGTTAGATATGAGTACCGCCTACCACCCGCAGACTGATGGTCAGAGTGAGAGAACTATCCAAACCTTGGAAGACATGCTGCGAGCATGTGTGATCGACTTTGGAAAAGGATGGGGTAAAAACTTACCGTTAGTAGAGTTTTCATACAACAATAGTTATCACGCTAGCATTAAAGCTGCTCCATTCGAAGCACTTTATGGTAGGAAATGTCGTTTACCCATCTGTTGGACTGAAGTTGGGGATGCACAAATCACCGGGCCTGAACTCATTCACGAGACCACCGAAAAGATTGTCCAAATCAAACAACGCTTACAAGCCGCCCTGGACAGACATAAAAGTTATGCCGATGTGAGAAGAAAACCCATGGAGTTTCAAGTTGGGGACAGAGTCATGTTGAAGGTATCTCCTTGGAAAGGAATGATTAGATTTGGGAAGCGTGGTAAGTTGAATCCCAAATACGTCGGACAATTCAAGATCCTAGAAAGGGTTGGTCCAGTAGCGTACAAACTTGAAATCCCTGAGGAGCTCAGTAGAGTACACAATACCATTCACGTATCAAACCTGAAAAAATGTTTATCAGATGAAACCCTTATCATTCCGTTCAAAGAAATTCGGCTTGATGAGAAGCTCAATTTTATAGAGGAACCAGTAGAAATTATGGACCGAGATGTGAAACAACTAAAACTAAGCCGCATTCCCATCGTCAAAGTTCGATGGAACTCAAATAGAGGACCAGAGTACACGTGGGAACGAGAAGATCGAATTCGTGCCAAATATCCACACCTCTTCACCGAGGCAACACCAACCACTACCACGGACTAAGAATTCCGGGACGAAATTCAGAATTAGGAGTAGGTACTGTAATAACCCAAAATTTTCGAGTTATTAACTTTCTGTAAACCCGAAGCAATTGATTATGAACTTTAATCAAGTTATTTTATTCACCTTTGCATTCGAAATATTACTATATATTTTTTTACTGAGAAATAACTAGTGAGATTACAAAACGAACCCTGTGACAAAACTCACGTTCCATTTTCACTGGAACTGCACGCGTACCGACACCGTGATAGTATGGCATGAGTGAATAAATCAAACGAAGAACGTACAAAACGAACCATAAAAATAAATACGAACTCAGGAATAAAAACAAATAATTCATGAAGACTCTAAACTCTCGAGTTAGAGATATTTAAACGGAGGTAAAACCGACACTGTCTAACAAGACTCGGGTATTTAAAAACACAAAACATACTTTACTAAATTTTTAACAACACTACTACATTTTAAATTATACACTACTAATAGATAAAACTAAAATATGTATTGCAACTATATTTGTTTTTCTCCTATTTTGTCGGCACCTTCCTACCCATTTTAATACTTCTCTGCTGCTACTTTATCTCTTCTTCTTTGACACTATCAACATTTCACCAAACCAATATTTTTTTTCTCACTTTATACATCTATTGCTACTTTCTTTTCTTTCTTCCTTGTTATAGTCGCCACACCCATCTTCCCCAAAAAGACACCATCTTTGATCCATCACTTTCCTCCCTCACTACTCTTGTCGCTATAATTGCTTTCCCAAAAACCCAGAAACCGAACCATCACCATCCATAATTAATTAGAGTTGACCGAATAAGCTTTGTCCCATTCTTAGTCACAAGAGTTCATAAAAATTTGAAGCATAAGTATAAGGATAACACACCGATTAGGAAGGTTGGTTTTCCCACAACCCGAAAGCTCGTATGGAGCTATTCTCCTCAATCCAGCATAAATCCGAGCCTTCCAGGGAGAGATCGAATCACAACATTCATCACCAAACACCACAAAAACTGAGAAGTTCTCAAGTGAGGATAAAAGTGAAGGTTGTGATTCGGTTTGGAAGCTAGGATTGCTCGGGTTGGAGCTTTTGGATTCGGGTTTGGAGAACTTGATTAGTGTTCGAGACATCCCACCAATTTCAGGTTAATTTTTACTTAAGATTGATTTATATTTTTTTACTTTCATTCGAATTATAGGAATTGGAAAATCTGGATTAGATTAGGACATTTGTAGTTTTGATTGGTAAAGTTAAAGTATGTTGAGAACTTAGAATAAGTTGCGAATAGGGTTTTGATTTAAGTTAGTCGAATGTGATTATGTCGAATGTTAAGAAAACTGTGAATAAGTTGCGGGTTGGAGTAGTCAAGTGTAGTTTAGATGTCAAATGGGTCGAACTAGGATTTGGTGGAAATACGAGTCGATAGTTAAGAACTTTTGCGTTAAGCAGTGATTTAAAAATAGTCAAATATGGTCAAAATGATTTTAAAATGGGTCGAAAGGAAAGTTTTGACTTAAAAAGGTTATTAAGTTGCTTTGATTTCGAAATTGTTAAAAGGTTACTAAGAGATAGCAGTAAAAATAGTCGAAACCATTTAGACCCTGGTCTAGCCTTGTATATTCAACCCCTTAGAAACTCAACGACTTAAGCTCGAGTGGTACTCGAGAGTCGTCCAGCAGGCAAGACTGCAGCTTTAACCTTAGTAGTACTCGAACCTCGCCAAAGTTTCCATTGAGATAGTCTTTTGTTATACTACAAATGGTTATTTTGCTTCGAACTAAAATACCAGGAAAACCACAAACCTCAAAACATATAACCTGCATATTTGCTACAAATGAAATTGGGATTCAAAGTATAACACTGGGCCGAAGCCCAGTAAATAATAAAGGAGTAGAGGCTTGTGTGATTTTTGTACCGGGCCAAAGCCCACAAGGGGATTAGGTTGCACTTGAACTCGGGCCACAGGCCACTGTGATTTAAATAAAAACTAGAGGGTGCGTTTGAGTTTATAAATTAACAAGAGGGATGTCTCATTTATTTTAGAGACATGTAATGAAACCCGAACTAACGACAAGTCGGATATTAACTATTAAAGTTGTGACAAAAACGACTAGCCGAAATACTAAAAACTATTATACGTCAATAATAATTACGCCGCAAAATGAATGATTAACACGCGCCACAACAACATGATCATTTTGAAAATATATGTAAACTATTTTTACGTTCACCAAATCTTAAATGCGAACTAAATCATGCCATACTAATCTAGGTCACGCGTTGAAGTTACTACACACCATTTGATTCCATTGCATCACAGATTTCTACTACTACCAAGGTGAGTTCATAGTCCCACATTTTACTATGTTTTCAAATCCCGTGGGGAGATACATGCTATAAATCTGAACACAAGTATTTTTCTGTTTGCTTCCCTGATTGATATTGCTAAGTTAATATTGCCTAAGTTACCACCCTGCCAATGAAAAGTCCCTTATATCATGAACCATTAATCACTTGCGAGTGAACGCGAATTTTGTGAATAGATCTATTGGGAATTGACAACCCATTTGTACTAGCCGGATAGATAGCCATTGTGTTAGCCGGATTGATAGACAAATGCACTTTATTCGAATTATGAGTATGGCAAAACTCCTACGACAAGGGCATTTAATATTATTACCCCTACAAGTTAAGGTTTGCGTGTCATGAGGCTTAGGGCAATATTTGTTTATATATCACCCCGCATTATCATTGCTTTTCCACTACTATTTAACTTGTGTTCAAACTATTACAAATTAAACACTATGGATTCACTCAACCTTTGTGTTGACGTTTTACGCATGTTTTATCTCAGGTATCTAACGAAGCTAATGGCACGGAGTGGAACAGGGCCCCCTTTGGACGATGTCCAAAAACAAATGTTTTCATTCATCTTAAACATTTTCATTTTGTACTTTTAAATATTATGATTCTGTTGTTGACAACTCTGATTTTAAATTGATGAATGATAACAAATTTTCACAAAACGTCTCTTTCGAGTCGTTTTCTATAATTATGACTACGATCTAAGATGTAATACCCCAAATTAGACTTCCGCTGCTTCATTACGATTTTCGGGGTGTTACAACCCTCGGGACGTTTCACAGTCTTATCAGCCAGTTCAATAATTAACTTATTGGGAGCTAATTTTCCTAAACCTAAAGTGGTGAAGGTCTTATAGGGCTGATGCGTGTGCTGTTATGCTCTAATTCTATATCCACGATGTGTCGTTGTGGTTTTAGCAGTATTCAAGTTTTAAATCTATATTTAGCCGACTTATCAATAACACACACTTTAACGAGCAGTGTACCCGGTCAGTATGAATATAATGGTAAGTAGAGTGTCGATCACTAAGAGTGGAACGTATTATCTAGTTATTCTAATCAGTATTTTAATATCTTAAGTTAGCTATACAACTAATCTAACCGAAGGGGGGTTCAGCCTGAGAGACTGGCACGGTTTGGTTATGATTAAATATAAACTAAACTAATAAGCACGAATCAGCGATTAGTACACACGTACACAGATAAATACTTGAGACAATAAGAAGACCTGTCTTGATAGTTAAGCAGCTTGTCACTTGTTTTATTGCTAGTTTTATATGAAGTGTATAGTTCGATGCGACGCACCGAGATTTAACCCTTTCTCGTTGGCTCTAATCGTATCGGCGAGTAAACCCTTAATGATTACTTATGTCTATCCTACTTACCCTTTCTTCCTACTTTTCTACAGACGATAGAATGCATAGGCGATAAAATAAATAGGCGAGGACAGAGGCATGGCGACCTGATCAATGCTCAGCTAGACACAGAGGTTATCAATGCACTAATAAAAGTCACCAAAGACATCAACATATAAACTTTAATTAATGGGAAAGCAATTTTAAGGGGAGTTGAAGTGCATGATTAAATCAATGACACAAGCCCATCAATCCTGATAAATTAAAGTGTACTAATACAATAAAACAAAAATACTTAATGAATTAAATACATACAGGACCTTCTTACAGCTCTTGTATCTTCGTTCAAGGTGCGTCTTATGCTGCTACTTCGTCTGAATTCGGCCTAGGGTTTTTGTGGTCTTCGCTCTTCTTGTGTATTAGGCTCTCGAAATTCGTCTGACCTTGGGGTATTTATAGTTTCTGTCTGAGGGTTAGATGCGGCGCATAGAATAAGTAGATGCGGCGCATTGACTTAACTTCGCGTGGGGTCCAAGATTAATATATTCAGGAATATTCGTATACCGCCAGAAGATGCGGCGTAACTCCATTCTTGTATGCGGCGCATGTCCTTGCTGTCTTGGATCGTAGCTTGTGAAATCTTGATAGTGATGCGCCGTATGTTAGGAGTAGGATGCGGCGTATCTGGAGCAGAATGATCTTGATCTTGTACATTTCAGTAGACTCTTAACTTCTTGCTTGTTTTGCTCCATAATTAGTCCAAAATCGCCAAGTTTCACATAATACTTGTTTTTACCTGAGAATTACAAAAGTAAACATTAACGTATCAATTCTCACAGATAATATAATAAAACAAGTCAAATAAATAGGATAAATGATGGTAATAAAATGTACTTATTTGAGTTCATCAAATATCCCCCACTTAAACTTTACTTGTCCCCAAGTAAACCTTAGAATTAATCTTATGAAAATGTATCCTAAAAGATATTAGGATTTATTTTTTATATTTAAGCATGTATTCATTTTGTCATAATCACACAACCAAACACTTAACGAATTAGAAATAAAATAAAATATTTTGATAAAAGCAAATCTAATCGTTTAACTGTCCAGTCGTGACGAATATTCTATCATAAGCTTGGCAAGTATACGCATCTCCCCCACTAAAGCCAAGGAATAACTAGTCTAAAGCAGTAAAAAGGGTTTGTAGGTTAAGGGTTAATCATTCTCCTTAATCTCTATCGATCTCAAATTCCAGAAAAGGCGACAAAATCACAAATACATGATCGAATCCACGAATACGATACTTGCAATTGCTCAAATCCTTAACTCGAATAGGCTAAAGATAGGACCAAGTAATCTTTACCAATAATATTATATCAAAAAAGGCGACAAAATCATAAATACATAGCCGAATCCACGACTACGATACTTAAGATTGCTCAAATCCCTAATCTCAATAAATCAAAGGTTTGGATAAAGAATAATATAGGGTATGGATAATATTTGGGATACAAATTGGTGTAAAATGAAAAATAAACAAAACAGATAAATTAAAATCCTAAGTGTGGTAAATTGCTATCCCAACCATCCCATGAATAAGACTCATATCATTGAATAACTCACGCTTTAACACTTGAAACACACGCTTTAGGTAGACATGAATTATACTCAACAAGATCTCAATCAAAGAATAACCTTAGTTGGCGTTCCCATAACGTCCAACTCCTATTCAATCCATAAATATAATATATAAAAAATAGTGGTGATATCGACCACTTAATACAAAACTTTACATAAGTTGGTTAAAACAAACATCCAACTCTCCTATTTTTTTTTTCTTTTTTTCTTTTTTTTTTTTTTTTTTTTTTTTTTTTTTTGAACTTGAAAGATAAACATAGATGTTTAAAATTTCACCACATCACTATAACGATAACTCTGGATAATTTTTCCATACTTTTCATGACTTCAGAAATAATGGTAATAGTGAAAGTAGTAAACACACGAAAAATAAACTCAAAGATATACAATATTTACTTTCACTCCAATTGCATTGTGCAATTTCCTGACTCAACCAAAGATAATGAATTACGCACGCGAACATAGGTAATGTAAGGAAACACACTTTGCCTAAAGCAATTAACCAACGACGAATTTTAATTTACAGGGTAGGCTAAGGTGTAAAGGTGTAACGAAACATTATAACAAAGGTGTAAGAAACGAAAGGAATGGCTCTGAGTGTTTTTCTAGGGGTATCTTACTCTAAAAGTGAGAGTAACAAAAGGGTTTATACGGGGGTTAACTAACCAGTGTAGTTAGCTAATATCACAAAACATATAAAGGCTATTTGGGTGTAATCCTAGAAATTTACCAATTTAGACAAGTCATTCCAATTATAAAGATAATACTTATTATGGTGGTCTCGAATAGTATACAAGCCAAGTTCTAAAGTTTACAAGTCACCGGCACACTCATAGATTTGTGAATTTTGAAAAGTTCACAATTTTTGAAAATAATGTTATGTGTGCAGCTATGTAATTTAGACTTTAATCAAAAACATGCTAAAAATTTTAAATTTTGATATATTAAGCGCATTTTAAGCATATTTTGAAAAAGTTTAGGACAAGTAAGTGTTCTAATTCTCCAATCCCCCCACTTAAGTTAAACAACGTCCTCGTTGTTTGTAACAAAGATTAAAAACTGGAAAATAAAAGAATTAGAACAGAAAAACTCCCCTGAGATTTGCTCGGTATGATCCTCCATTATTTGTGTAAGAGCAAAAATCAACTTCCTTGTGGATGAGAACGTTTAAGCTTCATATTTGATGTATCCACAGGAAATGCAGGAATCTATAATACCATCAAGACTTTAACACACCTGAGTTAAGAAGGTTCAAACTTGCATAATACATTAGTAGTTAGTAAAAATAAAACATAAAAATTAAACTGAAAATCATCAGGTCAGTCGATACGCCGTATCTTATGGAAGAAGATACGCCGTATCGAGCCTGGAATAATTACGAATCAGAATAGAAGATGCGTCGCATCCTTAACCAGGGATGCGCCGCATTAAAATAAACTGACAGAAAGTTTTTAAAGTTAAAAATAAAAATGCAGAAAATAAAGTAAGATATGACCATTGCAGGAGATGCGTCGCATCTTAGGATTGAGATGCGCCGTATCTTCTGCGGGCCTGACTGACTCGACACAGAACAGAATAGTAAAAATTTTCCGGGTTGTCTCCCGGTAAGCACTTGTCTTTATTCAAGAGTCTTCAAGTTAGACTCACGTTCAGCTCCTTATTTTGTTCTTGTTACGTGCCATCCTTCTTCTTTCATCCGAAATATGTTCCCGTATAGCTCCGCAACATTTTCTTCCGTACGACTTGATCTAATAAATTTTTTGGTCTTTATCGCAACATATTCTTCATCAGGTCCCACAGAATATTTGATGATTTTAAATTTTTCAGAAATAATCATGGGTGGCTTATTATAAGGGATCCCAAGTAGTCGACATTTTCTCTTGGTGAATTCTTTTTCGTCTTTATCAACAAACTTAAAATAAGGATCCTTATTCAGATAGTCATCAAGTTCATCAATCAATTCTTCTCGCGACTCATCGTTATTAGCAGAGGGATCATAATTAACCAGGTTAAAGGATTGATAATAATCTTGAATCTCATCCCACTCTTTTATCAATTCCCATTGTAGGCGTCGACTAAGCTTAGTGTAATCATCAAATTGTCCATGCACCCATTCCCAGAAAGTAGTGTCCGATGCTCCCTTAAGTTCTTTTAAGTAGTTGATTCTACCTTTTTCTTGCAAAGCCTCAGCTTTACGTGGGCAGTCTTCAACTTTTTCATACCAATCGTCATCTTTAAAGTATACATCGTTTCCAACCCGTTTCATTCCAATTATACTTCCCCCATTACAGGTTCCATCATTCTTATAATCACAGGTTGGCCATACACTACTTCCATCCTTGAAACAGAAAGGTGTACAAGTGTGATTAATATGCTCAAATTCCCATGGTTTATCCCAAACCCATGGTATTTGGTCATTCCATTCGTAGTACCAGGTGTTTTTGAAATCATCATAAGTTTTGAATCCTGGTAGATCTCCAGTAAGCACATCAGCGTCGACTTGAAGAAGGTAATTAAATTCTTTGAATTGTTTGCACAAAGGTGTCTCATAATTGAACACATCAATGTCTATGCTGAATAATTCTTCAATGCCTTCCTCGATCGTTGAATTGTCATCTGACGATCCATTGTTGCTCTCTACTTCCTCATCATCCCCTCTCATCCAATATACCCATAACACATCTTTAGTAGCTCGGTCCATGCTCTTATGGTTATTGAACTTACTAGCCAACCAATTTGAAAAATCAACATTGTTAGGATCGTGGTTAACGTCAAAGCTAGTGTTACCAATCATGTTCCTTCTGATTTCCATGAACTCATTAAATTATCCTTTAAAACTTCGTGTCAACCATGAGGTCACAATCCGTCTGAATTCATTCCTAGGAGCAAATTTCGGATCACCGTATTTAAGTTCAAGCCACTCTTCCAAAGAGATATCCATCAACCTTACCAACTTTCCATGAAATAGTATCTCCGATTCACCATACATTCTTTCGTTATCCAGATAGCTCTTATCAAATCCCCAATACTGTTCGGAATAAGGCATATAAGAAGTTTGTAAAGGTTGGACTTCATAGCTTTTGTTGCTCGATTTGTTGACTATATTTGCTGAGTTCATGTATTCAATTTGGAATTTCCCATCTTTTTCTTCGATAGTAGTCCAAGTTAATCCTTTAGATTCAATGATGGGCCATAAGAGTAACAATTCATCTTCGGTGTAGCTCATTAGTAAATCATAAGAGAATATCCCATCTTCAATATTGCATAAGCGTTTGAATTCCTTATAAGTAGCTTCAAGAGGGGTCTCCCAAGAGAATAAATCGGCATTAATCATGAGCACATTGAAGTTGACATCTTCAAAAACTTCCACTTCGAATGAATCCAAAAGCAAGAGTTCCTTAGCAAGATATCCGTTCACTGACATGTCTTCCATAGCAAAACCTGTCATCATAGGTAAAATCGTAAGTAGGATTTGTTCGCTAGAAGAGAAATTAATGAATTTAGAAACGGATATAAGAATAAAAATAACTGATATCTGCAGATGATGCGCCGTATCCAAAAAGTTGGATACGCCGTATCTTATAATCGTTAAAATTTAATCAGACTTTTATTCAGAAAGTAGATACGCCGCTAAGAATTAGAATGCGCCGTATCAATTTTAAGTTATCAAAAATCAACTATATTTATTAAAATTAAATGCGTCGTATTAACAAAAGTTAATGCGCCGTATTTTCGTTACGTTTCAAAATACAAGATTTTTGATTCAGAAGATGCGCCGTATCGATAAAAATCGATGCGTCGTATCTGTTTAATAATTCGAAAACTGTTTTTTTTAATTTAAATAATAGATACGCCGTATCTGTAAAAACAGATGCGTCGTATGGCGTTATCGTTTAGAAAAATTTCTTATTAAAAACAGAATACGCCGTATCTTGGGGAAAGATGCGCCGTACTCGAATTTATTAAACACGTTGTATTTTATAAAAATTAAACGCAATACGCTGTCTCTATGAAAATAGATGCGCCGTATCGTTTATATTAGCTCAGTACAACGATAGCAGAATACAAGAAAAATATGGAAAATAAAAACAAAAATAAAATCAAACAAAAAGAAACACAAATTAAAGAAAATAAAAACACACAAAATAGAAAATATGCAAATAATACAATGAATGCAATTTAACTAATATACAACAGAGTTAGCGGTTAGAATAAAAAAAACTAAAAAGAAAACCTAATTAAAATACTAATCAAATTAACAGATAATAACAATTCACTCCCCGGCAGCGGCGCCAAAAACTTGATGCGTGTGCTGTTATGCTCTAATTTTATATCCACGATGTGTCGTTGTGGTTTTAGCAGTATTCAAGTTTTAAATTTATATTTAGCCGACTTATCAATAACACACACTTTAACGAGCAATGTACCCGGTCAGTATGAATATAATGGTAAGTAGAGTGTCGATCACTAAGAGTGGAACGTATTATCTAGTTATTCTAATCAGTATTTTAATATCTTAAGTTAGCTATACAACTAATCTAACGCAAGGGGGGTTCAGCTTGAGAGACTGGTACGGTTTGGTTATGATTAAATATAAACTAAACTAATAAGCACGAATCAGCGATTAGCACACACGTACACAGATAAATACTTGAGACAATAAAAGACCTGTCCTGATAGTTAAGTAGCTTGTCACTTGTTTTATTGCTAGTTTTATATGAAGTGTATAGTTCGATGCGACGCACCAAGATTTAACCCTTTCTCGTTGGCTCTAATCTTATCGGCGAGTAAACCCTTAATGATTACTTATGTCTATCCTACTTACCCTTTCTTCCTACTTTACTACAGACGATAGAATGCATAGGCGATAAAATAAATAGGCGAGGACAGAGGCATGGCGACTCGATCAATGCTCAGCTAGACACAGAGGTTATCAATGCACTAATAAAAGTCACCAAAGACATCAACATATAAACTTTAATTAATGGGAAAGCAATTTTAAGGGGAGTTGAAGTGCATGATTAAATCAATGACACAAGCCCATCAATCCTGATAAATTAAAGTGTACTAATACAATAAAACAAAACTACTTAATGAATTAAATACATGTAGGACTTTCTTACAGCTCTTGTATCTTCGTTCAAGGTGTGTCATGTGCTGCTACTTCGTCTGAATTCAGCCTAGGGTTTTTGTGGTCTTCGGTCTTCTTGTGTATTAGGATCTCAAAATTCGTCTGACCTTGGGGTATTTATAGTTTCTGTCTGAGGGTTAGATGCGGCGCATAGAATAAGTAGATGCGGCGCATTGACTTAACTTCGCGTGGGGTCCAAGATTAATATATTCAGGAATATTCGTATGCCGCCAGAAGATGCGGCGTAACTCCATTCTTGTATGCGGCGCATGTCCTTGCTGTCTTGGATCGTAGCTTGTGAAATCTTGATAGTGATGCGCCGTATGTTAGGAGTAGGATGCGGCGTATCTGGAGCAGAATGATCTTGATCTTGTACATTTCAGTAGACTCTTAACTTCTTGCTTGTTTTGCTCCATAATTAGTCCAAAATCGCCAAGTTTCACATAATACTTGTTTTTACCTGAGAATTACAAAAGTAAACATTAACGTATCAATTCTCACAGATAATATAATAAAACAAGTCAAATAAATAGGATAAATGATGGTAATAAAATGAACTTATTTTAGTTGATCAAGGGCATAACACTAACGCTAGCTCCTAAGTCAGCTAAGGCTTTGCTAAAAGACATATCATTAATATGACAAGGTAAAGTAAAACTCCCTGGGTCTTTTTCTTTATGAGGCAAGGCGTTGTGATCAGTTGCAGAGCACTCTTCTTTCATAGTAGCCTTGATCTCCTCTTCAATTCTTGACCTTTCCTTGAGTAATATTTTTAAACTGATAGAAGAGTTAAAGAAAAACTTTGGCTTTTCAGTCTTAGCAACATCAAATAATTGTCCAGGAAAGGGTACATTAGGCGCCACTTCTTTAGTGGTGGTGATCGCCTTGACATGGTCTCTTGGATTGGTCTCAGTTGAGCCAAGTAAGCTTCCAAATCGCCTCTCTTGAAGTACCTTGCTTATTTGACCGATTTAAAGTTCCAATGCTTTGATCGAAGCTCCTTGATTTCTGATGGAAACATCGGTTGAAGAACGAATTTCTTTGATCAAAGCAGCATTTTCTTCATGTCTTTTTGCAGCATCAACCATGAGTTGCTTCATGGATTCTTCCAAAGCTTGTCTTTTTTCTTGATATAATGAATTTATGTTGTCCCTTTGGTAGAATCCTGGAGCAGCTGCTCTATACCTTCTTGATGGTTGAAATGGCTAGCCAAATTGAGTGTAGTATGCTTCTTCAAGTGATTCTCCTTCTTTCTTGGATGGACAATCTTTAGTGTAATGGGGTCCATTTCATAATTCACAACCAACCTGAGCAGCATATACTTTCTCATCCATCGTCTTCAGATCTCTACTAAGGTTGTTTAACTGAGCTTGAATGATAGCGTACCCATCAGAAGTATCGCTGCTCTTAGATCTAGTAGAGGTTCCATCATGCCACTTTTGAGAATGATCAACCATTTCTTGGATGGCTTTCCTAGCATTGGCTGCACTCATCTAAGGTACAACCCCCTTAGAATCCAAAATCTGGCGAGTAGGCACATCCAGACCCTGATAAAACAAAATCACCTCCTGCATAGTAGTTAAATGATGTTGAGCACATTTCAATAATAGATATTTGAATCATTCCCAAGCCTGATAAAGAGTGTTGATCCCAACACACGAGCTTGTAGCCGAAACTTTGACAATACTAAAGAGTATGCAGAATCTACTCTTTAATACTTAGAAGAATATTAACAATGTATTGTATTGATCAATGAAACAGTAAACTTGTATGAACAATGATATCACCAAAACTCTTCAATATTATTATATCAATAATATGAGTACTCTGTGTAGTACTAGGGTTTACAAACAACCTTGAAGCTTATATCAAAAACACATCTACTGAGATTATAACCTAGGACCTCCTTTTATACACTAAGGAGTCTTTTACAAGATAACTACAAATCTTCTACACTATTAAACTTATACGTATCTTTCTAACTAAATAGAATATACACAGAATATCTTGATACATATCACTTCACACTTCTTTATCTTCTTAGCAATACTATCTTCCTTCAGCAGTCTTCAACAGTCTTCAGTTAATACACTGGCAGTACTAACTTTTACTCTAGCAGTACTAATTGATTAGTACTGGTAGTTATATCTTGAGCAGTACTAACTGTTTTGGCTTGATAGTACTAAGTGTTCAGACATTTAATTCCCAACAATCCTCCCCTAAACTTGTGATTTACCTCCAAATCATCAAGTTTTTTGAATTAAATCTTTGATTCTGAGAGGATTCTTCCAAACACTTCATCTTTTTTCAGCCTGCATAAATATCTTCCTTAGCAGTTCTCTTGCCATCTCAGTATACTCATCCACCAATAGCTTTGCAGCTAACATCAAAGTGAGTGTACCCCTTGATAGTGGATATTCCTTCTCCACCAGCATATAGATATCAGTTCCAGCTTTTGTAGATACATGATGAACACCACATGTATCATACAATCTCCATTGCAGACCTTGATTTCCTGCCTGAAACTT
Source organism: Artemisia tridentata subsp. tridentata (assembly GCA_021014915.2). NCBI lineage: Eukaryota > Viridiplantae > Streptophyta > Magnoliopsida > Asterales > Asteraceae > Artemisia > Artemisia tridentata. Next base: position 419,726,036 of record CP139509.1, read on the forward strand.
CCATATCTTATCACCTTCATCTGGCTCAAAAATCCTTTCAATTCTACCCATAACATTCTTTCTTTGTCATCAGTTGGCTCTGTTGAGTTGAATATTTCTTTCACCAATTCCCATAGCTTCACCAGATCATCCCTGTCAAAATCCTTCAGTATATCATCAAAGAATTGGTATACCTCAGAATGGTTTCCAACTCTTATTATCTTCCAGAATTTCCCTATGTCATCAGTATAGATCTCCCCGTCTATGATTGGATATTTGGTCTGTAAAGCTTCTACATTCAACCCTTCTTCAGGAACTATGATCATCATCTGATTTAGCTCTTCTTCAGTCAACTCTTTTTCTTGCTCTTCTGCTGTGGATAGGTCTTCACTGACTTTTTGTTTCTTAGAAGATTCTGATTCCATGGTTATTCCAGCTCTCTTAACTCTTCTGCTTTCTTCTTCAGTTTCCATAGGAATAAAATCTTGAATCTTCTTGTAAGCCTTAAAGTATAAACCTTCAATTTCTTTATATGGTCTGCCTGCAAGTTGGCTAGCAGTCCAATGATCTTGATTCTTCAAATAAGTTGTCATATACTTCAACTTTTCTGCTCTTGTTGGTGGTTTGTTCTTTCTTGTTGCATCCCTTTTTGCACTCTGACTCTTCTTAATCATCTCTAGCAGCTCTTGAAGGGCATTTTCTTTTTCTTCTTCATTAATACTTGCCCTGTCCTGTTCATATATCTTCTGAGCTAGAAGTTCATGAACAGGACCGGGAAAGTATTAATGAAGAAGAAAGAGAAAATGCCCTTCAAGACCTGCTAGAGATATGAACAGGACAGGGTAAGTATTATATGAACTTCTAGCTGATGAACTTCTAGCTCAGAAGATATATGAACAGGACAGGGAAAGTATTAATGAAGAAGAAAGAGAAAATGCCCTTCATATATCTTCTGAGCTAGAAGTTCATCAACTTGTTCTTGTGCTAATCTCTCTCTTTCTTCACTTGTAAGCTTTTGTTCCACCAGAAATCTTGCAATCTTTTGTTCTTCTTCCAATTTAGCCTGTTCTTCATCATGAACTATTTGAGCCAATTCTTCATCAAGACTTATCTGAGCTTGAACCCTATTGCTGACATTCTTTGATGGCTCAGACTCTTGCATAATGCTTTTTTCTTTATCAGCAGCACTTGTAGTACTAACTGATGCACCAGCAGTACTAACTGGCTCAGCAGTACTAACCTTTTCTTGAGTAGTAGAAACATCTTTAGCAGTATCTTCAAACCCTGTATCTTCTCATGCCTCCCCTGAATCTCTGCATCTTCTTCAACCAATGTGATGTTCGGATCTTCATCAATTTCAGCAATTTTCCTCCCCTGTTTGGAAGGATCCTCCAAATCATTATCTGAATCATCTTCTTTACTATTAGACTCCACAATGTTTGCTCTTCTCTTAGCTTTGCTGGTCTTGATCTTTTGTTCTAACTTCTTCACCTTTTTGATCAGTTTGATATAAACAGCTCCATATAATTGCTTTGTCTGCTTTAACTCCAACTCCAAGCTAGTAACTCTGTTTGACAATTGTGTACATAGTTCCATCAATTCTTTGAGTTTCAGGCTGCCCTCATCTCTTCCAAGTGACTTCCAAGTATGTTAACTCTTGGGAGAGGTGAATCATGGGGCATGTAAGACTCAGTATCAACCCTAGGTGGATCAGCTGAGCCGCCCCCTTGTTTCCAGGTGGCTGGGGTTTCCATCACCTGAATCAAGTTCATGAGAACTTGACTCATTAGATGTTGCCATGTTTTGGGTCTTATCTATGTTATCACTGCCCTGTCCTGCTGGTGCGTGCGTGCATATGCTCTAATTTATACCCACGGTATGTCGTTGTGGTTTTAGCAGTATTCAAGTTTTAAATTTATATTTAGCCGACTTATCAATAACACACACACTTTAACGAGCAGTGTACCCGGTCAGTATGAATATAATGGTAAGTAGAGTGTCGATCACTAAGAGTGGAACGTATTATCTGGTTATCCTAATCAGTATTTTAATATCTTAAGTTAGCTATACAGCCTAATCTAACGCAAGGGGGTTCAGCCTGAGAGACTGGCACGGTTTGGTTGCAATTAAATAATAAACTAAACTAATAGGCACGAATCAGCGAGTAGCACACACGTACACAGATAAATACTCGAGACAATAAGAAGACCTGTCCTGATAGTTAAGTAGCTTGTCACATGTTTTATTGCTAGTTTTATATGAAGTGTATAGTTCGATGCAACGCACCGAGATTAAGTCCTTTCTCGTTGGTTCTAATCTTATCGGCGAGTAAACCCTTAATGATTACTTATGACTATCCTATTTATCTTTCTTCCTACTATTCTACAGACGATAGAATGCATAGGCGATCTAATAAATAGACGAGGGCAGAGGCATGGCGACCCGATCAACGCTCAACTAGACACAGAGGTTATCAATGCACTAATAAAAGTCACCAAAGACATCAACATATAAACTTTAATTAATGGGAAAGCAGTTTTAAGGGAGTGCAACCTTTCCGTTGTCACATTACACAAGCCACCAATCCTGATGAATTAAAGTTTACTAATACAATAAAACAAAACTACTTAATGAATTAAATACATGCAGGACCTTCTTACAGCTCTTGTATCTTCGTTCAAGGTGTGTCTTGTGCTGCTACTTCGACTGAATTCGGCCTTAGGTTTCTGTGGTCTTCGGTCTTCTAAAACTAGGGCTCTCGAAATTCGTCTGGTCTTGGGGTATTTATAGTTTCTGTCTGAGGGTAAGATGCGGCGCATCTAATAAGTAGATGCGGCGCATTGACTTAACTTCGCGTGGGGTCCAAGATTAATATATTCAGGAATATTCGTACACCGCCAGAAGATGCGGCGTAACTCCATTTATAGATGCGGTGCATGTCCTTGCTGTCTTGGATCGTATCTTGTGAATTCTTGATAGTGATGCGCCGTATGTAATAAGCAAGATGCGGCGTATCTGGAGCAGAATGTCTTGATCTTGTACATTTCAGTAGACTCTTAACTTCTTGCATATTTTGCTCCATAATTAGTCCAAAATCGCCAAGTTTCACATAATACTTGTTTTTACCTGAGAATTACAAAAGTAAACATTAACGTATCAATTCTCATACATAATATAATAAAACAAGTCAAATAAATACGATAAATGATGGTAATAAAATGTACTTATTTGAGTTCATCAAATATCCCCCCACTTGAACTTTACTTGTCCCCAAGTAAACCTTAGAATTAATCTTATGAAAATGTATCCTAAAAGATATTAGGATTTATTTTTATATTTAAGCATGTATTCATTTTGTCATAATCACACAACCAAACACTTAACGAATTAGAAGTAAAATAAAATAATTTGATAAAAGCAAATCTAATCGTTTAACTGTCCAGTCGTGACGAATATTCTATCATAGGCTTGGCAAGTACACGCATCTCCCCCACTAAAGCCAAGGAATAACAAGTCTAAAGCGGTAAAAAGGGTTTGTAGTTTAAGGGTTAATCATTCTCCTTAATCTCTATCGATCTCAAATTCCAGAAAAGGCGACAAAATCACAAATACATGATCGAATCCACGAACACGATACTTGCAATTGCTCAAATCCTTAACTCGAATAGGCTAAAGATAGGACCAAGTAATCTTCACCAATAATATTATATCAAAAAGGGCGACAAAATCATAAATACATAGCCGAATCCACGACTACGATACTTAAGATTGCTCAAATCCCTAATCTCAATAAATCAAAGGTTTGGATAAAGAATAATATAGGGTATGGATAACATTTGGGATATAAATTGGTGTAAAATGAAAAATAAACGAAACAAATAAATTAAAATCCTAAGTGTGGTTAATCACTATCCCAACCATCCCATGATTAAGACTCATATCATAGAATAACTCACGCTTTAACACTTGAAACACACGCTTTAGGTAGACACGAATTATACTCAACAAGATCTTAATCAAAGAATATCCTTTAGTTGGCGTTCCCATAACGTTCAACTCCCATTTAATCCATAAATATAATATACAACAACTAGTGGTGATATCGACCACTTAATACAAAACTTTACATAAGTTGGTAAAAACAATCTTCCAACTTTTCCTTTTTTCTCTTTCTTTTCATAAATTTTTTCAATTTTTTTTTTTTTTTTTTTTTTTTTTTTTTTTAACATAAACATAGATGTGTAAAATTTCACAACTTCACTATAACGATAACTCTGGATAATTTTTTCATACTTTTCATAACTTCAGAAATAACGGTAATAGTGAAAGTAGTAAATACACGAAAAATAAACTCAAAGATATACAATATTTACTTTCACTCCAATTGCATTGTGCAATTTCCCGACCTAACCAAAGATAATGAATTACGCACGCGAACACAGGTAATGTAAGGAAACACACTTTGCCTAAAGCAATTAACCAACCACGGATTTTAATCTACAGGGTAGGCTAAGGTGTAAGGGTGTAACGAAACATTTTAACAAAGGTGTAAGAAACGAAAGGAATGGCTCTGAGTGTTTTTCTAGGGGTATCTTACTCTAAAAGTGAGAGTAACAAAAGGGTTTATACGGGGGTTAACTAACCAGTGTAGTTAGCTAATAACACATAACATATAAAGGCTATTTGTTTGTAATCCTAGAATTTTACCAATTTAGACAAGTCATTCCAATTATATAAATAATACTTATTATGGTGGTCTCGAATAGTATACAAGCCAAGTTCTAAAGTTTACAAGTCACCGGCACACTCATAGATTTGTGAATTTTTGAAAAATCACAATTTTTGGAAATAATGTTATGTGTGCAGTTATGCAACTTAGATTTTAAAAAAAAACATGCTAAAAATTTTAAATTTTGATATATTAAGCACATTTTAAGCATATTTTGAAAAGTTTAGGACAAGTAAGTGTTCTAATTCTCCAATCCCCCACTTAAGTTAAACAACGTCCTCGTTGTTTGTATAAAAGGTTAAAAACTGGAAAATAAAAGAATTAGAACAGAAAAACTCCCCTGAGATTTGCTCGGTATGATCCTCCATTAGTATAAGAGCAAAAATCATCTTTCTTGTGGATGAGAACGTTTAAGCTTCATATTTGATGTATCCACAGGAAATGCAGGAATCTATAATACCACCAAGGCTTTAAACACACCTAGGTTAAGAAGGTTCAAACTTGCATAATACATTAGTAGTTAGAAAAAAATAAAATGTAAAAATTAAAACTGAAAATCGTCAGGTCAGTCGATATGCCGTATCTTATGGAAGAAGATACGCCGTATCGAGCCTGGAATAATTACGAATCAGAATAGAAGATGCGTCGCATCCTTAACCAGGGATGCGCCGCATTAAAATAAACAGACAAAAAGTTTTAAAGTCGAAAATAAAAATGCAGAAAAATAAAATAAGATATGACCAGTGCAGGAGATGCGTCGCATCTTGGGATTGAGAGGCGCCGTATCCTCTGCGGGCCTGACTGACTCTACACAGAACAGAATAGTAAAAATTTTCCGGTTTGTCTCCCGGTTAGCACTTGTCTTTATTCCAGAGTCTTCAAGTTAGACTCACGTTCAGCTCCTTATTCCAATACTTTAGGTTCAAACTCCACCACCTCGTTTTCAGTATCCTCAATTTTATTATCAAAGTATTTCTTGACTCGTTGCCCGTTTACCTTGAATATATAACCATTTTTATCGCATATTTCAATAGTTCCATATGGATACACTTTCATGACAACGAACGGACCCGTCCATCTTGATTTAAGTTTACCAGAATACATCTTTAATCTGGATTTAAATAGCAGCACTTTCTCTCCAATAGTAAACGTTTTATCCCCATGTAACCTCGAGTCATGCCATCTTTTAGTTCTTTCTTTGTAGATCTTTGTATTTCTGTAGGCCTCATCTCTTAGTTCATACAGTTCATTAAGTTCCATGAAACGGTTCTTCGTTGCAGCTTCCATATCCATGTTACAATTCGTCAAAGCCCAATATGCACTTTGTTCTATTTCGACCGGTAGGTGGCATGCTTTTCCGTATACAAGACGAAATGGAGTGCATCCCGTTGGTGTCTTATACGCTGTACGAAATGCCCATAAAGCATCATTTAACTTATCAGACCACCCTTTCGGATTATATCCAGTCGTTTTTTTCAAGAATTCGCTTTATAGCCCTATTGGTTACTTCAGTTTGCCCATTGGATTGAGGATGGTATGCAGTGGAAACCCTATGATACACTCCATATTTTTGCAAGGCTCTTCCCAGATGGTGATTACAAAAGTGTGTTCCCCTATCGCTAATCAATGCTTTAGGAAATTGGGTAGATAAGTCCGGAGTCAAGTAATTTTACGATTTCATTTTTCACCACGTCTTGGACTTTTGGATTCAAACGCCTTTGGGGTTGGATGGTTGGTTTGAATTCATCTTCCATGAGGATTTTATGTGTACAGAATGACGGGCTAATTCCCTTAATATCAGACATACTCCACGCTAATGCTCCTCTTCGTTTATATAGTACCTGTAAAAGGGATTCTTTTTCTTTTGGAGTTAAATCAGATGCAATAATAACGGGCGAATTAGTGTTCCCATTTAAATAGGCATATTCCAAAGTAGAAGGGAGATCCTTAAGCACAGGTTTAACATTATCAATTTCAGTAGCACTAGCAGAATAAACTTGTTCTTTAATTATATTGCTGCTGTCATCAGATAGATGCGCCGCATCGATATTTTTGATGCGCCGTATGGCGTTACATACAGCAGAGCCAGCAGCCAAATAATTATCAATAGTATTCTCATCAACTTGATCTTCTATAGCAATTGTGTTTTCTAAATTTTTAAGCAGAAAAGAATCAAGCAAATTACTTTTTAACAATTTCTGAGTAAATTGATTAATTGTGTCATCAGAAACATCGATATTATAGCATTCATCGTCATCGGAATTATCTTTACTCATAGATTGTTCCATGTTAAACTCAACCTCATCTTTTCCTATGGTAAGAGTTATCTTTTTATTAAAAATATCAATTATGGCCCTAGCAGTGGCTAAAAATGGTCGTCCTAATATTATAGGAGTTCTAGAATTTTTAGGCATATCGAGGATAACAAAGTCGATAAGTAATTCAAATTTATCAACTTTTATTAATATATTTTCGGCTATTCCTAATGGGTATTGTATGGATCTATCAGCTAGTTCTAAGCACATCCTAGTAGGTTTTGGTTCACCAAGACCTAATTTTTCATACATAGAAGAGGGCATAAGGCTTATACTAGCTCCTAGGTCGGCTAAAGCATTTTCAATATGCAAATTTTTAATTTGACAAGGAATAGTGAAACTCCCTGGATCTTTTTGTTTAGACGAAAGTTTGTTGAGCAATGCCGCTGAGCTTCTTTCCCCCATTGTCACTGTGCAGGCTTCTTCATGTTTAGACTTGTTTGTAAGCAAGCTCTTCAGATATTTAGCATATTTTGGCATTTGCACTAGGGCTTCCATAAATGGTATGCTTAGCTGCAGCTGCTTGAGATTCTCCAGGAACTTCTTTTGATAGGCATCTTCTTTCTCTTTCCTTACCCTATGTGGAAAAGGTAGTGTTGATCGTTTGAGTTTATCAGAAGGTTCTTCTCGGATTACAGGTTCTGGACTAATCTCTTTTGGTTGCTCTTGTTCAGATGATACAGATTCAGGGGAAATCTTGTTTGTGTTGTCATCCTCGGGTGTCTCTCTGGTTTGAAAGGTTGACTTTCCCCTCTAGTTGTAATCCCTTTCAAATCTTGCTTTACCAAAAGAACTTTGTTAAGCACCGTTGACAATTGGTGCACTTCAATTGCCAATCCGTAAATCATGTTGTTTTGTTCCTTTAGTAACAGCTCATGACTGCCTTTGAATTCATTAATAAAGTTTCTTGCTTCATGATGTTCTTTTTCATTGGCTTGAGCGATTTGTAGTGCAAACTCTTCCATGGTAAGGTTTCTTTGGGGTCTTCCGAACCAGTTGGGGAAAATATCGAACATTGTTCCTGAAAATTAAAGGCAGGTAGATTTCAAAGTAAAAGTTTCCAAGTATAAGGGTCAGAGTATTTTCCGTTCGGAGATAAGAAAAATAAAAGTTGCTGATATCTGCAGACGATGTGTCGTATCCAAAAAGTTGGATATGCCGTATCTTATAATCGTTAAAATTTAATCAGACTTTTACTAAGAAGATAGATACGCCGCTTATAAATTTGGAATGCGCCGTATCAGTTTTAATAATCAAAAATCGATATTTATTTAAAATTAAATGCGTCGTATTAACAAAAGTTAATGCGCCGTATTTTCGTTACGTTTCAAAATACAAGATTTTTGATTCAGAAGATACGCCGTATCGATAAAGATCGATGCGTCGTATCTGTTTAATAATTCGAAAACTGTTTTTAATTAAAATAATAGATACGCCGTATCTGCAAAAGCAGATGCGTCGTATCGCGTTATCGCTTAGAAAAATTTCTTATTAAAAACAGAATACACCGTATCTTGGGGAAAGATGCGCCGTATTCGAATTAATTTAACGCGTTGTATTTTATAAAAATTAAACGCAATACGCCGTATCTATGAAAATAGATGCGCCGTATCGTTTGAATAAGCTCAGTACAACGATAGCAGAACGCAGAAAATACGAAAAATAAAAACAAATAAAAATAAACGAAAATAAACAAAAATTAAACACACAAAAACAGAAAATATGCAAAATAATACAATGAATGCAATTAATCTAATATACAACAGAGTTAGCGGTTAGATTAATAATTAAAAAGAAAAACCTAATTAAAATACTAATCAAATTAACAGATAATAACAATTCACTCCCCGGCAACGGCGCGAAAAACTTGGTGCGTGCGTGCGTATGCTCTAATTTATACCCACGGTATGTCGTTGTGGTTTTAGCAGTATTCAAGTTTTAAATTTATATTTAGCCGACTTATCAATAACACACACACTTTAACGAGCAGTGTACCCGGTCAGTATGAATATAATGGTAAGTAGAGTGTCGATCACTAAGAGTGGAACGTATTATCTGGTTATCCTAATCAGTATTTTAATATCTTAAGTTAGCTATACAGCCTAATCTAACGCAAGGGGGTTCAGCCTGAGAGACTGGCACGGTTTGGTTGCAATTAAATAATAAACTAAACTAATAGGCATAAATCAGCGAGTAGCACACACGTACACAGATAAATACTCGAGACAATAAGAAGACCTGTCCTGATAGTTAAGTAGCTTGTCACTTGTTTTATTGCTAGTTTTATATGAAGTGTATAGTTCGATGCAACGCACCAAGATTAAGTCCTTTCTCGTTGGTTCTAATCTTATCGGCGAGTAAACCCTTAATGATTACTTATGACTATCCTATTTATCTTTCTTCCTACTTTTCTACAAACGATAGAATGCATAGGCGATCTAATAAATAGGCGAGGGCAGAGGCATGGCGACCCGATCAACGCTCAGCTAGACACAGAGGTTATCAATGCACTAATAAAAGTCACCAAAGACATCAACATATACACTTTAATTAATGGGAAAGCAGTTTTAAGGGAGTGCAACCTTTCCGTTGTCACATTACACAAGCCACCAATCCTGATGAATTAAAGTTTACTAATACAATAAAACAAAACTACTTAATGAATTAAATACATGCAGGGCCTTCTTACAGCTCTTGTATCTTCATTCAAGGTGTGTCTTGTGCTGCTACTTCGACTAAATTCGGCCTTAGGTTTCTGTGGTCTTCGGTCTTCTAAAACTAGGGCTCTCGAAATTCGTCTGGTCTTGGGGTATTTATAGTTTCTGTCTGAGGGTAAGATGCGGCGCATCTAATAAGTAGATGCGGCGCATTGACTTAACTTCGCGTGGGGTCCAAGATTAATATATTCAGGAATATTCGTACACCGCCAGAAGATGCGGCGTAACTCCATTTATAGATGCGGTGCATGTCCTTGCTGTCTTGGATCGTATCTTGTGAATTCTTGATAGTGATGCGCCGTATGTAATAAGCAAGATGCGGCGTATCTGGAGCAGAATGTCTTGATCTTGTACATTTCAGTAGACTCTTAACTTCTTGCATATTTTGCTCCATAATTAGTGCAAAATCGCCAAGTTTCACATAATACTTGTTTTTACTTGAGAAATACAAAAGTAAACATTAACGTATCAATTCTCATACATAATATAATAAAACAAGTCAAATAAATAGGATAAATGATGGTAATAAAATGTACTTATTTGAGTTCATCACCTGCATCTAAGCTAGAGACAGTAGTGGTAACCCTTACCATTCAGTCAAAAGAGACAGCCTCATCTGCTACATTGGTTTGAGTAGGAAATCTGGGATGAGGAACCACAGATTCCTGTCTGATTCTTCTCCTATATGTTTGTGAAATATGAAGTTGTGAAGTTGATGGAGCATTTTTGGGTGTGTGATGGGACTCAATTGGGATTGTTGATCCTTCACCCTGAATGTTTTGATTCTGAAGAAGCATTTCGGAAAACAGTGGTACTTCTATCCCAGAATAACCCTTAGAACTCATCCTCATATTACTAAAAAGCTTTTGAGTAAGGGTAGGAGTTTTATAAACAGTTTTGCGAGATAGAAGCAGATTTTTGTGCTTATTCAAAAACAGTTGAATAAATCTTGGATACATTAAAAATTTGTATTTGCTATCCAAGTTTTTCACCATACCATCAAAAATCAATTTTGAAAAGTTAAACTTCCTATTTGTTGCCAAGCAAATGATAGCAGTTGCTATATTGCTACTGAATTGTTCCCAAGAAGTTTTCTTTGAACTTAAATAGTGTAAGATGGTATGAATGAGAAATCTCCATTGAGGGGAAAAGTGCCTTTTTTGAAAAGTCAATTTGTCAGAAGTGGACACATACCCCATCAATGAAAGGTTTTCAAAAATTTCAGTATTTGGCAAAGAACTAATACCATGATCATCTGCTAGTTTGAGATATCTCCTAACAGATGGCTAAGTAATAGTCATGACTTTGTCATCTACTGTTGCAGTTATTTCTTGTTCTCCATTATCAATTGTTCTGACAGTAGCCGTCTGCCAAAACTGTTTGATTAGAGAAACATAGATAGTAGGATTCTTTGTAAGTGCATACCTTATGTGACTAGAATTGAGAAAATCCACTATCCGATGAAAGCCTTGACTTCCCTCTCGTTTCTGCAAGTAGGCAACCATGTTGTGTTTATCACAAAATTCCAAATTGGCCATTAAGATCAATAAAAGTTTGATTAGAGTGTTGGGTTATGTGCGTTTATGAGAGTATGTGTGTTTGGCAAAAGCAATTGAGATTATATAGATAGCACTTAGGGTTTTGACCGAATAAATCGTTTCTTTATTCCCCAAACAGCACTAACGGTTAGAATTGACAAAAATTATCTCAACGGCTAGAATAAATGAAAAACGGTTATTCCCCAAATAGCACTAACGGTTACCCAGCAGTACTAAGTTTTTCCCAGCAGTACAAACTTTTGCCTAGCAGTACTAACTTTTAAAACTTTTTCTCAGCAGTATTAACCCAATTTCCTTTTAAAACAATACTGCATTCATACATTTTGAAGGGATTAAGTGTAAAGGAAGACACTTAATCTTTTCGGTTGCATTTAACCTCTGGTTGTGTGAGAACCAATAATTTTCAATATAAATACTGTCTGTGATCACATAGACTCATTAAAAGAGCCTTCTTGAAAGGTTTCCAGCTCGTGGCAGGTGTTACCTCTAACACAAATGTATTAGATTCACTTTTGATCGCTGTTCTCTAAACCAGATGTCCTTAGACTAACACACTATCTTAATGATAGAATGGTAAAGAGTGAGTTAGATCAATTACTATCTGACTAACTAAAAACCATCAATTCATGTTCAGTATTAGGTTGATTTCAAGAAAAAGATTTTAAGGAAACTCCCAACTCAGGTGTTAACCCTTGTCAAGTGATCCCTAAATCCTCTCTATCATTAATCAGCAGCATCACAACAAACAATCCACCACTTTCGCTTCTCACACAACACAAATTTCAATCATACTGCTTAGCTTATCCTGCAAATGTTAGTCCAAAACCAAGAAAACACACTTCGAAACATTTTCTTTATAACAGTATTAATTATGACTAACAGTATTAACACAACAGTATAAATTTGCACTAGCAGTACAAACGTATACAACTAACAGTACTAATCCTGTACAGAACTTTACAAAGACACAAAGAGATTAAAAATTTAAGGATTTAGCATTCCAATACTTGCAAACAAGTACTAAAACCTTCCAACATCAAGAGCTTTTGTAAGTAAATTTACAAAATTATTATCTGTGCGTATTTTAACAACTTGAATTAACTTTTTATCATTGCAATATCTTATAAAATGATGTCTAATCTCTATGTGTTTTGTTTTAGAGTGTAAAACAGGATTTTTAATAATACATATAGTACTGTTATTGTATATATAAATCATGGTGTGCATAAAATTATACCCATAATCCAGCATTTGATTCTGAATCCTGAGTACTTGTCCACAACAACTAGCAGCAGCCACATATTCAGCTTCAGTTGTAGAATTAACAACCATAGTTTGCTTCTTACACTGCCATGATATCAATCTGCATCCTAGGAACTGACAACCTCCTGTTGTTGACTTTCTATCTAAACTTGCACCAACATAGTCACTATCACTATATGCCACGAGATCAAATGGAGAATCTCTAGGATACCAAAGGCCTAATTTAGGTTGGCCTTTGAGATACCTAAAAATCATTTTCACAACATGTAAGTGTGAAACTTTAGGTGTAACTTGGAATCTGGCACATGCACATACAGTAAACATAATGTCTGGTCTAGATGATGTAAGATACATCAATGATCCAATCATTGACCTATAGAGATGAACATCAACATCATCACCATCTAAGTCCTTGAGCAAAGGTTTGTCTGGATCCATTGGGGTGCTAGCTGTCTTGACATCAGTATACCCAAATTTTTTCAAAATGTCAGCTACATATTTATCCTGACTGATGAATATCCCATCTTCTTTATCCTTTACTTGCAACCCTAAGAAGAAACTGAGTTCTCCCATAGAACTCATTTGAAACTTGTCATGCATTAGTTTCTCAAACTCAGTACACATCTCCTTCTTTGTAGATCCAAAGATAATGTCATCAACATAGACCTGGACAAACAAAATATCCCCTTTTTGCTCCTTGATAAACAATGTCTGATCTATCTTTCCTCTATCAAACCCATTGTTGGGAATTACAAGTCTACACACTTTGTACTGCTCAAGATATTTAGTACTGTCAAGCCAAACAGTTGGTACTGCTGAAGATTATAACTGCCAGTACTAACCAAGTTAGTACTGCTAGAAGAAAGTTAGTACTGCCAGACTACCTTGATACTGCTGATGAAGATTGGTACTGCCAAAGAGATAAAGATGTGTGAAGTGATAAGTATAGAAGATATTCAGCATATATTCCATATATTTAGAATGATATGTATATTCTAGAAGATTTGTAGTTATCTTGTAAAGAACTCCTTAATCTATAAAAGGAGGTCCTAGGTTATGATGTTATATGTATGTTTTTGATATAGCTTCAAGGTTGTAAACCCTAGTACTGCAAAAAGTACTCGTATTATTATTCTAATAATATTGAAGCATTTTGATTATATTGTTCTTAATACAGTTTACTGTTACATTAATATTCTTCTAAGTGTTGAAGAGTAGATTCCGCATACTCTTTGACATTCATAAAGTTTCTAACAAGCTCAGTATGATCGTGTATTGGGATCAACAAGTGGTATCAGAGCTTAGGTTCTGAAACTTTGATCTAGAAGAAACAAGAAGAACTCTTTACTAACAGGAAGAGATGGATCTTGAAACAACTCAAACCACTACTACTGCTAAATTGCCCATTCTCAAGCAGGGTGGTTATTAGATGTGGAGGCTCAAAATTGAGCAATACTTTCAAGTGCAAGACTATGCTCTATGGGATATCATAGAAAATGGCAACTCATTCAAACCTACAACCAAAGCATCAACAAGTGAAGGTGTCACAATTCAGACAATATCAAGTCCTGTAACTGCTGAAGAGAAGGCACAAAAGAAGAATGATATAAAGGCTAGAAGTATGTTGCTGATGGCTCTCCCCAATGAACAGCTGTTGACTTTTAGTAAGTACAAGGATGCTAAGACCTTGTTTGAAGCTATAACAACAAGGTTTGGTGGTAATGAAGCAACTAAGAAGACTCAGAAGACTCTTCTGAAACAGATGTATGAGAACTTTAGTGCTCCAAGCACTGAGTCTCTTGATTCTATTTTCAACAAGCTTCAGAAGATTGTGTGAGAAACAATAATTTTCAGTATAAATACTGTCTGTGATCACATAGACTCATTAAAAGAGCCTTCTTGAAAGGTTTCCAGCTCGTGGCAGGTGTTACCTCTAACACAAGTGTATTAGATTCACTTTTGATCGCTGTTCTCTAAACCAGATATCCTTAGACTAACACACTATCTTAATGATAGAATGGTAAAGAGTGAGTTAGATCAGTTACTATCTGACTAACTAAAAACCATCAATTCATGTTCAGTATTAGGTTGATTTCAAGAAAAAGATTTTAAGGAAACTCCCAACTCAGGTGTTAACCCTTGTCAAGTGATCCCTAAATCCTCTCTATCATTAATCAGCAGGATTACAACAAACAATCCACCACTTTCGCTTCTCACACAACACAAATTTCAATCATACTGCTTAGCTTATCCTGCAAATGTTAGTCCAAAACCAAGAAAACACACTTCGAAACATTTTCTTTATAACAGTATTAATTATGACTAACAGTATTAACACAACAGTATAAATTTGCACTAGCAGTACAAACGTATACAACTAACAGTACTAATCCTGTACAGAACTTTACAAAGACACAAAGAGATTAAAAATTTAAGGATTTAGCATTCCAATACTTGCAAACAAGTACTAAAACCTTCCAACATCAAGAGCTTTTGTAAGTAAATTTACAAAATTATTATCTGTGCGTATTTTAACAACTTGAATTAACTTTTTATCATTGCAATATCTTATAAAATGATGTCTAATCTCTATGTGTTTTGTTTTAGAGTGTAAAACAGGATTTTTAATAATACATATAGTACTGTTATTGTATATATAAATCATGGTGTGCATAAAATTATACCCATAATCCAGCATTTGATTCTGAATCCTGAGTACTTGTCCACAACAACTAGCAGCAGCCACATATTCAGCTTCAGTTGTAGAATTAACAACCATAGTTTGCTTCTTACACTGCCATGATATCAATCTGCATCCTAGGAACTGACAACCTCCTGTTGTTGACTTTCTATCTAAACTTGCACCAACATAGTCACTATCACTATATGCCACGAGATCAAATGGAGAATCTCTAGGATACCAAAGGCCTAATTTAGGTTGGCCTTTGAGATACCTAAAAATCATTTTCACAACATGTAAGTGTGAAACTTTAGGTGTAACTTGGAATCTGGCACATGCACATACAGTAAACATAATGTCTGGTCTAGATGATGTAAGATACATCAATGATCCAATCATTGACCTATAGAGATGAACATCAACATCATCACCATCTAAGTCCTTGAGCAAAGGTTTGTCTGGATCCATTGGGGTGCTAGCTGTCTTGACATCAGTATACCCAAATTTTTTCAAAATGTCAGCTACATATTTATCCTGACTGATGAATATCCCATCTTCTTTATCCTTTACTTGCAACCCTAAGAAGAAACTGAGTTCTCCCATAGAACTCATTTGAAACTTGTCATGCATTAGTTTCTCAAACTCAGTACACATCTCCTTCTTTGTAGATCCAAAGATAATGTCATCAACATAGACCTGGACAAACAAAATATCCCCTTTTTGCTCCTTGATAAACAATGTCTGATCTATCTTTCCTCTATCAAACCCATTGTTGGGAATTACAAGTCTACACACTTTGTACTGCTCAAGATATTTAGTACTGTCAAGCCAAACAGTTGGTACTGCTGAAGATTATAACTGCCAGTACTAACCAAGTTAGTACTGCTAGAAGAAAGTTAGTACTGCCAGACTAACTTGATACTGCTAAAGACTGCGGATGAAGATTGGTACTGCCAAAGAGATAAAGATGTGTGAAGTGATAAGTATAGAAGATATTCAGTGTATATTCCATATATTTAGAATGATATGTATATTCTAGAAGATTTGTAGTTATCTTGTAAAGAACTCCTTAATCTATAAAAGGAGGTCCTAGGTTATGATGTTATATGTATGTTTTTGATATAGCTTCAAGGTTGTAAACCCTAGTACTGCAAAAAGTACTCGTATTATTATTCTAATAATATTGAAGCATTTTGATTATATTGTTCTTAATACAGTTTACTGTTACATTAATATTCTTCTAAGTGTTGAAGAGTAGATTCCGCATACTCTTTGACATTCACAAAGTTTCTAACAAGCTCAGTAAGATCGTGTATTGGGATCAACAAGTGGTATCAGAGCTTAGGTTCTGAAACTTTGATCTAGAAGAAACAAGAAGAACTCTTTACTAACAGGAAGAGATGGATCTTGAAACAACTCAAACCACTACTACTGCTAAATTGCCCATTCTCAAGCAGGGTGGTTATTAGATGTGGAGGCTCAAAATTGAGCAATACTTTCAAGTGCAAGACTATGCTCTATGGGATATCATAGAAAATGGCAACTCATTCAAACCTACAACCAAAGCATCAACAAGTGAAGGTGTCACAATTCAGACAGTATCAAGTCCTGTAACTGCTGAAGAGAAGGCACAAAAGAAGAATGATGTAAAGGCTAGAAGTATGTTGCTGATGGCTCTCCCCAATGAACAACTGTTGACTTTTAGTAAGTACAAGGATGCTAAGACCTTGTTTGAAGCTATAACAACAAGGTTTGGTGGTAATGAAGCAACTAAGAAGACTCAGAAGACTCTTCTGAAACAGATGTATGAGAACTTTAGTGCTCCAAGCACTGAGTCTCTTGATTCTATTTTCAACAAGCTTCAGAAGATTGTGAGCCAACTGGCTGTCTTGGGTGTAGAGATTTCACAAGAAGATCTCAATTTAAAATTCTTGAGAAGTCTGCCTGCTGAGTGGAATACTCATGTTGTGGTCTGGAGGAATAAGCCTGATCTAGACACAATGAGTTTTGATGATCTCTACAACAATTTCAAGATTGTTGAACAAGAGGTGAAAAGGCCTGCAAGCTCAAGCTCAAGTGCTCAAAACATGGCATTTGTATCATCTCCTGGCACTAGCAGTACTGAGGAGGTTAATACTGCTTATGGAGTTAGTACTGCTAACCCTAAAGTTAGTACTGCTAGTTCAAAAACTAGTACTGTTAGCTTAGGTGATGATACTGTCTATGCAATTTTGTCCAGTCAAGTAAATGGGTCTCAGCTTGTACATGAAGACCTAGAGCAAATCCATGAAGATGATTTAGAAGAGATGGATTTGAAGTGCCAGTTAGCTTTGTTGAGCATGAGAGCTAAGAGCTTTTTCCAGAAGACTGGTAAGAAGATTACCATCAATGGAGGTGATACTGCTAGATATGATAAGTCAAAGGTAGAGTGTTACAATTGTCATAAGTTGGGACACTTTGCTAGGGAATGCAGAGGGCCAAGAAACCAGGATTGCAGGAACAGAGGTCAAGAAGGCAGAGGATCCAGGCATCAAGAGAGCACCAGGAAGACTGTGAACTTGGAAGAAGCTTCTTCCAAAGCTATGGTAGCCATTGATGGGTTAGGTTTTGACTAGAGCTATATGGCTGAAGAGGAAGCTCCTACTAACATGGCACTGATGGCTTTTTCTGACTCTGAGGTATACACAAACAATACTTCTTCAAAAACCTGTCTTAAAAGCTATGAAACTCTTAAAAAACATTATGATGAGTTAAGAGTAGATTTTAATCAATCTGAGTTTAATCTAGCTAATTATAAAAGAGGGTTAGCTATTGTAGAAGAGCAACTAGTATTTTATAAAAAGAATGAAACTATCTTTACTGAGGATATTGCTGTTTTGATAAGAGATATTTCTTTTAAAGACTTAGAAATAGGTGAGCTTAAAAATGAGTTAGAAAAGCTTAAGAAGGAAAAAGATAGCATCGAAGTAAATATAGAGAGATATGCAGGGTCATCTAAAAGTATCGATAAGATTGTTCAGTGTCAGCTTATTGATAAATTCAAGACTGGTATAGGATATAAGGCTGTTGCACCTCCTCATACTGGGTTATTTCCAACCCCAAAGCTTGATTTGTCAAATACTAGTGTAGAGGAGCTCAAAAAGCCTGAGACTGAATGTAAAAGTGATAGTAAAGAGAGTTTTAAAGAGGTTAGTGAATCATTTGATACCCCATTAGTTGAGAAATTGGTGTTAGATGATGAGGTAGTGAAGAAAACTGTCTTTTCTGCTGTTACTAAGGTAGAATCTGTTAAACCTAAACAACAAAAGAAACCAACTAGGAAAACAGTTAAGTATGTAGAGATGTACAGGTCACATAGTCCTAGGGGAAATCAGAGAAATTGGAATAATCAGAAATCCCAACAGCTAGGAAGTGAATTTTTAATGTACAATAAAGCTTGTTTTATATGTGGTAGTTTTGACCATTTGCAGGCTTATTGCAATTACCATCAAGGGGAAAGGATGGTATCTGGGAATACAAGGTTATCTGGAAATACTTACAAAAGGGTGAATCATAATTATTTTCCTAAACAGAATAACCCTAGTGTTCACAAAAACATGGCTCCAAGAGCTATTTTAATGAAGTCTGGCCTTAAACCACTTCATACTGCTAGGCCTGTTAATACTGCTTACCCCAAATCAACAGTTTTTAGTGCTAAACCAACATCATGTTTTTCTAAGTCAGCACAACAAACTGTTAAAAGGCCCTTTTTTAAGAAAACAACATTTACCAACAGGAGTTTTGAGAAAAAGGTTAATACTGTTAATAAAAGAGTTAATACTGCTAGGCCAAATTCAGCAGTTGTAAATGCTGTTAGGGAAAATGGGCACAATGCTGTTAAGGCCTCAGCATGTTGGGTTTGGAGACCTACCAAACTTGATAGTGCATCAATTATATTGAAAAAACATAATTATATTGATGCACGAGGTAGATCCAAGTCAGTAATGGCTTGGGTCCCCAAAGGAAACTAATTTCCTTTATTTTATATGCAGGAACATCCACAAAAGGAAGAAGAAGATTCGGGATATTTTGACAGCGGATGCTCCAGGCACATGACATAAAACATGTCCTATCTCACAGATTTCATTGCATTTGATTGAGGATATCTTGCCTTTGGGGGAGGAGCCAAAGAAGGAAGAATTACTGGTAAAGGTACAATCAGGACTGGTAAGCTTGATTTTGAAGATGTGTACTTTGTTCAAGAGTTAAAGTTTAATCTGTTTAGTGTCTCACAGATGTGTGACAAAAAGAACAGTATTCTTTTTACTGAAACTGAATGTTTTGTTCTGTCTCCTGACTTTAAGTTGACTGATGAGAGTCATGTCTTACTTAAAGTTTCTAGAAAGAACAACATGTACATTGTTGATATGAAGAACATTGTTCCTAAAGAGAGTTTAACTTGTCTTGTTGCAAAGGCCACATTGGATGAATCAATGCTATGGCATAGGAGGTTTGGTCATGTAAATTTTAAAACCATTAATAAAATTGTTAAGGATAACCTTGTAAGAAGTTTACCTCAAAAACGTTTTGAAAATGACCAAACTTGTGTTGCCTGTTTAAAGGGTAAGCAACACAAAGCCACTTGTAAGTCCAAGATTTAAAACTCTATTACTCAGCCATTATTCATGTTGCATATGGATTTGTTTGGCCCTACTTCTGTGAGTGGCTTAATGAATAAGAAATATTGTCTTGTTGTCACTGATGATTATATCAGGTTCACCTGGGTTTTCTTTTTAGGAACTAAGGATGAGACAACTTGCATTCTTAAGAGTTTAATTGCTGAGATAGAAAACCTAGTTGATAAGAAAGTAAAGGTAATCAGATGTGATAATGGAACAGAATTCAAGAATAAAGTTATGAATGAGTTTTGTAATCTAAAAGGTATTTAGAAGGAATTTAGTGTAGCTAGAACGCCTCAGCAGAATGGTGTTGCTGAAAAGAGGAATAGGAAACTGATTGAGGCAGCTAGAACTATGTTAGCAGACTCTAAGTTACCTACTACATTTTGGGCTGAAGCAGTTAATACTGCTTGCTATGTTCAGAACAAGGTATTAGTAGTCAAACCTCACAACAAGACACGTTATGAACTCTTTAGAGGTAGAACACCTACTCTAAGCTTCATGAGACCATTTGGATGTCATGTTACAATTCTAAATACCTTAGATCATTTGGGCAAGTTTGATGGAACGTCTGATGATGGATTCTTTGTTGGTTACTCTATGAATAGTAAGGATTTTAGGGTATACAACATTAGAACCAGGAAGGTAAAAGAAAAATTGCATGTGGAATTCTTAGAGAATAAGCCTAGTGTTGCAGGAGAAGGTCCTAAGTGGCTATTTGATATTGATGTGCTAACAGAATCAATGAATTATGTGCCAGTTGTTGCAGGTACAAACTCTAATGATTTTGCAGGTACCAAAGATAGTTTTGATGCAGGTCAATCTAGCATGGAGACAGGATCTAGCCAAGACTACTTTATGATGCCACTATGGAAAGATGGTTCACTATTTGATTTATCTTCAAAGGATGTTGGCAATGATGAACCACAACCTTCTAATGATGCTGAAAAGAAGGGTTCTGAAGACAGTGGAGTTGATGATCAAGAGAATCCTGAAAACAGTATTAATGATGTTAGTACTACTGGGCCAAATGATAATACTGCTAGCCCAACAATTACTACTGTTGCTGATTTCTCTAATGATGAAGTGGATCTGAACAACATGCCTAACACTTATCTAGCTCCTACAACTCCAAATACAAGAATTCACAAAGATCATTCACTTGATCTTGTGATTGGTGATGTACAGTCTGGTGTAAAGATAAGAAGAATGACAATGACAAAGGATACAAATGAACAAGGTTTTATAAGTGTTGTTTATGAAGGGAAAACTCATGAAGACCTTTATACTTGTTTATTTGCTTGTTTCCTATCTCAGGAAGAACCCAAGAAAATTTCCAAAGCTTTAAGTGACCCATCCCGGGTCGAAGCAATGCAGGAGGAGCTTTTACAGTTTAAGCTTCAAAAGGTTTGGGTTCTAGTAGATTTGCCTAAGGGTAAGGGGGCAATTGGTACTAAATGGGTGTTCAGGAATAAGAAAGATGAGAGAGGAATTGTCATTAGAAATAAAGCAAGGCTGGTTGCACAAGGTTTTACTCAAGAAGAAGGCATAGACTATGATGAAGTTTTTGCCCCTGTAGCAAGCATTGAGGCAATAAGGTTGTTCTTAGCTTATGCTTCTTTTATGGGATTCATGGTGTATCAGATGGATGTGAAGAGTGCTTTCATTTATTGTATAATTGATGAAGAGGTTTATGTTACTCAACCACCAGGGTTTGAAGATCCTGGCTATCCAGACAAAGTCTACAAGGTGGTGAAGGCACTTTATGGTTTGCATCAAGCTCCAAGAGCCTAGTATGAAACCTTGGCCAAGTATTTGTTGGACAATAGGTTTCACAGAAGTAAGATAGATCAGACATTGTTTATCAAGAGGCAAAAAGGGGATATTTTGCTTGTCCAGGTCTACGTTGATGACATTATTTTTGGCTCTACAAAGAGGAAGATGTGTACTAAGTTTGAGAAATTGATGCATGACAAGTTTCAAATGAGTTCTATGGGAGAACTCAATTTCTTCTTAGGATTTCAAGTCAAGCAAAAGGAAGATGGTATATTTATCAGTCAGGATAGATATGTAGCTGATATTTTGTAGAAAATTGGGTACACATATGTTAAGACAGCTAGCACCCCAATGGATCCAGACAAGCCTTTGCTCAAAGACTTAGATGGTGATGATGTTGATGTTCATCTCTACAGGTCAATGATTATATCATTGATGTATCTTACATCATCTAGACCAGATATTATGTTTGTAGTATGTGCATGTGCAAGGGTTCAAGTCACACCTAAGGTTTCACACTTACATGTCTAATCTCTATATGTATTATTAAAAATCCTGTTTTGCATTCTAAAACAAAACACATAGAGATTAGACATCATTTTATAAGAGACTGCAATGATAACAAGTTAATTCAGGTTGTTAAAATACACACAGATAACAATTTTGTAGATTTACTTACCAAAGGTCTTGATGTTGGAAGGTTTCAGTACTTGGTTGCAAGTATTGGAATGCTAAATCCATAAAGTTTTAATCTCTTTGTGTCTTTGTGAAGTTTTGTAAAGGATTAGTACTGTTAGATGTTAATACTGCTAGACTGTTGAGTTAATACTGCTAGTGCAAACTAGTACTGCTAAGTTAAAACTGTTAGTCAAACTTAATACTGTTATATAGGAAATGCTCTGGTTTGTGTTTTCTTGGTTTTAGACTAACATTTGCAGGATAAGCAAGCAGTATGCTTGGTATTGATGCTGTGTGAGAAGCAAAAGTGGCTTGTTGAATGTTATGTTGTTGCTTAATGCTGGTGCAACTGATTCATGATAGAGAAGGTTTGGGGATCACTTGACAAGGGTTAACACCTGAGTTGGGAGGTTCTTTAAAATATTTTTCTTGAAATCAACCTATACTGAACATGAATTGATGGTCTTTAGTTAGTCAGATAGTAACTGAGCTAACTCACTCTTTACCATTCTATCATTTGATAGTGTGTTAGTCTAAGGACATCTGGTTTAGAGAACAACGAGCAAAAGTGAATCTAATACATTTGTGTTAGAGGTAACATCTGCCACGAGCTGGAAACCCTGTCAAGAAGGCTCTTTTAATGAGTCTATCTGATCACAGGCAGTATTTATACTGAAATCATTGGTTCTCACACAACCAGATGTTAAATGCAACCGAAAATGGTTAAGTGTCTTCCTTTACACTTAATCCCTTCAAAAGTTTGAGTGCAGTATTGTTTTTGAAAGAAAATTGAGTTAATACTGCTGAGAAAAAGTTTTTGTAAAAAGTTAGTATTGCTAGTCAAAAGTTTGTACTGCTAGGCTAAAACTTAGTACAGCTGGGTAACCGTTAGTGCTGTTTGGGAGTAACCGTTTTTTAAATATAGCCATTGAGAGATTTTCGTTACTTACTTTGCTTATAGGTTTCCTAAATTGGATAATTCACATAATTTCTTTAACTTAAAAGATTTCTTCACGATAACGAAAAGATTTATTCAAGATGGTCCAATCGAAACCCTAAGTGTTCTTTATATAATCTCAATTGGCTTTACCAAACACACTTTCTATCTTCAAAGCACATAACCCAACACTCTAATCCAACTTTTCTCAATCTCAATGGCGCATTTGGTTTTTTGTGACAAACATAACATGGTTGCATTCTTGGAGAAAACAAAGGGAAGTCATGGGTTTCATCAGATATTGGATTTTCTTAATGCTAGCCACATCAGGTATGCTCTCACAGTGAATCCAACTATCTATAGTTCTTAAATCAAACAGTTTTGGCAGACTGCTACTGCCAATACACTTGATAATGGAGAACAACAAATAATTGCAACAGTTGATGGCAAAACCTTGACTATTACAGAATCATCTGTTAGGAGACATCTCAAACTAGCAGATGATAATGGTATTAGTTCTTTGTCTAACACTGAAATTTTTGAAACTCTTTCCAGGATGGGGTATGTGTCCATTTCTAATAAACTAACTTTTCAAAAAGGACAATTTGCCCCTCAATGGAGATTTCTCATACATACCATTTTACACTCTTTAAGTCCAAAGAAAACTGCTTGGGAGCAATTCAGTAGTAATATTGTAACTGCTCTTATTTGTTTAGCCACAAAAAGGACTTTTAACTTTTCAAAATTGATTTTTGATGGTATGGTGGAAAACTTGGATACCAAATACAAAATTTTAATGTATCAAAGATTTATTCAAATGTTTTTGAACAAACACAAGAATTTGCTTCTATCTCATAAAACTGTTTATCCAACTCCTAGCCTCACTCAAACTTTTTAGTAATATGAGGATGGATTCTAACGGTTACAATAGGATAGACGTACCACTGTTTTCAACTATGCTTGTTCAAGAAGAAACTGTTTAGGGTGAATGATCAACAATCCTAGTTGAGTCTGAACACACACCCACAATTGTTTCAACAACCTCACAACCTATCATTTCACAAACATATAGGAGAAGAATCAGAAAGGAGTTTGTGGTTCCTTAGCCCAGATCTTCTATTCAGACTATTGTAGCAGATGAGGCTGTCTCTAACAGAATGGTGAGGGCTGCCACTACTGTCTCTGGCTTAGAAGCTAGACAGGCCAGTGGTAACATTCTTAAGACCCAAACCATGGCAACATCACATGGGTCAAGTTCTCATGAACATGATTTAGGTGATGGACACCCTAGCCAATAGGAAACTATGGGGGACATGCCCCATGATTTACCTCTCCCACGAGTTAACACACTTAGAGGTAATGAGGGCAGTGTGAAACTTAATGAATTGATGGCTATATGTACACAATTGTCAAATAGGGTCACTAGTTTGGAAAATGACCTGAAGCAGACCAAACAGATTATGGAGTGGCCTTGACTAAACTAATTAAGAAGGTGAAGAAGCTGGAGAAAGCAGCAAAGTCCAACAAAGCCAAAAGAAAGGCAAGGATGGTGATTTCTGATGATGGAGATGCTATGAAGGATTCTTCCAAACAGGGGAGGAATATTGAAGAGATTGATGCAGATCCTAATGTTACGTTGGAACAAGATGCAGAGGTTCAGGGGAGGTTTGATCAAGATATGGGTTTTGGAGAAGGAATTGATGCTGTTGATACTGCTGAAGCATCAATTAGTATTGCCAGTGTTACAGATAAGGGAAAGGGCATCATGCAAGAAGATGAGCAATCAAAGAAAATCAGCAAAAGAGTTCAAGCTCAGATAAGCTTTGATGAGGAAATAGCTCAAATGGTACATGATGAAGAACAGGCCAAATTGGAAGAAGAAAAAAAGATTGCAAGATTACCGGTGGAGCAAAAGCTTGCAAGTGAAGAAGAAGAGAGACTAGCACAAGAAAAAGCAGATGAGCTTTTAGTTCAAAAAATTTATGAACATGACAGGGCAACTCTCAATAAAGAAGAAAGAGAAAATGCACTTCAAGATCTGCTAGAAGTCATTAGAAAAACTCAGAGTGCAAAGAAGGCTGCTGCAAGAAGAAATAAGCCTCCAACTCAAGCACAAATGATGAAGTATATGAAGGAATATCTGAAGAATTAAGATCATTAGACTGCTAGTCAACTGAAAGGCAGATCCTATGAAGAAATTAAAGTTTTATAAAACAAGGCTTACAAGAAGGTTCAAGCCTTTATTCAAATGGATACTGAATGTAACCACTAGTAAAATTTCACCTTGTAATAAACTATTATATATTCTAATAAAGAATACTTATCCATTTTTCTACGTATAATTTTTTTATTTATCTGATCATAACTACTATCTAATGTGACGTAACTCACATCCTCGATAAACGTGCTCTCACGCGGACCAACATCAACTTACTTAATGTTTATTTTATAAAAACATTTCCATATAATACATTACGATATCTATTTGCCACTTTACGTTAATTCATTAACATACGATTAATAAACGTACAAACTAAACTTTTCTTATCTATTAGAGTTTCTACGAAACCCAAAACCATTATAACAAAGAATATGAGTAACTAAACCCTAAAATACTAAAGTACAACTTATTCATAGTAATGTACAAGTTATTAAAGCACAAACACCCTAATATTCACTATAGCTCCCGATACAAACTGTAACACCCCAACCCGACAAAGGTAAAGATGTCACATTAATGGTGCCATATCAGATCAAACAAAGCATACATCCATAGTAATACAAGAATTTCAAAGGTTACAAATGAAATACTGAAAATACAAAGTTACAAATGAAACTAAAACTAAATACTAAGTCTGCACATGCAAATCCTTCTAAAAGTCTCCACTTCAGAATACTATCAAAGTCTTCTAAGTCCAAAGGTACTCTCCACTCATACCCAACTTCCAACTAAAACCTGCCGCAGGAAAAGAAATGCGGCTGAGCTTAAAAAGCCCAGTGAACAGATATATATAAACGAAAACGAAAGCAAAAGAAACGAACATATATGGTATAGTGCAATGGAATAATATAAGGTATAGGCAAGGTACAAAGTAAGAAAGGAAAAAGGGAAAGGTCAGTAATCCACCACGAGCCCAAACAAACCAAATCAAAGTAGTAACCATGTCTTCAATATCATATAGAGGGGAGACCTCTCAGATAATCAAATAATATGAGGGGTGTCCTCATTCTTCAAATGGAGTAGCTAGCTCCCGAACTTGTGAAAGACGTGGATTGCACCCATCATCAGTCACCGAACAATATATTATATCAAATCACGAACAGTCCACGAACACGGACTCGAACCTAGGATGCATCCATTCGCCCCCCCGAACAAAATCATATTGGCCATAACAAAACATATCATAGTGTGCTAGCATATCATAATCAAAATGGGGACGGTGTAACCAAATCACTAGGGCTACACGCTAGTCATGCCAGTGGTGCATCACAGACACGGCCATGTTACCTTCATGGCTAGGAAACGAACTTGGCTCGGGTATCAAACTGGGGTCAAAGTTCAAAGGTTCATATCAAGGCAAAATTTCATGTAGTCATAGTCCAAATATCAAAGTCCAATCACAGGGTTCATATCAAAAGGTTCAAATCACAGGGTTCATATCAAAAGGTTCAGAAATCAAAGGTTCATATCAAATTGTAGGGAACATAGCAATGGCTTAGGAAACCCTAATACGAATCAAAAATAGGAGAACGAAGGCTCCTCATTCAAAGAGCAGAATATCTGTACCCTAACCGCCAACGAAACATAACATAAAGATAAGAAATCACTCCTCCTTCAGCGAATCTACACGAATTAATGATCGGCTTATTATTAATAACTTATTCAAATCAGAATTCTTATTTTAGTCAGCATTCCATTTTTTTTTTGTACTTTCCATTTTTAGCATCCTTTATATTTGGTAAATTAACCATTTTAAGTAATTTTCCATTTTAGGTAAGTTTCCTAAAATTAACAAGTTTCCAATTTTAGAGTACAATTAACAATTAAATGTGTTAAATGACCAATATTATAGACTAGGATTTAATTATTAAGGGTCACAAGTGCCAATAATCAAAGTTTAAGGTTGAATGAGAAATAATCAAGGCTTAATATTAAATGACAATTTCGTTTGTTTACATATCATGTATTTAGTGGCTAGCACGCATGCGCACTACTCTTTTCTTTTGAATGAAAATACACCAAAATAACTAGTCTTTATTAAACCAAAAATCAGCGCAGCCTTAGCTAGATTTGTCTCAAGTTGCGACCCTTCATTTGATTCGTTTATTAACGATTATAAACTAAACGTACACCCTGCCTTGTTCTTTTCTTTAGTTCATTAGTATTAGATTTAAAAATACTTTTGAGTCACATAAGAGTGGATCAAAGCAGACTCAAATATGACAGCCTCTATATGTCGATATGTAGGGGGTCACCAATTCGTTATTTTATGTGAAAAGAGTTGTGTTATCATGTAAATGTTATAGGTCGCACATGGTTGTTCTCAACAGGTTGGTGACCATTTACAGCCCTTACAACCCTCTCAAACCTAGCCCTATTCGACCCCCAAAACACCCTACTGAACGCATGAAATAACCTATCCAGGAATTCAGTTTTGCGTGAGACTCGACCCACCTTTACACATTAAAATACGCACGTAACACACCTTTGTTTCCCAGCCTAAACTCGACTCACAAACAGCTCTTTACACACACCAAAACACGCTTAACCTCACCCTTGTTTCCTAGCCTACATCGACACACAACAGCCCCCATAGTGACTCACTAACACAGCCACACGACACCACACATGATCACATAAAATCATGACTTCCCAGACCACTCGACACCCCCTTTATTTTCTGTATGGGTTCGAAAAAATGACAAACAAGCATGTATTTTCCTTCTTTTATTTCCGTTCGTTCATTAACAGTTTCAACGGCTTTTAGGTCGAGATATAGAGGTCATATTCATGCGTAAAATATGGTCGAATAATAAGACCCAAATACGTTCACAGACTAGTCTTTTTAAATTGTTAGTTCATGTATTGTATTCCATACTTTACATGCGACATATATAATGAGATCAACGAAAAGAAAGAATGGAGTGAGGTTGATACGATACCCTCGATGCGTGATCACATGAGGAAAAGAACACAAGGTCGAACACCACGTTGCAGCAGCCGATCCCTAACCAATTACTCCCTTCGACACAGCTTCAAAACCCACGAGCAATAACACACCACGAACTAGGAACAACACATCTAAAACTCACACGAAAGAGCCTTTTTGCTGCTGTGTTTGAACCAAACAGGAATGAAGAAGAGTAGCAGCACGAGCAGTCGAACCTTTTGTGAGAGAGGTTTTAGGAGAAAGAAAAAAAAGTAGCAGCCGAAGTTTTGTGGTGGGAGGATTAGGGTTTTGAAAAATATTCGGTATTAAAGTTGTATGAAAACCGTGTATTTGGATTTATGTTAATCAAGGAAATGCCAACAATTTAGGAGAGAACAAATCTTCCAAAATTAATATGCAATTATTTTCTTTTAATTGGTACATAACTGAAATTTTGGGGCATGACCACTTAATAGTCAACTAGTGTTGCTAGGATGTAGGGATTTTATTTTGTACATTAAATGTATAATGTAAGGTTTTTATTTGGTAGTTAATTTCATTACATAACTTAAGATATAACTTATATTAGGTTAAGTACAATTTAATGTTACTTATATGATTTTCACAAGTTCTCAAAATTTTAAATTTGAGGGCATTTTTGTCATTTCAGATTATGTTAATTTTGGGGTTTTACCTCCCGATACAAACCCTAAACTCACAAAACTATGATTTTATGTGATAAAATCACAAACCCTAATTAATATATATAAGATTTTTACAAAATATAAGTGTACAAGTCTTTCAAGCCAAGGTACAAGTCATTCATGCATAAAAACATAATATTAATAAAAATCCCATTATAAACCTAAGTATACCTATTTTAAAAGCACATTATCCATGTCTTTTATACACAAGCCTTAAAAATAAATTTCTTAAACTTACTAATTAAAAGTACAAGTCCCTAAATCTAATGTACAAGTGTCTAATGCATAGAAACCTAAAATCTCATTTATATACTTTTAAACTTAATAAAACTAACCTATAATTACTATAACTTAACTAAACATTAAAAATAGATTTTCTATATTTCATAACCCTTAGTACAACTCTATTAAACCCATGATACAACCCTTTTAAGCACAAACCATTTTCCCTTTTCTTTTCTATACAAATCGATACATATACAAATAAGAAAACCCTAGTTTAATTACTACTCAACAAATGTCCAAACCAAAACGCTAAACTAACTTGTTACATCCCTAAACCCTAGAGTACAACATGCCATAGCCCAATGTACAACAAATAAAGCCATTCGATCCTACTCTAATTACCTAGTTCGATCCTAATAAGGATTTAACCAAATCATTTTCTCACTAATTACTAAGCAACATACATACCACTAGTACCCTTCTAAGTCACATAAGCCTCCACATATCCTTGTCCGTAAATCTTGTGGTTAGGAATTAGAACACATAACAACTTCCTTCCCCCTCCTCACATGTGGTGTTCAAGTGTCTAGCATACCTCACCATGTTCCTTTAGTCCCATAACAAGATGACCTAGCCTCCTAAAAACCCTAACCTTTTCTTTTCTATAAATAGCAAACCAAACCTTCCCATTTTATTCCTATATCATTCGACCTACACTAAATACAGCCTACACTCCCCTAACCACTGATCCCATAATCCATTTAGAAGCTAGGAAGGAGTTTGAAAGAGCTTAGAAGAAGGATAAAGTCTAGCATTTTAATTCCACACCCATTTCGCACAAAAACTATGTGGAAAACCAGAAGGGGGGTTGAATAGTTTTACCGTTTTAAAATTGATTCGCTTTGTGACTTAACGTGATTTCAAAGTAAGTATGCACAAACAAACAATATAAGATAAGTAAGTAGAGAAAGGAAAGATCAAACCACACAACACGGATATTTATAGTGGTTCGGCTACAAGGACTCTTTTCCTTGCCCTACTCCACTCCTCGAGCCTCTAACTCGAGAGTTTTTCTTCACTAAGAAACAAACTCCCTTCTCGGCGGAGAAAACCTTAATACACGTCGCTTACACCTTTTTCCGGTACAAAGCTAAATACCGGGTTCTTGTTTAAGGAAGAACCAACCTGACGTCGCCTAAATGATTATCGACACTAAGCTAGATGTCGAGTTCTTTACAAGGGTACAACAACTCCCGTTTACTCTATGTGTTTTGAGGACTAAAACACTAACCGGATTCTACTGAATACAAGGTGCAACTATGATGCCTAATTTCTAATAAGTTACACAGTAGGTAACTATCAAGTCTTGCAACAGAATGTTGAAGCTTGTTAATGCTTGATCTCTTTTGCTACAAAAAGGAAGATCACTAGGAATGAAATGATATGGGTTAGTAATATGCAAATGAAAGAATATATAATTTATGCTATGTAAGTGATGAAATGACCAAATGATCAGCTTGCTATTTATAGGCAAAGCTGATCAACAGCTGGCGGATCCGGCGGATCCCAAAAATTGGATCCGCCTTTGTATGGCTTTGGATCCGCCATGTCAGGCCAGCTAAGAGATCTTCATATCTTTCCAAATCTTGCACAATCTTTCCATATCTTCAAATGTCAACTCTTTGGCTTGAAGATCTAAACAAAATATCACAAAATCTTTCCAAGATATGTTCATGATGTATGCCATGATGTCATCCTAATATTTTATAATAAAGTTTCTAATTTAAGAAATAAACTTGAAAAATGTATGTATGTATGTCTAGTGATCTTGTTAATGTGTAAATGAGTTTTAAAAAGAGTTATCACTATAAATGTAAAAGAGTTATTCTTATTTATGCTTTGCTTAAAGATAAACTTTGTAATTGTCATTAACAAAACTAAGCAAAGATCGTAAAATATAAATAACGTTTTTAGGACAATATTTGTATTAACAAACTATATAAATCGAACAAATATTCAAGTAAGTATATCAAACCCTTTTTCAATACTTTCATACACTTAAAAAATCTTAAAAGATGATACTAAATGAGTTGTAATAGAAAGATAGGTCAAAAATGTTGTTTTCTTTCTTTTTCTCTTTTTGGCGAACAAAAACCGAACACACCCATAATTTTTTTTAAGTATTATAAATCAAGGAACCTTAAAACATATAAGAGATACATTTAATAGATTTATGATCATGATAACGTGCATTAAAAACGGATTAGAACACTTAAAAGCCAAAAACCCGATTTGTTTTTCTTTTCTTATTTCTGTCGCAACAGCCCCAAACCACCCCACTTTGCATAATTATTTCAACCACTAAACGACTCCCAAAAATTCTGAAACTTGGCCATATTAAAGACCACCCGGCTAACTAATAATAGGATCAAGAACGTCGTAAAAAGATTGCTTTGCCCCATAGTTATTCGAGTCCTTTTGAGCCCCTTCGCAAACTGTTCGAACGCACCCTTTTTAAATTATTTCAAGCTCATAAGCTAATAATTTGTAGAAATGATGTTTACAAACTTATAATAACATGTATAAAGGAGTCGTAGCAAGTCGTGTCGTTTTCCCAAGCTTAAAAGGCGTAAAAATGGAAAAAGGATGTCGCATGAAATGACATCAATGTCTCAAGGGTCAAAACTCCAACTGTTTTTATAACTAGGACTAAAACTGAAATCGACAAAGAGTTTAAGGGGAAAACTTTCCAAATTCGAAAGTTGGAGTTTTATTGGGCCAAAAATGTAAATATTCTAAAGTTATTAAAACAAGGACTATTTTTGCCAACGACTTATAGTTGCGGGTATAAATTATCATTTTTGAAACTACAAGGGTAAAACTGTCATTTCACCAAAGTTGAGGGTTAAAAATTGTCAATTTATGAAAATAGAGGGGTAAAAATTATCACTTTATGAAAGTTTAGGGGTATAAACTGTCAATATATGAAACTATAAGGGTAAAAAGCGTAACATTATATAATTATTATTAGAAATATATTTTGAGTATATTTATAATAAAGACTAATAATCGAAATACATTTATCTCGATAACAAACAAACGGAAACATAAAAATGAGAAATAAGATAAAATCTTATCCAACTTTTGAAGAGACTTCATGTTGTCACAATTAAACATTTAACTATCAACCAAAATGTTACGATACGAATATTAAAACTTATATGTTGGAATACGATTACTGAAACTTGACATACCAAACCAGGTCGCGTGCCGGAGACGTTTATCAACTCTATTTAATTTTGTTTTCCATCCAGACTGCTAAGGTGAGTTCATAGTCCCACTTTTTATACATTTTTCCAAACTTGTGGGGAGATACATGCTACAAAACCGAACACTAGTATTTTTCTATATGCTTTCCCGATTAATATTGCCTAAGTTTAACTGTTTCCTCTAAAAGACCCTCTATCATGAACCATTAATCACTTGCGGGTGAACGCAAATATAGTGAATAGATCTATTGGCAGTTGACGACCCATTTGTGTTGCTGGATAAGTAGCCAAATGCACTTTATTTGAGATCAACAAAGAGACGGGCAATCTCCTACTCGGGGGCATAATTACTCCATTTAATTATGTGGTAATATACATCATTAGCTTATAACTATGATGATAAACCTGTTAACGTTTTGCGTGTCATGAGACTTAGGGCAATATATTAAACTGCAATATTACTGATTTACTTTCTACTTAGCTTGTGTTCAAACTGATTATAACTGTAAACGCTATGGATTCACTCAACCTTTGTGTTGACTTTTTAGCATGTTTTATCTCAGGTAATTAGAAGCTTGATTTGGCACGGAGTGGCTGTGGACTTTCTTCTTAAAAAGAGTGTCCATTTTGTTATCATTCAATAAATAATGTAACTTTTTTCGAAACTTTCCGCTGGGACCTCTATTATGTAACTCTGATTTAAATAAATGAATGATAACAATTTTATTTAAAACGTCTCTTTTCGAGTCGTTTTCTATTTTCATGACTGTGATACTTGAAGTAATACCCCAACTTATATTCCACTGCGTATATCGAAAATGGGGGTGTTACAGATTGGTATCAGAGTCAGGTTATAGAGAACAAGGTTTAAACCTAGACTATAACCAATTTTCACAAACTTAACCAAAGTCCTCTGTGCCACAACGCTACTGAAACGCTACTTATACATGTTTATTGCTAATTATTTAGTTATATAGTGAAATATTTATAATTACCGGGTGGTTACCGAATATGACTTCCCCTACCTATTCTATCCCTCTTATGTCGGACCCGGATATTGAAAATATTACAACAATACTGGACATCACGCCCATGCCTACATCCTCACCACCACCTCCACCATCATCTACAAGCTTCCATTCCCCCATCTGTCCCATTTGAACTTAGTGAAGAAGCTAATAATCCTTATCGCCCAGTATCATGCTCTACCCCGATAACCTACTCCTGATTTCCCTACCCCACCACGAGTCTATGAAGTAGGAGAAAGTTCGCAGCACAGGAACGACAGCCGACCGTTTCCACCCTTCTGACATAATTAGAATGGCAAGAAGAGCAGATCGAGACTGCTATAGTTCATCTCGATGAGTTGCCTCTAGAACGTATCGAGGGTATAAAATATAGAATTGAGGATTTAGTTACTGGTCAAGAGACCATGTAACAGAGGTTGGACGAGAATCGTGAGAAGGCAGAAAACCGTCATGAGCAGGTGAGACAGGAAATACATATGATTTACAGTAACGAATTGGAGTTGATAGAAGAGATGAAAAGGAATGAAGAACTAATGACAACACAGAACAGGATCACTATTCTGGAGACAACAGTGGGAGAGATGCAAGCTCGGTACCAGGAGCATATGCAGATCCTTGTCAGTATGATAGTCGAGCTCGAGAGTCGACTAAAGGGAGCTTCTGGTAGCTACTAAATCAGATTATTATCTATTAGCTTTTGTACTATATCTTAGCCATGGGATATGTGGCATAAATATGACGCTTGTATTAATTTTGTTATATATAACAAATTAGCAAGTTATTTATGACTATATGTGGTTGTGATTTTGTTGTATTTTGCTGTGCATGGTATCGATTGATGTGGGCCAGTGATGATCATTTTACATACATGTATGATAGAATTTGGACATGTTGCGACCTTGTTATTATCATGGATTTTACCTTGTTAATTTAACATGGTCACTATGCAAATTCTAAACATGTGTTTTCTTGTGGTATTAATAAAACTATGCCTCGCAATTCCCCAGAACCAGTCATGTCCCAAGCTGCTATCCGAAAGCTTGTTGCAAACAGTGTTGCTGCAGCACTTGAGAATCAAGCAGCAGTAATGGCCCGTTCTGGAAGCACTAACAGACCCAATGGAGAAAGCGAGACAACAATAGCTCGCAAGTGCACTTATAAAGACTTCATAAACTGCAAACCAACTTTATTCAAAGGAACAGAGGGAGCAACTGATTTGGCTCGTTGGTTTGAGCGTACAGAAATAGTTTTCATGAGGAGTGGGTGTACCGATGGCTGTAAGGTTACCTTTGCTACCGGGAATTTCTTGGAAGATGCCCTGTCTTGGTGGACTTCTACTGCCCAAACTATGGGAGTTGAAGCAGCTCACCAACTTACCTGGGAAGATCTCAAAAAGAAAATGTTGAAGAAGTACTGTCCCCGTACTGAAATCAAAAAGTTAGAAGATGAATTTCACCAACTGGTTGTGAAAGGAACAGATCTTAAGGCATACAATAGGAGGTTTCAGGAACTTGTTCTCCTATGTCCAACTATTGTGCCTGATCTTGAGAAGACATTGGATAAATATACTGAAGGATTACCTCGAAGCATCTAGGGAAATGTTACTGCATCCAAGCCTCAGTCTTTGGAAGAGGCGATTACCATAGCTCAACAGTTAATGGATCGCGAAATCAAGCAAAGTTCCACTCAAGGAAGTGATGATCACAAGCGAAAGCTTGATGATAGGAGAACCACCCATTACCACAACAACCATCCCAACAACAACAACTACCACAACAATCAGAACAACTATCAACAAGACCGTAATAATCACCACCACCAACAGAATCGCCGGAAGGAAACTGTCAGAGCCTATATTGCCACACCTGCTGAGGGGAGTGGTTATATCGGAAGAAAACCATTTTGCAATCGATGCTCGTTGCACCACTATGGTCCATGCACTGTTAAGTGCGTAAAGTGTCAGAAAGTTGGACATCAGACCAAAGACTGTAAAGCTATAGGAGCAAATCCACAACCAGTAGCTATAACTTGCTACGGATGTGGTGAGAAGGGGCATTACAAGAGCCGATGCCCGAAGCCGAATGTCAACCAGAACAACGGTGCCCGCGGAAGAGCTTATGTGATAGGAGATGGAAACGCAAAGCAAAACCAAGACTAGTGCAAGAAGATAAAAACTCGTTAAGATCCCAACAACGTCAAAGGATGACATCTATGTTTAAACAGAAGAGAAATTCTTGTTGTAGATAAATAAACCGTAGTTTAAAACTTTCTAAGTATATTTCCTCTTGTACCCTACCTTAGTTACGATGGATGTAATCTAAGTGTAATAACTACCTTTCTACCGTATGAAATCTCTATCCTGTAATATTTCCGTAATAATCTGCGTCTAATTTCAGTTTCTATTCCGTTTGCCCTATTCATAATCATCACATAGCAATACACTACCATCTCACTAGAAATTTGGTTAATATCATTTCTGACCGAACAATAGACTATTACCACCCTGTAAGATTTTCACACAAACCTTAATATTCATTTCAAGGATGTCCTATTATCACCTTAGAAATTCCTGACTCATCACCGTAGTAAAAAAAAGAAAGATTAATTAAAAAAAAAAATCTTGTTCTTTTGAAAAATAATTATGTTGTCATTTTACAAAAATAAAATGTTGAATACCATCTGGAACTTTTTGAACAACATAAATACCACAGTAACTGAGCCAAACATCACATCATTTGGTCCTCAATTATTCATAGCCTGATCAACTATGACTAATTTAGTAAGAATCATGTAATAAATGGAACAGTTATCTTTTCAGATTTTCTAATAACAATTTTCATTCAAAAGCAAAATATTGAAACAAAATAAATTGTTCATAAAACATCACTTTTGGCTAAATACAATAGATGTCTACACCTATTACCCATTACCCCTATGATAGGAAATCGACAAAAATACGGATAGGGAAACCCTAAGAGTTCACAAAGATTTATAGCAAACACAAATAGTACAAATTTTATTAGAATCCACGAAAATTCATACATAACGACATAATTAGCAACGGGAGTGCTAATGTTACTATGATTACAATCAAAGGTATAGAATCGCCAATAGGTTGACCCGCCATTGCAACGAAGACCACCACAAACCCAGCAATAGCGAGAGCCACCACAGGATGTATCACCTTGATTATCCTGTGCGATAAGTACAAACAAACCATTAAACACGCTACCGAGACTAGATATTAGACACAAAGACAAACGAGTTTTATTCCATATTTATTAAGGATTACAAAGAGATACAATAAGAACTCATTTTAACAACCCTAGCGCAAGACTATAACCCCCATTACTTGTCGACGCCAATGGCTAGGATCACGAATGGTATGATAGCCGCTAGAACGCAAACCAAGAATGCGTAATCTTCATTAGGAACATACGCCAAATAAGTAACCGCAAGAACAACATAAACGATTGCTAAGATTGTGATAATATGCGGCATTTTGGAAGTGTTAATTGAGAGATATATGTTTTGTGGAAGAATGGAAATTAAAATGGAGTATATATAGGTAAAACTAGCCGTTGGAAATACTATTCATGACCGTTGGAAAACACTGTTCACAACACTATTCATAGCCATTAGAATGTACTATTTATGACCGTTGGAAATCACTATTCACAGCCCTTGGAATTATTAAGTGGCAAAACATTCAAATTTATTTCTTGTAGTAGGAATAAAACTAACGCAAATACATTCTATTGAATACCGAATGGAAATTCCTAGACGACCCTTTTTAGACTAAAAATAAAACCAAGGAACAACTGTGAAACGATACTATTGGATATAAAGGACATAAAAACAAGATAATATTATATATAATATTATTTTTAAACTTTAGGCATTTTAAGCATATCAAACTCACATCACCAATCAAATCGTTATACGATTTCCAATTCTCACCCACTCACTATCTGAATAAGTTAGAATCTAAGCCCAACTCTTTTTATATTTCACTTTTCCTAACACCTCGACCAACACAGACTGAATCTCGGGACGAGATTCTCTCAACAGGGGGATACTGTAACCACTCGTAAAATTTCACCTTGTAATAAACTATTATATATTCTAATAAAGAATACTTATCCATTTTTCTACGTATAATTTTTTTATTTATCTGATCATAACTACTATCTAATGTGACGTAACTCACATTCTCGATAAACGTGCTCTCACGCGGACCAACATCAACTTACTTAATGTTTATTTTATAAAAACTTTTCCATATAAAGCATTACGATATCTCATTTGCCACTTTACGTTAATTCATTAACATATGATTAATAAACGTACAAACTAAACTTTTCTTATCTATTAGAGTTTCTACAAATCCCTAAACCATTATAACAAAGAATATGAGTAACTAAACCCTAAAATACTAAAGTACAACTTATTCATAGTAATGCACAAGTTACTAAAGCACAAACACCCTAATATTCACTATATACAAACCCTAAACACACAAAACTATGATTTTATGTGATAAAATCACAAACCCTAATTAATATATATAAGGTTTTTACAAAATATAAGTGTACAAGTCTTTCAAGCCAAGGTACAAGTCATTCATGCATAAAAACATAATATTAATAAAAATCCCATTATAAACCTAAGTATAACTATTTTAAAAGCACATTATCCATGTCTTTTATACACAAGCCTTAAAAATAAATTTCTTAAACATACTAATTAAAAGTACAAGTCTCGAAACCTTATGTACAAGTGTCTAATGCATAGAAACCTAAAATCTCATTTATATACTTTTAAACTTAATAAAACTAACCTATAATTACTATAACTTAACTAAACATTAAAAATAGATTTTCTATATTTCATAACCCTTAGTACAACTCTATTAAACCCATGATACAACCCTTTTAAGCACAAACCATTTTCCCTTTTCTTTTCTATACAAATCGATACATATACAAATAAGAAAACCCTAGTTTAATTTCTACTCAACAAATGTCCAAACCAAAACCCTAAACTAACTTGTTACATCCCTAAACCCTAGAGTACAACATGCCATAGCCCAATGTACAACAAATAAAGCCATTCGATCCTACTCTAATTCCCTAGTTCGATCCTAATAAGGATTTAACCAAATCATTTTCTCACTAATTACTAAGCAACATACATACCACTAGTACCCTTCTAAGTCCCATAAGCCTCCACATATCCTTGTCCCTTGAAATTTTAACCTAAGTCAACTTATGTAGGTAAATGTTGTGGTTAGGAATTAAAACACATAACAACTTCCTTCCCCCTCCTCACATGTAGCGTTCAAGTGTCTAGCATACCTCACCTTGTTCCCTTAATCCCATAACAAGATGACCCAGCCTCCTAAAGACCCTAACCTTTT
Source organism: Artemisia tridentata subsp. tridentata (assembly GCA_021014915.2). Lineage (NCBI taxonomy): Eukaryota > Viridiplantae > Streptophyta > Magnoliopsida > Asterales > Asteraceae > Artemisia > Artemisia tridentata. The sequence continues at coordinate 419,765,122 of CP139509.1, forward strand.
CTTTTCTAAAAATAGAAAACCAAACCTTCCCATTTTATTCCTATATCATTCGACCTACACTAAAAACAGCCTACACTCCCCTAACCACTGATCCCATAATCCATTTAGAAGCTAGGAAGGAGTTTGAAAGAGCTTAGAAGAAGGAGAAAGGCTAGCATTTCAATTCCACACCATTTCGCCCAAAAACTATATAAATCGAACAAATATTCAAGTAAGTATATCAAACCCTTTTTCATTACTTTCATACACTTAAAAACTCTTAAAAGATGATACTAAATGAGTTGTAATAGAAAGATAGGTCAAAAATGTTGTTTTCTTTCTTTTTCTCTTTTTGGCGAACAAAAATCGAACACACCCATAATTTTTTTTTTAAGTATTATAAATCAAGGAACCTTAAAACATATAAGAGATACATTTAATAGATTTATGATCATGATAAGGTGCATTAAAAACGGATTAGAACACTTAAAAGCCAAAAACCCAATTTGTTTTTCTTTTCTTATTTCTGTCGCAACAGCCCCAAACCACCCCACTTTGCATAATTATTTCGACCACTAAACGACTCCCAAAAATTCTGAAACTTGGCCATAATAAAGACCACCCAGCTAACTAATAATAGGATCAAGAACTTCGTAAAAAGATTGCTTTGCCCCATAGTTATTCAAGTCCTTTTGAGCCCCTTCGCAAACTATTCGAACGCACCATTTTTAAATTATTTTGAGCTCATAAGCCCAAATCATAAGCTAATAATTTTTAAAAATGATGTTTACAAACTTATAATAACATGTATAAAGGAGTCGTAGCAAGTCGTGTCGTTTTCCCAAGCTTAAAAGGCGTAAAAATGGAAAAAGGATGTCGCATGAAACGACATCAATATCTCAAGGGTCAAAACTCCAACTGTTTTTATAACTAGGACTAAAACTGAAATCGACCAAGAGTTTATGGGGAAAACTTGCCAAATTCGAAAGTTGGAGTTTTATTGGGCCAAAAATGTAAATATTCTAAAGTTATTAAAACAAGGACTATTTTTGCCAACGACTTATAGTTGTGGGTATAAATTGTCATTTTTGAAACTACAAGGGTAAAAACTATCATTTCACCAAAGTTGAGGGGTAAAAATTATCAATTTATGAAAGTTGAGGGGTAAAAATTGTCACTTTATGAAAGTTCAGGGGTATAAACTGTCAATATATGAAACTATAAGGGTAAAAAGCGTAACATTATATAATTATTATTAGAAATATATTTTGAATATATTTATAATAAAAACTATAAGGGTAAAAAGCGTAACATTATATAATTATTATTAGAAATATATTTTGAATATATTTATAATAAAAACTAATAAACGAAATATATTTATCAACTCGATAACAAATAAACGGAAACATAAAAATGAGAAATAAGATAAAATCTTATCCAACTTTTGAAGAGACTTCAAGTTGTCACAATTAAACATTTAACTATCAACCAAAACGTTACGATACGAATATTAAAACTTATATATTGGAATAAGATTAGTGAAACTTGACATACCAAACTAGGTCGCGTGCCGGAGACGTTTATGTTAGACCCGTATCCCGGTTACGAGTAGGCCCCACCCTAGATGGAATATGCTAAGGACTTTACGAGATTGGCCAGTCACTGAATGTTACGTTATAGTCAAACCCGATAGTCAACCTTATAGTCAACCAATGTATTAGATAGTTAAAGAAAGTATTATGTGGCTCAAGTAGAAAGGGAATAGACTTTAAGGGCTAAAGTTGCAATAGACCAAAAGTGCTAAGATATGTAGTGTGGGCAAAATAAGATAAATAGGACTTAAGGGACCAATCTTGCCAATTAGGCAAACTTGCATCTTAACTAGATATATCCAGGATAATCTAGAGTTTTCCACCATTATTGAGAGAGAGTTGGAAGGTCATTTTTTAGAAGAGAAAAGGAGAGGGAAAATGATGAAGGTGGAGGTGCCATGAAGATGGGTTGAGGATGGCTACTCATTAGCATGATTATGGCAAGTAAGTAACCTTTAATTAGAGTTAATTGATTAATTCAAGGGTTAGGGTTTATGTATCCAATTTAAGGGAAATGGGTAAATGGTGGTTTCAAGATAATTAATAGGTTATAGTGATTATGAGGTAAATTTTTATGGGTTTAGTTGGTATTTTAAAGGGTGTGCATCATATGATCAAGTATGATCATATGATGATTAAGTATGAAAAGGGATGTTAGTAGTTATAGATATTTGTTTATGTGTTAAGTATTTGTGTATGATGATTATGAAGTAGGAAAAATGATGGTGATGATGTGATGATGGTGACTAGTGAGGATGATGATGATGGTGGTGAAATAATCATATGATAGTTAGCTTGGATTGAAGGTAAGTAACTCTCCCTAAAACATGTATTATGTATGTATTTATCATATATGTATTATGATTGTGTGAGACCATGAGACTTGGATTTAGAATGGTGGTAAGTTGGAAATTGGTGGCTAGTGATTTTGGCTAAGAGTATGTTAGCTTATGGGCTTGGGACTAATTAAGGTATGTAGTTAGTTATGGTTGTTGTGATTTGATATTAGTTATGTTATGAGGATATGTGTGATATGGTTTGGATGTTGTAGTTTAGAAGCCTTTAAGCGGTTATAATGCTTATGTGAAAGTATGTGTATGATATGTGTTTTATGTTATGTTACTTACTAAGCGTAAGCTTACCCCTTTTAGTTGTTAATGTTTTGTAGGTTAATTGTGATGAAGGTAGCTTGGCTTGGATCATATCTTTCGGATTGATAAGCAGTTTGGAAAATAATATACGTTAGGAGCTAGGTTGAATACCGAGCTCGAGTCAAGGTTGTACCCCCGAGAGTCTTTCTTATGATTTGTATAATGTGTGTCAAGGTCATCATAAAGGTTGAGTGGTCAACGGTGTGTTCAAGTGTGTTAAATGGTTTACAGTCAATGTTTAAGGGAGCGTTTGGATTAAGGGTGTTTTTACCCATTTTGGATTATAAACGGGTCAAGTGTCATTGAAACATGTTTGTTATGTTAATATAATGTTTTTGGTAAAGTTTGGTGCATAACGGAAGTCGTATGAGTTGTACGTAGTGAAAATGGGTCAAAAGGGGGTTATATGCATAACCCATCTAATTTGTAAAGTACTATTTCGGGAAGTCAAACGGTAAATATTTTTGTATAAAAATGAGCCAAATGATATAAGAAGTAAATCTGGAAAGTTTCGTTAATTTTCGGGTCATAGAAGTTGTTTTTCCGGAAAATGGGTCAAAAAGATGTTAAAAGGGTTATGCAGTTAAAGGGGTGTTTGAGTTAAGAGTGTTTTTACCCATTTTGGGTAGTAAACGGGTTGATTGATTATGTAAACGATTTAGTATGTTATGTTAATGGTTTTGAGTGAGTTTGGTGTGGAAATAAGGTAGTATGGGTTGTTTATTGTGGAAAAGGGTGAAATTTCGGTTTGGAGGCACCAAATTTCGGTTTGGGACCAAAATTCCCAAATTTCGGTTTCATTTGGACAGATTTTGGTAAACTTTGAAAAATCATATCTTTTAAACCGTAAGTCATCACTGGTCGTACCACCCGTCGTTTTGAAGGTAATTGAGTCTACTTTCATTTAAAAATAGTCTCAAGGTCTGATTGTGTATAGATTTTTGTCAGTTCATAAAAGAGTGACAGAATGTCAGTTTCAGGGTGTACTTTTTTGCGAAAAATTTTCACGTTTTTAGTCGTGTTGGTTAAGGGGTGTTACAACTTGGTATCAGAGCTTCGGTTTAAGTGAATTAGGTTTCCACGTAGGTTACCTAGACTTAAACCACTCGTAGACGCGTTGAGCTTAAGTTTAAGTAATGCGGTAAAGTAGACGCCTTGGTGGTATAACGTGAAAGTGCTTATAGTAATAATAAGATTAGGCTGTAGCTAATAAGCGTTGTGAATATAGTAAAATAAAGAGAGTTAGAAACGGGTTATGGATTGTTTAGATTATGAGATGAAATACATAATATGTATATGTATGCTACATAAGTGAATGATAGTTTTGGTATAGTATAGACTAAATGTCACAACCCGTAATTTCAGGTCCTTTTCCAAGCTTCAAAATTTCACTATTTATCTTGACAATTTACTATTCATGAGTTATTATTCATCATTTACTATTCACCGATCACTATTCATCATTTCACTATTCATCATTTTTGAAGTCAGTTTGAGACTTTGAGAAGTCGTCAAAATTTTTACTATTCACATGGCACTATTCATTCCCGGAGGGAAATCACTATTCATGGGCATCATTCATCAGGTCGTAAACTTGGTTTACGGGTATTCAAATACGCGTAACCAGTTAGGTTTAGCTGCGTATTCATGCATCATCAGTAAAGACACATCATACAGACTAGGGCAGTCTGCATATCATCAGTAATATCAGTACCATATCAGTTCATGCATGTGTTTGTGTGATTTTCATTAACGTATGCTTAATTGTTTAATTAACGTTACCACTCAGTCATTTCTACCAACAGTAAACCCAAATACTCCAGACAATGATCCTAATACATTTTCAAGCTAATTATAATGATATAGAGATTATATTATTACTTTACCCGGTGTTTTTAAATCAATTGTTACATTTTCTATTAGGAGCTTATAACTTCGTCGGTTTACGAAATTTCAATCCGATTATCATTCTAACACCCGATTCTTGCAAGGAATATGATTTTACACATTTTACGACTTCGTCATATTTTTATTTTTCATCGTCGAGATTTATTTCTAGTTAACTCGATACCCGGTAACACCCAATGTACACATAAACTACACTAACTCTTCCAATAACTAGACAAGATCTTTAATTATCCATCCTTTCCCCATTTTTTCTCCATGTGCCACCCCCCCCCCCCCTTAGCCACCCTAAACCATCATCTTTCAAGCTTAGACAAGACTCCAATTAATGCATATGTTTTCTTGTCCTTTGATTTAATTCTTATAACACATTTCCTACACAATTTCATTAGCTAACAAAGATCAAACACTCTCTCCCTCTTCATCCATACCCACGGCCACAACAAGATCCAAGGGAGAAATCCATCATTTTGTGAAGTTCAAGTATTAATCTTACTCTATTTGCTATCCTAGTTAAGGTTTTGTGATCAAAACCCTAAGTTATTGCACATTTTCTCATCAAATCACTCCAAGATTGTAAGTAAACTTCAAGAACATCATTTTGATCTTTTCATACTTTCATTTACTTCATATGATTACGTATTTTCAAGTTATACTAGTTACTTTTGCAAGTTACTTATGTTTTTGATACCATTTTGCTTATAAACTATCACAAACACTAGATCTATAAGTTTCACTAGTAATCACATGAGATCCACCAAGGTTTGTGATGTTTAGGACCCAATGACACCCTAATAAGGTGTATGGTAGGATTTGCGAACTTGTGGAGTTGATTTGAGGTGGTATGATCAAGTTTAGAACCATGGAAATGAGTTTTTAAAACATATATATATATACCTACTGTCCAAAAACGTGTAAACTGGAAAACTCAGTAAATTTTGGTATATTTTGGCCTTCATATTCAGAAAGTTCTTTCAAAAACGAAACCGTGGCCGCAAAAATCACTAAAAACCGACTTATAACGAAGGAGATATGATTTTTCGGAGTTAGGCGACGAAAACTAATTTTCTGAAAATAAGCGTGCTGTTAGCCGAACTTTAAAGGACCAAACAAGGCGTTAGACGTGATCTAGGAGAGCCGAACTACTGAGATTATGTTAGTTCATGTTATGACGAATCCGTGGATATAAAGAACGTAGAAAAAGAGCTTATAACGATCGAGATATACGCGTTCAAAGCCGACGAACTCTATTCTATTTTGACAGCCCTATTAGAAAGTATTTTTCTAAGTATAAAAGTTAACATTTTTACAAGTCATCACATTGATAGCCGGTTTTCTATCTAACAAGACGCGGGTGATCAAAAGTCCAATAACACGACACGAAAACCTTGTAACAATGTTTTATTTTCAAGGACGTCAAATTCATTCACTAACTCTTAACGTGCACTAATTCGCGACTAGTTTTGCGAGACCGTTTTGGATATATTTTCACAGGTTATGAAAAGTATTGTTTTGTGACGAAAACATTATGTTTACCAATAGAACACCAAACAAGGATCATGGAGTGTAGTTTTAACATATTTACGCGAAATGTGGTTTATAACTTAACGAGACGTCAAAAATGTATTTTTTGACGATAAACGTTGTTTTCAAAACTTTCGAGTGGTATCGTTAACATACGTATTTGCATGTGTTGCATTGTGTCATTGCTTACATTAGATCCTATCATTCATATTAGGTTGCGGTTAGAGATCGTGCCTCATTTCAGTGTATCCATCTTTGTCATCGTAGCTATCGCATCAGGTGAGTTTCATAGCCCCTCCTTTTACTTGTTTTGTAACTATTTTGGGGGAGAATACATGCTCGTTTTTCATTAAACTCTATGCTTGTTTTTCATTAAACTCTATGCTCGTTTACATTTAAACTCCATGCTTGTTTTGCTTGAGACGTGAGTTGTCTTTCAAACATTATTGATTGGTTAAAATACTTGAGTCGTTGCTCGGAAGTATTTTGTGTTTACATTGTTCACCCTTGATTATTTCATTATGGACACTAGTACATTAAGCTATTTCATATTGCCTATGTCATGGACTGTTAATTTCGTATTGTTTTAGTTGTATGACAACATTGTCAGATATATATATATATATGGCGACATTGTCATGACGACACTGCTAGATTAGATTATATGGCGACATTGTCAGAGTTTATCTTATGACGACATTGTCAGATTTATTTATATGGCGACATTGTTAGATTTAATTATATGGAAACATTATCACACTTACCTTTATATAGCGACATTGTCACACTTAACATTACATTTTGTGGTCCATAAATCATTTGACGTTCACTTAAACCAAATCATATTTGGCAGTGGTTTGTAAACACACAGGTTGCAAGTCTTGTATGGGCGGGGATTGGAACTGGGTGGATTTATAACGCCTTTGCTGGGAAATCTTCATTCTAATGCATTACATTTTTCTCTAAACTCTATGAACTCACCAACCTCGTGTTGACACTTTTAGCATGTATTTTCAGGTATTAAGCAATAGCACGCTACAGGAGGCTTTTGGCAGGGCATGGCATGGTTATAGGAGACTCTGATATTCATTTGGGGACCGTTTTAATTGTTTTAAGGGCCTATTTCTGCACTACTTTTATAAATGTAAATTCAACACTTTTGTTAAACAATTTTAATCTAAATGATTGAGGTGAAAACCGTTCTCTGTACTTGTGTTGTGATACCAATTGAGTTACACCCCAGTGGCATGTATGCTTCCGCTGGACCCGATTTTGGGGGTGTGACACTAAAGATTTAGCTATGTGAATGTGTAGTATAGAATTAATATAAGATTGCGTATTTATAGAAGGATAACAATGATAAGACGTGAAAAGGAATAGTAGATGGTATTAGAGATGGGTTAGTGAGTAACGCTTAAATAATGGATTGTAGTGATGAAAAGTGTTTTAAAATATGAGGTGTAATAATAAAATAAATGAATGAGATTAAGGAATTGCGATAGGTGACGATATCATAGACTGTGTGAAGTTAAAGAGCGTGCTACAATAATAATTTAGGGAAGGCGAGACAGAAAGAAGTTGCTTAAACATATGAAAAGTAAAAGAAGAAAGATAAGATATGAGAATAAGAATGTGATGGATTAAAAATGTAAGAAAGAACGAGAGGAGTGTGTATGAGATAAAGGCGTTGTCCTGAAATTATTATATTACGGATAAGGCCATTAGCGGTAATTATTATAATGAAAGCATGTGTTACGGTTGACAATATGTGCGAAGTCTAGATGTAAATGAGTTGGGTAGACTAAAATGTAATGTAAGAATGTGAAAATGATTAATGTAGGCTAAGAATGCAAGAGGTAATAAAGAGTGAAAACACATAGAAATGTGTAATTATAATAAGCAGGCTCATATGCTCTATGCGCTTGCGTTCTCTAAAATATATGAATGTAATAATGTATGTAAGGTGCTTATGACTTGGATCCATTGTTAAAGTGGTAAAGTGTGAATGTTAAAGATCCTTCGGGATGAATGTTAATGGTCCTTCGGGATGAATGTTAAAGGTGGTATCCTTCGGGATGACCAAGTAAATGAATGTTAAGGAATCCTTCGGGATGAATGTTAAAGATCCCTCGGGATGAAAACGTATTGCCTTCATCGGCAAATGGGGTTGCCTACATCCTTGGCAATAAAAATATCCCCATAATGAATGTGTTAATGATATGGATCCAAGTATAAAAAGGAAATATGAAGTATAAACAGGATAAAATAATAAAAGTTAAATTGGAAAATAGGAGTAGTAGTGTTATGTCAGGAGTACATAACCATAAGTTTATATTTCTTGATTTACATCGATTAGGACGCCTCTCCATGTAAATGAGGAAGTATAAATGAGTGGGCTTATGTGTTGCCGACAAGGCACGAGTAGGGTTAGAGAAGTAGAAAGCGGAAGTTTAGAATTAGTTAGAAATTATAAGGACTAAGATAGGAGGGTTAGAATTAGACCATGGCTTTTAGTTGAGACTTAGGAGAAACCTTGATGGGATGGAGGAATTGTAATGATGATATATTGTGCCTTGCGGCGTGGTACAAAATATGATGAATGAAAATAATAAAATGTGCGCGTATTAGTCGAGTGTAATTATGTAAAGTCAAATAGTACGAGTTTCTTAAGTATCAAGTAGTCAAAGAATGAGAGTAGAGGATAAAGCGAGTGAGATGGTGATGTAACGGTAATAGAGCGGATTAGAATGATAACTAGTTGTAATAATTATGTCTTGTATTACGTAAAATCTAAGCAAGAGTTGTATGGTATAGAAGTAAACGGGAAGTAATGGGGATTAAGGATATGTGATATGTTATAGTATGCATAGAGTTGCAAGATCACTTAGATCGTTGCACTAAATAAACTAGGAATTAAGGTGCTAGGAATGAGATGAGTTATGTGACTAAGTGTAGGTTAGTAATGAATGATAGATTTCGGGGACGAAATCTAAATAAGGGGGTAGAATTGTTAGACCCGTATCCCGGTTACGAGTAGGCCCCACCCTAGATGGAATATGCTAAGGACTTTATGAGATTGGCCAGTCACTGAATGTTACGTTATAGTCAAACCCGATAGTCAACCTTATAGTCAACCAATGTATTAGATAGTTAAAGAAAGTATTATGTGGCTCAAGTAGAAAGGGAATAGACTTTAAGGGCTAAAGTTACAATAGACCAAAAGTGCTAAGATATGTAGTGTGGCCAAAATAAGAGAAATAGGACTTAAGGGACCAATCTTGCCAATTAGGCAAACTTGCATCTTAACTAGATATATCCAGGATAATCTAGAGTTTTCCACCATTATTGAGAGAGAGTTGGAAGGCCGGTTTTTAGAAGAGAAAAGGAGAGGGAAAATGATGAAGGTGGAGGTGCCATGAAGATGGGTTGAGGATGGCTACTCATTAGAATGATTATGGCAAGTAAGTAACCTTTAATTAGAGTTAATTGATTAATTCAAGGGTTAGGGTTTATGTATCCAATTTAAGGGAAATGGGTAAATGGTGGTTTCAAGATAATTAATGGGTTATAGTGATTATGAGGTAAATTTGTATGGGTTTAGTTGGTATTTTAAAGGGTGTGCATCATATGATCAAGTATGATCATATGATGATTAAGTATGAAAAGGGATGTTAGTAGTTATAGATATTTGTTTATGTGTTAAGTATTTGTGTATGATGATTATGAAGTAGGAAAAATGATGGTGATGATGTGATGATGGTGACTAGTGAGGATGATGATGATGGTGGTGAAATAATGATATGATAGTTAGCTTGGATTGAAGGTAAGTAACTCTCCCTAAAACATGTGTTATGTATGTATTTATCATATATGTATTATGATTGTGTGAGACCATGAGACTTGGATTTAGAATGGTGGTAAGTTGGAAATTGGTGGCTAGTGATTTTGGCTAAGAGTATGTTAGCTTATGGGCTTAGGACTAATTAAGGTATGTAGTTAGTTATGGTTGTTGTGATTTGATATTAGTTATGTTATGAGGATATGCGTGATATGGTTTGGATGTTGTAGTTTAGAAGCCTTTAAGCGGTTATGATGCTTATGTGAAAGTATGTGTATGATATGTGTTTTATGTTGGGTTACTTACTAAGCGTAAGCTTACCCCTTTTAGTTGTTAATGTTTTGTAGGTTAATTGTGATGAAGGTAGCTTGGCTTGGATCATAGCTTTCGGATTGATAAGCAGTTTGGAAAATAATATACGTTAGGAGCTAGGTTGAATACCGAGCTCGAGTCAAGGTTTTACCCCCGAGAGTCTTTCTTATGGTTTGTATAATGTGTGTCAAGGTCGTCATAAAGGTTGAGTGGTCAACGGTGTGTTCAAGTGTGTTAAATGGTTTACGGTCAATGTTTAAGGGGGCGTTTGGATTAAGGGTGTTTTTACCCATTTTGGATTATAAACGGGTCAAGTATCATTGAAACATGTTTGTTATGTTAATATAATGCTTTTGGTAAAGTTTGGTGCATAACGGAAGTCGTATGAGTTGTATGTAGTGAAAATGGGTCAAAAGGGGGTTATATGCATAACCCGTTTAATTTGTAAAGTACTATTTCGGGAAGTCAAACGGTAAATATTTTTGTATGAAAATGAGCCAAATGATATAAGAAGTAAATCTGGAAAGTTTCGTTAATTGTCGGGTCATAGAAGTTGTTTTTCCGGAAAATGGGTCAAAAAGATGTTAAAAGGGTTATGCAGTTAAAGGGGTGTTTGGGTTAAGAGTGTTTTTACCCATTTTGGGTAGTAAACAGGTTGATTGATTATGTAAACGATTTAGTATGTTATGTTAATGGTTTTGAGTGAGTTTGGTGTGGAAATAAGGTAGTATGGGTTGTTTATTGTGGAAAAGGGTGAAATTTCGGTTTGGAGGCACCAAATTTCGGTTTGGGACCAAAATTCCCAAATTTCGGTTTCATTTGGACAGATTTTGGTAAACTTTGAAAAATCATACCTTTTAAACCGTAAGTCGTCACGGGTCGTGCCACCCGTCGTTTTGAAGGTAATCGAGTCTACTTTCAGTTAATAATAGTCTCAAGGTCTGATTATGTATAGATTTTTGTCAGTTCATAAAAGAGTGACAGAATGTCAGTTTCAGGGTGTACTTTTTTGCGAAAAATTTTCACGTTTTTAGTCGTGTTTGGTTAAGGGGGGTGTTACAGTTTATCAACTCTATTTGATTTTGTTTTCCATCCAGACTGCTAAGGTGAGTTCATAGTCCCACTTTTTATACATTTTTCCAAACTTGTGGGGAGATACATGCTACAAAATCGAACACAAGTATTTTTCTATATGCTTTCCTGATTAATATTTCCTAAGTATAAATGTTGCCTCTTAAAGACCCTCTATCATGAACCATTAATCACTTGCGGGTGAACGCGAATATAGTGAATAGATCTATTGGCATTTGACGACCCATTTGTGTTGCTGGATAAGTAGCCAAATGCACTTTATTTGAGATCAACAAATAGACGGGCAATCTCCTACTCGGGGGCATAATTACTCCATTTAATTATGTGGTAATATACATCATTAGCTTATAACTATGATGATAAACCTATTAACGTTTTGCGTGTCATGAGACTTAGGGCAATATATTGAACTGCAATATTAGTGATTTACTTTCTACTTAGCTTGTGTTCAAACTGATTATAACTGTAAACGCTATGGATTCACTCAACCTTTGTGTTGACTTTTTAGCATGTTTTATCTTAGGTAATTAGAAGCTTGATTTGGCACGGAGTGGCTGTGGACTTTCTTCTTAAAAAGAGTGTCCATTTTGTTATCATTCAATAAATAATATAACTTTTTTCGAAACTTCCCGCTGGGACCTCTATTATGTAACTCTGATTTAAATAAATGAATGATAACAATTTTATTTAAAACGTCTCTTTTCGAGTCGTTTTCTATTTTCATGACTGTGATACTTGAAGTAATACCCCAACTTATATTCCGCTGCGTATATCGAAAACGGGGGTGTTACACTGATGAAGAAAGTAGAAGTGTTAAGAGAGCTGGTGTATCTTTAGAATCAAAGCTTTAAAAAGACAAAAAGTTGGTGAAGAAGAGAAGGATGCATAATTGACTAAAGAAGATTTACAACAGATGATGATCATAGTCCTAGATGAAGGAATGATTGTAGAAGCACTGTAGACCAAATATCATATTATTAATTGGAAAATTCAAGATGATGAAGGGAATAAAAAGTTGGAAGATCATCAGGGTTGGTAATTACGTTGAAGTGTATCAACACTTTGATGACATGATCAAATCATTTGACAGAGAAGATCTGGTAAAATTGTGGAGTTTAGTCAAAGAGAAATTCACTTCATCAGAATCACAGGTTAACAAAGAAAGAATGCTATGGGTAGAGTTGAAGAGAATCTTTGAGCCAGATGCAGATGATAGATGGTGGAAATTTCAGTCAGGTGGTCATAATTTGACATGGAGATTGTATGACTCATGTGCAGTTCATCATGTATCTACAAGGGCAGGAACATATATATATATATATATGCTTGCGGAGAAAGACTATCCATTGTCAAGGGGTATACTTATTTTGATGTTGTCTACAAAGCTATTAGTGGATGAGCAGACTGAAATGACAAATGAACTGCTAAGGAAGATCTTCATGCAGGCTGAAAGAAGATGAAGTGTTTCGAAGAATCCTCTTATGGTCAAATATTTAATTCAAGAAACCTGATGATATGGAGGTAAATCACAAGTTTAGGAGAGGATTGTTGGGAATTAAAAGTCTACACACTTTGTACTGCTCAAGATATTTAGTACTGTCAAGCCAAACAGTTGGTACTGCTGAAGATTATAACTGCCAGTACTAACCAAGTTAGTACTGCTAGAAAAAACTTAGTACTGCCAGAATAACTTGATACTGCTGAAGACTGCTGATGAAGATTGGTACTGCCAAAGAGATAAAGATGTGTGAAGTGATAAGTATAGAAGATATTCAGTGTATATTTGGTTCGTGCACAAGTATATATATATATATATATATATATATATATATATATATATATATATATATATATATATATATATATATATATATATATATATATATATATATATTATAAGAAAAACCCGACCAAAGGGTGAATTCTCTCTCTAACCAAGATTGAATAAACCGAGAGGTCAAAGAAATTCAAACAAAATATAATTCCGGAAGAATTGATTTTTCCCGGGTCTTTAGGTTCCGATGAAGTGTGAATGGAACTTTGAATACTATTCGTAATCGAATGATTTGATTAATTGAGAAATTTTAGGATTTTGTCTAAAAATAGAAAACATAAACTAAAAAGTAAGTAATAAGCATATAAAGTCAGTGAGTAAAGCACAAATAAGCAAAACGTAAATTAAACTAAAAAAAGGGCTCTTACGGGACTAAAACGGGCCTAAGAAAACCTAAAAATAAAAAATTAACCCTAGATGTGTAAATTTGGTTCCTAAAAGTCCTAAATGATTAAAAATAATTATAGAAAAAAGATTTATTTTTTTTGCTTTTTATTTTATTTTTTTTGAATTAAAAACACTTTTGGACTAAAAATAATATTAAAAATACTAAATTAATGTGAAAAATTATGAATTTTTTTTTTCAAACTACTTAAAGTTATAAGGATTCTAGGAAAAATAAGAATAAGTCGACAGCTTATTTGTATAAGATGTCAATAAGCAAAATGGGATTTTAAGCTAAAATTGAAGAAAGTGGTTAAATGAATAACCACTGCAACCCTTAACGGAAAAGACCCAAGGGCGCAGTGGTAGTGGTGTGTGTGATAAGTGGTTGAGGCTTGGTTGAGGTCAGGGGTTCGAGCCTCAGGCTCACCCTTGGCTTCCCAGCTTCCCACTTTTTATTATTATTTTTTTTTTTGCAAAATTTTTAGGAACTTATTAATAAGCTATAATTAAACAACTTTTGTGAAAGCAATATTTTTAAAACTCAAGAAATAAGCTGGAAAAGCTGCTAAATAAGCAAACAGTTACAAAGTGCTTAGAAAACTAAATAATCTAACTGATGTGAACACACAAGCTTCTATAAGCTTGTGTGTAATTGAAATAAGCTTCTAAAACCTAAAAGCTACCCTAATAAGTAGTCCTAAACTAAATAAGCACTCCTAATCAAGCAATAAGCTCAGAATCGTAAATAAGGTATCTCATTGAACTGCTATTGAAACAACCTTCAAAGGCACTTTTAAGCTACTGAATAAGACCCTAAACCTAAAAGCTATTCCTCAAATCCTGAAAATAGTTAAAGCTTATAGACTAAAGAGCTTATATAACCAATTTTAAACCTTTTTGAGCTTATTTATTGCTTAAAATTCAGCTAATAAGAAGGCTAGTTCAAACAAACTTGAAACTGATATACAAGTAGACAGATCTGATAAACCACTTTTGGCACTAAAAATAAGATTCAATAAGCTATGGATTAAGCTGAAACCTGTAAACCAGTATTAAGCACCAAACAAAGAACTTATAAAATGATTTTCACACACTTTGAATTAAAAATAAGTCTAGAAAATAAGCAATTAAACTAACTACTCAGGCTGTTTTTTTTTGGCTTTTTGAAACTTATGACACAGATTTGGAAAATGAACAGTAGGACTCAAAACATCAAAACAAACTTATACCACTTATTTAGACTCAAAAACTAACAACTAAAGAGGTCTTTTAATGAACTTATCAAAATAAGCTATTAAAATAGCATTAAACCTTGAAAATTCAAAAACTAATCTAAAACCTTTAAATCTAGTTAGAAAAGCTTGAAAAAGCTTAAATACAGCTTATAAGACTGATTTAGAGCCAATTCAAGTTGGACTAATGACCCATATAAGGTATAAACAGGTTTTTACTTATTCTAAAACCTAAATCCAAACACCCCTTACTCTGGCTGTTTTGCTATTTAAAACTGATTTGAACTAAGAACTTGAACAATTTTTGAACACAAACTAATGTTAAGACTACTAAATGACTTTAAAAGCAATAGAGACCAGAAAATAAGCACTTATCATTAAGCTATAAAAAAAGACATATTTTTGTATTTTTATGAATTTTGTCCAAAAACTTAAGCTAATGATATTTAAACTACTAATGAGCAAATAATGGCAATAAAAGACAAATATAAGCAATAAAAGACAATAATAAGCAAAGAAGAACAAGTAATAAGCAATAAGCAGTTTAATAAGCTAAAAAGGTAAGAATTAAGCTTACTTGGTCCTTTGCTCAAAACAAGGACTATAAATGCTCCAAGAGCTGATCTACAAGCTGCAACTTGTTTAAAACAAGCTGGTAAAGTCCAATAAGCCCATCCAAATCTGGCTTATCATCCAAAGTACTTATTTCACTTTTAAGGCCAAAGTGCTTTACCACAATTAAGTATAATTCAAGCTTAAGTAATAGAAGTTCAAAACAAGCTATGGAAGAGCTTATTTGAGTTCTAAATAGTATTTAAGAGAAGTGCTTATTGAGAGCTTATTATAGCTTATTTCAACCACATGAAAGCATTTAAAACATTAAAGTAAAAGAGACAATGCAATAAGGTAAACTGAATTTCATTAATACTTAAAAACTATTACAAAGCTTAAAATTAAGATAGAAAATAAGCACTATTAAGCTAATACACGACTGAAAATTAAGACTCTAAAAAAAACTTCTATAGCTTGGTGAAGAGGCCACTAATTATAGGGGATCCAGGGAGCTTCTAGGGTTTCTATAATCAAATCCCAGCCCTTAAATCAAGTATGTCGACATCCTCCTTCTATCTATGCCCTTGGATCAAGTGCCACATAGCTTCAACCAATAGGATTCTAGATAATTGCCACGGTGGATTTGAAATGAGCTCATCTTCTGCTTAGTTAGCCTTCTAGAAGGGATAATCGAACTTAAGTGAGGTGGGTAATTCCTGGAAGGTCGGGGTAAAAGGGAAGAAGACAATGAACAGTAATATGCGCCCTTTTTTTATAGTTTGACTCGGGTTATAATTAGATTTGAGTTCGGGTTATAAGGGTTGGGTTGGATCCGGGTTTAATCTTTTTGGACTGGGCTTTGGTTTTATGGAAAGAGTGGACTGGATTTATTTTTTTGGTTATTTGTTTTAAAGATTTAACAAAAGTTAGTAAGGACTAACTTTATAAAACTATTAGGGACTGATGCTGAAAACGATTTTGGACTTTTGATGAAAATGATTTATCATTAAGGATTTGGTTTTGAGATTTTGGGTTTATGGCTGATAGAAAATGTAGAATCACATCCCCGCCCTCGGCTTTTCTCAATCTTTCCATTCTCGTGCTCGTTTCCGTCCATTTTGCCTCTCATTTTTGTCATTTTCTTATATCCTTTACCTGCACATACAGAAACACAAAAACAAGCATATATTTGACATTTATGATCAGTTTTTGGTCTTTTAAGTCCGTTTTTGATAAAGAAAAGGTATGTGATTTAACACATACCAAAATCCCTCAGACTAAGGTATTGCCGTGTCCTCACGCAATGTCATCACATCACGCTTTTAAAACCAAAAATTTCAAACCACTTTCTACTAAAAATTTTGAAAAGTAGCAAAATGTTCCTCAAAAGAGATTAAGAAATCAATAGTTCTAAAAACGCCCCGTTTGACCATTTTATCAAATATAATATCTTTTTGTACTTTTCTTTTTATGACGGGATGTTGACTTTCATTATTTAACAATAACTTTTAGGATCACGGAGTAAGAAGCACTTTTCATGAAAAAGCGTCAATATGGATAAAATTCATCGCCCTTGATTTTTCACGAGTCCCCAAACCAAGCTTAAAAATGAAATCATTGTTAAACACAAGTTAGATGCCAACACTACCCATAGATGCTAATTGTGTACGCTTAGCTACTTCTTGCTCCTTTATTTCTAATTCCTCTAAGTATTTTAAATAAAAATTGAGTTTTTTTTTCTTTTTATTTTGATAGATTTTTTAGTCCGATAAAGGCACTAAGTTTAGACGCTAACTAGTTTAAAATCATTCCCTCGAAAACCGTTGCCCACAAAAATGAAGTCCACATCAAGGTCATAATTTAACATGATTTAAGGGATATCCTTTTTATTTCGACCGAAACAACTCATCTAAGAGTCGAGAGACAGAAGCTTTATTAGGATATCCCCTGAGTCAAAATTTGACATTATTAACATTATTAAGCACATATTAGTCCTCGGCCTTTTAAACAACCTAGACAACGACAGCTAACCGTCAGGAATCGGGAGTCTTATTTTGACATTGGATATTTTTCCTCTGGCTTTTTGAAGTCTTAGTCAACGGGAGTGAACCGTCAGGAAAAAGAAACTTTTATCGGCTTTGGATTATTATTATTTGGTTTATTATTACATATTTTGCCAAATTCCGAGTCCTGCGGTCTTTCGACAACCGAAACAATAGCACGTACTATCAGGAATCAGTAGTTTATTTCCCCGCAACACTGGCAGTACCTTGATGTGTACCCAACTTTTATAAGTAAGAATTCTCTAAAGAAGGAGTAAAAACTAATTATCGCCAAAACCGTGCACCTTTAATTATTTAAAATTTTTATATTTTTGGGTCTCTATGAGCTCTAAAGAGATCCAACTACTCCACGCTTAGCATCTAACTTATATTTAACTCTATCATTTTTCATTCTTCTCAAATTTAAAATCCTAAATAATAAGATCCGCGAATGCTTAGTCTAATAAAATCAAGCTGCGCATATTTAAAGTCAATTATGGAAACTTGCAAATTCTTGCTAGAATTCGCGTTTTATAGCTTCTTGTATAAGAGACTAGCACAACTTTCAATTATAAAGGTTAAGGGGACAAGCTAGAGCTCAACACGCTCGATCAAGTCAAAATTTTATTCCTACTCTCACCAACGGAAAGTCAACAATGTGTCAAAACACTTATAATAATTTTTGCAAATATTTTAAAATTTTCTCATTTTTTTGAAATTTTGGAGGTAAAACGGGGTTGCGAGAGTATAAGGCAAAATGCAAGGTAAAATCAAATCGAAAGATCAACCCCCCAGACTAAAACGAGACATTGTCCTCAATGTTTTGAGATAAGGGTCCTCTTATGCAAATCTAAAGCCGTTTATTAATTGTGCTAATAGATAAACATTAATTGATAAGATTAGGATATCAGATTTCCCAATAAGCACTGAAGGATGAAACTCGAGTGGATGAAAGACAAAACCACGAGCACGTGAGTCTTCATAATTCGGGAAAATCTTGGACATAATACAAACAAACACGAAACACGAGAAATGGAAGAGGATGGCCTCTTCACGTTATACTTATTAGAAAATAGAAAGAAGATAGACATGGGTTGCCTCCCGTGAAGCGCTTGTTTATTATCGAGTCGTTAGCTTGACTCCCCCCGAATTTAATTGTCCATAGGGAAGGTTTGGAGATCCGGGAACACCATGGATGGTATGTCCCCTCCAAAATAGTGTTTGAGTCTATGACCGTTCAGCTTGAAGTTGGGGCCGTCGGGTTGAGATAACTCGACGGTTCCATAAAGGAAAACTTGAGCAATGGTGAACGGCCCAGACCAACGGGTTTTTAGCTTGCCCGAGAAAATCTTTAATCGAGAATTGAAGAGAAGGACTCGATCACCAACGTTAAAGACGTGGTTCTTAATTTTGGAGTCAGGAATCTTCTTCGTTTTCTCTTCGTAGATCAAAGAGTTCTCATAGGCTTGATCCCTAAGTTCATCTAATTCATTCATTTGAATTTTTCGGTGATCACCCGCGGTCTTAAGGTTAAAATTACAATGTTTCAAGGCCCAGTAGGCCTTATGTTCAAGGTCTATGGGGAGATGACAAGCCTTTCCTTAAACTAACTTATAAGGGGTGCACCCAATGGGTGTTTTGAAGGCGGTACGGAAGGCCTATAATGCATCATCTAACTTATCAGCCCATAAGGCTCGATTTTCTCGTACGGTCCTTTCTAAAATACGCTTCAAACCACGATTGGAAACCTCAACTTGTCCGCTCGTCTGTGGGTGATACGCGGTAGAAAGAAGGTGAGTAACTCCATATTTAAGCATAACTTTCACAAATTGGTCATTACAAAAATGAGTACCGCGATCACTTATAATAGCACGAGGAGTTCCAAATCAGGAAAATAGACTCTTCAAAAATTTCACAACAACTCGGCCGTCATTAATGGGGAGCGCCGTTGCTTCAACCCATTTTGACAAATAATCGACGGCCACGAGGATATACTTGTTCCCCCGAGAAGACAGGAACGGACCCATAAAATCGATGCCCCAAACGTCAAAGATCTCGCAAACTTGGATTGCATTTTGAGGCATTTCGTCCTTTTGCGAGATTTTTCCTTGACGTTGGCAAGAGTTACATGACTTTACCAAGTCGTGGGCATCACGGTAAATAGTCGGCCAATAAAAACCAGAATCAAAGACTTTCTTAGCGGTGTAGTTGGCACCATGATGTCCCCCGGTGGGTCCATTATGGCAAGCTGTGAGGATATCAACGGCTTCTTGGCCGTGAACACATCGTCTAATCACTTGATCCGCACAAATCCTAAACAAATAGGAGTCGTCCCAAAAATAATGTTTTACGTCCTTAAAGAATTTATTCTTTTGTTGGGACGACATCCCTTTCACAATAAAATTCCCCGCATGGTAATTTGCAAAATCGGCAAACCATGGGGGTACTAGAATCACTTTTAAGTAATATCATTCCAAGTGTCTCGAGAGGAAATGTTTCGGTAATTTCCTTTTTCTCGAGAACATCTTGATGAGGGTTCTCTAGTCTAGACAAATGGTCGGCGGCGAGATTCTTCGTCCCTTTTTTATCACGAATAATGAAATCAAACTCTTGGAGAAGGAGGATCCACCGAAGCAATCTCGGCTTAGCATCTTGCTTAGCTAGGAGATTTTTAAGAGCCGAATGATCCGTATACACTATGGTATTCGATAAGACGAGATAAGGTCTAAATTTCTCAAAAGCATAGACGACGGCTAATAACTCTTTTTCAGTAGTGGTATAATGAGATTGGGCATCAGTCATCGTCTTACTCGCATAGTGTATCGGCTGAAAATATTTTGTCTAACGTTGCCCCAAGACGGCCCCGATAGCAAAATCACTAGCATCACACATAATTTCAAAGGGCAAGTCCCAATTGGGGGCAACTAAAGTTGGTGCTTCTGTTAATTTTTTCTTAAGAATTTCAAATGCTTCGATGCATTCTTTAGAGAAGTAGAACGGAGCAACTTTTTCTAGAAGGTGGGTCAGTGGCCGGGCGATTTTAGAAAAACCTTAAATAAATCGACGGTAAAAACCGGCATGACCAAGGAAACTTCGAATTCCTTTGACGGTGGTGGGATGAGGTAGCTTAGCGATAACATCGACTTTAGCTTGATCGACCTCAATCCCGGATTTGGAAATCTTATGGCCGAGGACAATGCCCTCTTTAACCATGAAGTGGCACTTCTCCCAATTTAGAACTAGATTGGTTTCTTCACACCGTTTTAGCATTTTGTCTAAATGGGAGAGGGAAGACGTAAAAGAATTTCCATAAACCGAAAAATCATCCATAAAAACTTCCATTGTTTTCTAGATCATATCATGAAAAATGGCCATCATGCACCTTTGGAACGTGCCCGGAGCATTGCATAAGCCGAAGGGCATGCGTCGATAGGCAAACGTACCATAAGGGCAAGTGAAGGTAGTCTTTTCTTGGTCTTGTGGGTCAATCAGGATTTGAAAATATCCGGAAAAGCCATCGAGAAAACAATAATACTCATTTCCCACTAAACGTTCGAGCATTTGGTCCATAAAAGGGAGCAAAAAATGATCTTTATGAGTCGCATCATTAAGCTTACGATAATCAATACACACTCTCCATCCGGTGACGAGACGTGTGTGAATCAACTCATTATCTTCATTGGTGACGACGGTCATACCCCCTTTCTTGGGTACACAATGAACGGGACTAACCCACGGGCTATCAGAAATAGGGTAAATCATTCCGGTATCAAGGAGTTTGAGAACTTCCTTTTTGATAACGTCATGAACTTTCGGGTTTACCCTCCTTTGTTGTTGCACCACGGGTTTGAAATTATCTTCCATTAAAATCTTATGAGTACAAAAACGAGGGTCAATACCCTTAATGTCAGAAATTAGCCAAGCGATGGCATTCTTATGATTTTTAATCACTTCTAAAAGTTGGGTCTTCTCCTCATCATTTAAATCTTTAGCAATAATGATGGGAAATTTGTTGGTTTCTTCTAAAAATGCATATTCGAGATGAGGAGGTAAATCCTTGAGCTCGAGCTCCGGAGGATTAGACGGCTTAATTTATTTTATTTCTTCCATTTTAATTTCCTTCGGAGGGAAGAGAAGGTGACGGATCATCATTGAGTAACTTCTCGATGAGAAGAATGTCTCCCTCCGGATCAAAGTCGGTATCATCAATTTCCGTTGAAATTGGATCATTCTTAAGACAAGCCTCGATCTCTTCCAAAATGAAGTCACTTCCCTCAAACGGAGTGAGAGAAGGGGAAGAGTCAGAAATGATAGGTTCAGAAGACGGAGTGGGCCTGCCACTCGGAGAATTGTTTGAAAATCCAAGAACTTCTTGAGCATACTCCTCAGAAGCAATATCTATGACATCGATCCGTGATGCGCTCCATCGAAGCTTTAAATTTATAAACAAGAATTACTGATTAACTAGGAACACATTCGGGCAAGTATACCCTAGTCATATGTAGTATTGGAGTTGGTAAGTCAAGGTCTTCCCAAGAGACTTGGTTGCACTCAAATGTCGTTTGTTTGATTAAGCAAGTAACAAGTTGATGGTTATGATTCTCACGGATCAAACCAACAAGAAAAGCAATATAAGAACAATCACACAAAGAACATACATGTTTGGACAAATGATCACATGGATATTAGGATGGTTAGTTTGGAAAACATATTATCAAAAGTAATCCTTACGACCTTTAGAACCAATAATAATTTAGTGTTTTATAAATCAAATATGTATAAGCCTCAATCAAATGGTCATGTCATGAGCCTTATGCCTATAACAAGAAAGAATCCTTTCAAATTTTAGACTTTGATGTTATTAATTCGTGAAGTTCCATTTACTTGAAAAATGATTAGAACACATATTAAAAAGATGCCTTTCGACCCTTAATCTAAATTAAACTTTCACTTGTTATGTTTATTAAGTTTCTCATAAAATCGTTACAAAGTACAAGACCAAAACATTCGTCAACTAATGAACTGAAATCAACCACTATTGAGAATCCTTTTGACTATAGACTCAACAATGACTAATCAAAACAATAAACAATACAAGTTCCAATTTAACCAAATATGATGTTATCATCATAATCCAAACAAACACTACAAATATCCAAACATCCCATTATTACAAGTTATCATATGAATCAAACAAGTATTAAGACATCATTCACAAGACAAAACAAATAAGAATAATCACATCATCAACACAATCATAGAAACAACATGCTTAATATTAAAAGAGAAGATACCAAAGTTCATAAGATGAAATACAAAATCCTAGGATTCACACATGAATCCTCTAATGTTCCACAACCCATTACCAAGCCAAATAGGACTTCTATTACAGCCCACAACTTCTGGAAATACACTTCATAACATGTAACAATATATGAGGGTGTTTGGTTACAAGGATTGATGGAGATGTATGGATTGTTTGATTGGGTTCTTCTTTTTCCTAGCCTTGCAAACTGAGATGAGGGTTAAACCAACCCCCTAACACCTCTGGAAAAGGGTGAGGGGTGGTGAGAGAGGTTGGTTAAGAGAGATATATAAGAGTTGTATATGAGTTTTTTTTCCAAATAATGGCCAAAGGGGGTGTATATAAGCTTTTGGAGAGTTGGGAAGTAACTTGGCCATTAAGTGTCATAAAAATGACAGGGAATTGAGTTATTAGGGAGACGTGATCGGACTTGTGACTTAGTGACACTTAAATAATCATTAAAAATGAATTGGAGAGGTCAGATTGGTCCATTCGATCAGATACACAGCCATGCCGATCGGATGGATGATTTTGGCTGAAAAGTTTGGCTCCATCCTAATCGGATGCGGGCTCATACCGATTGGATGGAGCCTTTTGGCCAGAAATGATAAACACCAAAGTTGTAGATCTTTCTCTTCCGGTTCCGTGGCCGCTTGAATCATCTAAATCCGAGTTTGTATGCTCAAATTATGGCCAAAATGGTGGAGGTGTGTCGGGAACAACGAATCTTCCATTATTTCTTCGTTTTAGCTTCTTTTCTTCATTTCTTTTCTCGTTTTCCCTCTTGTGCTTTATTTTTGAGTCTTTGGAGTGACAACTTCATGACTTTATCTTCTCGAATGTACTCCAAGAGACTCGCTTTTGTTGGGAATTCTTCGTATATGCATAAATCTTCGTTTATTGATCGTTTCTTCGTCTTTTTCTTGGTTTTCTTTGTCGTGAGCTTCCATGAACCTAAAATAGAAATTATATTTCATTAAGTACCATAAGTTCATAAAAGTGATCAATATATATGCATAAAATCCATGATAACGCTCCTAAAAACATGTACAATTTGAGCGTTATCAAATTCCCCCACACTTGAACTTTGCTTGCCCTCAAGCAAATCTAGAAAAAGAAAAATCGAAATTCATACCTAAATGACAAAACGAAAAGAAAATTTTAAAAATTTTGATTTTTTTTTGAAATATCGAAATATATATATATATATATATATATATATATATATATATATATTAATAAAAGAGAAAATGAGCGTAAACTCCCCCACACTTAAGGGTTTGCTTGTCCTCAAGCAAATATTAAGAAAAATAGATCCCACATGGTGCATGAAAAATGATTATAAAAATTATGATGCAAATCTACCAAGTACAAGTACAAGATACGATTCATCATTTTAAGCGTTATGGTGAAAAACCGAGATGTATGACAATACCCATAGATTTTCTTGCTTGAGTAACATTTCTAAACACCTCACGAAAAAGAAACAAAGTATAATTCACTCAATCACTGATGAGTGTCTGTTTACTCATCATTTTATGCCCATTTGATACGTAAAAAATGCTAAAAATAGCCAAATACGCCAAATATTAGGGCACTAGGAGTCATGGTTCGGAGGTATGGATACCTCCCTAATTCCACCAATAAGCTTCAGCCAACTCATACCCATAAAATCCCATACCTCCCAACCTAAATAACTGGCGGCCATAAAATCTCATACCTCCCATTTTTTTTTAATCATTAAACTAAAATCCAACTAAATGAATAGTAAACGTGTCCATCACTTAAATACATCAACTTGTTGATCATTACTTATCTATCTCATTCAGTAACCAACAAAACAAAACACATCTAATGGAAAAATCCGGCTACGGTCGCGATGGAATATTCCGGTCACTCAGACCACCTTTATCACTTCCATCAGATCCAAACATATCGATGATCTCCTTCTTGTTTCGTAACATATCCTCATATCCAAACAAACCTGCTTTAATAGACTCCATTGGTGGATGATGGAAACAAAGTGAAGAGGAAGAAAGTGAAGTGGGTTGTTGAGATAAAGGTTGTCTTTTGCATTAAATACATTTCAACGTTCTAATTTTTGTACCAACTTGATTTTATGGCCAGCGGGGAAGGATACCGATTTCCACAAAATTTTCCCATAAAATCAACACCGGCGGCGGTGTTACCGCCGGTGTGATCCAAACCGTTTGGGCAAACCGCTTCCACTCCGGGTAGCCTTACTGCAGATATCCTTGGTTTGGGTTTTTAAGTATTTCAGGTACAAAAGGGTTGAAAACGGGGCAAATACGGACAAAACCGAGCACGCGAGTAGAAAAAGTTCAAAAAGACGAAGCCGGGAAATGAATTTACGAGTTTGGACCGGGATATTGCTCAAATTATCAAAAATCAACCTCCAAGAATATCAAAGTGTCACAAATAGTCCTTGGAGATAAATTTCAGATTTGGCAAGAATGGTCCCTGGATTTTCAGAATTTGCAAAATTGGTCCCTAAACTTAAACCTAATCCAATTCTAATCCTAAACCTTAAAGTACCAAATCCCTTTTATCCCAACAATCCCATAAACCCACACTCGGACCTTTGTTTTTTAGCTAACACACCAGTAAAAGAAAAGTCAAACCCCACTCACCCTTCTTCTTTCCCTCCTTCCCATAACCAGTACAACACCATCAGCATCATCCCTCCTATTTCCCATAACCAGACACCATTTCCCCCCCCCCCCCACCAACATTTTTGTCTCCCCTTTTCTCTGCCATAGCCACCTTCCTTCCCCCCCAAAGTCAAACCTCCACGTTGGCAATCCACTATCACTATTTTTGGCGCCAAAACCTATTTTAAGGGCTGAGATGGTTTCAAGCAAATCCAAGGGTCAGGATGTGTTCAGAAATGCATAAGAAGGAGATCCCACCTCAATTTAGTATAAATAGGTGCATATTGTAGCCTCAAGAGGCAGGTAGAATTTTAGTGTTAGTCGAATTTTAATTTAAGTGTTTAATTATTATGAATTTAAGCTTTCCAGTATTAATATAAGTAATTTTAAGTTGTTCCTTCTCAAATTATTCAGTATTGTATTGTTGTCTAAGGTTAATGAAATTTTTATGATGACTGTTGATTCGAATTAAGCAATTTAGTGTTTGTAAAAGCTTGTTAATTGTTCTTATAAGCTTATATAAGCTCACTAAAGCATTTTATAAGTTTAGAATAATTTAAATCAACCTTAATCTTTAAATTCCAAAAAAGTAAAAAATGAGTCAAAAGAAGCAGTTTGGTCAAGAAGAAGCTGGAGCATTGTGAATACTGGATGGCAATGGTTTAGAGCTTCTTGGGAAGCATTAGGGTGGTTTAGAAAGAGAATTAGGTGTTAAACTTTTGCCCTTGTTTAGCTAGGGGCTCAAGTGAGTTCTTTTTAATTTCACTGTTCAAGTGCTTATTGGATGCTTATTCTGCTTTTCTGTGCTTATTTGAGCAAGTTATTGTTATTTGGTGTTGATTGGGTAGGATTTGTTTGTTTAAATTAGTTTTTGCTTAAAAATCACTAAATAGGCCAAAACAGTCAAAAAGCACTCAGCTTATTCTGAATGCTTATTTTCATTATAAAGTTGTTAATTAGGACCTTTTCAGTCAGTAAGTTAAATTAGTTCCCAGAATTAAGCTCAAAAGTCAGTAGTTCTATTAAAAAAATCCCAAAACAGCCCCAATAAGGAGTGTTTGGGTCAGAGTCTAAAATGGGTCAATATGGGTGAGCATTGTTCATGTGCCAATTTGGAAGTTTTGATCTTGCTTAAAATAAGCTAGATTAGCTGTTTGTTAGGAGTTTTGACCTGATTTGGTTGATTTCATGAATTTGAGTCTGCCATTGTAAGCCTAGCCTAAAATCTGATCATATAAGCTATCCTCAGCCAATAGCTTTTTCTGTGCTATCTTTTGCTCATTTTGTGTCCAATATAGTGTATAAAGAAGGTTTTCAAAAGTTGGATTAATTTGGTTTGCATTTGAATGGTTTTTGCTCTAAGTCTGCTATCAGGTTTTAATATACAGTCTGCATGTTCTGAGTTAAGTGCTTATTTTCTAGCCACATGGTCTGAATTGTTAATTCTGAGTTAATTAGTTGTTTTTGATTGCTAATTGATCATAATCATCCTTGTTCTGAGCTTATTGTAGCCTATAGATAAGCTAAGAACTCACCTCAGTATGCAATTTTTTAAGTTTTTGCCTTTTTCAGCCCAAGTGCTTGATTTTTCCTAAGCTCATTATCAGTTAGATTAAGCTGAAGTTTGGCACAAGTAATATTGGCTAGCTTGCCTAGCTTTTTATATTTTTTGTGAATTTTTAGAATTAGCTTTTATAATCTTTTTGATAGCTTAAAATAGTGCCTTTTTGCCCTGTTCATGCAGCAGACCTCAGTATCCCCTTTAGCTTATTAGATTAAATCAGTGCTTTTAAGTGGTGATGAGTGCTTATGGAGTTGAATTTTTAGAAGATTGCTAGTGTGTATGTGCTTATTCCTCAATTCCAGACCCTTTCTTAGCTTATTTGAGCTTTGGAATAAGCTCAAAAGTTGTCCAACCAAACAAATCACCACTGAGTCATCAGTGGTTAATTGTGCTAACTGAGCAACTTTTCAGCTTATTTTCAAGAGGCAAATAAGCTCCTCTTGGTCTGAACTTTTGTTTCTGAGTTATTTGGTGTATGAATTTTAGTTGTCTTATGTTCTTATGTGGTTTGCTTATCTCCTTATTGCTTATTATTGAGCTTGATTAGACCTCAGTAGGACTGAGTCTGCCCTCAGTCCTCAGATTGCTCATTTGCTTTGGTCAATTGCTTATTTGTTTTTCTAGGGGATTACTCTGAGTCAATTAGTCATTAAGTTCATATTTGGTTTGTTTTTAGCTTTTCAAGTTTTCACTCAGCTTATTTATAGCTTATTCAGTCCTTTGATCCAAAAGCTCAACTCATTTTCCTTTTTACCCCACTGTTCTGATTTCTAGGCTTGTTTCCCAGCTTATTTGTGGTTTTTGATAAAAGTTTTAGTTAATAAAAATGCTTATTGTCATGTGCTTATTAGGTTTTAGAAAAGAAAAATAAAAAAAATAGTTAGCAAAAAAGCCAACCAGGTTCGAACCTGGTACCTCAAGCTCACACACCAACACACATACCAGTCGCCCTAGGGTCTTTTTCAGTTAATCCTTGCACTTTTTTTTATTTAACCTTTCTTTTTCATTTAAAGCTTATCACCCATTTTGCTTAATAACTGCTTATCTGAATAAGAAGTTGGCCCAACCTTATTTTTCATAGGATTAGTTTTTCATCAAGAAGTTTTCTGTAATTTTTCAGATTTTTCCAGTTTCATTTAGTATTTTTAATTAGTTTTTCTTTTAAATTTAGTTTTTAATTCATAGTAAATTAAATAAAAGTCAAAAAAATATAATTCTTTTTTTCTAAATTTTCTTTTATCATTTAGGACTTAGGAAAAATAAATTTGAACTTGTAGGGTTAATTTTTAAAGATTTTGAATTTTAGGCTCGTTTTTAGATTCCCGATTAGCGTTTTTAGTGTAAATTGTCTTATGCTTAATCTTTCTTTGTAAATTTGTTTTCCATATCTCATTAGAATATTAAAAACACAAAAATCCAAAATCCACACTTCAAGCACTTTAATTCCAAACCGATAACGAAATCCTCGATTCACACCTCGCTGGGACACGACCCGGGTAATCACTTGCCCGGTATCTCATATCGTATTCACGGGTTTTGTAAGTTGGCCTTTTTCCTAAAGGGTTGATTTGTCATTTCCCGCGTATCACACATATCCGTCTGATATTATTATATATATACTTTCGTACGGATCAAATTTTGGCGCCGCTGCCGGGGAGGTTGTGTTGCGACAATATTATTAAAGGTTTTAACGATTAGTGACTTGAGATCCTTGGTCAAGAAGTTATCGCTTTTATAAAATTATAAAAAGACAAAAATATTTTTCTTTTCTTTTGTATATATATTATCATATAAAACAAAAATACAAAAACATTTTTCGTTTTGTTGTGTAAAATAAAAGATAAAAGCAATCTCAATATAATACTCATCAAATTTGAGTATTATCATAATAAGTTCCCAAACAAAAGATTAAAACTTGCCTTTGTATCACTTGCGAATATCGGCTCACCTTTGATTGATAAATAAACTATAAGAGGGGTATAAGGAGAGGCAATCCAACGAACTTCGCCTCGAAAAGAGATCCATTCTTCTCTTCCGCTCCTTTGTGCGTTTATATTTTAAAGAGCTACCGTACGCTTGTTGATTATTGGTTTAAGTTCACTTGTGTTTTGCTTCGGTCTCGTTTTAATTGAATTGTTTTTTAGTGCATGCGCACTCGTTCTTCTCCGTTAACAAGTCCTTTACGTGAACTCATGCATACCCCGAGAAGACGTAATCGGAGACGTAATCGTAGGCATTCCGCCTCAATAGCCGAACCCGAGATTCGTGCTATTCCCGTTCCTCCCATTTTCACAATGGCGGATGAACGCACCATGTCTGAGCTTCTCCAAGCACCCACCGAGGGTTACGGAGATTCTATTGTTGTTCCAGCAATCGTTGCCGATAGCTTTGAACTTAAAACGGGGTTGCTATTCTTAGTAACTTCAAGTCAATATTTCGGATTTGAGAGGGACGATCCTCATTCCCACATTCGATGGTTTAACAAGATCACCTCTACCATCAAATACCGAAATGTTCCTCAAGAAGCTATCAAACTTCTTATTTTTCCTTTTTCTCTCGAGGGGGCAGCCCGAATTTGGCTCGAAAAACAACCCCCTCGTTCTATTGAAACATGGGAAGATTTAGTGTCGAAATTTGTGAACGAATTCTTTCCCCCTTCTAAAACCACAAGCCTTAAAAATGAAATCACCAAATTCACTCAAAAATTTGATGAATCCTTTAGTGAAGCGTGGGATCGTTTTAAAGAATTACTTCGCAAATGTCCACACCACGGTTTCTCCGAGTTACATCAACTAGACACCTTCTATAATGGTTTGAACCAAACGGACCAAGATTCTCTTAATGCCGCCGCCAGTGGCAATCTCTTGAATCGAACTCCGAAGGACGCTTTAGCCATCATTGAGAATAAGTCCAAGGTCTGCACTACATGAAGCAAGCCGGTTGTTTCCCAAGTTAGTAGTGCTTCTCCTTCTTCATCTCACGTGAGTACTTCTAGCACCGATGCTAAGATTGAAAAACTCACGGATGCAATTCAAGCCTTGGTTCTTTCCAAGCAAAAGAAACTTTCTTCCCCACAAACTTCTTCACCGACTCAAGTAAAAGCGGTGGAAGAAACTTGTGTCACTTGTGGTGGTCCTCATGCATACTACAATTGTACTGCCACCGATGGTAGTCGATTTGAAGTTAATGCGGTAGCCGGGGCTTACAACCAAGGAGGTAACCAATACCGTCCTCAAATTGACCTGAACTTTGACATAAGCTTCGCAGATGCTCTCGTCCTTATGCCCAAATTTGCATCTACACTCAAAGGGTTACTAAGCAACAAGGATAAGTTATCTGAGATGGCAAAGACCCCACTTAACGAACAGTGCTCGGCGGTTCTCCTCAAGAAGCTTCCCGAAAAGCTCGGAGACCCCGACAAGTTTTTAATCCCATGTGATTTCTCGGGGATGGTTCAGTGCTCAGCCTTGGCCGATCTTGGCGCAAGCATTAACCTTATGCCACTCTCAGTATGGAAGAAATTATCTCTTCCGGAGCTTACATCTACTTGCATGACACTCGAGCTAGCGGACCGTACTATAACTCGTCCATTTGGAATAGCTGAGGATGTCGTTGTGAAAGTAGGAAAGTTCCACTTTCCCACTGATTTCGTTGTGGTAGACTTTGATGCCGATCCTCGAGTTCCCCTCATTCTAGGGAGAGCTTTCTTAAGGATGAGTCGTGCTCTCATCGATGTATACGCCGAAGAATTAACCATACGGGTTGATAATGAAGAAGTCACGTTTAACATTAATCAGAACTCTAAATCTCTAACCACCAAATGCAAAGTTGCTACGGTTGATAAAAAATCTGAGCCCGTAATTGCTTCCAAAAGAAGTGATTCGACACTTTCAAGATTCATGGTTAAGAGTACTTCAAAAAAACGTGCTGAGCTCAAAACGATGAAAATTACCCCTGGTTCAAGCAAATGGTTTGAGAGTTGTGCTACGGAAGTTAAGAGTATTTTTGATTATGATGAACAAGAATCGGAGACCACAACGGAAGTGGTGAAAATTGCTAGCTCTAAGAGCACACCACTTGTCCCACCTCCGGAATCGGTTTATCGTATTGAGATTGTTGATTCTGTGGATGGAACTAAAAATCCCACTCCTTATTCTGCACCAATCATTTCCGACTCTTCCCATCCTTCTCCTCCACTTGAGGGAAGTGATATCTCTATGGAAGAGCTCGAGGTTTTCTTTTGTGATGCTCCAATTTCGCCGGAAATTGTTGAGCCCGATGGTGATCCGGGGGGAGATGCTCCGTTATTAGAAAAGATGACATTTGATGAATCGTTATTTTCCCTCCCCCCGAAGGATGTTGTTGTTAAAGATAAGCCGTCAGATCCTTCAGAGCACGAGCACAAGGATGCTTTTCCCATATATGAGACTTTTATTTTTAATGACAAAGAGGAGAGTAGTGGCAATCCCACTTCTCATCCTGATTCTTTTCTCTCGGCTTATGAAGCCTTTTGCTTTGATATCGATCATTCGAAAGAGGCGGGTAGTGGCAGTACCACTTCTCATTCTTATATCTCTCTTCCCGAGTATGACGCATTTCATTTTGATATGAATGATCTTTATCATGAGGAGTTCTCCAGTGAACTCTCTCATATTATATCTTCTCCTGAATATGATCATTTCTACTTTGATCCTGAGGATGATTCTAGTGTGGGGGGAGGTGTTATTGATCATAAGGATTTACTTCTTGAAGATTTCATCCCGACCCTCCCTCCCGTTGAAGGCAAAATTGCTTTTGATGATGAAGAGTTTTTTATGATAATCATAAAAATCTTGCTTCTCTTCATCACATATGGTGTGATTTCTCTTTCCCTTTTCTCCTACGGGAATGAGGACACTATCTTTGACCCCGGTATCATCCCTTATAGTTTCTACTATTAAAATACCGTGGGTATCTCGTCGGTGTGGAACTTTCTTATGTTCAAATGTTTATCCAAACACATTGAATGAAAGTCCGATGGAGATTGTTTCTTCCACTTACTTCCCCATGAACCAATGAATTCGGGGTCGAGTCAAGCTAGTGACTCGGTTAACAAAAACATTAGCACAACATGGGTGACAACCCATGATTCTGTCTTCTTTCTATTTTCTAACACTAAGTGTGGGGGGATTCCTTTACTGTGCTTTGCTTTGCGTGTTGTTTGCCCTTGTTTGCAGGTTTCCCTTAGATCATGATGATTGATGCGCCTGTTTTCAATCCAGCCGCTCAATATCCGATCTCTTTGCTAACGATTATCTAGGGATATCTTTTTAATCCTGTTTGTGAAAATGAAATTTCTGTCACACACTTGGCTATTAGTATTACCTTTTTACGTTCTAAGTGTCGGCATAATAGCCGGTACTTTGAATATTGAGGGCAATATTCAATTCTAAGTGTGGGGGGGAATTCTCGTGAATTTTGTCACATTTGTACCCTCTAGTGCCCTAGTACCCCCGTTTTGGCCAAAATTTTCAAAATTTTTTCGTTTTTAGATAAGAAATTGCAATAAAAAAGAAGTGTTTAGTCTTGATTAGGTTAGAACAAAGGGAATCCTAACTCTGCCAGAGTGTTGATCTGGCTGCTTCCTTAACGATTAGACTAAGGTTTTACGATATGTGCAAATGAAAATGCTAAGCGTAGAATAGTTGGTTTTCTTTAGAGCTTGTATAAGTAATCTATGGCTTTTCCTCCCAGGAGATAACTAATCTGTCTTAATAAGTGCTTATTTTCAAACATTTGAACACACAAAATCATTTTTTTATACGATTTTGAAAAATACTAGTTCAAAGCTTTATTTAAACTTCGGAACAAGCATATGTCATAGTAATGCAAAATGAAAGTGAGACGTTGCTTGAAAGTTGCAAAAGTTAAGTAATAAATGTATGTGCTAAAAAGCTACGGTTCAAGATCGGCCCTTGGATCCTTATTTCCGGAAGGCGTTTAGGTCTTGGCTACCCTCTTACACCGGCCCTTGGACCTCTAATTCAGGAATGTGTGAGGTCTTGGTTTAACACCCTTGGATCCTCATTTCAGGAATGTTTAGAGTCTTGGAACTCTCCGTTGTAACGGCCCTTGGATCCTTTATTCCGGAAAGTGTAAGGTCTTGGTTCCCGTGAAACTCCGTTAGTTTATGTTGCACAAGTAAAAAAATAAATAAATAAAATAAAAGAGAGAGAAAATGAAAAGAAAAAAAAATGGAATGATATTGCAAAATGCAAAAATGGAATGATATTGCAAAATGCAATAAGTTTTGATGTTGCAAAAATAAAGATGTATGTGTTGTTTTGAAACTTGCTTGTTGTAAATTTTAAATCTATCTTTCAACTAGTTTTAGTCAAAGTCTTATAAAAACGTCGATTTTTGTTATTAAAATTTTGAAAATGAGCACAGTCACCTAACTTGAATAAATATGGGAGTGAAAAGTTAAGTCTCGGCTTACATAGATTATTAGTATAAGTAGTGTTAGCATTTTACAAAAACATTTGCACATTGAGTTTAAGCTTAGTTGGGAGTATAAAAAAGAGGATGACGATTACAATTCCCTGGAGACACCCATTTTGTGTGAATCCCGTTCCATGATACCATTTTTGGGAATCAAGCATGTTATCTATTTTTGTTCTAGTTTAAATTTCGTGCATTGAATAAAAAGTCAAAACGGGGTATACTTGGTATTCTTTTGATCCTTTCATTACTTCACATGATCGGATTGCTAGGGACTAGCAATAGCTTAGTGTGGAGGATTGATGAGTGTCTGTTTACTCATCATTTTATGCCCATTTGATACGTAAAAAATGCTAAAAACAGCCAAATACACCAAATATTACTGCAGATATCCTTGGTTTGTGTTTTTATGTATTTCAGTTACAAAAGGGTTGAAAACAGTGTTGGATCGATATACTCTGACCAAACTAACTTGTAGCTTGTCTAAGGGTTTAGCAACCTTGGATAAATCCAAAACTACTAATATTGAAACGCTGATATACTTTGTTAAGTATGCGGAATCTACTTCAACAAAGCTAAGAAGAATTAACACAAAACTTTGATTATATTAAACCTTGAACCTGCTTACTTTACACAGATTCACTAACAAACTCTAAACACTAATACTCTAATAATCGACTAATACTTTTCTCTAAAATCTCGTATCTCTAATGCCAACCTAGGGGTCCTTTTATAGGTACAAGGAAAACCCTAGTCGGTTTACAATACTTGAACGACAAGTAATTCTAATTATAATCTAATAATAACTCTATGAACATTCTAGAATTACACATTAATCCTTAAACGTATTTGCATATCAGTCCTTTATCTTTAGCAGTACTTTGACTTCTTTAGAACATGAGCAGTACTTTGACTTCTTATCGAACAGTACTTTGACTTTCTTCATGTAGCAGTACTTTGTAGCCCAACAATCCTCCCCTAACTTGAATTCCACTTGCTTGATTTCAAGTTCCTTTGTATTTCTTTAACTTCAACATTTTTATCTTCAAGGAAAAACTGTATCATTAACTTCTGTCTCATGTTTATTTTATCATCATCAAAGTAATCATTAACTGCAATCTTTATCAGCAACAGATCTTTTCAGCAACACATCTTTTCAGCAACTCAGCATCATATTGGCAATAGGTACATCAGATCTTAAAAGTTTCATACTATTCTCATCACTTCTAGGTGTGTTAACTCCTGTGAGAGGTGAATCATTGAAAACTTAATGGATTTTGATGTCTCTTTACCAAAGCCATTAACTCTGGAGTAGCCAATGTTTAGGTTTAAGAACCATGGTACATTGATAACCATATGATTTTTAGCAAATCATCAGCTATCAACGGATTTGATTAGTCTTTACCAATAGCCGTTTGCTTTTGGACTAGCTAGTTCTTTTAGTACAATCACTACCATGGTGAACTAATTACCATACAATGGTTTTCCACAGCCTTTACCACAAAGCCATTATCTTGTGGGCTAGCCAACTCTTTACTATCATAGATATGGTGAGTTGATGACCATACAATTTTTAGTAAATTTTCAACTAAAAACGGATTTGATAATCACATCAGAGCCGTACCCTCATGATGAGTCAAACTCTTTCTTGTTTACTTAAACATGGTGAGTTGAATACCATTTGTTGCTGTCTAAATTTTTGTGCTTCAAAATGTTTTTGCACTTTTCAAAAATTACTGATTTTATAAAAAACTTTACTGGTTTTATGCTGCAAGCAGTACTTTGAGAAAGTACTGTTTGTCAAGCAGTACTTTTAAATAAAGTACTTATTTTTCAAAAGATTTATATTATAAATATCATACCAGTTGTTATGCATCAATCTTCAGCTAGCATTGTCCATTTGATGAACAATCCAATCACCATCAATGCAGTTTCACTTTCTTCTTCCACTTTCATGCCATAATCTAGCATTCTAATCATCAGATCTCTAGTAAGTGGATATCTTTGCTCTGCTAGCATGTAGATCATCGTTCCATCTTCTAGCTCCAAAACATGTATTCCCACTGATTCAAAGAACCTCCATCTGTTAATTTCCCAATCCTCTTGATTTTCCCAGAGAGCACTATCACTTGTCTCTTCTGTTTCCCAGATGGTTGTGAGGTCTCCTACCAGAACCAAACCCACTCCTTGTGGTGGAATATGTTCAAAATAAGTCTGCACTTGTAGATATAGCTGAAGCAAATCCTCTCTGTCTATTAGATGTAAAATATCCCATAACAAGTTGAATACTCTAAAGCTTCCATTTTGTCTATGAAATATCAAGTAGTCCCCTTCTTGTGAATCTACAACTGAGAATGTAGAAATCTTGGACTTCTTATCTGCAACATCTTTTGATTTTGGATGCTCAAAGTCAACAACTCTCAAGTAATTTCTTAGCTCATCAGCTGTGTCTACTCTTAATTCAATAGAATCCTTGAGCTTCTTTGATGACTGTTCATTAGTTGTTGTTCTTTTCCTCTTTGAGCTCCTTGTAACAACTCTTTCCTTTCTACTATCTTCAAGCTTCTTATCTTTGAATGAATCAAAAGAAATAATACTTGCAAGATCTTTTTCTACAGCTTCCCTAACAGCATCATACAAATCCTTCATCTCTGTATGTGTCAATTTCACCAAACCTGTATATCCTCTACCTTTGAGATAAGCCATCATAGAATTTCTTTCTTGAGCTTTACTTTGTGGCCTTCTAGGTTTGATAATAAGTTTCCTTGACTCTTCAGCATCTAATTCAGCCTGTAATTTCCTTGCAGCTTCCTCATTTTTAGCATCCTGAATAGCTCTTAGTTCTTTCAAGGTAAGCTTCTTCTTCTTAGTTTCTACCATGATCCCTTTACCTTTGCCTTTTGGATCTAACTCCTGGGTAGGTTGAGAAGAAGTATGAGGTTGTTGTTCAACATCAAGAATACTTATGCCTCTTGGTCTAGACATATTCAACATGATGTCAGCAATGGTCTCATCATCACTTTCAGTATGTTTTCGAACTTCTTCTTCCTGTTGAACTGGATTGGAAGGGCCAACTTCCTCTTGAACTTGGTTTAAGAGACCAACATCTTCCTCAAAATCCAAAGTCCTTGGTGTAATCATAACTTGTGTTACAGTTCCTTGATGAGCAGTACCTTGAAGAGCAGTACTTTCAACATCAGTTCCTTCCAAATTCACTTCCTCAGTATCACCACTTTTTACTTCAACAGTAGCATCTTCAATGTTGATCTGCTCTGTTTCATCACGTTTCCTCTCAACAGTATCTTCATGAGGAATATCTTCAAGTGGTGTATCATTATAAAGCCCAGTATCTTCATTGATTCCAGCATCTTCATTCAAATTCTCTAAATTCCTCCCCAATTGGAATGAAGATTGCTTGTTGATCTTTCTTTTCTTTGACTTAGACTTCTGTGAGTATTGACCAGTCTTCTTCTTTGACTTTACCCACAACCTGTGTTGCTTTACTAATGGCCAAACAAACCTCTTTAAGCGTCTAAACTTTCTTATCAAACCCAATATCTGATCAGCTTGATCATCAGTAACCTTCTTGAGCCTCCTTAATTCCCTTGAAAGCTCATAGTTGGTCAAGACATCCTCAACCACTTCTTCATCTTCCTCAGATGTTTGATGCCTATCTGTGGAAGCAGAATCATTGGGAGTTGGTGGTGGAGTTGCATCTTGAGGTGAATTCTCCTGAGC
This sequence comes from Artemisia tridentata subsp. tridentata, assembly GCA_021014915.2. NCBI lineage: Eukaryota > Viridiplantae > Streptophyta > Magnoliopsida > Asterales > Asteraceae > Artemisia > Artemisia tridentata. The sequence continues at coordinate 419,802,324 of CP139509.1, forward strand.
AGCACTTTGTAGAGATGGTTCAGCAACTGGAGATGAATCAGTATGTTGAGAAGCAGTATGTTGAGAAGCACTATCTTCTCTTGAAGCTGGCTCTTGCTCTTGTTCTTGCTCTTGTTCTTGCTCTTGCTCTGCATCCCTAACTGCTTGTGCAACTTCCAATATATGGGCTGTCAAAGGTGTATTTCTCCCAGAGAACTTGATACTCTTCTTAGCAATGAAGGTAAAGACCTTTGGTGGAAGTGTAACAGTAGGTAGAAAACTTTGAGGTTTAGAAATACCCTCAAGTTGTTTGTTTAAGAATACCTGAATAAACCTCGGGTACATCAAGAATGGTGAACCATTAGTGATGTGTGAGAGCATTCCATCAAAAATCATCCTTGAAAAGTTGAAAGGACTATTTGTAGCTAAACCCACCAATGCAGAAGCAATGTTCTGACTAAACTGCTCCCATGAAGTACTCTTAGGACTCAAGCAGTGAAGTAGAACATGTATGAGATATTTCCAATTTGGACTAAATAATGGCTTCTGAAAAGTAAGTATGGTGAGATCACCTTCATACCCAATATCTCTGAGTGTATCCCAAATCTCTTGTCTTTCAAAACGAATAGCACTCCCTGCATCATTAAACTGCAAATCTTCCCTAATTGAAGATTCAGTAATCCTAATTGCTCGACCAACAACCTTAGCACGAATAAAAGGAACACCATCTTGTGCATCAGACTTAACAGTAGACCAAAACTGTTGAATCCATGGTCCAATTATATCAGGGTTTACCAATATAGCATAATTGATTGATGACCCAGTCAAGAAATCAATAATCGCATGAAAATCAACATTCTTTGCCGTTTTCTCCAAGTTTGCGACCATGTTATGCTTAGAACAGAAATCATGGGTAGCCATTGATTGTAAAGAGGGAAAGAATGTGGTAAGCGAAGGTATAGAGTCGTGGATATCGAATGAATGAATGGACGGATGGATGGATAAGAATAAAGTGGAGAGTGAAAATCGGTATAATGGGATAGGGTAAATATGGGTAAGATCTAAAAAATCAAAGCCTAATTAATAGAGTTACCGTTGTATTTGGCGTTTACCCCCTCCGTAATGAATTAATTAACTGTAACCCCACAATTTTGACCGTTGGAACAGTACTTCCACGTAAGCAGTACTTTCACCTAACCAGTACTCTTCAAAGCAGTACGTTGAAGCAGTACGTTGCAAGAACAGTACTTTGTATAGAAAAACCAGTACTTTCCATCCTCTTATACTTCAAAACGATCCAAATAAACTTCAAACTAATCCAAGAACTTATATGATGGCTCATGCATAAGTTCTAACTAATAACTATGTTGCCTCCCCTCAAATACAACATAGATACTAATACTAAAATACTAAAAATTCAATACTTTCATTAAGAACTGAAAGAAAGTATACTAACTAATACTAAAGCCTCCCCTCAAATGTAGCCTAGTAGTTAATCATCCCAATGCTCACAACTAAGTGGTTGAATCTTGAAACATCAAATCCCTTGGTGAGTAGATCAGCTACATTGTCATCTGTGTGAACCTTGACCACATTAATAAGCCTGTGCTCATAACAATCTCGAATGAAGTGATGCCTAATCTGAATATGCTTGGTCTTGGAGTGATAAACTGGATTCTTCACAATACAAATGGTACTCTCATTATCAATGTTGATAGGAGTATTTTTGAAGTTGTATCCATAATCCAAGAGTTGATTCTGCATCCACAAAACTTGTCCACAACAGCTTGCAGCAGCAACATATTCTGCTTCAGTAGAGGAGGTTGCTACAATCGTTTGTTTCTTACATTGCCATGAGACTAATCTTCTTCCAAGATATTGACATCCACCAGTGGTTGATCTTCTATCATAATTATCTCCTGCATAATCACTATCTGAAAAAGCTTCCAAGTGAAAAGGTGACTCCTTAGGATACCATAATCCTAACTTTGGTTGATGCTTGAGATATCGAAAAATCCTCTTGACTGCATACATATGTGAAACCTTGGGTGTAACCTGATATCTTGCACATAAGCATACAGCAAACATGATGTCAGGTCGTGATGCAGTCAAGTACATAAGACAACCAATCATAGATCTGTAAAGCTTCACATCCACAGCTTGTCCGTCTTCATCCTTGCCTAATGGTTTATTGTTGTCAATGGGTGTGGTAGCAGGCTTGACAATTGGAAGGTCAAATCTTTTAAGTATGTCTTCAACATACTTTTCTTGATTAATGAAGATTCCATCTCTTGTTTGTCTGACTTGAAGCCCCAAAAAGAAAGTTAATTCTCCTATAGAACTCATTTGAAACTCCCGCTGCATAAGTTCTTCAAATTCTTTCACCATAGTCTTCTTCATGGCTCCAAAGATAATATCATCCACATAGACTTGGACTAACATAATGTCCTTCTTATCTCTTTTGATAAACAAAGTCTTATCAATTGCTCCTCTCCTGTAACCATGTTGTAATAGAAAAGTAGAAAGTCTCTCATACCAAGCTCTGGGAGCTTGATGAAGGCCATACAATGCCTTGATCACCTTGTAGACTTTGTTTGGATGTGCAGGATCTTCAAAACCAGGAGGTTGTTTAACATAAACTTCCTCAGAAATTGTGCCATAAAGGAAGGCACTTTTTACATCCATTTGGTAGACAGGAAATCCCATGTATGATGCAAAGGCAAGAAATAACCTTATTGCCTCTATTCTTGCAACAGGAGCAAACACTTCATCATAGTCCACTCCTTCTTCTTGGCGATATCCTTGTGCAACCAATCTAGCCTTATTTTTGATAACATTCCCTCTTTCATCTCTTTTGATTCTGAAAACCCATCTTGTACCAATGACTCTCTTGCCATCTGGTAGATCACATAATACCCAGACCTCTTGAAGTTTGAATTGTATAAGCTCCTCTTGCATAGCTTCAACCCAACTTTCATCAGCTAAAGCTTGAGCTACCTTCTAGGGTTCATCTTGAGATAGAAAACAAGCAAACAGGCATGTTTGTTGGTCCTTGTGATTCATCCTGTTTTGTTTGTAAACAAAGCTAAGTAAAGCAGTATGTTGCTTAGAGAGACCTTTAACTTTGTTTCTTGTAACCACTCCTGAAGAGGGTGATCCAATAATATTGCTTTGAGGATGAGCTTTATGAACTCTCAATGTAGGAGTTGGTGGAACTGGAAGATCAGATTCTAAATTAGTAAAATCAGGTTCTTCATTGGTAGTTGAGAAAATACCTTCATGATTGAGCTCATCATCAATTTCTTCTAACCCAGGAATGTTAGCATTATCCAAATCATCATCATCAACATTGGAATCATCATCATTGCTCCAATTTGATGGTTCTAACACACCAGAAGTACTGTCAAAAGTATCATCAGTACTTTGATCAAAAGTACTGTGAGCAGTATCTTTGAATGTACCCTTTTTCTTTGCAGCATCATAAGCCCTCCTTTGTTCATCTTAATAGGATTTTGCTATAGTTTCTTGAAAAAGCATCCTATTAAGTTCATCTTGTATGGCTTGATCTTCATCAGATACTATATTGGTTGGTTGAGCAGTACTTTGTTCCTTATTAGTAACTGCAGGTTCTTTATCAGGAACATCTTCTGGTCTAACATTGACTCCATGAACAATGTACTGTGAATCATCTTCTTTGTGATTAGCTTGATTTTCTTCTCTAACAGGCACATAATTCATAGATGGAGTGAACTTGAGATCAAGATCAAACATCCAATCAGGACCTTTTCCTCTCTGAGGTTCTTTATCTTCCAAAAATTCAACATGAAGACAATCTTGAACCTTTTTGGTACTCCTGTTATATACTCTAAAACCTTTGCTATTTGTACAGTAACCTAATAGATATCCTTCATCTGACTTACCATCAAATTTTCCTAGAGAATCAATGGTATTTAGAATAGTCAGAGGACAGCCAAAGGGTTTTAGAAAACGAATGTTTGGTTTCTTTCCCATGAGCAGCTCATATGGTGTCTTCAACTGAGGTTTAGTTACTAATACTCTATTTAAAACATAGCAAGCAGTACTTACAGCTTCAGCCCAAAAGAGAATAGGTAATTGTGAATCGGCAAGCATTGTTCTAGCTGCTTCTATCAATGTCCTGTTCTTTCTTTCTGCAACACCATTCTGCTGTGGAGTTCTAGCAATGCTAAACTCTCTCTTGATCCCTTTCTTGGCACAGAATTCATCCATATGCTTGTTCTTGAATTCTATTCCATTATCACATCTAATACCTCTTACTTTGAGTCTCAATTGATTTTCAAGGGCTACTATCAGATCATGGATAGCATCAATGGTTTCATCTTTGAATCCCAAGAAAAAGACCCAACTAAATCTGCTACAATCATCTGTCACAACCAAGCAGTACTTCTTCTTGTTTAAACTCTCTACTGAAATTGGTCCAAACAGATCCATGTGTAGCAACTCCAAAGGTTCTCTAATAACTCTGTCCTCAAGCTTCTTACATGAAGCTTTATGTTGTTTACCCTTCTTACAAGCCAAACATGAATGATCAGTCTTGAATGTTTTGGAAGGTAAACCTCTAACTAAATTGCCTTTGACCAGCTTGTTGATGTTCTTGAAATTTACATGACCTAGTCTTCTATGCCATAGATGTGCTTCTTCCAATGATGCCTTGGCTACTAAACATGTTGCTCTTCCAGCAGAATTGAGACTCTTTAAGTCTAAACTGTACACATCATTGGTTCTTGGTACTTTCAATGTTACCAAGTGATCATCAACAAACTTGAACTCAGGAGAGAGAATAAGACATTCTGTATCAGTGAACAGAATTGGGTACTTCTTGTCACAAATCTGAGAAACTGACAAAAGATTGAACTTGAGCTCCTTCACATATCTAACATTCTCAAAATCAATACATCCAGCCTTGATGGTTCCTTTGCCAGTGATTCTCCCTCCATCAGGATCATTACCAAATGCAACTCTTCCTCCATAATATGCCTTAAAATCTGACAGGATCTCCTTGTCCCCTATCATGCTGCTAGAGCAACCACTATCAACAATAATATGATCTTTAAGCTCCTCCTCTGGGTTGCCCTGCACAGTAAAAGAAAAGGGTTAGTTTCTTTTAGGAACCCAAGCCATTACTGACTTGTGTTCCCCTTGTGGAGTGACATACTTGAATTCCTTCAGTATGTAATCTCCACTGGTTTTGAAGGCATAGTCAATGATTATTTGCTTTGGTCCCATGTCCTGTGTTGTATTATCAACAACACTCCCTGTTTCACCCTTATTTGATGAAAGTACTGCTTGTTCCCCATCAGTACTTTCTTTCTTAACCCAATTTCGTTTGACTTTAGGTTTCTCTGACCTAGGTACTCTGCTTGAGGTGTAAGACCTTTTAGATTTATATGAAGTGAATCTCTTAGGTCTTTTATGTGAAAAAGTGTTAGCAGTACCATGATTGGGTGAAAACTTAGCTGTACTTTTAGAGGGTACTGCTTGAGAAACCTTAGAATTATCAGTACTTGAGGGTACTGATGGTTTTGAAAAAGGTCTTTTCTGGTGAGGGTACCTATAGTCTTTAGAGAAATTACTATGCTTAACCCTATTTGAGTGATTCCAAACTGGTCTAGTCTCCCTTGGCTTATGGTTGGCAGGTCTATTCTTTGGGAACTGACTTAAATATTCTGAGTGAAAGTCACAGTGCTTAATCAAATGATCAGGACTATAGCATACATAACATAATTTTCGCTCCATATTCCCAAATCCTCTTCTATGATTAAAAGGTTTCCTATAGTTAGCAGTATTTTGAAAAATTTCTCTTGGAGGTACTGCTGAATGTCTATCAGTACTTTGAAAAGATTTTGGAGGTACTGCTTGTTTTTGAAAGGCTGTAGGAAACTTTTGATCATTACCCCTTTGAAAATCATCCTTGGGTTTCTCAGAACTAGATTGACCAGTAAGCTTCTTCCTAAACTCTAGGTTGTCTACACCATAACAAGAAACATCTGTCCTAGGTGGTTAAAGTCTACCAGTGGGTGGAGGAACTGAGTGATACTCCTTATCTTTCTTAAACTCAAGAGGTGATTCACTAATTGGTTCCTCATTCCTAGATGTGTTTTCTTCTGAGCTGGTAAGTTCATCTTCACTAGTTGAGATTTCCTCTGAACTAATTGGTTCCGCGTCACTAGGTGGAATCTCATCTGAACTACTATCCTCAACACCATAACCTAGTCCAGCTCTACTGTTTATTCTTCTTTGTTTTTCAACAAATTGAACATGTGATAGACCAGCCTGTTTAATACTACCAAGTTTTTCTAACAAAGCATCTCTTTCCTTAGTAATCTTTTCTAATTCAGACACCTTACATCCTAACTTCCATTCACTTAATTTTAATTGATAATCTTGTTGCTCATATTTTTCTCCCCAAGCCATTTCATTATTTTCATGTGTTAATATTTTGGCTTCCATTGACTCTAAAGTTAATTGATAACCAGCTACCTCAGACCTAGCTGTTCTACAATTATCTCTTTCAGTCACATAGTCTTTAAGCAACTTTTGATACACATCATTACACTTAGAGCATACCTCAGAGACATTGGATGAACTTGGTGAAGTAGCTACCATAGAAATCTGAACAGGTTCATCTTCATCCTCCATGCTCCAGTCAAAGCTTCCAAGACCATCTCTTGATTCCAAAGCAGCATATCCTGGTTCCTCATCAAAAGCTGTGATCCAATCAGAGTCTTCCATTGCAACCATAGAATAGGTTATAGGTTCATCATCAAATTCACTGCTCCAGTCAATCTCAGCTAGATTTTCTTGAGCCACCAAAGCTTTTGGTTATGATTCAGTAATAGGAACCTCTTTTCTTTCAACCTTGGGTTGTTCAATCATTCTGTTTGCTTGATATTTTGCAAACTTGCATTCCCTTGCAAAGTGTCCAAGCTTTTGACAATTGAAGCATTCAATCTTGGATTTGTCAAAAGTTATACCCTGTTTGGCTTTGAAATCAATTCCCCTTCCTGTCTTGTTCATGAACTTCTTGATCCTTGCAGTGATCATGGCAACTTTCCATCTTATGTCAATCTCCTCTAAAGCATCTTCTTCAATCTGCAGCAAGTCTTCTTGATAGGTAACAGGTAGAGTGGCTTGTTGAGCAAAGAAGGAACATACAACATCATCAGAGTTGGTGTTGTTTGTTGGTGATGGGTTGGGGGTAGTAGTGGTTGTGCAAATGTGCTGTGTATCACCAACAGTACTTTGAGAAGGATAAGTAGTACTTTTAGTAGAAGTACTGCTTCTGTTTTCAGAAGACACAAAAGCTATGTTGTGAGTTTTCTGAGAACTGTGACCATTCATCTCTTGCTCGTACACCTTCAAATTGTTGTAGAGATCATCAAAGTCCATAGACTCCAATCCAGGTTGTCCTCTAATCATAGTAGCAACCACATGCCAGACAGATGGCAAACTCCTTAAGAACTTCAAGTTTGCATCTTCAACAGATACCTCTGCTCCATACAGTTCTAGCATACTAAGTAGATTTTGGAATCTGTCATAGGCAGCATTGATCCGTGTGTAGTATATATATAAATAAATATAGTATCGTGCACACGTGATACTTTAGGAAATGACAAGTCAAACCTTAGGAAAAGTCAAACTTGCAAAACCCGTGAATGTGATGTGTGTGATACCGGGCAAGTGATCACCCGAGTCGTGTCCCAGCGAGGTGTGAATCGAGGATTTCGTTTTAGGTTCGGAATTAAAATGCTTGATGATTTGATTTAGAGATTATTTGGTGTTGTGGTAATATTACACAAAGCAATGAAACACAAAAGGTATTTAAAACTAAAAAACGCACGTTTTAATTAAAATTAACGTTAACGCGCAAAAATAAAGGTGAACTCTAAAAAAATATTAGCCCTACGAGTACCGAATTAATTTTCCTACGACTTAAATATAAAAAGAAAATTTTAAAAAAAAGAAAGATATTTTTTTGATTTTTAAATAATTTTATATGAATTAAAAACTATTCAAACTAATTTAAATTACTAAAAACACAAAAACTATTTTTAAAAATCTGAAATTTTTACTGAAATACTTAATACTAAACTTGTGCTATGAAAAATATAAAAAGTGAAAATGCTTTTTTAAATAAGCCTAAAATAAGCCAATAGCTCACAATAAGCTAAAAAGAAAAAGATAAAAAGTAAAAGGGGTTTTAAATAAAATTTGGTAAAGTTTAACCAGGAAAAATTAAGAGTCCAGTGGTTGTGTGCTTTGGTTGTGTGCTAATTGTCCTGGGTTCGAACCCCAGGACTGTCAAAATATTTTTTTTTGCTATTTGATTTTTTTCTTTGACTTTCTTTTGCAAATAACTTTAAACTTCAACAAACATGTAAACTTCAAATCATAAACTCAGAACACAAACTGATTGTAAAAAAAACTGATCCAAATCCAACTCAAACAAAAACATTCACCACACAATCTGCTATTTCTATCTTGTCTAAATATATTCAACGATTTAGTAGTTCTTATCAGTAACAAGCAAAACTAAGTATTTCAGTAACAACTAAGCAGAAAGAAAACAAGATAACAAATCCAAGAGAACAAGATTTAACCCAAAACAAACACAGACACAAACATGTAAACGCAACTAATAATTCTAACACTAACTATGATAAACACAAACATAAACAAAATGCAATAAACATAAACCGATCCAAATCCAACTCGCACTAAAACATTCACCTCAAAAGCACTAAATAACTAAACCATAAATAAATAAAAATACGCAGTAACAAGAACGAAATAAGCAGATTTCACGAATAAATTCTGAACAAACAATCGACTAAATTGACTTTCATTAACTAAATTAAAATTACATCCGATTAAAACTACATTCATGAAAATAAATTACAACTAAAAAAATAAAAACATACCGAAAGAAGCTAAAATAATCCTGCCTTTGAAAGGCTATACAAGACTACTATTTATACTACTATCTAAGCTAAGGGTCTTCTACTTGTTTGTGTTTCTTCTGTGAGGGGAACCCTTTGTATCTTCAATTGTGCTTCTTGGACTCATTTCCCAGCCGTAGGATTAAAGATAAATGATCACAACCCTTTGTTTTGGTCTTGGCGCCCACTAACTCACACGGATTGATGAGGTGGATGATGGGGAAGGTAAAAGGAGATAGGTTTCAGTGTTGGGGAGAAGAGAGGGTAGTGAAAAGGGTGAAAGTTTGGGAAGAGGTGAAGATAGTGATGGTGTTTTGGCTGCTTTTGTTTTGGCGGGATAGGGAAGAAGACAAGGTGGGGGTTATTAGGGATTTTGACTGGAAAGAGGGATTTTGACCGAATTCTTTATCTGTGTATTAGTTATAGGAGGGTTTGGATCGGGTTTTTTTACGTGGGTAGGTGATGGGTTTAATTTAAGGAATTGGGCCGGTTGTAAAGGGTGTGGGCGGTGTGTTAATTAGATGGGTTGCTTTATTTGGCTGATCCGGTTGTAGGGTTTTTGTAGGTTTAGGATAAAATTAGTTTAGGGACCAACTTTGATAATCTTGAAACTCCAAGGACCATAATTGCCATTTCTTCAAATTTCATCCAAGGGTAATTTTTTGCCAAGTAAAAATAATCCAAGGACCAAAAATTTATTTTTTTATTATTTTTTTTTTTTTAATTTTTTTTCAAGCTTGAGGGACTAGACTTGCCATTTGCAAATTTTGTTTGTTTTTCAATCATTTTGCATATGGAATACACAAAAACACATTTCAAAGATATTTTTAACATTATTTGATCGTTTTAAAGTGTTTTTGGTTGTTTTGACTCGAAAATTGAACGAAAAGATATGTGTAAAACGACACATATCAAATCCCCCACACTGAGCAATTGCTAGTCCCTAGCAATTATTTATGAAAAGTTTAATGGATTTGAAATCTCTTTACCAAAAGCCATTACTTCTGGAGTAGCCAAATGTTTCAGTTCAAGTAAGAACTATGGTACACTGATAACCATATGATTTTGAGCAAATCACCAGCTGCCAACGGATTTGGTTCGTCTTTACCAGAAGCCGTTTGCTTCTGGACTAGCCAACTCTTAGATAAAATACACTTATTATCTTTGGTGAGCTGATTACCAATTATGGTTTTCCAAAGCCTTTACCACAAGCCATAACCTTGCGGGCTAGCCAACTCTTCACTATAAAAGATATGGTGAGTCAAATACCATACAATTTTTGGCAAATTGTCAGCCATAAACGGATTTGAGATATCTTTACCAAGAGCCGTTTGCTCTTGGATTAGCCAGTCCTTATGTGAGTTAGACATGGTGGACTGATAACCATTTGCTGTGTAAGTGCAAAACACTTACACCAAAAAAAAAAAAATTTTGGCCAAAAACGGGGGAATTAGATGGTATATATACGTGATTAAATTCGTGAGAATTCCCCCCACACTAGAAATGAATATTGTCCTCAATATTCAAAGTACCGGCTGTTATGCCGAAACTGAGAACGTAAAAGGGAAATATTACGGGCCATTTATTTTATTTTTGTGTTTGCAAATTTTTTTTTTTTTTTTTTTTTTTTTTTTTTGAAATTTATATACAACAGCGGGGGCATCTCCCCCACACTAGGTTGGTAGAAAGTAGAAAGAGGTCAGAAATATGGGTGAAAACCCATATGGTGTGCTACTGTTTTTGTTAACCGAGTCGCTAGCTTGACTCGACCCCGAATTCATTTGTCCATGGGGAAGCAAGTGGAAACCAATCTCAATCGGACTTTCATTCAAATTGTTTGGATAAACACTTGAACATGAGAAAGTTCCACACCGATGAGATAAAACCCGAGGTATTTCAATAGAAGAAACTATTAAGGGTGATACCGGGGTCAAATATGGTGTCCTCATTCCCGTAGGAGAAAAGGGAAAGAGCAATCACACCATATGTGATGAAGAGAAGCAAGATTTTTATTATGATCATGTAAAACTCTTCATCATCAGAAGCATCAGCAGCTTCAACGGGAGGGAGGGTTGGGATACAATCTTCAAGAAGTAAATCTTTCAACACACCTCCCCCCACACTAGAATCATCCTCCAGGTCAAAGTAGAAATGATCATATTCAGGAGGAGATATCATATGAGGGAGTTCAACCGAGAACTCCTCATGATATCGATCATTTTCATCAAAATGAAATACATCATACTCGGGAAGAGACATATAAGAATGGGAAGTGGTATTTACACTTCCCGTCTCTTCCAAATGATCGATATCAAAACGAAAGGCTTCATAAGCTGAGAGTGAATAATCCGGATGAGGAGTGGAATTGCCACTTCTCTCCTCTTGATCATTAAACACAAAACTCTCAAATTCGGGAAAAGCATTCTCGAGCTCGAGCTCGGAAGGATAAGATGGCTTTTCCACAACAACATCATCCTTTGGGGGGAGAGCAAACAATGGTTCATCAAAAATCATTTTTTCTAAAATCGGGCCATCTCCCCCGGATCATCATCGGGCTCAACAATTTGAGCATCAAACAAGAAGACCTCGAACTCTTCTTTAGAAATATCACTTTCCTCAAACGGAGGAGAAGTATAAGAAGAGTCGGAAATGAGTGATGCGGAAGTAAGAGTAGGATTTTTGGCAATATCAATTCGACAAACCGATTCTGAAGGTGGGGCAAGTGGTGTGCTCTTAGAGCTAGCAGTTTTTACCACTTCCGTTGTATCCTCCAATTCGTGTTCATCGTAATCAAAAACACTCTTAACTTCCGCATTACAACTTTTGAACCATTCACTTGAACCAGGGGCTATGTTCGTTGCTTTGAGCTTAGCACGATGTTGTGCAACACTTTTGACCGTAAATCTTGAAAGTTTCGAATCAATTTTTTCAGATTTTTGATCAATAGTAGCAACGTTGCATTTAGACCCCTGATTAATGTTAAACGTGATTTCTTCATTCTCAACACGAATGGTCAATTCTTCGGCGAACACGTCAATGAGAGCACGACTCGTTCTTAGAAAAGCTCTACCCAAAATGAGTGGAACTCGAGGATCGGCATCAAAATCTACTACAACAAAATCAGTAGGAAAGTGAAACTTTCCTACTTTCACCACAACATCCTCGGCTATTCCAAGCGAATGAGTTATAGTACGATCCGCGAGCTCGAGTGTCATGCGAGTAGATGCAAGCTCCGGAAGAGATAATTTCTTCCATATCGAGAGTGGCATAAGGTTAATGCTCGCGCCAAGATCGGCCAAGGCAGGGCATTGAACCATCCCCGAGAAATCACATGGGATTAAAAACTTGCCGGGGTCTCCGAGCTTTTCGGGAAGCTTTTTGAGAACCGCCGAGCATTGCTCATTAAGTGGGGTTTTTGCCATCTCAGTCATCTTATCTTTGTTGCTTAGCAAACTTTTGAGTGTAGATGCAAATTTGGGCATAAGAACGAGAGCATCTGCGAAGCTTATGTCAAAATGCAACTCATTGAAGATTTGGAAGAATTTTTCCATTTGTTGATTGTTTTTCTCTTTAAGCTTTTGATCATTAAGCCTTGAAGGATATGGAATTGAAGGCTTAGAATTTGTCTTCGGAACATCGGGTTCCGGAATTGGAGTTTGGACCACCGAAGGTTGGACGTGTGCGGTACTTTGTGGGCTTGAAAAATGCACCTTGTCCGTTGTCACCTTGGCATCCCGATTCACCTCCCCCGGTGGAGGGGGCATAGGAGTCGAGGGTCCATTATGTGTTTTACCACTTCGAGTGGCGACAGCTTTTAATTCACCCTTCGGGTTAGGAATGGTATTTCCCGGAAGAGCTCCCGAAGTTGAACCTTGATTCATCGAACTCATGAGACTGGCAAACATGTTCTCAATTTTGCTTTGAGATTGATCAATTTTGTAGTTGGTATTTCTAAGCTCACTTTTAAGCTCTTGACCCTGTTTTGACATTGAGGTTTGAAAATCATTTTTCAAAGTGGTGATTTGATTTTGCATAGACCTCATGTTGGCCTCATTTAACTTGATGTAGTTAGCAAGTTCATTTGAGGAACCAACGGGGGCTTGGTAATGAGAAGCTTGAAAGCCTTGATTGAAATTACCCCCTTGGGTTGGGTATTGATTGATCGGGGCTTGAAGTTGATTTTGAACATTTTGCCCTCTCGGTTGGTTTTGATTGAATCTATTTGGATTGTTGGGTTGAGAAAATCCGGGTGGTCCATTTTGATTGTTAGCACGATAGTTTGGGTCAACTTGAGGACGGTATTGATTACCTCCTTGATTGAGAGACCCGACTACCGGATTGACTTCACATCGACTACCATCGGTGGCAGTACAATTGTAGTATGCATGACGACCACCACAAGTGACACAAGTTTCTTCCACCGCTTTGACTTGATTGGGTGAAGAAGTTTGTGGGGAAGAAAGTTTCTTTTGTTCGGAAAGAACCAAAGCTTGAATAGCCTCCGTGAGTTTGTCAATCTTAGCATCAGTGCTAGAATTACTCACGGGAGATGAGGTAGAATGGGTAGCACTCACTTGGGAAACAACCGGCTTGCTTCGTGTAGTGCGAACCTTAGACTTGTTCTCAATGATGGCTAAAGCATCTTTCGTAGTCCGATACAAGAGATTACCACCGGCGGCGGCATTAAGAGAGTCTTGATCGGAATGGTTCAATCCATTGTAGAAAGTATCGAGTTGATGCAACTCGGAGAAACCATGGTGAGGACATTTGCGGAGTAATTCTTTAAACCGATCCACGCTTCACTAAAGGATTCATCAAATTTTTGAGTGAATTTGGTGATTTCATTTTTAAGGGCTGTGGTTTTTGATGGAGGAAAGAATTCATTCACAAATTTTGACACCAAATCTTCCCATGTTAAAATAGAACGAGGGGGTTGTTTTTCTAGCCAAGTCCGGGCCGACCCCTCGAGAGAGAAAGGAAAAAGAAGCAATTTGATTGCATCTTGTGGTACATTTCGGTATTTGATGGTAGAGGTGATCTTGTTAAACCATCGAATGTGGGAATGAGGATCGTCCCTCTCAAATCCGAAATATTGACTCGAAGTTACTAAGGATAGCAACCCGGTCTTAAGCTCAAAGCTATCGGCAACGATTGCCGGAACAACAATAGCATCTCCGTAACCCTCGGTGGGTGCTTGGAGAAGCTCACACATGGTACGTTCCTCCGCCATTGTGACAATGGGAGGAACGGGAATAGCACGAATCTCGGGTCCGGCTATTGGGGCGGAATGCCCACGATTACGTCTTCGATTACGTCTTCTCGAGGTATGCACGAGTTCACGTAAAGGACTTGTTGACGGAGAAGAACGAGTGCGCATGCACTAACAAAAAAAATTTCAATTAAAACAAGACCGAGGCAAAACACAAGTGAACTTAAACCTTAAATCAAACAAGCGTACGGTAGCTCTTCAAAAGATAAACGCGCAGAGTGGCGGGAGAGAAGAATGGATCTCTCTTCGGTCTGCAATTTAATGTCAAGACCTACCTTAAACCACTTGTATAGGTTGTTTATCAATCAAAGGTGAGCCGAATTCACAAGCGACATAAAGGCAAGTTTTAATCTTTTGTTTGGGAACTTATTAATGGTCATACCCCCAGTTAGGTAGTATTCTGTCTTGGTTTTCGACGGTAATTTTTTTATTGTTTTATTAATTTAACAAGAAAAACGGAAAATCTTTTTGTATTTTTGTTTTTATATGATAATATATATACAAAAGAAAAAAAAGAAAAATATTTTTGTGTTTTATAATTTTTTGGAAGTGATAACTTCGTGAAGAAGGATCTCAAGTCACTAATCGTTTAAACCTTAAACAATATTGTCGCAACACAACCTCCCCGGCAGCGGCGCCAAAATTTGATCCGTGTGTAGTATATATATAAATAAATATAGTATCGTGCACACGTGATACTTTGGGAAATGACAAGTCAAACCTTAGGAAAAGTCAAACTTGCAAAACCCGTGAATGTGATGTGTGTGATACCGGGCAAGTGATCACCCGGGTCGTGTCCCAGCGAGGTGTGAATCGAGGATTTCGTTTTAGGTTCGGAATTAAAATGCTTGATGATTTGATTTAGAGATTATTTGGTGTTGTGGTAATATTACACAAAGCAATGAAACACAAAAGGTATTTAAAACTAAAAAACGCACGTTTTAATTAAAATTAACGTTAACGCGCAAAAATAAAGGTGAACTCTAAAAAAATATTAGCCCTACGAGTACCGAATTAATTTTCCTACGACTTAAATATAAAAAGAAAATTTTAAAAAAAAGAAAGATATTTTTTTGATTTTTAAATAATTTTATATGAATTAAAAACTATTCAAACTAATTTAAATTACTAAAAACACAAAAACTATTTTTAAAAATCTGAAATTTTTACTGAAATACTTAATACTAAACTTGTGCTATGAAAAATATAAAAAGTGAAAATGCTTTTTTAAATAAGCCTAAAATAAGCCAATAGCTCACAATAAGCTAAAAAGAAAAAGATAAAAAGTAAAAGGGGTTTTAAATAAAATTTGGTAAAGTTTAACCAGGAAAAATTAAGAGTCCAGTGGTTGTGTGCTTTGGTTGTGTGCTAATTGTCCTGGGTTCGAACCCCAGGACTGTCAAAATATTTTTTTTTGCTATTTGATTTTTTTCTTTGACTTTCTTTTGCAAATAACTTTAAACTTCAACAAACATGTAAACTTCAAATCATAAACTCAGAACACAAACTGATTGTAAAAAAAACTGATCCAAATCCAACTCAAACAAAAACATTCACCACACAATCTGCTATTTCTATCTTGTCTAAATATATTCAACGATTTAGTAGTTCTTATCAGTAACAAGCAAAACTAAGTATTTCAGTAACAACTAAGCAGAAAGAAAACAAGATAACAAATCCAAGAGAACAAGATTTAACCCAAAACAAACACAGACACAAACATATAAACGCAACTAATAATTCTAACACTAACTATGATAAACACAAACATAAACAAAATGCAATAAACATAAACCGATCCAAATCCAACTCGCACTAAAACATTCACCTCAAAAACACTAAATAACTAAACCATAAATAAATAAAAATACGCAGTAACAAGAACGAAATAAGTAGATTTCACGAATAAATTCTGAACAAACAATCGACTAAATTGACTTTCATTAACTAAATTAAAATTACATCCGATTAAAACTACATTCATGAAAATAAATTACAACTAAAAAAATAAAAACATACCGAATTTAAAGCTAAAATAATCCTGCCTTTGAAAGGCTATACAAGACTACTATTTATACTACTATCTAAGCTAAGGGTCTTCTACTTGTTTGTGTTTCTTCTGTGAGGGGAACCCTTTGTATCTTCAATTGTGCTTCTTGGACTCATTTCCCAGCCGTAGGATTAAAGATAAATGATCACAGCCCTTTGTTTTGGTCTTGGCGCCCACTAACTCACACGGATTGATGAGGTGGATGATGGGGAAGGTAAAAGGAGATAGGTTTCAGTGTTGGGGAGAAGAGAGGGTAGTGAAAAGGGTGAAAGTTTGGGAAGAGGTGAAGATAGTGACGGTGTTTTGGCTGCTTTTGTTTTGGCGGGATAGGGAAGAAGACAAGGTGGGGGTTATTAGGGATTTTGACTGGAAAGAGGGATTTTGACCGAATTCTTTATCTGTGTATTAGTTATAGGAGGGTTTGGATCGGGTTTTTTTACGTGGGTAGGTGATGGGTTTAATTGATGGTATTGGGCCGGTTGTAAAGGGTGTGGGCTGGTGCTAATTAGATGGGTTGCTTTATTTGGCTGATCCGGTTGTAGGGTTTTTGAAGGTTTAGGATAAAATTAGTTTAGGGACCAACTTTGATAATCTTGAAACTCCAAGGACCATAATTGCCATTTCTTCAAATTTCATCCAAGGGTAATTTTTTGCCAAGTAAAAATAATCCAAGGACCAAAAATTTATTTTTTTATTATATATTTTTTTTAATTTTTTTTCAAGCTTGAGGGACTAGACTTGCCATTTGCAAATTTTGTTTGTTTTTCAATCGTTTTCAATCATTTTGCATATGGAAAACACAAAAACACATTTCAAAGATATTTTTAACATTATTTGATCGTTTTAAAGTATTTTTGGTTGTTTTGACTCGAAAATTGAACGAAAAGATATGTGTAAAACGACACATATCAAGCATCAAGACCTTCTCTTTCACCAACAGTGAAAGTTTCAAACAGCTGCTTCAATAAGTTTCTATGCATCTTCTTGGAAGCATCATTACCTCCAAATCTTGTCTTGATCGCAGCCCACAGTTGCTTTGCATCCTTAGCATCATGGAACTTTAGTAGGTGACCATCAGGAATAGCAGACAGCAGTATGTTGAGAGCCTTATCTTGATTTCTCTTTGTAGCTGCTGGCAAGGTTGGTTTAGGTGGTTTAGGTTGTCCTTCAACTTCTACAGGTTCGTCAAGAACAACATTACCATTGACAATCACATCCCATAGAGCATGGTCTGTAATAGCAAGGTACTGCCTCATCTTCATGCTCCAGAGATCATATTCTCCCTTCTTGATGATAGGAATTCTGAGTGAGGTGATGGATGGGATTGGTGCAGCTTCAGTCGTCATCGTTTAGGGTTTGTTGTTAAATCGGTTTTAAGGGTTTCTTCTTAATCAGAGTCTCCACACAAGCTCTGATACCACTTGTTGGATCGATATACTCTGACCAAACTAACTTGTAGCTTGTCTAAGGGTTTAGCAACCTTGGATAAATCCAAAACTACTAATATTGAAACGCTGATATACTTTGTTAAGTATGCGGAATCTACTTCAACAAAGCTAAGAAGAATTAACACAAAACTTTGATTATATTAAACCTTGAACCTGCTTACTTTACACAGATTCACTAACAAACTCTAAACACTAATACTCTAATAATCGACTAATACTTTTCTCTAAAATCTCGTATCTCTAATGCCAACCTAGGGGTCCTTTTATAGGTACAAGGAAAACCCTAGTCGGTTTTACAATACTTGAACAACAAGTAATTCTAATTATAATCTAATTATAACTCTATGAACATTCTAGAATTACACATTAATCCTTAAACGTATTTGCATATCAGTCCTTTATCTTTAGCAGTACTTTGACTTCTTTAGAACATGAGCAGTACATTGACTTCTTATCGAACAGTACTTTGACTTTCTTCATGTAGCAGTACTTTGTAGCCCAACAAACAGTGCAAATACGGACAAAACCGAGCACGCGAGTAGAAAAAGTTCAAAAAGACGAAGCCGGGAAATGAATTTACGAGTTTGGACCGGGATATTGCTCAAATTATGAAAAATCAAACTCCAAGAATATCAAAGTGTCACAAATAGTCCTTGGAGATAAATTTCAGATTTGGCAAGAATGGACCCTGGATTTTCAGAATTTGCAAAATTGGTCCCTAAACTTAAACCTAATCCAATTCTAATCCTAAACCTTAAACTACCAAATCCATTTTATCCCAACAATCCCATAAACCCACACCCGGACCTTTGTTTTTTAGCTAACACACCAGTCAAAGAAAAGTCAAACCCCACTCACCCTTCTTCTTTACCTCTTTCCCATAACCAGTACAACACCATCACCATCATCCCTCCTATTTCCCATAACCAGACACCATGTCCCCCCAACATTTTGTCTCCCCTTTTCTCTGCCATAGCCACCTTCCTTCCCCCCCAAAGTCAAACCTCCACGTTGGCAATCCACTATCACTATTTTTGGCGCCAAAACCTATTTTAAGGGCTGAGATGGTTTCAAGCAAATCCAAGGGTCAGGATGTTTTCAGAAATGCATAAGAAGGAGATCCCACCTCAATTTAGTATAAATATGTGCATATTGTAGCCTCAAGAGGCAGGTAGAATTTTAGTGTTAGTCGAATTTTAGTTTAAGTGTTTAATTATTATGAATTTAAGATTTCCAGTATTAATATAAGTAATTTTAAGTTGTTCCTTCTCAAATTATTCAGTATTGTATTGTTGTCTAAGGTTAATGAAAATTTTTATGATGACTGTTGATTCGAATTAAGCAATTTGGTGTTTGTAAAAGCTTGTTAATTGTTCTTATAAGCTTATATAAGCTCACTAAAGCATTTTATAAGTTTAGAATAATTTAAATCAGCCTTAATCTATAAATTCCAAAAAAGTCAAAAATGAGTCAAAAGAAGCAGTTTGGTCAAGAAGAAGCTGGAGTATTGTGAATACTGGATGGCAATGGTTTAGAGCTTCTTGGGAAGCATTAGGGTGGTTTAGAAAGAGAACTAGGTGTTAATTAGGACCTTCTCAGTCAAAAAGCACTCAGCTTATTCTGAATGCTTATTTTCATTATAAAGTTGTTAATTAGGACCTTTTCAGTCAGTAAGTTAAATTAGTTCCCAGAATTAAGCTCAAAAGTCAGTAGTTCTATTAAAAAAATCCCAAAACAGCCCCAATAAGGAGTGTTTGGGTCAGAGTCTAAAATGGGTCAATATGGGTGAGCACTGTTCATGTGCCAATTTGGAAGTTTTGATCTTGCTTAAAATAACCTGATTAGCTGTTTGTTAGGAGTTTTGACCTGATTTGGTTGATTTCATGAATTTGAGTCTGCCATTGTAAGCCTAGCCTAAAATCTGATCATATAAGCTATCCTCAGCCAATAGCTTTTTCTGTGCTATCTTTTGCTCATTTTGTGTCCAATATAGTGTATAAAGATGGTTTTCAAAAGTTGGATTAATTTGGTTTGCATTTGAATGATTTTTGCTCTAAGTCTGCTATCAGGTTTTAATATACAGTTTGCATGTTCTGAGTTAAGTGCTTATTTGCTAGCCACAAGGTCTGAATTGTTAATTCTGAGTTAACTAGTTGTTTTTTATTGCTAATTGATCATAATCATCCTTGTTCTGAGCTTATTGTAGCCTATAGATAAGCTAAGAACTCACCTCAGTATGCAATTTTTTAAGTTTTTGCCTTTTTCAGCCCAAGTGCTTGATTTTTCCTAAGCTCATTATAAGTTAGATTAAGCTGAAGTTTGGCACAAGTAATATTGGCTAGCTTGCCCAGCTTTTTATATTTTTTGTGAATTTTTAGAATTAGCTTTTACAAGCTTTTTGATAGCTTAAAATAGTGCCTTTTTGCCCTGTTCATGCAGCAGACCTCAGTATCCCCTTTAGCTTATTAGATTAAATCAGTGCTTTTAAGTGGTGATGAGTGCTTATGGAGTTGAATTTTTAGAAGATTGCTAGTGTGTATGTGCTTATTCCTCAATTCCAGACCCTTTCTTAGCTTATTTGAGCTTTGGAATAAGCTCAAAAGTTGTCCAACCAAACAAATCACCACTGAGTCATCAGTGGTTAATTGTGCTAACTGAGCAACTTTTCAGCTTATTTTCAAGAGGCAAATAAGCTCCTCTTGGTCTGAACTTTTGTTTCTGAGTTATTTGGTGTATGAATTTTAGTTGTCTTATGTTCTTATGTGGTTTGCTTATCTCCTTATTGCTTATTATTGAGCTTGATTAGACCTCAGTAGGACTGAGTCTGCCCTCAGTCCTCAGATTGCTCATTTGCTTTGGTCAATTGCTTATTTGTTTTTCTAGGGGATTACTCTGAGTCAATTAGTCATTAAGTTCATATTTAGTTTGTTTTTAGCTTTTCAAGTTTTCACTCAGCTTATTTTTAGCTTATTCAGTCCTTTGATCCAAAAGCTCAACTTATTTTCCTTTTTACCCCACTGTTCTGATTTCTAAGCTTATTTCCCAGCTTATTTGTGGTTTTTCATAAAAGTTTTAGTTAGTAAAAATGCTTATTGTCATGTGCTTGTTAGGTTTTAGAAAAGAAAAATAAAAAAAATAGTTAGCAAAAAAGCCAACCAGGTTCGAACCTGGTACCTCAAGCTCACACACCAACACACATACTAGTCGCCCTAGGGTCTTTTTCAGTTAATCCTTGCACTTTTTTTTATTTAACCTTTCTTTTTCATTTAAAGCTTATCACCCATTTTGCTTAATAACTGCTTATCTGAATAAGCAGTTGGCCCAACCTTATTTTTCATAGGATTAGTTTTTCATCAAGAAGTTTTTTGTAATTTTTCAGATTTTTCCAGTTTCATTTAGTATTTTTAATTAGTTTTTCTTTTAAATTTAGTTTTTAATTCATAGTAAATTAAATAAAAGTCAAAAAAATATAATTCTTTTTTTCAAAATTTTCTTTTATCATTTAGGACTTAGGAAAAATAAATTTGAACTTGTAGGGTTAATTTTTAAAGATTTTGAATTTTAGGCTCGTTTTTAGATTCCCGATTAGCGTTTTTAGTGTAAATTGTCTTATGCTTAATCTTTCTTTGTAAATTTGTTTTCCATATCTCATTAGAATATTAAAAATACAAAAATCCAAAATCCACACTTCAAGCACTTTAATTCCAAACCGATAACGAAATCCTCGATTCACACCTCGTTGGGACACGACCCGGGTAATCACTTGCCCGGTATCTCATACCGTATTCATGGGTTTTGTAAGTTGGCCTTTTTCCTAAAGGGTTGATTTGTCATTTCCCGCGTATCACGCATATCCGTCTGATATTATTATATATATACTTTCGTACGGATCAATCACTCATTTATTTAGGTAGTGGAGTATATATAAGAGAAATCACACTCATTGCTCAGTCATGATCCGTTTATTACCATAGGCTTGTACAAGAAACAAAACTTCACCGACGTGGCGTAAGCGCCGAGTGTAAACATCTAAAGAGGTCTTTTATTCGGGTTGTAATGTACAGGCTTCGAGGTTGTACCAGGCTTATGTTTAAATATCTCATACAATAACATATTAGATCGCTAGCGCGAATTCTTGATTTACTCGAACAACGGATGGTCACTAGGGCATATCTTGGATTGCTGGTGCGCTATTCACATAACGGATGGTCACCAAAATACACACTAGATCGCTGGCGCATCATTCGATCACTCAAAAACCCGATGGTCACTAAAATATTAATGCACTACATATTTTCACAAAGTCATCACTATATCCGGATGCTCGAAAGCTAACAACGAATAAAGTAATTTGGTAAGGGTAGGGATAAGGTATGGGAGTATTTATGAAATTGGTTTTAAAAGAAAAATAAAGTCAAGTCTAAGTCCCATTGTTGCTAGTTACCGAAAAAACCGCAAACCCGTAAATGATTATAGTTAACAACTTCCTCTTCTTTGAACTTTCCCATATCGATACATCGATTCGCCATCATAATATTCCTCATATTTAGTTCATTGGCTAACAACATATCACATAACTTTCTTTCTTCATCTTCATATATAGCACATTGGCTATAATTGTCACCTTATAGTTGCGATGACTTATCTTCTTCTTTTTTTCCTTTTTTTTTTTTTTTTTTTTTTTTTTTTTTTTTTTTTTTTAATATATTTTTTTTCTTCATACATACACATCTCCCCCACACTTCGTATAAGCATACACCACAAAAAATACAAAACACGAAGTTGCGCACCTTCATCTTTGTCGGAATGGCACACACGACTTGCAATTTAGTGGATCCAAGCATAAAAGATGTATGCTATATATGAAATAGGCTCAAATCCTTGCAATTTAGTGGAAAAGGGCTATAATATGTGCTAGCAAATGTTATCGATCCCAGAATGGATTGCAATATTAATCGGGACACATCTCAATTTTTTCAAAATTACAGATTTCACCAGTGGATTGATCCAGTTATTCTAATATATTATCCTAAAAGCGTGAAAACAATTAGATCACAAGGGCAAACAAGTATACAAAATTTTAAATTGGCCCCAAAAATTATAAATTTGAAAAGTAGTTTCGTTTTTTCTATTTTCTTCCCCCCACACTTAAGTTAAGCATTGTCCAAAATGTAATGAAAATTAACTTCAAAGCATGTAAAACTGGGAAAATAAATAAATAAATAAATAGTCCAAGAGAAACGAAACTTCCCTGGCCAAGAAATCGCGATCGAAATGCATATGATAAGGTGCTAAGCAAATGCTAGCATAAGCTTATGAGATCAATCAATTTCTCATTCAACAAAACATCTCCACACCAAGTATAATATCACCAATAATCCAATCTCCAAGAGCTTATTAAATCTGCAAAAATAAACTAAACTACAAAAAACGCGTAAAATTCTAAAACGCACTTTCGTAGGCATCACGGTTGCATTTAGCGTATGCGACAAGCCTTTTAAACCCCTCGGTGGCCCGAGCGGACGAATGAAGTCTCGTGAGGGTTTCCAGTGAACATACCCACAAAGTTCAAAACATTTTTATTTTTAAAACAAGTACTTATTTATTCACAATGTACTAAATTAACAAAATTTAAAATGAAAAAAAAAAAAAAAAAAAAAAAATTAAGTAGAATAAAAGAAATGATGCTCTTGCAAAAACCAAAAGACATTTAAACTTATTCGATCTAAACACAAACACACAAGAACAAAATACGAAAAATGAAAATAACATTTTTTTTTACCGATTGGTCCATCCGATCGGTCAGAGGATCTAACCGATCGGTTGGGTTGGTTTCCCTTAGGCCAATTTTTACCGAGAGCTCCAACCGATCGGCATGGATTCCATCCGATTCGGTTGGCACTCTGGTGACCAAATTTCTTTTTCTTTTTTAATAAGTTTCGGTTATAAACTTTTCACTACTACAAAAAATCTCATAAAGACCGGTTAGAATAGCTCATAGAGAGTGGTTTAGGAACCAGTCTAGGCGGGGGGTATTTCTATAACCAAAACATATAGAAACCGGTTCCACAACCGGTTTCTAATATGAGCATCGAAACCTGTTTGCTAGTAAGAACCAGTGTCTACAACCGGTGTCTACATGCCTCTATTATAGAGTAAGGAAACCAGTTTTTATATAAGAACCGGTTTTAGTGAGAATTTCATTTTTAAAAAAAAATTGATTTTTTAGTTTTTGCAAAAAAAATATAAAATTTTCATAATTCCATAATATACAACTAAAGTAAAGTGCATAAATCTTGATACATGACAATATAACCAACTACAACATATCAAATCGTCTCAACTTGACTCAAACTTGTTTAACTAATTAATTGCTAGAAAGGAATGTAGTATTTGGAGCGACAGTTATGCCTTTGACATGCAATATGACAGCATCTCAGTTCACTTTCTATAGCAAAAGGTACCAGATGGCTCCAATTACCTGTATATATAAAAACAAAAACAGTTCTTACCATGAGTAGCATAGCCATATACTATCAGTTCCTAACTGCTAATCGAAGCAAAATATGCATTATCTGTGAATAATTACCTCATAACTTGGGATACAATCGGAATACATGCTGGGCCATCGAAAGGGCTGGGGGTATGGCTGTTGGATCATAATAGTATTCTCCACCCATAGAAATTGGAGCAACACTCTCAACCTGAAAATCCAAAGGGAGATGGAAAGCCATCAGTTACTATTACATAGACCTCAAGATAAGTCTCACAAACTAGTGCAAACTGAACAACTTGTATGCACCTGTTAATTTCAACATATAGAAAGGACCCATCAAACAATTATGATTTGACTTGATCTTAATAACCATCATAGCCTAAACTAAACTCAAATGCGTTTATACGTTTTACCGGATCACAAAAGTAGTGGCAGCAAAATGCATCTTTTAGGGAAACTATTAACTACATCTGCTGTAAACTAATTTGACCCGGCAATCAGCATTCGCAAACAACATCAAGTACAAATCCAAAATCTAGTATTCTAATTACGCGATTGATTAAAAAGCTGCAAAGCAAGCTTACCGAACCAGGGCCTTCTGTGCAAGGACCCCCAACTAACGGCACTATCCGCGCACGAGTACCAGGCAAGCAAGCACCAAGCAAACCCGCAGCAACACTCAATGCCACTCCAGTACACCTTAACACTCATTACCCCACCACCATTCTGAAACCTTTGGCCCACACCACCAACTGATCCAAAACCTTTTGTTTAGTCATCTCTTTCGACCCACAAAAGACGTAAACTTTCGACATATCACCGTACCCCAATTCATAAACCTGAACTTGTGCCCCAAAAGATACAAAACCCACCAAATAAATAAACCGGTGGGATGACGTCAGCATACTGGATACTTGTGTATCTACCTGAGAAATGATACGGGAAACTACCAAATTTTACTTTTGTTACATATAGAAAGGACCCATATAGAAAGGACCCATCAAACAATTATGATTTGACTTGATCTTAATTTCAACATATAGAAAGGACCCATCAAACAGGAGAGAAAACACACCTTATGTCTTTTACCAGAAGGGAATGTACCAGTTGTAGAACCCCTATCCACATTTTGAACACGATTCCGCTTTGGGCCATCTATAGTGGGAGAAACCCATAGCTTAAGATCAAGATTGTGACCACTTGCTGCACCAACAAAAAAAATCAGATCATGAGCACATCAACAAAATAGAAACGTGCGTTATGTTGGGAAAAGAAAATTCATAGAAATGGTGACTACAGGACTTTTAAGTAATCAATAGTACCTTCATCCCTTCCAGCCAAATTCTTATACGCTGCCCCATATGTGCTTGGCTCAAAGTTGGTGACAGCTTCCCTTCCATTACAGTTAATAGCAGCTTGGTCATAAGCCCTGGTTCCAGAAAAGAAACTGGTTATTATTATGTTTGAGCATGCACACTACAAACTTGAGATATCTGATGCTGACAGTTTTAACTATTGACTTTGTTATCATAAAATTCCATCAACCTTGCAGCGTCTACTTCATTATCGTATAAACCAAGGTAAACATACCTGAAACCAAGAATTTTATTCTTATATTGATAAAAACGGCCTCCCTAAACATAATCACCATGAGGTCTTATCATGAGCATCTTAATTAAGACTACCACTAGAGCTATTCGATGTTTTAATCTGCAGAAGTTGCATTGAAATCACATAAAATAGTTCAAGCAATGGTTCCTTACTTTTTGCCAAGCGGCTGACCCATGCGAGCCTCTCACCTGCCATATTTGTGAAGGGTTACCCCTCTGTATTTTGAACTTCCTCGTGAGAATCCACTACTCTGTCGACGCAGTATATGAATGAATTCCTCTTTTGACAAGTTCTTCACCTGTTACATCAGTTTGGAAAAGTTAAACCCTATCATCACTATTGAACTTACAAGCACCTCACCACCACAAACCATCTAAATTGTCTCGCACCTGTTCCATATCTTCCTCATATTCATTTACATCAAAGTTGATATCAGCATCAGGTCCCCGGAACTTGATTGCAGCCCGATCATACGCTCTAACATAGAATTACCAAATTAAATCAAAACAAAGGTTAAAACTGTGCAGCCTAACTAGAATTTATCAGATTGAGACACTCACCTAGCAGCATCATGAGAAGTATCAAATCCACCTGTAATCAGACAAACATCAATTAATACATCAAATCAAGACTATTAGGTGCCTTCCAACAATATAGGATACGGTATTAAAGCATTATGCTCACCTAGATATAGTTGTTTTCCACAATCCCTGAACACATAAAATGCAAAGATATCAGATCTATATCATAGCATCATCAAACAAAACAATAAGATGTATTTTAATCACTGCCATCAACAACTCATAGCAACTCCTAGAACCTGTTGATCCATATTATTTCTTACTTCTCAGAGTCAGAATTACGTGAGGTGTGCATTAGCATACTGTGCCGCACAACAAGAGATGTACACTCGGTAAATTATTAGTTAACCACTTCAAATCCATCATTAACTGGTAAAATTATCTAATATCATAAAGACAATTTCCTAAATGCAAATAAACAAGTTATTATCAAACTCCTACTGTGCACAACCAGGTAATCCATATTAGTTCTCCCGTGTTAAAATTATATGACGTCCATTAACATATTGTACCTTACAAGCAGAGCACACTAAACAAATATTACTCGAGCACTTCAAATCCATCATTTACCAGCAAGATCATTTGATATCATGAAAACACTTTACTAGTTAAACAAGTTATATCAAACTCCTACTATACAGCCTCTTGATCCATATTAGTTTTCAGTTCTCAGTGTTGAATTTTCGGGACGTCCAGTAACATACGTACCATACAACCAGTAATGCACACTAAGCAAATTTAAATTAAGCGCTTCAAATTCATCATTAACCAGTAAGATCATTTGACATCATAAAACACTCCTAATTAAACAAGTTATATTGAACTCCTACAGTATGATACAACCTGTTGATCCATATTAGTTGTCAAACTCAAAAACACGCAAAATGTACATTAGATAAATAATAATATCATATTTTGCAGTATGATATTATTATATGGCAAACAACGCAATGCAGTATCTTAGTCTTCCGGTTACTACATACAGGAATGTGATATTATTATATGCCCCATTTACTATGCTACGGTAATAACATTTGCAGCGGAAATTTCATACCTCCTTTGGGTCAGCCAACATTCCTACTATAGCAGCATCTATTGCGTCTTGGTTTTCCACTCTAGACAGCTAGTGTTGTTTGTCTGTATGAGAAATGTGGACCTTCAAATTCATTAACGAATAATTATAATAAGGGATGTGTTATACATACATCAATGGTAAAATAATAAGTTCTACGATCTTTTACCTCACGTGACCAGTCCAAAGATGCCCCCAACCGTCGGAGTTGTTTCAGTATTGTGCCCCCATGTTCATCCTTCTACTTCCACACCTTTTATCAAAAAACAAATTATCGGTCATCAAACCCACTGGTGCTTAAATAAACCCAGGCCCACAAGTGATAAGCACATAATTTCATAAGCAATCCCACACAGCCCTTATGAAGTAAAACAAGTAGTAAATAACCTTTAAACGCGTTATTAATGCATAAAAGCAACAAGATTCCTTGAACCATCTCCCACCACCTGTACTTATCCTTTCAGTCTTTCATTAACTCTGCACTTTGAATGTGTCAAAGGAACTTGATCAATGTTTGTTCTCCTTGATCCTGTTTATAGGAAATCGCATTTGCACATAATATAAAGTGATATGAACCGACCAATAATCTTGTTGAAAAAGTTGAAATCAACAACCCATATTGACAGAGTACATCAATCCATATCATATAAATCTGAACCAAAACCCAAATCTAGAAATCAACACAACTAAACATAATTCTGAATCCAACAAACAAACAGGTTCAAAAACACCAAAATTCAACACGACTAAACGTCAAACAAATATCAACCGCGCCACAATGTAAACCATGCACCAATGACAGCGTCCAGTTCTGTATTCTCTAACCTCCGCTCTTCACCCCAAGGTATCTATATGTAATTCAATCAAAATAAAGATAATTGCCTCACAAACGAGATGTACTTTCAGTTTAACAAACAACATGCAAAGCTATTTAAAATTACTTACTGTGTTAGGGAAATTGTCATTTTGATATTTCAGCACAAAATCTTGCATCTACTTCATTACGTAATATCCACACTCCCACTCGCCTGGCTGTCGATTTACAGTAGGGAGTTCCCACTTCAAGCTACCACCAAGAACACTAAAAAAAAAAGCAATATAGTTTTGTTAACGTGTGTAAAACGCAAATGAAACCTAAAACAATTAAGAAAAATGCTTACGAATCTACAAGTCCAGCAAGCATGTACTCGTCATCAGAACGAAACACTGATGCCTTTGAAGAATCCAAAATGAACCCCCTTCCATGTTTGGGGCAAATTATGAAGAGCACATAGTGAGCGCTGCATTATGTGTAAACATGTACGTTTAAAACAATAAACATATCAAAAATAACAATAAAAATAGTAGCGCATGGTACCCTTGAAGATATGGTGCGACATAAAACTCATAACCCTCCAATGCCCGGGCCAAGTAATCTAAGGTAGCCCCTCTATTAGCCCCGTATACATCTGGCGTGATCAACTCAGGGTGCAAGAAACCAACCTTATTTTGTTGTGAACGTCCTTTAAGTTGATATAGTGACCTAATTAAAACATAGAAAAATATGCTAACGCAACTTATATATAAAAAACATCATCTTAGTTGCATACGGAAAATATTAATGTACTTACATCTCAAAGCAAGTGAGAATGCCAAGCTCGAGCTTTTTATTAGTCAACAACTCAATTATGTCGGTCGGGTTAATTGCAAAGTAGGAATCTTCAACTTGTCGAAAGACCTCCTTATCAACATGAAGATTGTATGGCTCAACACAGTCGTTACCCCTACTCATCCAGCGATTATAGCCATTCAACACACTCTTTGGCCTATGTAACATTATAGCTGGTTTTAGATCGTTTAACTCTTTTCTATACCCAGCTTTTCTTTTTTCATCCTGCACATACAATGGGATTAATATGATCTCATTATACCCAAGAATTGAAAGGTCTAGTCGAATTTAAAAACAAGTATGCCCTTTAGTATTAGTTAAGACTTTCTACTTTCTTTAGAAAGTAAAAAGAAAATGCAGATTTGTAAGATATTGTTATATTTCAATACATATAGTAGCTATAATGTTTTAAAATTTACCCGCTCCTTAGCGTTAAGTTGTTCTGCAATCTTAGTTGTCGCCATTTTGTGGTTGGTCTTTTCTTCCAAGGCTTTTTTCTTGTTCGTACGTTCTTGAGCAGTCTCTATTCCCTTTCTTTTCTCTGTAGCAGGTACTTTTTGATGTTGAGGCAGCACACTCTTGGTTGGCGCTCTTGATATTGGGGTTTTCGTCAATCCCTACAAAGTCATGTTTATGTACATTAATAAAGCTTACTACAAAGACACAAAGAGAGAGATTCCACAAATTTAATACCTTAAAACGAGCAATAGCACTAATTGGCCATTGAATAAAGCCCTTTACTGCGTTCAACAAAGTAGGGAATTCATCATCCGGCACGGGAAGCTCCATAGTCTTATAAAAGTCAACAACTTTGATAACTGACACCTTCATGTGCCCCTGTAGTAATTTCTTTCCATGTATAAGACCATCTCCAATTGGAAATACTGTCGCAGTAGCACACGTGACCTTCTCCTGAGTGGAAATAGAACTAGGGACGTACAAACAGCAGTAGGTTTCCTCCTAGATAAAATGTACACATTTGTAAAATATACACATTTGTAGAAAACAAAAATCAAAAAAAAACTTTTACCTTTATGCAACTTAACTTGATGACGTTTGTGGTCGAGGCGACACTTTGTCGCGGGAACTCAACCTCATCTTGCCTGGCTGAAAGCCCCTTATTAGATTCTGAAGGTATTTCCCTCCTAATTACCCCCCTCATTTTCTCCCAAAACTCGGGTGACATAATTACTTCTTTCACTTTTTGCGTCACTAGATTCTCTATCTCTTCCCGATGTTGATAGGTCCTCTTTTTTCTTATATAGCCTTCTATTCCTTTTTTATATCCAACGTTAGTCCCTACCCCCCTAGTGCGACCACCGTGCTCGGGTCCCATCACCAATATTAAGGGATCTACTCCTGCTTTAGATTCAATAGTCCCTTCAGACAATTGTTGGCTTGCTTTAGTCTGTTATATATGATTAAATATTAGGGCAACATATTCATAAACAAATTTTTTTATATAGTTATCAGTAAAATGGAAAATATATATATATATATATATATATATATATATATATATATATATATATATATATATATATATATATATATATAGGATCCGGTTCCATTGAGAAGGTTTTTATTTTGAGAAGATTGAGAAATCTTCGTTTGAACAAACTGATTCATGTTTTTGATTTGATTCACAAGTAAAACATCATTTTATGGTGAATCGAATCTATAAATTACAAATTTGATTCACAAATCATTGTTAAAATCGAGTTATGATGATGATTCATTAAATTTGTACAGATGATTCAGTATTCTACATATATCGCAAAATCGAGAGATTTTTAACATTGATTCAAATTTTTTTTACACATTTTGAATTTTAATCACATTAAAATGAGTTTTACGCTTGAAAAACATGAATCAAAGTTAAAAATCTATCGTTTTTGAAAACCTTCTCAATCTTCTCAAAATAAAACCTTCTCAATCGATCCAGATTCTATATATATATATATATATATATATAATATATATATATATATATATATATATATATATATATATAATAATAATAATAATAATAATAATAATAATAAAAAAAATTACCAAGTCCTTTGAAAGATCAACTAACTTAGGAAGCAACGTCGTATTCCCGTCTTTGTCACGGGGAGCCCTAGCCAAACAATAATTACTCCCACGAATGTCTGGTACTTTATGAAGGTCTGTTGCTTTATCTGGGTCATTTCTTTCTTTTTCCCACTTTTCTTCAAAACCTCGATACCCTTTTGGTCCTAAGCGAGGCCGATCTATTTCATATTGTTTTCCGCGTTCACTCGCTTCTTCACGCAGTTTCTTCACATAGGAGTAACGACGAATTATAAACATGGAAAAATAATAATGTATCATAGTAATACAAAAGTAAATGAAACCTACAATTTTTTCAGGTGTGTTTTCTTTCTTGCAGAATTCTTCCCACACATGAGGCTCTATAAACGTCCAGTTGTCCATAGGAGATTTGTTATTGAGCATGTATTTACCTCGTAGTTTTGTCTTCCATGACTTCCACTTAGTGCCACATGATACTAGTGTAGGGACTTTGACATCATTATTCTCAAGTCTAAAATGTGTCTGAATGATATAGAAATAAAGATTATTGATTGTTAATACATGTACTAGTTAAGAGTATATTGTAACTAACGATTTTAGATATTATACCTTGATATCCAACCATAAAAAGTCTTTCTCTTTTTCTGGAACATGCTTCCAGTCCTCTATGTTCATGGAAATTAACCTTCGGGTACGAGTTCCGATGTACTTTCCATATAAGTTTTGCCACTTACCTATAGCTTGACCTAACCGATTGAACTCAACAACTTCACCTGGTGGAAGATCTTGAATCTTATTGATTCCTCTTGTTTTTCGTGGAATTATGGGGGGGTCCTAAAAAAATTGTAAACAATTGTAAGACAGTAGAGAAATAATAACATGAAGCAAGAGATCATTGAGTAAAGTATGTTTACATAATTATCAACTTATATAGTGTACAACAATAAGACAGTAAAAATAAGAACATGAAGGAAGAGATCGTTGAGCATAATTGGTCCGAAAATAAGGCCCCTTATAAGTTTTGTTCTGATTATATGTGTGTACTTATGTGTATGTAACCTTACTGGTGTATGTTATATGTAAACACTTATTGCTATATGCATAGATGAAAGACTTACCGTTATATGCATGTATGAAAATGGCCCCTCTTATAGGTGGCAAAATAGGCGGGTTGGGTAATTTACAAGCTTATACTTCAAATACAAGACAATATCAAGTTGATAAAATTTAGAAACTGAAGAGATATACTACATCCCTAAGAATTAACTTTAAACTGTCTTATGGCAAATTGGCAATATGCTTAACACATCAACTCACTCCCAGCTTGTATCTCTCAAATTCAGCAAATTCGTCACCAGATATGGTGATATTGCATTAGTGGATCTAAAGTACTAAAACAAACACATTTGCTGAAAATATGTGATTCAAATCGAATCCTCAATAACATAAAATTTCTATGGTATATGAACTACTACTAATAGTTACAAACAACAGCACAAAAGTTGAGATTTCAACCGCTAATCCAAGTCCCATTAGCCCAATCAAGTCTTATTTACAATACCATGATCGATGCAATCAGCTTGTTAAGCAAATAAGGAACAAAAGAAATCTTTATAATGGAAGAAGAGTGGACAGAGAGCTGGCAAAAGGCAAGTTGAAATTGGCAGTTAGTTTAGTTAAACAACCTGCTGCTGCTCTCCGTGGCTTCTCTCCTGCCAAATAGGTTGTTCATATATAAGACCCCTGTTGTCCGAATTTAGTATTAACATGTCCATTCATCATTGATAGGTGCCCCGAAGAGTGTCCTCAGTAGAGGAATTAGAATTAAATCTGAGTGTTACAGAAACATTAGCTCTTCAGTCGTTACTCGACTCAATCCTCTTTTCAATTCAGACTAGCCTTCAATCACAGGTACTTACTTCTTTCCTTCCTTATCATCTATAACTCACATGATGGCAAATGCCTGTGTGTAAATTAGCACATGTTCTTTTGGCATTCTTGTTCATTGCGATTGCTTAGTTTCTATATTTTTTAGCTGTTTCTAATAAGCAGAGTCAGTAAATGCTTATTCCAGCCCAGAATTAGCAAAGAAGCATACGCTGTTTTCTCCATTCAAAACCCTTCAAGGTGCTTCTAAAAAATGAAATAAGCCGATACACTGAAAAAATAAGTAACCCAAACACCCTCTAAATTGGGTTCGTTGGTTTGTCTGTCAAGTCTTAAGTACATTTGCAAGAGTTGCTCAAGTTCATGTTTTTCTTATCAAACTTTGCACTATATTATTATCTCTTCTATGCTTGACCGGGTACTCCTAATTGTTTCATCCTACTCTTTTCCAGTTATTTACTGGTTCAACAGAGAAATTTGCTAGATTGAATAATAAATAAATCAAGTTAACTTGTTATCTAATGGGTTTCATAATTTGGACCGCAGAGTTCTGTGACTAGTGAAGACAATGATTTATACCTTGAAGATGATATAATTGACAGCAAGTAAGATATCCTTCTGATACGATAATTGCCATACCATATCTCTTACTTTCAAATGAATTGCTTTTTGTTTTCAACATCAACAAAAACTGGTTTGCTGAATTTTATGGGAGAAATTAGACATGGGCTATAGTGGTCTGCTAAAACTGAATTACAACTAAACACTGTAGTGAGGTTTAAATAAGAACAGTGGCTTATCTAATAAGTCTTCATGTAATGCTGTGGGAAGAGCTATGCCTAAATTAATTGCAGCAAAAGGTTTTCTTACTTTCTTAGACTAAAATAAATTGCAGCCCAAGATTTCATAGTGGTTCTCTTAATTTGCTATTAAACCTACCATAGAGAGGTATGTGCATTAATCATCTAGAGAAGTAAACTGATTATGAGTACATGTGTGTCTTATAGAACAATAAAACTTTATGACTGAAACTTGTTCAATGCTATGTTGTAATGACTCAAAAAATCCAAACCCGACTCAACCCGACCCGACTAACCCGATAACCCGATAACCCGACCCGATAACACCCCTACTAACAATGATTAAAACATTGAAGCTACTAAGATAGATATAATGGAGAAATCGAAAGTCAACCAAAGTATGCCATATTAATGCTCCTAGTGAAATTTAAGTTATGATGAGATTTCCATTTTGTAGCACGATGCTGGTCAAATATCAACGATAAGCAAATTGGTTACATGGCATTATCTTGGTTTGTTGTTCCAATGTCCAAACCTTCTAAGAAGATATTAACTGTAGTCATCATTTGTTTGCGACTTTATTTTCATTTCTTTAACATGCATCATCATCAGGCCTATGCTTCTCCTGGTTTTAAGTTTTAACAGCTGTATCTATATATATATATTCCAAATGATATGTTTTGAAAGTTGAAGACAAGTGATGAAGCATGAATTTCAACAAGTGATGGAGCATGAAGCAGGTCATTTTTTAGTTGGCTACTTGCTCGGTGTTTTACCAAAAGAGTACAAATTATATAAACTTGAAGGGGGATGATACAAATCACAATTTTAAAATTGGCAACCCATACTAAACACATAAGCAGACACATGACAATTTATTATTTATGCATACAAAACATTATTTTGATAAACCTAAATCCAACCCTAATCCAAGTTACCAACACTTGTCAACAGATATTAACCTTAAAATAAGTAACAATTGCGTATCAAAGTTAAATTAAGAAGAAGGAAAATACCATTTGATGTGCTCAAACTCAGATGAATGACCCAAATTGAGCTTGGTCGTGATGGTAGAGGTGAGTGTTGGTTTGGGATGCGATATGATAAAAAAGAATGCGGTTAATGTCTTGTTAAATGATGCAAACAACATCATATATATTAAGAGGGGTGGTGGTTAGGGGTGATTGGCGGGAAGAGAAGCTGTGAAGGTGGAGGATCGTGGTGTTGTGGTAGGGGTAAAAATTGGGGGGAAAGTTTGGGGGAGAAGGAGAAGTTCTGATCGTGGGTTTTTTTTTTTTTTTTTTTTTTTTTTAATAAATATAAAAGGTGAAATTATTTAGTGAATTATTTAGTTGGAGAAAATAAATTATTGCATAATATATGCTGTTTATTTAATTTATTCTTCGGTTTGTAGCGCCTACAAAAATAACAAATGTATAAAAACACATTAGTTGTTGACTATAAAATAAGTACATTAGCTTAAATTTAGTTATAACTTGAGTAAATTATTTTATTACCTGACTCGTCATTCTTCGTGTCCTTCTTGATGATCCGATCTTAAATAAACAGTATCATCAAGAATTTCATCTAAAGACTGAATACCACTAGAAAATGGAGGTAGCTCGTCAAACTGATTATAGTCGTCCTCGTCCACAACATCATCAACACCAACTATATGCCGTTTACCATGCATGACAATGTGCCATCTCTTGTCTTTTAGGTCCTCGACAAAAAATACTTGGGTGGCTTGGTTTGCTAGAATGAATGGGTCAGATATGTAGCTGTTTGTGGAAAGATTGACACACGTGAAACCATCCCTATCAACTTTAACACCTCCCCTGTCATTGACCCATTTACACTTGAATAGGGGTATAACAAACAAATTGTAATCCAATTCCCATATTTCTTCAATGACGCCATAATACGAATTTTTTGAGCTTGTCATCCTCGATGAATCTGTCATTGTTGCTACAAGCGTCACTCCACTATTTTGCATTGTACTTTTATCATCTTGTTGTTTGGTGTAGAATGTGTATCCATTAATGTCGTAGCCTTGATATTGAAAAACACGACGTGGCCGGTACCCCAATTGTGCCACTTCTGGATCAAGATTTGGAAACATACGACTAACTTTATCTGCAAACCATTGTGAAAATGTTCTCTTATGCTCAGCTTCCAACCAAAGCTGACCTCGATGGCTGTTATTATGTTTTAAATATGACATGTGCTCGTGTATGTATGGGTCAACACATGTCATATTTTGCAATACGGTAAAATGCGCTTGCTCTAAATCAC
This sequence comes from Artemisia tridentata subsp. tridentata, assembly GCA_021014915.2. Lineage (NCBI taxonomy): Eukaryota > Viridiplantae > Streptophyta > Magnoliopsida > Asterales > Asteraceae > Artemisia > Artemisia tridentata. Next base: position 419,838,493 of record CP139509.1, read on the forward strand.
TGTTGTTCGGTGTAACATCTTTGCGCCCAATTGTTCCTTTCCCATCAAGTCTACCCGCGTGTCGAGATCGCGGAATGCCAATATTTGGGACACCTTTCATATAGTTTGTACAGAACTGAACTACTTCTTCAGAAGCATACCCTTCAATAATACTACCTTCTGGTCGAGATCGGTTCCTTACATACCCTTTTAAGAAACCCATATACCTCTCGAATGGATACATGTATCGTAAGAATACAGGACCGCAAGCCTTTATTTCTCCAACAATATGAGATACAAGGTGAACCATGACATCAAAAAAGGAAGGTGGAAAGTACATCTCGAGTTCACAAAGAGTAAGAATAATATCACTCTGCCATTCATCCAACTTTTCCGGATCAATAACTTTGGAATGAATCATGTTAAAAAAGAGACAAAGCTTTGTGACTGTGTGTCGTACTCGAGGTGGCAGTACTCCGCGAATAGCGACTGGAATCATTTGCGTCATTAAAATATGACAATCATGGGACTTCATACCAAGCAACTTCAAGTCCTTCATCGAAACCAACTTCTTAATGTTAGCAGAATAGCCAGATGGGACCTTAACACCGTGTAAGAATTCACAAAATATGGTTTTCTCAGCCTTCGACATGGTATAACAAGCCGCCGGCAAATACATTTTCTTGCTATTCGTCTCTTGTGGTGCGAGCTCGTCTCTAATTCCCATTTCGACCATGTCTTTTCGAGCTTTAACTCCGTCTTTAGTTTTTCCTGGGATGTTTAATAATAAGCCTAACAAGCTTTCACAAACATTTTTCTCGATATGCATAACATCAAGACAATGTCGGACTTGCAAATGTTTCCAGTACTTCAAATCCCAAAATACTGACTTTTTTTTCCAAATATTTTTTTGAGGTGCCTTAACTTTTTTTCCAAAAACAATATTTAAATCCGCAACTTGGGAAAGTAAATCGTATCCGTCCAATGGTTCTGCCATCACTCTTCGCTCTATAGTACCGTCAAACAAATTACTTTTTTGACGGTACGGGTGATCTTCATCAAGCAATCTTCGATGTCCCATATATATTGTTTTCCTACAATTAGTCAACCATTGTGAGTGGGTGTCCTTTTCACAAACTGGACATGCCTTCTCCCCTTTCGTACCATAACCTGACAAGTTACCGTATGCTGGAAAATCACTTATAGTACAATAAATCATGGCAAACAATCTGAAACTCTCTTTCTTGTACGCATCATAAACTTCAACGCCCGAATCCCACAATTTTTTCATGTCATCTATTAACGGATCCAAATACACATCAATATCGTTCCCAGGTTGTTTCGGACCTTGAATTAATAATGACATCATGATGTATTTCCGTTTCATGCACAACCAAGGTGGGAGATTATATATGCATAAAAGAACCGGCCAAGTGCTATGACGAGTACTCAGGCTTCTAAACGGATTAATTCCATCTGAACTAAGTCCAAACCGTATATTTCTAATCTCAGATCCAAATTTATCAAACTCTTTATCAATATTTTTCCATTGAGGAGAATCAGCCACATGTCTCATTTTTCCATCTTTTTTGCGCTCTTCAGCATGCCAACGCAACAATTGGGCATCCTTGGGGTTTGAATATAACTTTCTCAATCTAGGTATGATGGGAAGATACCACAACAATTTAGCAGGGGGCCCATTCTTTGTCACGTCGCTATTTAGTTCTGTTATATTCTTTTCTTTATACCTCGATTCATTACATACAGGACATTCGTGTAGGTCTTTGTACCCTTTTCGGTACAATATACAATCGTTTGGACATGCATGTATTCGTTCCACTTCCAATCCCATGGGACACGTTAGTTTTTTTGCTTGATACGTTGAAACAGGCAATTCATTATCTTCAGGGAACGCTTCGTGTAACAACATTAATAGGGTGGTGAAGCTTTTGTCACTCCAACCATTTTTCGCTTTAATGTCCAACAGTTTCACCACTATAGAAAGTAGGGTGAACTTCTTACATCCGCTATACAACGGTTTTTCTGCATCGACAAACAACTGCTGTAACTTTTTAATATCCTTTTCAGCAACATCACGTTCCACATCACGTAACATCTCATCTATATTAACATGATGGTCATCGTTAGAATTATCATTCTCATCGTGATCAATGTCTGAAACAAATGTGTGACTCTCAACTTGCGATTCACCGTGAAAAGTCCAAGCAGTATACTCTTTGTCAAACCCTTGTTGTATGAGATGACGTCTAATAATATCAGGATCGGCAATGGACACATTATTTCTACACTCTTTACAAGGACAAGAAATTTTTGTTTCTCCGGTCTTTTCTCTATGATCCTCGGCGCATTTAAAAAATTCAGACAATCCTTTCATATATTCAGGGGTAAAACGTCCTATCTTGTGCATCCATGTACTACGATCCATCTGAAATATATAAAGAAAAAAACTTATATTCTAAGATTAGTTTTGCATATATACGGTTACAAGTGTTATAAATTGTGCCTAGTTGACGACATTGATTGAATCAAAGGTATGATCAATAGAAAATAAAGTCTAGTAAATTAATTTGGGTATTTTATTACATGTCTCTACTAGGGATGTTAGTCGGGTTGACCCGGTCGGGTTCGGGTCAATTCGAGTTGAGGCAAATACCCGAACCCGACCCTATTTAAGACGCAGGTTAACTGGTTTGACCTGAATTGACCCAAGTAAACCGAGCCAAATAGGCTTAATCGGGTTCAACAAAATAAGCCTAATGAAAACAACACTTCAAAATTTGTGGCCTTTCAAATTGTTTAAACTTTAACAACCATGCCTGTAAATACATAGCAAGTATTTAACCCGCCAAAAACTACCCATCCTAAAATTGAAGCGCCATTTTTCATTCTAACATTCAAATGAAAATTTTTCATTCTAAAATTGAAGCGCCAAAAACTTTATCTCTTGATACTCCTAATCAATTTGTTCTACTGAAATTAAGAGTGCTAATGGGTGCCAAAGGGGGTGAAGTGAAATTGAAGCCAGATGGTCCTCCCATTCGGCCCTTAATCCCTGCTCGAATGTTCTTCCATCTTATCTAGTTTATACCAACAAGCAACAAGGTATTTTTTCATCTTTAAGTATCATGAAATAAAATATATTATACTGGAAATTGCATATGAAGTACCAATTTATTTTGGGGATGAAATATTTTATAGTAGAAGTTGAATGTGAAGTATGAATTTCTTTTGTGCTTGCGTTTCTTAGCTCACTACAATCTTATTTATTTCTCTACATTGATTACATGTACAATTTTGTTTTATGAATAGATGGAATACATATCAAAATGATCCATTATCTTTTTTGACCACCAAGTGTTTGATGAAAATCCTCAAAAAGAGAATTAGCACTATGGACTATATAAAGTCACAAATGTTTGTTACAGTAGGTTCTAGTAGTGCATTTTGATTAATAATTAAAATTGTTAGATTCTTGAAACTTATCTTACTCAGCTTATGTGTTTTAATGTTTCGTGTTTGCTTTATTTAATCCCTTAGACAAGACTATGACATTTAGTTATTTCTAATAAAGGATGGTATAAGTGCTATCTTTTGATGGCTTTTAATAACCCCTTCATTGATCACCAATTTTGTTTATTACAACCGCTGCTAATCCAGTTAGATGTTATTGATATAGGCATATAGCTATGAACAATACTTGTTTGAATGAAATCCAGTTAGATGGCAATGATAGAGGCATATAGCTATGAACAATACTTTTTTGATGAAATGCAATAGTTTAATGTGAACCAATGTATTGTTGGATTCTGATTAGGATTGTTAAATGCTAGTATTAACATGTCATTTATTTGTAGTGGTAGCTAGTGGTTTTATTGGGTCACCATGGTTTCCGACCTTTTGGCCGACTAATCCACGTAACATTTTTCATGGTACTCTTAGAATGAATAGCACATTATAGTTTGTACTATTGTTCCTGGTTGATGGATATTGGCTGCAAAAACTGTATGAATGTTGGATCAAAAAGGGTGCTAGGTTTGATGACTGATAACTCTATCTTAGCCAAAGTTAGTGTGAAATAATAGAGCTGTGTATCAAATGAGATAAATTTCGATAGTGACATTGCTGTGATTGTTTTGGAGGATGTTTGGAATTGTTTTTCTAACTCTAATAATTAGATTATGAAAGTTTGGTTACAAAATGTCATTAAAATCTTATTCAATAAGGGTGTTAGATATGAGGGTATCTACTTAACAAGGAATGGTAGTCGTTTTCAAACTTTTATCTGTTTTGAGGAACGTTGAATTGTCTGATAGATACTAACCTAGACCCTTCACTTGTCGGATCATCAGAATGTTATATTGTACACTATTATCAATCGGTGTGTGAAATTTATAATGATCTTTTTAGTTATATGTCAGTAGTACTGTGGCATGCATTTATTACTTGGCAAATATTCTCGTTCTGTTTTTAACCCCAAAAAAATGTGCATAAATAATGGCTTTGGAGTAGTGGACATGGCTATGTTCAACCATAAAATTGTGATTTGTGTTGGTAAATGCATACAGTTAGCTGAATTACAGTCACTGATTCAACACTTGTCTGTTTCATTCGTGATGTATACAGCAATTAAGTTTTCTGATTTTAGGATTGAGTTTTGATGAAGTGCTTCATATAGTCTTGCCTTCTGTCATAGAATAGAAGTTTGCAGCCTCATAATTGAAGAGATGCGCCTCATTTGCCCTATGTTTTGCTTTGAAACTTTATCATGGGGGCTATATCTAAACATTTGTAATTGCACATAAAGTTTATCAGCCTCATAAAGCAATGAAATGTTCTTATTTAAGTAATAAAATAAAATTATCGCCTCATGTGCCCAACGTGTTCCCTTAAACCTGTATCTTGGGGGCTATCTCGAAGTCTTATTAACATTTATATCTGCACATATGCTGTACCTCTATTAAATTCAACTGCACTTGGTATCGTTTTCATCAGTTAACATAAGATACGGCACCTCTGTTAAATTCAGTGTGCATACTGATGTTAAGATAATTTGGTAAATTGTGTCTGTTTGCTAATGAGATTTGGATTTTAAACGAACCACGTCATTCATTATGTGTGAATACTGATGTTAAGATAATTGGTAAAGGGGGTGTTTGGGATTGCATTTGCAAAGTAGATTATGCAGTAGTCACTTTTCGATGATTGTTCGCCAAACATTGTGTGTGATATTGCTATAGAAATAACTGGTTAAATGTTGCTAAAATTAACACTTACGTTGATCCTTGTAGTGCTGATATCAAATAAGCAACAACAATAACAACATTTTAGTTTTGCGCCACTACACCACTCGCCGTGTGTGAGTGTGACGATTATTTGATAGGTTCAATTGCCTCTATATCCCCTCTTCACATGATCCTGTTTAGAAGTTTCACGTTTTAAAGGCCATAAACTTCATATCTAGATCTGATTGAGTAGTCTTAATAAAGAGAAAAAAAAGTTAATTAGCAATTCCTTTTAAAACTTTATAAGGATAGAAGCGGTCCAGATTCTGTTTCGACAAGTTTTATTTTAGTACTTACAGAGACGGTAATTCTATTTGAATCTTGAACAAATCTTAATCAATCTTGTTTATTTTACATTATTTATGAAGTTGCATCTTTCATGTATTTTTAGTTATTTATTCATTTATTGAACTTTGTTTTTTTAAAGGTAAAAGAAGAGGGAGTGTTTTTTTCTTTAACTTAAATAAAACTTTTATGTTCAGGACGAAGGGGACATTGGGATGAAGCCTGAAGGTGACGATGTGGTGGAAGGTCATGGGGAAGCAGAGGTTGGTAGTGATAGTGATGGTGAATTACAAGAGGTGGATCAAGATCAAGAACACATAGAGAGTGTGGGAGAGAGAGATCAAAGCTCTCAAGAAGTAGATTTGGGAGATCAGAGAGATGAACGAGATGAAAGTGAAGGAAAAGATTCAAGAAGTGACCAAATTTTGAAAAGAGTTGTTACCAGTAGGAGGCGAGAAGTGGTGGAGAGTGACTCAGAAAGATCAGAGGAGAACCAGTATATGGATAACGCAGATGAAGAAATCGATCAGGCTAGAAGTCAAAGGTATCTTTCTTATCTGTTTCAATTAAGATTAAATTTTTTTGATAGTGTCGTATACTTGCGAAAGAGGCATCTGGTGTGTCTGATTAGGATATATTTCAGAGTTCATTGAGTAGTCTTACTTTGTAACTCATGTAAAGCAGTTTTGCTTACATTTTCGTGCTTCTCGTTTAGTTCTAGATTATGACATGGTAGCAGATTTACATGATAGAAAGATGGAAGGAACAATTTGTACATCACATGTCCACTTGTCCAGATCAGGTCTTCATAGATATAATGACAGGGGGAGGTGGAACTAAATACATTGATAAATCATTTTTTTTGGCTGAAAATAGTGGCCTATCCACGGTTTTAGTTTCATACCCCTATGTGTGGTCGTTGCTCCTCGTTTAACATCACATAGATCTGCTATAATATTTAGATTATGATAAATTCAGCTGTAAAAATGCAATATACGTATATCCATGTCTGTAATTCATTGAGGGTTGCTTTGTTCTTTGACCAACACAATCATTTTCATGCATCTTTTGAATTATGAATTATGAATGACAGTAGGTCACCTGAAGAAGAGAAAGACGAAGCTCACATATCGGAGACAGCCCCTGAGATTCGTGATGTATTTGGGGAATCGGATGACGAAGAACCAGCAGAATATGATGCTGCTCAGACTAATATCAAGGATGATTCAAATGTATGCACTGATTGCTCAAAAACATTGGTTCATATTATTACACAAGTTATTGATTTCTAGAAAAATTAACCTGTTCTTGCAATAGAGATATCCAATGGAGGATGAAGGTTACGAGAAGGATCTCAGACCAGAGGACATGCTAGCCGATGAAGAGGGTCGATATGATTCTGAATCATCGACACATTTTGTAAGTGAACTGTGAACGGGTCGAAACAGTGTCTTTTAGATGAAAAGGTGTTTGAAAGTACTTGATTCTGTTGAAAAGAAGCTATGCAACGATCTCTCGGAGTTTAAGGCTGAAGAACTTTTCGGTAGGACAACCAGTTATATATGTTGATTAGATCATGCTAAATTTGTAAATAATAGAATGTCGATAGGGTCACAATATTACTTCAGAAACACCTAATCGGGTGAGACCCTTTTTGAAAAACTAGTTAAGTTAAAATACGTGGGAGTTGGTATTAGCTTGTTTTCATATTATGTTTCCGATATGATAGTTAACGGCCACATGATTACGAGTCTATACTAGAGGGTTTAGCTTACCAATGTATTTCGTACTAAATGCATAAGTGTTGCAAAAAGATTTGTTAACTCAAATGTTTAAACGAAATACCTTCTTCAATGGATGAATATGGGTTTAGCTACCAATGTATTTTGTATGATCGATACAAAGCAAAATCTTTAACGTGCCTGTATATAGATATTAAAAAATGAACATAAATTATCAAAGCAATGATTCAAACACATTCAATTATGTGAAAAAAAAAGAAAAAGAAAAAAAAGATATACACCTAATCTTACATATTCGTATAACACTAACGATAAAAATATATACTTTTGATCAAAAATATAAAAGATAATGCGTATTAGTGATGTATTGTTACCTTTCTTACAATATAGAAGAATATTATAAAATCTTGAATTTCTCTAGCTATTTTTTGAAGCATTTATGGTGTGTTTAATGTTTTTTTAAAGCATTAATGGTGATCTTAATCCTTTTAAAAAGTAAGTAGGTGAAATTTTGAAAAAGATAGCATCCTATTTCCGAAAATTGAGATAGGATAGTACTGGTATTCTTGTTTGACCATTCAAAATTGTGTCTTTTAGCAAAATTTGGTATTGTTTTTTTATTTTCCTATAAAATGAAAATAAATAAAATGAAAATAAAATGTGATAAAAGAATAGTCAACTTTTGGAACATTGTGAGGATTGGAGAAATGTAGCAGCTATGGGGGCTGACTTGATGTGAAGTCCACTTGGGTATGTTGGCTAGTGAGAGTGTGACATGTCATTTGGTTGATGATTAGTAGTTTAAGGTGTGTGACCCGACCTTAGTTTTTAACCATTTTTGGTGTAGTGATTATACCAAGGGGCAATTAATTTTTTAACCCGGTCGCTAGAAGTGTTGGGTTTTTGTAGCCCGAAATTAGTGACTTTTCTGAAATGGCACGGTCGCCTGACGACTTTTCTTGAAAAATTGAGAAAGCGATATGTGGCACTTAAAAAGCGGCGCCCAATCATTAAAGCAGTACTTTGTGTCATAGCCTACTATGTGTATTTTTTAAGCGACTTTTTTCAGTGACTTTTCACACATTAAGCGACCTTTTTAAAAATTAATTTTTTTTCGAAATTAATTTTTTTAGAATATTATTTTTTTTAAATTAATTTTTTTTCGATATTTTTTTAAATTAACTTTTTTTCGAAATTAATTTTTTTAGAAAAAATAATTTTTTTTCCCGAAATTAATTTTTTTTTTCTAAATTAAATTTTTTTAGAAAAATTACTTTTTTTAAAAAATTAATTTTTTTTCGAAATTAATTTTTTTTCAAAAATTTTTTTTTTAAAATTAACTTTTTTTTTAACCTGGTCGCTAGAAGTGACACATAGTGGGCTATGAAACAAAGTACAGCTTTAATGATTGGGCGCCACTTTTTAAGTGCCACATGTCGTCTTCTCAATTTTTCAAGAAAAGTCGCCGGACGACCGGACCATTTCAGGAAAGTCGCTAATTTCGGGCCACAAAAACCCAACACTTCTAGCGACCGGGTTAAAAAATTAATTGCCCCTTATACTAATCTTGGACGGTGTTGCACTCAACATCAAATTATGTGTTTGGAATGATTTTGCAAGTTTTAGTTTAAGTGACAAAATATAGGGTTAGAAACTTTGAGTAAATGTTTTGAAACCCGTTTGATCCGGTCTGTTTAATCGGTTGAGCAGATTCAAAAGATCAGTAACACTGGTTTTATAGCAAACAACCGGTGTCTATAAGTGGAATATAATACAAACCGGTTTCTTAAAAGAAACCGGTGTCTTTACTAATATTCTAAGACCGGTCTTTTTCACAGAACCAGTTTTTCTTAATTTTTATATTAAAGAGAGTGGTTATTCTATGACAACCGGTTTTTTACACTTTTCCTACCCCATATTTTTTACAATAGGAACTGGTTATTATATAACCGGTTTCTATTAGGGGATGTTTATGTTCTTTTTTGTAGTAGTGTTTATTGACAAAATAAAACAAAAAGACATAAGGTAACGAATACGAAAATAGACACAAGTAAATAAAACACATGAACACATATGTACTAGAATAACATCAAGAACATAATACGACACTTAAAACAAAAATAAGCAAATAAAAGCACGATCACAGAAAATGACAAGCACATAGACGCAAGCAAACATAATTAATCACGTAACACAAATCAAAGCAAAACAATCTAAAACAAGATAGTCTTATTAAAAATTAATATGAAACTAATCCGAACGAGAAGAACATGAACAAATAACACAGAGACATGCAAGAGATCACATAACATATAAAACATAAAAGTCACAAAACAAGAAAAACACAAACTAGAAAAAAAAATTTTGGTTCAAAAGCCTCCAACCGAATCAGTTACGGGTGGTGACTGATCGGTTGGAGTGGTTTGGGTGGTTTTTTCGCAAACACTTTCGAGCACATTTAGCAAACTTTTAAATGCATATTTTTAGAACACATGAAACAAAATCCCAACATAAAAAAAAATGATTTTTAAGCCAAGATCATTTAAGCAATTATGAGAAATGAGAAAAAAAAATTTAGACAAAGAGCAAGAGAGGCAATTAAGCAATCATCATGAGAAAACAAGCAAGCAAGTAATCAAACAAGAACAAAGAAACAATCATTTATGAGCAAGAGCAATATAGCATTCGAACAAATTAGCAAACAAGCAATCGATTAATATATCAAGGAAACGAACAAACAAGCAAACAAACAAACACCTAAGAACAAAAACCAAATCCCCGGCAACGGCGCCAAAAACTTGATGCGCTCCATCGAAGCTTTAAATTTATAAACAAGAATTACCGATTAACTAGGAACACATTCGGGCAAGTATACCCTAGTCATATGTAGTATTGGGGTTGGTAAGTCAAGGTCGTCCCAAGAGACTTGGTTGCACTCAAGTGTCGTTTGTTTGTTTAAGCAAGTAACAAGTTGATGGTTATGATTGTCACGGATCAAACCAACAAGAAAAGCAATATAAGAACAATCATACAAAGAACATACATGTTTGGATAAATGATCACATGGATATTAGGATGGTTAGTTTGGAAAACATATTATCAAAAGTAATACTTACGACCTTTAGAACCAATAATAATTTAGTGTTTTATAAATCAAATATGTATAAGCCTCAATCAAATGGTCATGTCATGAGCCTTATGCCTATAACAAGAAAGAATCCTTTCGAACTTTAGAATTTGATGTTATTAATTCGTGAAGTTCCATTTACTTGAAAAATGATTTGAACACATATTCAAAAGATGCCTTTCGACCTTTAATCTAAATTAAACTTTCACTTGTTATGTTTATTAAGTTTCTCATACAATCGCCACAAAGTACAAGACCAAAACATTCATCGACTAATGAATTGAAATCAACCACTATTGATAATCCTTTCGACTATAGACTCAAAAATGATTAATCAAAACAATAAACAATACAAGTTCTAATTTAACCAAATATGATGTTATCATCATAATCCAAACAAACACTACAAATATCCAAACATCCCATTATCACAAGTTATCATATGAATCAAACAAGTATTAAGACATCATTCACAAGACAAAACAAATAAGAATAATCACATCATCAACACAATCATAGAAACAAACATGCTTAATATTAAAAGAGAAGATACCAAAGTTCATAAGATGAAATACAAAATCCTAAGATTCACACATGAATCCTCTAATGTTCCACAGCCCATTACCAAGCCAAATAGGACTTCTATTACAACCCACAACTTCTGAAAATACCCCTAATAACATGTAACAAGATATGAGGGCGTTTGGTAACAAGGATTGATGGAAATGTACGGATTGTTTGATTGGGTTCTTCTTTTTCCTAGCCTTGCAAACTGAGATGTGGGTTAAACCAACCCCTAACACCTCTGGAAAAGGGTGAGGGGTGGTGAGAGAGGTTGGTTAAGAGAGATATATAAGAGTTGTATATGAGTTTTTTTTTCCAAATAATGGCCAAAGGGGGTGTATATAAGCTTGTGACTTAGGAGGGAGACGTGATCGGACTTGTGACTTAGTGACACTTAAATAATCATTAAAAATGACTTGGAGAGGTCAGATTGGTCCATTCGATCAGATACACAGCCATGCCGATCGGATGGATGATTTTGGCTGAAAAGTTTGGCTCCATCCTAATTGGATGCGGGCTCATACCGATTGAATGGAGCCTTTTGGCCAGAAATGATAAACACCAAAGTTGTAAATCTTTCTCTTCTGGTTCCGTGGCCGCTTGAATCATCTAAATCCGAGTTCGTATGCTCAAATTATGGCCAAAATGGTGGAGGTGTGTCGGGAACAACGAGTCTTCCATTATTTCTTCGTTTTAGCTTCTTTTCTTCATTTCTTTTCTCGTTTTCCCTCTTGTGCTTTATTTTTGAGTCTTTGGAGTGACAACTTCATGACTTTATCTTCTCGAATATACTCCAAGAGACTCGCTTTTGTCGGGAATTTTTCGTATATTCATAAATCTTCGTTTATTGATCGTTTCTTCGTCTTTTTCTTGGTTTTCTTTGTCGTGAGCTTCCATGAACCAAAAATAGAAATTATACTTCATTTAGTACCAAAAGTTCATAAAAGTGATCAATATATATGCATAAAATCCACGATAACGCTCCTAAAAAACAATGGGTACAATGCTTGAGAGCCGGTTATCAATCAGGTTGATCCCGTTTATAAATATCATTCGTAAAGATGGAGGGATATCTCGAAGTTGATCGATTTAAAATCACGTGATCACAACACGAAGGTAATTTCTCACTTTACAACATCAAGTTAAAACATGTCCCGTCCTCAAGACCAGGTCTCCGATATGGAGGTGGAAGCCCGAGGAGTGGCATCAAATCAGCTGACAACAAAGTCAGCCGAAAAGGAATTTCCCACTTTACGAAGACATCTTCAGCGAACACCGATAGACATAACGATTGTCCGCAAGGCTCGAGAGTCTCGAGTAGGAGTAAGCTAGAAGGGAAAGCTTTTTCCATACGAAATGCATAAGATGATGCTTGGCCAAATCGGCCAAGCTAACATTCTACCATTCCAGAAAATCGCAATGAATAAGAAACTTGCGGGTCTCCAATTTTTCGTAACTTTTTGAGAGAATCGTTGAACAATGCTCATTCAACGGGTTTTGGCCAATTCAAATAATTTTTCTGTTACTAGCAAATTCTTGATTGTCGAAGCAAATTTAGGCATGAAAGAAAGCATCTGCGAAGCTAATGTCAAAGTGTAAATCTTGAAAGATTTGGAAGAACTTTTCCATTTGATTGTTTGCTTTTTCACGGAGCTTTTGGTCATTAAGTCTAGACGGGTAAGGAATAGAAGGCTTAGGATTAGACTTTCGAGGATTAACCAGAGAAACTTTTGGCTCAGAAACTGGGACAACCAGAGGTTTGACGTCTTTGGTACTTCTCTTATTAGTAGGAGGCACCGTGTCCTTTGTCACCTCGGTTTCATGGTCCACTACTTTAGGAGGAGAAGAAGAAGTAGTAGGAACTGTAGGTCCTTCATAAGCAACACCACTTCGGGTGGTGATAGCTTTTAAATCACCTCTCAGGTTAGCAACGGTATTGCTTGGAAGAGATCCCGAACTCGAGGGTTGATTCATTTGCATAAAACTATTCATCATATTCTTAAGCTCATTCGTTTGTCTAGTCAACGTAGTATCGATTTCTTTCATAAGCTCGACCTTCATATTGTTGATTTGATTTTGCATAGCTCGCATGCTAACGTCATTCGTCTTCATGTAGTTCGAGAAATCATTATTAGGTCCAACTTGAGGAGGAAGAGGTTGATGAATTGGAGCTTGGTAATTTTGGTTTCCTTGATCGAAATTCATTCCACGGTTTTGGTTGTAACCTTGATTAGCATGATAACCTTGGTTATTTTGATTGAAACGGTTTTGATTGTTTTGAACTGTAGGAAAATTGGGTGGTCCCATTTGGTTATTAGCACGATAATTAGTTTATCCTTGAGGACGAAATCCTTGATTGTAATTCACTGCTGTTGCGGTAGCATTGAAAACGTGGCCATCGGTGGCTTGACAATCATAGTAAGGATGGGGACCACCACAAATTACGCAATTTTTGGTAACGGCTTTAACGGGCTCCGGTTTTTGGTTTTGAATCTTAAGTTCTCTCATCATACATCGAATAGCATCCGTAAGCTCGGCCATCTCCGATGGGTGTGCCGGTGCAGAAGAAGTAGAAGCTTTCACTTTGGAAACAACCGATTTATTTCGTAAAGTGGGAACTTTCGATTTGTTCTCGATAATAGTCAAAATATCTCTCGGAGTTCGATTCAAGATATTGCCACCGGCAGCTACATTAAGCGAATCTTGATCGGTTTGCGTCAAAGCATTATAGAACGTATCGATTTGGTGCAATTCCGAAAAACCGTGATGTGGGCATTTACGAAGGAGATCTTTGAATCGTTCCCATGCCTCACCAAAATTTTCATTAAAACGTTGTTGAAAATTTGTAATATCATTTTTAAGATTTGTCGTCTTAGAGGGAGGAAAGAAATGATTCACAAATTTAGATACGAGATCTTTCCAAGTAGTAATCGAACGAGGGGGTTTTTTTTCGAGCCAAATCCGGGTTGCCCCCTCGAGAGAAAATGGGAATAACATCAACTTGATCGCGCTATGAGGAACATCCAGATATTTCATAGTCGAAGTTAACTTATTAAACCATCGGATGTGAGCGTGGGGATCATCCCTCTCGAAACCATGAAATTGATTTGACGTTATAAGTTGAATTAAACCAGTTTTTAGCTCAAAATTCTCGGAAAGAATCGGTGGTAAAACAATAGCATCTCCGTAACCCTCGGTGGGTGCTTGGAGCAACTCAGACATAGTACGAGTATCCGCCATTTCGGTAATGGGAACTTCAACAAGAGTACGTATCTCGGGTACGTTTACTCGTTTGTTGCGTTGACGATAACGTTGAGTCGGTATTGTAGGAGATTTATCGATTAGATTCGATTTAGAACGAGTGAGCATGCACTAAAAACACAAAATTTAAAAGAAAAATAAATTTTGAAAAAGAAAATATTTTTGGGTTTTTATATTTAGAAAAATTTGAAACACAAATATTTTTGGTAATCGATTCGTCAACCGGTGCTCGGTAGCTCTCTAGAATTACTCCCAAAGTGGCGGAGAAATAAAGGTCCGCAATATGCTAATTAAAACCCCGTTTCATTCGGTTTGACAATTTAATGTCAATCCTCCTTAAACCCCTCTTATAGGTTGTAATCTAAAGGTGAGCCGACGTAACAATTGACTTCACGATTTCTTTTGTTGGTTTTTTTTTTTTTTTTTTTTTTTTTTTTTATTGTTGTATTATGAATACTTTAGGAAAAATATTCGTGATTTTTTAATTTTTTTTTGGTTTTTATAATAAAATAAGAAAATATTTACAAAATATAATGATAACTTCACGGGGAAGGATCTTCAAATCACTAATCTTCAAACGTAACTCGATATTCGCTTCACAACTTCCCCGGCAGCGGCGCCAAAAACTTGGTTCGTGCACAAGTATATATATATATATATATATATATATATGGGGATAGCTTGGCTACAATTATATGTAGCCAATTGGCTACAATTCATTCACAAAAAACACACTAGCAATAAATCAGGGACCCACAGAAAAGAATCAGGACCCACAAAAAAAATCAGAGGCCCAAATTTATAGCACAAAATTGTAGCCAATTGGCTACAATTAATTGTTGCTAATATATTCTTTATATATATATATATATATATATATATATTATAAGAAAAACCCGACCAAAGGGTGAATTCTCTCTCTATCCAAGATTGAATAAACTGAGAGGTCAAAGAAATTCAAACAAAATAGAATTCCGGAAGTATTGATTTTTCCCGGGTCGTTAGGTTCCGATGAAGTGTGAATGGAACTTTGAATTCCGTTCGTGATTGAATGATTTGATTAATTGAGAAATTTTGGGATTTGTCTAAAAATAGAAAACATAAACTAAAAAGCAACTAGTAAGCATATAAAGTCAGTGAGTAGAGCACAAATAAGCAAAACCTAAATTAAACTAAAAAAAGGGGCTCTTACGGGACTAAAACGGGCCTAAGAAAATTTAAAAATCAAAAATTAACCCTAGATGTGTAAATTTGGTTCCTAGAAGTCCTAAATGACTAAAAATAATTTTAGAAAAAGATTTTTATTTTTTTGCTTTTTATTTTATTTTTTATGAATTAAAAACACTTTTGGACTAAAAATAATATTAAAAATACTAAATTAATGTGAAAAATTATGAAATTTTTTGGAAAACTACTTAAAGTTATAAGGATTCTAGGAAAAATAAGAATAAGTCAACAACTTTTTGGATAAGCTGTTAATAAGCAAAATGGGATTTTAAGCTAAAATTGAAAAAAGTGGTTAAATGAATAACCACTGCAACCCTAAACGAAAAAGACCCAAGGGCGTAGTGGTAGTGGTGTGTGTGATAAGTGGTTGAGGCTTGGTTGAGGTCAGGGGTTCGAGCCTCAGGCTCACTGATGAAGCGAAAAGTGTACCGCTTTTAGGAGGTCATTTAAGCCCTAAATCGTATTTATTTGATCAAATATTGCCCTAAATCGTTCCTTTTGTCATTTTAGGTACTTTGGAGAAGAAATCTGGAAAAGGAAGCATTTTGGACATTTTTGGAGCATAGAAGTGAAGAAAACGACAAAGTCTCCAAAGCTGCTGGAAAAGTACACGTGACGGCGTCAAGGATTGCTCCTGACGGCGTCACGGCTTGGCAAAAGAGGTGGATATGACAAATACACGTGACGCGCCAGAATATTTTACAATGGAAGTATGACGGCGTCACCCTTTAAGGTGATCAAGGCCGTCACGGTTTAAGTTAAAGAGAGACGGCGTCAAGCACTATTGTGACGGCGTCAACCCTTGACGCGCCAGAGTGGATTTTGGAGGATTAAAGAGGGACGGCGTCAGGAAGACCATCCGGGAACCCTAGCCGCGGCGAGGTGACGGCGTCACCTCCTACAACGTGACGCCGTCAGCCCCTAAATTCTATATATAGTTTTGCAATTTCTAGTCATAAGTGTGCAACTTTGTGAGGAGAAACCCTAAGACGATTTTTCTGCCATTTTTAAGGGTTTTATACCCTTGGATCTCCCATGTTCAATTGAAGATAAGTAATCAATTAATCATTCAATATGTCTATGTGTTGTTTGATTATATCTTGTTCTTGTCTTTTAATTAACATGCTAGGCTAGATTTATCTTGTGTTTGCTTAGATCTAATGAAACCTAACTATTGATTATTGGTTGTTGGTGTGTTATTAATTGTATTGGATGATTGTTTATCGATGTTAGGCTTAAGAAAACTGGCTAACCTCCTATACGGTAACTTGCTTGAACGTCTTAAGAAACATGAACCAATGCGTACTAAGGTTTTTATGGTTGTATTTAATGCATGAGCGAATTCTAGTGATCCCATGTTAGGAGCTTCTTAGCCGGCTCGACATAGGAGTGAAGTAGGAGCTTGTAGAGTTGGGGAAGTACGTACGACACCCCACGATTGGTATTAAGGAATACACCCGTCATCCACGCAATTAATACATACTAATCAACCGGTAAAAGATAGTTAGGGAGTAAGGAAATCTAAGTAAACACATTTCTCCCCATATAAGTTTCACAACCTTTTTATTTTCAGTTATTTTATTTTATTTGCATTGGTAGTAATTTGGGTTAGTTGACTAGCAACTAATTCCGCCCACTCCTTCAAACCCGAGATTTTACTTGCTTTCATAAAAATATAAAAATACAAAAAGAATCTTCCCTCACCCTTAGACCTATTAGAGTAGTTTTTCAATCCTAACGATACTATTCCCCTAGAGAACGATCAATCCCCCGGTACTTGCCACTACACTATACTACATCGGTCAGGTACACTGCCTGGTGGGGATTGCAAGCCTCTTGAGATCCCTCGAGAGGTAAAACCTGTTGTAAGGTCGCAAAACCACGCATCAAGTTTTTGGCGCCGCAGCCCGGGGAGTAATTATTGCTTAGGCTGAAATTTTATTTTTATTAGGTCTACTCACAAGATTCCTATCAAGTGAGATTTTTTCTTTTTATTTTGTAGCTTTCTCGTAGTCTATCTTTTCTTTGTGATTTTGTTTGTAATTTGCTTCAAATGGACTTTTCACTTAGACTTCTAAGATTGCAAGATATGGTTGAGTGGCTAGAGCACCAAGAAGTTCAAAATACCTCATTTAGAGACACCTATGAATCATATGAGCCTTCACCTAGGATAGATTCTTATGAACAACCTCCATGTTTAAGATCTCGTTTTAGTGAGGCCAATAGGAAATGCGACCTAGTTTGCCAAGGAATTATGGAGAGAGCCGTTGCAACAAACCATAAGTTGGATGAAGCACTAGGTTTGCTGTTATCACTACCTAAGAAAACAATTGAGGAGGATTTAGCCGAGCATGATCACATTGATCAAAAAGACCTAAGTTTTATTACCAATGACTTTGAATCTCAAGGAACACATGATGAATCCTTTAGGCAAATTGAACATAAGATTATTGAGGAAGATCCTTATGATTCGGACATTGAAGTTGAGATGCCTAGAGAAGCACGTGAGATACTTAGGAGAATGCTTAGGATAGATTCTACCAAAACACATGATGAGGATATAGGTGATCTTGACACGTGGAATGATGAGGTCAATAACATAAGCCCACAAAATACTCAACCATCATTTGAGGCACACACACCACCCGTGACTTACCCGGAAGATGTAGAAGAAACTTTAGGAATTCCGATGGAGGTAGAACCCTTGGAACAAGCACCACTAGAGGATATAGGTTTGAATACTTGTAATGATAACCTTACCCTTAGTTCTAGGGAATTTCCTAGTGTTGATGAGCTGGAACCTCAATCTTTACACACCTTTCCATCCTTAGATATATTTCTAGGAGACAAAAGAGGAACCGACCCACCCATCAACCAATATTATCCGGGTATTTTTAGGATGAAGGAAGCCATTCACTCACCCCCCTTCACCTCACGTGGCATATTTCCACCCTAAGGGTGTGTATCGCTACTTCCACCCGCACTTAATCCTAAGTGTAGGGAAAACCTCCCCTATTTCCGTTAAATAAGGGTAGAGTCAGGCTCGTGACTCGAACAAAAACAAGCGCTTCTTGGGAGGCAACCCAAGATTTATTTGTTTGTTTGTTTGTTTGATTTTATTTGTTTCCGTATGCAAGTTTAATTGTTATTGTTTGTGCTCATGTTTCAAAGTAAATTGTGAAAATGCTTTATTTTGTTTTTAACTTCGTCTTAACTACATATAAAGGCATTTTGCAAAAGATAAGTGTAAGGGAATCCAAATTTGTTTACAAGAACAAGATTGAACATGAATCACAACAATATTAAATGAGCATGCATACTAGTAATTGTTAGAGTCAAATGCTTGTATCGAGTCATAATGAATATTTTGCAGGATTTCCAGGAAGTGAGGCATAAGTTTTTCCAGAAATTTTCCGAAAACTAACCATAAAATTTCTGCAGGTCACTTCTGACGGCGTCAAGGTTAACACCTGACGGCGTCAAGTGTAAAATTCTGGAAATTTTGCAAGTTTTGTTTTTCTACCGGAGTCATAAAGTTTTTGTTAAATCTTTAGTTTTATAAACTCCAGAAAATCTGCAAATATTCATTCTACAAGCATTATATCTTTAATCGTTTTGTTTTTATTTCTAAGTCTGGAATTACATCTAGTTGTGAGTTTTCTTTGTTCAGGTTGATGCTTTGGGTTTTTTGTGTTTGTTTTCTCAGGTTTAACAGGTTATATTGGACAAGAAGATGATTTATATTTTGGAAGGGAAGCTTTCAACGTTCATTTTCTTGGAGGAGGATTTAACCATGTTACCAGATTATCCACATCGAACGAATCAGGGGAGTATTTGTTTTCATTCTTTTACCTTATTTACTTTTACATCCTTTGAATGAACATTGGGGACAATGTTCAGCTTAAGTGTAAGGGGAGGGTAAATGATGATACCTTAGAGAATACAATTGCACTTGATTTTTGTTTGTTTGATGGTAGATGTGTAATAAAACTGAGATAAATACTTGTTAGGGCAATTTTAGTGCCAAATTTAAAATTTTTTACAACATATAGGAGTGAAACTTTGGTCTTAATGAGCGTCTCACGGATAGGAGTTATATGACTAGCACAAAACCGTACCACTAAAAAATTTTCCACCCCCAAATATGTGAGGTTCGCCCCTAGAATTGGTAGGAAAAGCATTTATGCTATGATGTGTGTACCGGTAGCACTTAGATTCTAGAACTTGCGTTAGGACCATTCCGAGGCCACAAGTGAGACTACATTCGTGTAGTTAGATTTACTACATGAGAAGAGGCATTAGGATTAACCCATTGTTTTACACCTGTGTTTTTGTTATAATTACATTGGCTACATTGGTCAAGTAATTCTCCCACACCCTTTGCGTTGTACTCATTTTTAGTACACGATACCCCTAGTACACCCCTCAGAGCCTATCTTTTCATTTCTAACTTTAAGCATTTTACTTAAAGTAAGAATTTGTTTACACCCCACTTAAATGTACACCCAAATCGCCTTAGCCTACCTTGTATGCACTCATTTTTAGTGCATTATTGTGACAACATTTGTTTAAACCCCAAGTTAATTATCTAATTGATTACATGGTTGCTAAGTCGAGTCATATCCTTGTACATATTGTTTTGGGACGATTGGGACTCATGGGTAAAGTACTAGTGTAATGGAGTAATGGGGAAGAACAATATTATTACCCCTATATGTGCTAAATATTTTAAAAGTACTCCAAGTGTTTCGATTATCTTAATTCGAGTCATTAGAATAGTTATTTGTGAAGTTATGTAAAAGTTCAAGTGTAAGGGGAATGCGACGCCCCTACGATGTATTATTTTGGATGGTAGGGCAAGAGTGTATGAAAAAAAAAAAAAATCGAAAAAATCAAGAAAAATACTAACAAAAAAATATGAGAAAAAGAAAAGTAGAAAAAAAAAACATACGGACTACCATCCCGTTTCATTTTATGTTTATTTTATGTTTTTGTTATTTTGGTTTTAGCTTAAGTCGAGTCTAGTCTTGGCTTAGCAACGCCATATTGTACATGTAATTAATCAAGATCTTTAACTCGCCACCAGTAAAATATCCTTTATCCAACAAAACCGTGTTTATCATATCCCTACACCTAACGTTATAACCCGTTTAAAAGCCCTCTTTGATAGTTTATCTTAGGTGCTTACGCCTAGTGGAGGAGGTTTTTGATCCTTTCTCAAGCCTATGGTAATCTATTTGATATGACAGGTGTTGAGAGATATTATTCATTTTCATTTATGAGATATACTTTTATGACACCTGAGAGATGTGAGTATCTAAACACTACTTGTGAGGTGCTAGTGTGTAATCTTCGTGCTTATTATGATTAAAGTGGAACGACTATTTATTGTAATTACTTTTATATTAGCGTTAAATGACCCCTAACTTGTATTTTGATTAGAATAAAAGTGCATTTGCTTGAGGACAAGCAAATCTCAAGTGTAAGGGTATTTGATGAAGCGAAAAGTGTACCGCTTTTAGGGGGTCATTTAAGCCCTAAATCGTATTTATTTGATCAAATATTGCCCTAAATCGTTCCTTTTGTCATTTTAGGTACTTTGGAGAAGAAATCTGGAAAAGGAAGCATTTTGGACGTTTTTGGAGAATAAAAGTGAAGAAAACGACAAAGTCTCCAAAGCTGCTGGAAAAGTACACGTGACGGCGTCAAGGATTGCTCCTGACGGCGTCACGGCTTGGCAAAAGAGGTGGATATGACAAATACACGTGACGCGCCAGAAAGTTTTACAATGGAAGTATGACGGCGTCACCCTTTAAGGTGATCAAGGCCGTCACGGTTTAAGTTAAAGAGAGACGGCGTCAAGCACTATTGTGACGGCGTCAACCCTTGACGCGCCAGAGTGGATTTTGGAGGATTAAAGAGGGACGGCGTCCGGAAGACCATCCGGGAACCCTAGCCGCGGCGAGGTGACGGCGTCACCTCCTACAACGTGACGCCGTCAGCCCCTAAATTCTATATATAGTTTTGCAATTTTTAGTCATAAGTGTGCAACTTTGTGAGGAGAAACCCTAAGACGATTTTTCTGCCATTTTTAAGGGTTTTATACCCTTGGATCTCCCATGTTCAATTGAAGATAAGTAATCAATTAATTATTCAATATGTCTATGTGTTGTTTGATTATATCTTGTTCTTGTCTTTTAATTAACATGCTAGGCTAGATTTATCTTGTGTTTGCTTAGATCTAATGAAACCTAACTATTGATTATTGGTTGTTGGTGTGTTATTAATTGTATTGGATGATTGTTTATCGATGTTAGGCTTAAGAAAACTGGCTAACCTCCTATACGGTAACTGGCTTGAACGTCTTAAGAAACATGAACCAATGCGTACTAAGGTTTTTATGGTTGTATTTAATGCATGAGCGAATTCTAGTGATCCCATGTTAGGAGCTTCTTAGCCGGCTCGACATAGGAGTGAAGTAGGAGCTTGTAGAGTTGGGGAAGTACGTACGACACCCCACGATTGGTATTAAGGAATACACCCGTCATCCACGCAATTAATACATACTAATCAACCGGTAAAAGATAGTTAGGGAGTAAGGAAATCTAAGTAAACACATTTCTCCCCATATAAGTTTCACAACCTTTTTATTTTCAGTTATTTTATTTTATTTGCATTGGTAGTTATTTGGGTTAGTTGACTAGCAACTAATTACGCCCACTCCTTCAAACCCGAGATTTTACTTGCTTTCATAAAAATATAAAAATACAAAAAGAATCTTCCCTCACCCTTAGAGCTATTAGAGTAGTTTTTCAATCCTAACGACACTATTCCCCTAGAGAACGATCAATCCCCCGGTACTTGCCACTACACTATACTACATCGGTCAGGTACACTGCCTGGTGGGGATTGCAAGCCTCTTGAGATCCCTCGAGAGGTAAAACCTGTTGTAAGGTCGCAAAACCACGCATCACTCACCTTTGGCTTCCTAGCTTCCCACTTTTTATTTTTAATTTTTTGCAAAATTTTTTAGGAACTTATTAATAAGCTATAATTAAACAACTTTTGTGAAAGCAATATTTTTAAAACTCAAGAAATAAGCTGCTAAATAAGCAAACAGTTACAAAGTGCTTAGAAAACTAAATAATCTAACTGATGTGAACACACAAGCTTCTATAAGCTTGTGTGTAATTGAAATAAGCTTCTAAAACATAAAAGCTACCCTAATAAGCAGTCCAAAACTAAATAAGCACTCCTAATCAAGCAATAAGCTCAGAATCTTAAATAAGTTATCTCACTGAACTTCTATTGAAACAGCCTTCAAAGGCACTTTTAAGCTACTAAATAAGACCCTAAACCTAAAAGCTATTCCTCAATTCCTGTAAACAGATAAAGCTTATAGACTAAAGAGCTTATATAACCAATTTCAAACCTTTTGAGCTTATTTAGTGCTTAAAATTCAGCTAATAAGAAGGCTAGTTCAAACAAACTTGAAACTGATATACAAGTAGATAGATCTGATATACCACTTTTGGCACTAAAAATAAGCTTCAATAAGCTATGGATTAAGCTGAAACCTGTAAACCAGTATTAAGCACCAAACAAAGAACTTATAAAATGATTTTCACACACTTTGAATTAAAAATAAGTCTAGAAAATAAGCAATTAAACTAACTACTCAGGCTGTTTTTTTGGCTTTTTGAAACTTATGACACAGATTTGGAAAATGAACAATAGGACTCAAAACCTTGTGATACTTACTCAAAACATCAAAACAAACTTATACCGCTGATTTAGACTAGAAAACTAACAACTAAAGAGGTCTTTTAATGAACTTATCAAAATAAGCTATTAAAATAGTGAGAGGATTATAAAACACTTAGGATGTTACTCCTTTATGATGTGTTTGTGATACTTTGAGGTTATACTGTTAAGTTTGCGGAATCTACTTAACAATACTTAAAAGAGTTTTGGTTTGCCTAATGGAAAAGTAATGCTTTGTATGAACACAGAAAGTTTAACTTCAAATGATTCAATATTATTAAACAATAATACAAGTGATCTTGATATCACTAGCGTTACAAAGACCTTTAATCTTAACAATGTATTCGACTGATGTACATAACATCTAACCTAGGACCTCCTTTTATAGACTTGAGGAGTCCCTTACAAGATTAGTATCTATCGTATGTTTCTAACTAATTGTGATATACAAAAGATCTATTCCATACTTATCCTCTACAATATCTTCTTAAGCAGTTTTACATGCAGCAGTACCTTTATTACAACTAGCAGTACTAACTTGATAGTTTATACTGTTAGTTATTTCTTCAGCAGTCTTCAGTTATACACTAACAGTTTGTACTGTTTGTGTAATTCTTCCAGCAGTACTAAGTCCCTTTCATTTAATTCCTAACAATCGTCCCCTAAACTTGTGATTTACCCTAAATCATCAAGTTTTTCTAAATTAAATGTGGATTGTGAGGACTCTTCTAAACACTATCTTCTGGACTTTGTGTCTTCTGCCTGCTGATAGATTTTCTTACTAACTCCCTTGCCATTTCTGAGTCTTCTTCTACTTTGAGTTTGGAAGCTAGCATAACAATCAATATTCCTGCTCTAAGTGGATAGTCCTTCTCCACTAGTATATAAACTTCTACTCCTACTTTTGTAGAAACATGATGAACACCACAATTATCAAATAACCTCCAAGTAGTAGACAAATCATGAGCTTGGAATCTCCACAGTGAATCATTTACATCTGGCTCATATAGTCTTTTAAGCTCAACCTATAATTCTTTGTCTTTATCATCTATAGGATCTGCAGATCTAAAACTTTCTTGAACTAAGCTCCACAACTTATCCAAATCTTCTCTGTCAAAGGATTTTATTATGTATTCAAAGAACTTATGGACTTCAGACTTTCCACCTACTCTAATGATCTTCCATCCCTTGATTCTTCCATCTGAGTACACTTCCCAATCTATGATAGGATGCTTGGCTTGAATGGGATCAACATTGAGAGCTTCTGGGACTACTACCATCATTCCATGTATCTGTTCATCAGTCAGTATCTCTTCTTCTTCCTCAGCTGATTCTTCCTCAACTGGTTCATCATGCTTTTCTTCTTCTATCCTCTGCTTCTTGGACTCCTTAAATTCCAATTGCTCTGCTTCTCTCTTTTCTCCTCTTCCTTCACTCCTTTTAAGATCACCTCTGAGAAACATCTGCATCCTCCTATGTGTATCAATGTAAATCCTTTGAATCTCTTCATAAGACCTATGTTTGAAATGCTCTTCTTTCCAGGTGTCTTGATGCTTCAAGTTGTTCTTCATATACCTTAATTGTTCACTTCTTGAAGGAGGTTTCTTCTGATAAGCTTTCTTTTTGCTTTGTCTCTTTCTGATCTCTTGTAACAAGTCATCAATGGCTGATTCTTGTTCTTCACTTGTAAACTGAGACCTTTCTTCTTCTTGTAGCTTTTCAGCAAGCTTCTGATCTGCAAGAACCTGAGCAGCTTTCTGTTCATCTTCAGTTTGATACTTGTATTCAACCATAAATGTTGCCATTCTTTCTTCATCAGCTACCCTAGCTAACTCTTCTTCATGAAACTTCTAAGCTAGTTCCTCATCTAGAGCAATCTGGGCTTGTCCTTTCTTGGATAACTTCTGAGAAGATGGTTCTTCTTTTGTCATTATGGCCTTACCCTTGTCTAATTTTGCCTTCTTTGGTCTTCTGGTATATACTGCAGTAGCAGTACCTTATGAACCAGCAGTACCAAATTCAGAAATACTAGCAGTACCTTGATCTGCACTACCAGTACCTTCTATAAAGCCACCAGTACCTTGATCCATCTGCTCTATTTGCCTCCCCTTAGCATTAAACTCTTTATGAACCAAAGTGACATGAGGATCATCATCTAACTGGGCAATCTTCCTCCCCTGTTTGGAAGATTCCTCACCTTTATCTGTACTTGGACCCTATGATGAATTTGATGAAGAAGATGAACTGCTTGACTCTACCACATGAGCTGACCTCTTCTTTTTAAGAGTCTTGACCTGGTCCTCCAATTTTTAACCTTGAGCACCAGCTTGGTATATACTTTCCCAAACACCTTCTTATGAGAGATCAGATCAGCTTCCAAAGTATTAACTTTTTCTGACAATTTTGCACAGGTATCCATCAATTCCTTAAGTGTATGTCTGCCCTCAGCACTTCCTAATGTGTTACCTTCAGGGAAAAGTGCATCATGGGGCAAAGACTCATAGTTCACCATATGGTGAGTTTCTGAGCCACCTATAGTGTCCATGTGGCTTGGGATTCCACCAAGAGTACTAGGTACTGTTGGTGTTGCCATGGATTGGGTCTTAGCTATGTTACTTCTGTACGGCCCAGCTTCTAAGCCTGAGATAGTAGACGTAGACCTTTCCATACTGACATAGTCAGCCTCATCTGCTACATTTGGAGGGGTAGGAACTCTGTGCTGAGGTACATCAGAGTCCTGTTTGGATAATGACCTATCTAGTGATGAGGTTGGTTGTGAAGGTGATTGTTCTGATGTTGTGGGTGTGTGTTGGGAGTCAACTGGGCTTGTTGATCCTTCACCTGAGCTTGTAGCATAGTATCAAAAAGTGGAACTTCTTCCCCACTATACCCTCTTGAAGCCATTTTCATGTTACTAAAAAGTTTGTGGGTAAGTTTGGGTGTTGGATAAACATTTTGGTGTGGAAGAAGTTGATGTTTTCTTATGTTCAAAATTTTTTTGATGAACCTGGGATACATCAAAAATTTTGATTTGCTATCAACATTTTTAACCAATCCTTCAAAAATGAGTTTAGAAAAATTATAAGTTCTGCCAGTAGCTAAGCAAATGAGAGCAGTTGCAATATTACTACTGAACTGTTCCCATGAGGTTTTCTTAGGACTGAGACAGTGAAGGATGGTATGAATCAAAAACCTCCATTGAGGGGCAAAACAACCCTTTTGAAAAGTCAAAGATTGTGATTGAGTGTTGTACCCCATCTTAGTTAAATTTTCAAATATTTCAGGGTTTGGCATAACACTAATACCATTGTCATCATTCAATTGGAGATTCCTCATGAGTGATGATTCAGTAATAGTGATAGATTTACCATCCACTGTGGCATTAAACTCTTTGTCACCATTTTCAAATATTTTGACAGTTGCAGTCTGCCAAAACTGTTTGATGTGGGAGACATAGATAGTGGGATTTAAGAGTAAAGAATACCTTATGTGAGAACTATTTAAAAAGTCCACTATCTGATGGAATTTAGTATCATCCTCTGCTTTTTGCAAATAAGCGACCACGTTGTGCTTGTCAACAAAGGATAAAGAAGCCATTATTTTTCAGTCAAAGGTGATTTGACTGCTGTGAATAGTGTAACTTTAGGGCAGAAAGTAGAAGAAGAAAGTGAATTAAGATATTATGAAAGGCTTGTTAGGGTTTCTACTGGACCGAATTTAATCAAAAGATAACTTTTAATTGAAGATAAGGTTAATATAATAATTTAAAAGTAAAAATATCCAAAAAGGAAACCCTTAAAACAAGGAAATGATCAGTAAAAATCTCAACTAACTCTCAATGGCTATTTTCAAAAAGCTGTTATTTCACACCAGTACTAACGACTATCCAGCAGTATAAACTAAGCCTACCAGTACTAACTTTAAGCCTAGCAGTACAAACTTTTTGGAAAAATTTGACTCAGCAGTATAAACTCAATTTTGATTAAAAACCATACTGCCAACAACCATTTTGAAGGGATTAAGTGTAAAGACAGACACTTAATCATAATTTCATTTTAATGCAACCTCTGGTTGTGTGAAAACCAATGATATCAGTTACAAATAACTGCCTGTGATCAGATAAACTTATTCAAAGAGCTTTCTTGACAGGGTTTCCAGCTTGTGGCAGTTGTTACCTCTAACACAATTGTGTTAGATTCACGTTTGCTCGCTGTTCTTTCTACCAGATGTCCTTGGACTAACTCATTATACAAAAGTATAAAATGGTAGAAAGTGAGTTAAATCAGTTACTGTCTGACTAACTAAGCCATCAATTCCAAAACCTCATAATAAGATTTCAAGAAAGAAGTTTTAAAGAATCAGTTAACTTAGGTATAAACCTTTGTTAATAGATACCCAAACTTTTTCCATCATCAACCTATTATGTCAGCAACTAATCTACCAACTTCTGCTCATATTATGCACTAGTAATTCCTTTGTGCTTGAGCTTCCAAGTATTTATATTGAAGATTGTAGCTTGAAGATCCTTGAAAATTATGCATGGCTTAAGGGGAAGATGAAATCTTTCATACAGTTTTGTCATTATCAACTCCATGACCTGCAAATGTTATCCCAAAACCAAGAAAACAAAGTGCAAAGTACTTGCTTCATAACAGTATAAACATATGACTAACAGTTCTAACAAAACAAGCCAAATTTTGTACGAGCAGTACAAACTATACTTAACAGTACTAATTGACAAACCTAGCAGTACAAATCCATTTTAATGCACAAAAGCACACAGATTAAAAATTCTAAAGATTAAGCATTCCAATACTTGCTACCAAGTATTGAAACCTTCCAACATCAAAGGCTTTAGTGAGAAGATCTGCAAAGTTTTGAAGAGTATCAATTTTAACAACTTAAACCAACTTTTTCTCATTGCAGTCTCTTATAAAATGATGCCTAATTTCTATGTGTTTTGTTTTAGAATGTTGCACTCGATTTTTAATAATGCATATTGTACTGCTATTGTCAATATATATCATGGTGTTCATAAAATTATACCCATAGTCAAGAAGTTGATTTTGAATCCAAAGCACTTGACCACAACAACTTGCAGCAGCTACATACTTAGCTTCAGTTGTAGAAGTTTCCACAATTGTCTGCTTCTTGCATTGCCATGAAATAAGTCTACAACCAAGGAACTGACATCCACCAGTTGTTGATTTCCTGACCAGACTTGCACCAGCATAATCACTATCTGAATATGCTACCAAGTCAAAAGGTGATTCCCAGGGATACCAAAGACACAACCTAGGTTGACCCTTAAGATATCTAAAGATCCTCTTGACAGCAGTTAAATGAGAAGCCTTGGGTGTTACTTGAAACCTTGCACAGGCAAATACAACAAACATAATATCTGGTCTTGATGAAGTTAGATACATCAAGGATCCTATCATAGATTTGTAAGTGTGTACATCAACATTTTCTCCATCAGCATCTTTAAGTAAAGGTTTCTCTGGATCAACTGGTGTGCTTACCACTTTAGCATCAGTAAACTGGAATTTCCTTAGTATCTCTGCCACATATTTATCCTGACTGATAAATATGCCTTCAGTTGATTACTTTACTTGAAACCCCAAAAAGAAAGTAAGTTCCCCCATGGAACTCATCTGAAACTTATCATGCATAAGTTTCTCAAATTCTACACACATTTTCTTCCTTGTGGATCCAAAAATAATATCATCCACATACACCTGTACCAGCAAGATATCCTTCTTGTTCTTCTTAATGAATAAAATCTGATCTATCTTGCCCCTTTGGAATCCATTCTCTAGCAAATATGAAGCCAAAGTCTCATACCATGCCCTTGGAGCCTGATGTAGTCCATAAAGAGCTTTCACAACCTTGTACACCTTGTCTGGATGTTCTGGATCAACAAAACCTGGAGGTTGAGATACATACACCTCCTCTTCAATAGTACCATACAAGAAGGCACTCTTGACATCCATCTGGTAAACAGTGAACCCCATGAAAGAAGCATAGGCTAAAAACAGTCTGATTGCTTCAATCCTTGCTACTGGTGCAAAAACTTCTTCATAGTCTATTCCTTCTTCTTGAGTATACCCCTGGGCTACAAGTCTAGCTTTGTTTCTGATCACAATACCCCTTTCATCCCTTTTGTTTCTGAAAACCCATTTGGTGCCAATTACCCTCATACCCTTGGGTAAGTCCACTAGTACCCAAACCTTCTGAATCTTGAATTGGAGAAGCTCCTCTTGCATTGCTTCTACCCAGCTTGAGTCTTCTAAGGCTTTGAGAACATTTTTGGGTTAACATTAAGAAATCCTTGTTGGTCTGAAGTCATGAGTTGCCTTCTTGTCTTTACTCGAGACTGCATGTCACCAATCACATTGTCTAGGGAGTGATCTTTGTGTATCCTTGTGTGTGGTTTAGTAAGAACTTGATAGGTAGGTGGGAGATTGTTGATATCCACCTCATCTTCTGAGAAATCAGCAGCATTAGTATCTGATGGGCCAGCAGTATGAATATTTTGCCCAGCAGTACTAACTTGGGGCTCAACAGTACAATGTTCATTTGTACTGTTATCTTGATTCTCTTGATCTTCAGCTCCATTTACATTGTTTTCATCTTTAATACTGTCCTTGGCTTCATCAGAAGAAGGCTCACCATTCTTTGAAGATGAATCCACACTGTTCCATATTGGCATCAACACATGATCTTGACCTTTGTCTTTACCCAAGCCTTCTTTATTTGTTGCATCATCAGCTTCTGAACCTGCAAAATCATTAGAAAAGGTTCCTGCAACAACTGGCACATAGTTTGTAACACCCCGACCCGGCAAGGGTAGAGATGTCACAAATACGGATCCTTATCAGAACAAATACAAGCACATGACATTAATAATACAATAGAATTCAATGGTTACAAAGAAAATATGAAATTACAGGATTTCAATACAACGATTTCTAAGTCTAACATGAGTTCTTCTAACCATCATCAATAGCTAATTCCAAACTGCTAGTAAAATTCTTCTAAGTCCAAGGTCCTCTCTATAAATAACCCAGCTTCCAACTAAACCTGCCGCACATGAAAAGAAAACGTGCGGCTGAGCTTAAAAAGCCCAGTGAACAGATATAACGGTAACAAGCAGTAACGGTAAAAATAGCGAAGTAGAAGAATGAATACCACAAGAGTCAGAAACAGGTATATAAAAATTATACAGATATAACATGAATAACACTTGTTACAGAAAAATAAGTATAAACACGTAATCCAAGATCCTACCACATACCAGGTCAGATCAAATCAAGTAAAGTGTTAAATCACATACCAGGTTGCCGGGTGACAGTAATAGTAATGGAAAGCAAAGGTAATCAGGTTATAAGGTTACAAGGTGTAGGGTAACAGAAATCCTCTACGAGCCCAGAAACATGAACATGAAGTCATAATCATACCGCCATGCAGAGAGATGTTCCTCTCACTAATCCCAGAAATCAGAAAATATGGAGTGATCAGCTCCCAGAGTGTGAAAGACGTGTATCGCACACACCATCAGTCACCAGTAATACAGAAATCAGTAATCAGTAATCAGAACAGTTCTAGGATGCATCCATACGCCCCTGGTGGCCATAAACCTCCCAACACACCAAATAAAATACAGAAAAGGGACGGAACAGGTCATCACTCTCCTGCCCTAGAGTCATGCCATCGGTGCATCAATGACATGGTCATGAAACCCTCATGACTAGTTATGGCTCGTAGTATCAAACTGTGGGTTAGGGTCAGGTATCATGTATCATGTGTCAGGTGTCATGTCTCAGAAATCAGTATCATGTATCGAGAATCATGTATCAGGAATCAGTATCATGTATCAGAAATCCGTATCATGTATCAGAAATCAGTATCATGTATCAGAAATCAGTATCATGTATCAGGTGTCAGGTGTCAGGTATTCAGGTGTCAGGTTCAAGTATTCAGGTTTATGGCAAGGCATTAAGTATTTAGTTTAGTTGCATAAGTCAATTCCCATTTCAGAATATCAGAAGTTCATATAAGAGGCTCATATCAGGAAGGTCATAACAGTAGGTCAATATCATAAAGGTTCAATATCAGAAAGTTTTAATATCAGAAAGATCATATATCAGAAAGATCATCAATCAGAAGGATCATAAATCAGAAAGATCATATATCAGAAAGATCATCAATCAGAAGGATCATAAATCAGAAAGATCATATATCAGAAAGATCATATCAAACGCTCATAATATCATGAAAGAAACAAACAAGGTTCACAGAACAAGGAAGCATAGCAATAAACCAGGAATCAGAAAATAGGTTCAATATCAAAAGGTCCAATGTCAGAAGGGTCAAGTATCATGGAGTCCGAAATCAGAAGGTTCATATCAATTTGTTTCAAGGTTCATAACAAGGTTCAATTTAAAGGTTTATATTAAAAGTTCCTATCATAGTTCAAAAAGTAATCTCTTACAATAGCTTTCATGAAAGTAAACCTTAAAACAGTCTTCATAAAGTAGGTCCTTTAAAGAAAGTTTTCAAAACATTTTCACATGTAATTAAGAAGAGTTTTTACATTTAGTTATAAAATCCTATGAACCTTCAAAATATTCCAGGGTCATAAATATTCACATTACAGGGTGATGGACAGGTCATATCATGTATCAAAAGAAATAAAGCAAGGTTCATGAATTATGGAAAACATAACAAAGGCATAGATTCAAATAGGAAAGCCCCATATAAACGGCTCAGATCATAACCAACTGATATGCATAATGAAGAACCAATCAGAGTATGAGACGACATAACAACGGCTCAGAGAAATACTAAGATGAATCATAAATACTGAATGAATAAGCAAGAGGACACCCTTACTGAAAAAGGGCAGAATATCTGTACCTTATTAGGAATGCAAAAACAGAAATAGAAGCACAAACAGATCAGGATCTCTCCTTCTTCACACCTAGAGGAATAGAAGACGGAATTACAGAAGATTCTAAGTCAGATTACCATTTTGGTTTTCCTTTACTTTTTAATAACTTTCTACTTTAGGCAGGTTTCCTTATTTGGCAAGTTTCCATACTTTAGGGTTTTAAATGTAATTCCTCCAAAGTTAAAGGTCAAATATGTAATTATCACATTCATTCTTTTTAATCCTTCATTTATTCGAAATGTACGTCTTCAATACTTCAAGTTTGCCAAATTACATTTTATACCCCTTAGTTTACAAAATTTCCATTTAAACCCCTTAATTCATAATTTTACACTTTAAATCCTTATCTTATCCATAATTACCAAAAAAACCTCATATTTTATCAAAATACAGAATATAACTTTAGAATTACTTATTGTACGAATCCAGCCCCTCATGTTTCAGAAATTACATATTTAGTCCCTTAAGTTTACAAAACTTATAATTTAAATCATAATTCCATATTAATTACACATTAAGCCCATAAATACTCAAATTTGCACAAAACACCCTTAATATCATCATTTACTCAGATTGACTTCAAATTTCCAGAAATTACACTTTTAGTCCCTCTCTTTTAATAATTTACAAAACATACCCTTTAATTAGCATAAATTCATTTCTTGCAATATTTACACATAAGGACCCCATATTATAATTTTTCACATTCTCCCAGATCTAATATGACTTACAAAAATAACCCACAAGTTTGGAAAATTACAAAACACCCCATTCTTAATTAATTCCAAACCGGATATACTTTTTAAATGAAAATTACAAGCCCTAATTTAATCAATCATTACCCAATAATTAGGTCATCATTATATCAACCTTAAACCATCATTAAACTTCCAGATTCAAACCCTAATCAGAAAAACCAGATCGATTACTTTTATTTTCTTTTTCTTCCTTTGATTTTCAAAAACCCAGTTTATAATTAATTCTACTATAATTCGTATAAGCCTCCAAAAATCAAACCAATATTTTTCCCATGTTATTAGATGTATAAAGAACTCAGAAAAATTATAAAACCAACACAGAAAAATCGTATGGTATCTATTTGATTTTAGGCATATTTTTAACCACAATAATTACAACGACTCATCTAGGCCTTTATAAATTATTCCAACATTTTTACCAGAACATACACATCATATAAGGTCCAAATAAAATAAATATGACCCTCAGAAAAATCGTTACACATTATTTTGGAAAATAGGTGTGTTTTAACCCATAAATTCAAAAACGACCCAAAACCCTTGCATGCTTCGAAGTACTTATTTTTCCTGAGTCTAATATGATGTAAGGAATGTAAGAAAATTATAAGATTAATTTTAGATCGTGTAGAAACAAGATGGGTGAATTATACCTTCACGTATGGAAAAATGACAAGAAACTCGACCAAGATCAAACCGGCGAACTACAGCCCCTATTCTTATTTTTCGTAGCTTCTTTAGATTAAGATCCAACCCAGAAAAATGATCCTTGAATTTCTTGGTGGCCGGATTTTGATATACGAATTATTTGTGTGGTTTGGTTTTGATCGGATTGTATTTTAGGGAAAGGATAAATGGGATAATTATGAATAATGGGAGATACTGGTTTTAGGGG
This sequence comes from Artemisia tridentata subsp. tridentata, assembly GCA_021014915.2. Lineage (NCBI taxonomy): Eukaryota > Viridiplantae > Streptophyta > Magnoliopsida > Asterales > Asteraceae > Artemisia > Artemisia tridentata. Next base: position 419,872,348 of record CP139509.1, read on the forward strand.
AGGGAATGGGCTATAATTTCGGATTTTTGGTTTGGGAATAATTATTGGGCTTTAATTTGTCATTTAATGTATTTTAATTATCATTAAAACTATAATAATATTGATATAAATTCTATTCGGCACATGAAGGGCAATTTGGTAATTTTATAGCTTGCAAAAATATTAATTGGAGTTGTAAAAAATATTTGGTGACATAACTTGTCCATTTCCAGAAGTTCGGGATTGATTCGGTACTTTATAAACCTTTTATTAAATTTTTTTAAATTCATAGGGGCATTTTTGTCTTTTACTTGCTTTCAGATTTTTGGGTATTACAACTTCTTCCCCACTAACAAAAAAATTTCGTCCTCGAAATTTGTAGGAAGCGGAGAGAAATGAGAACGGAATACTCATACGGAATGCGAACAAGATTTCAAATTAATTCAACTGTATCAACAGTAGGGAGTTCTTCAAAGGGTTAACGATTGATAACTGAGGTCAACAGAATGCAATTCGAGAATTCCAACTTATTCAGGCAGAGTATACTCGTAACGGTGAAAGCAGATTAAACGCATAGGTAGATTGAACTTAACATCTTACTAAACACAGATGATCTCAGCCAAATGTCAGAATTTCTAAGGTTTCAAAGGCACTCCTCGAAATATCCTATGATCACAATGAGGGTACGTCATATGACGTAGGTATTATCACGTTCGCGAACTGTCATAATACTAGCCTCATATGAGTATACCATCATGATGATCATACTTTATCTCAAGTTGGGAACTAAACATCTTATCTTAATCCACCTAGTACTTCTAAAATCTCAGAGGTTAACCAAAGAAATGTCATAGCAAGGCATGAATTAGAGTGATGCGAAAACGATGATACTTGAATACCTTATAGTCTACCCATTCCTCACCGGTTAAAACCTAAGTTCATATCAGGGAATCCTAAAGAAAGTCCTCAAGGTGTTCTCCTATGTTCTTACAGTGGAAACCTAATGGTCCTAAATGCACAGGACAGGGTAAATGTATTACAAGTCGTCAGCCTGTGCTCTGATACCATAAATTGTAACACCCCGACCCAGCAAGGGTAGAGATGTCACAAATACGGATCCTTATCAGAACAAATACAAGCACATGACATTAATAATACAATAGAATTCAATGGTTACAAAGAAAATATGAAATTACAGGATTTCAATACAACGATTTCTAAGTCTAACATGAGTTCTTCTAACCATCATCAATAGCTAATTCCAAACTGCTAGTAAAATTCTTCTAAGTCCAAGGTCCTCTCTATAAATAACCCAGCTTCCAACTAAACCTGCCGCACACGAAAAGAAAACGTGCGGCTGAGCTTAAAAAGCCCAGTGAACAGATATAACGGTAACAAGCAGTAACGGTAAAAATAGCGAAGTAGAAGAATGAATACCACAAGAGTCAGAAACAGGTATATAAAAATTATACAGATATAACATGAATAACACTTGTTACAGAAAAATAAGTATAAACACGTAATCCAAGATCCTACCACATACCAGGTCAGATCAAATCAAGTAAAGTGTTAAATCACATACCAGGTTGCCGGGTGACAGTAATAGTAATGGAAAGCAAAGGTAATCAAGTTATAAGGTTACAAGGTGTAGGGTAACAGAAATCCTCTACGAGCCCAGAAACATGAACATGAAGTCATAATCATACCGCCATGCAGAGAGATGTTCCTCTCACTAATCCCAGAAATCAGAAAATATGGAGTGATTAGCTCCCAGAGTGTGAAAGACGTGTATCGCACACACCATCAGTCACCAGTAATACAGAAATCAGTAATCAGTAATCAGAACAGTTCTAGGATGCATCCATACGCCCCTGGTGGCCATAAACCTCCCAACACACCAAATAAAATACAGAAAAGGGATGGAACAGGTCATCACTCTCCTGCCCTAGAGTCATGCCATCGGTGCATCAATGACATGGTCATGAAACCCTCATGACTAGTTATGGCTCGTAGTATCAAACTGTGGGTTAGGGTCAGGTATCATGTATCATGTGTCAGGTGTCATGTCTCAGAAATCAGTATCATGTATTGAGAATCATGTATCAGGAATCAGTATCATGTATCAGAAATCCGTATCATGTATCAGAAATCAGTATCATGTATCAGAAATCAGTATCATGTATCAGGTGTCAGGTGTCAGGTATTCAGGTGTCAGGTTCAAGTATTCAGGTTTATGGCAAGGCATTAAGTATTTAGTTTAGTTGCATAAGTCAATTCCCATTTCAGAATATCAGAAGTTCATATCAGAGGCTCATATCAGGAAGGTCATAACAGTAGGTCAATATCATAAAGGTTCAATATCAGAAAGTTTTAATATCAGAAAGATCATATATCAGAAAGATCATCAATCAGAAGGATCATAAATCAGAAAGATCATATATCAGAAAGATCATCAATCAGAAGGATCATAAATCAGAAAGATCATATATCAGAAAGATCATATCAAACGCTCATAATATCATGAAAGAAACAAACAAGGTTCACAGAACAAGGAAGCATAGCAATAAACCAGGAATCAGAAAATAGGTTCAATATCAAAAGGTCCAATGTCAGAAGGGTCAAGTATCATGGGGTCCGAAATCAGAAGGTTCATATCAATTTGTTTCAAGGTTCATAACAAGGTTCAATTTAAAGGTTTATATTAAAAGTTCCTATCATAGTTCAAAAAGTAATCTCTTACAATAGCTTTCATGAAAGTAAACCTTAAAACAGTCTTCATAAAGTAGGTCCTTTAAAGAAAGTTTTCAAAACATTTTCACATGTAATTAAGAAGAGTTTTTACATTTAGTTATAAAATCCTATGAACCTTCAAAATATTCCAGGGTCATAAATATTCACATTACAGGGTGATGGACAGGTCATATCATGTATCAAAAGAAATAAAGCAAGGTTCATGAATTATGGAAAACATAACAAAGGCATAGATTCAAATAGGAAAGCCCCATATAAACGGCTCAGATCATAACCAACTGATATGCATAATGAAGAACCAATCAGAGTATGAGACGACATAACAACGGCTCAGAGAAATACTAAGATGAATCATAAATACTGAATGAATAAGCAAGAGGACACCCTTACTGAAAAAGGGCAGAATATCTGTACCTTATTAGGAATGCAAAAACAGAAATAGAAGCACAAACAGATCAGGATCTCTCCTTCTTCACACCTAGAGGAATAGAAGACGGAATTACAGAAGATTCTAAGTCAGATTACCATTTTGGTTTTCCTTTACTTTTTAATAACTTTCTACTTTAGGCAGGTTTCCTTATTTGGCAAGTTTCCATACTTTAGGGTTTTAAATGTAATTCCTCCAAAGTTAAAGGTCAAATATGTAATTATCACATTCATTCTTTTTAATCCTTCATTTATTCGAAATGTACGTCTTCAATACTTCAAGTTTGCCAAATTACATTTTATACCCCTTAGTTTACAAAATTTCCATTTAAACCCCTTAATTCATAATTTTACACTTTAAATCCTTATCTTATCCATAATTACCAAAAAAACCTCATATTTTATCAAAATACAGAATATAACTTTAGAATTACTTATTGTACGAATCCAGCCCCTCATGTTTCAGAAATTACATATTTAGTCCCTTAAGTTTACAAAACTTATAATTTAAATCATAATTCCATATTAATTACACATTAAGCCCATAAATACTCAAATTTGCACAAAACACCCTTAATATCATCATTTACTCAGATTGACTTCAAATTTCCAGAAATTACACTTTTAGTCCCTCTCTTTTAATAATTTACAAAACATACCCTTTAATTATCATAAATTCATTTCTTGCAATATTTACACATAAGGACCCCATATTATAATTTTTCACATTCTACCAGATCTAATATGACTTACAAAAATAACCCACAAGTTTGGAAAATTACAAAACACCCCATTCTTAATTAATTCCAAACCGGATATACTTTTTAAATGAAAATTACAAGCCCTAATTTAATCAATCATTACCCAATAATTAGGTCATCATTATATCAACCTTAAACCATCATTAAACTTCCAGATTCAAACCCTAATCAGAAAAACCAGATCGATTACTTTTATTTTCTTTTTCTTCCTTTGATTTTCAAAAACCCAGTTTATAATTAATTCTACTATAATTCGTATAAGCCTCCAAAAATCAAACCAATATTTTTCCCATGTTATTAGATGTATAAAGAACTCAGAAAAATTATAAAACCAACACAGAAAAATCGTATGGTATCTATTTGATTTTAGGCATATTTTTAACCACAATAATTACAACGACTCATCTAGGCCTTTATAAATTATTCCAACATTTTTCCCAGAACATACACATCATATAAGGTCCAAATAAAATAAATATGACCCTCAAAAAAATCGTTACACATTATTTTGGAAAATAGGTGTGTTTTAACCCATAAATTCAAAAACGACCCAAAACCCTTGCATGCTTCGAAGTACTTATTTTTCCTGAGTCTAATATGATGTAAGGAATGTAAGAAAATTATAAGATGAATTTTAGATCGTGTAGAAACAAGATGGGCGAATTATACCTTCACGTATGGAAAAATGACAAGAAACTCGACCAAGATCAAACCGGCGAACCACAGCCCCTATTCTTATTTTTCGTAGCTTCTTTAGATTAAGATCCAACCCAGAAAAATGATCCTTGAATTTCTTGGTGGCCGGATTTTGATATACGAATTATTTGTGTGGTTTGGTTTTGATCGGATTGTATTTTAGGGAAAGGATAAATGGGATAATTATGAATAATGGGAGATACTGGTTTTAGGGGAGGGAATGGGCTATAATTTCGGATTTTTGGTTTGGGAATAATTATTGGGCTTTAATTTGTCATTTAATGTATTTTAATTATCATTAAAACTATAATAATATTGATATAAATTCTATTCGGCACATGAAGGGCAATTTGGTAATTTTATAGCTTGCAAAAATATTAATTGGAGTTGTCAAAAATATTTGGTGACATAACTTGTACATTTCCAGAAGTTCGGGATTGATTCGGTACTTTATAAACCTTTTATTAAATTTTTTAAATTCATAGGGGCATTTTTGTCTTTTACTTGCTTTCAGATTTTTGGGTATTACATAGTTCATTGATTGGGTTAGAGTATCAAGGTCAAACAGCCATTTTGGACCTTCACCTGCAACATTAGATTTATTTTCTAGAAATTGAACATGCAGGTTCTCCTCAACTTTCCTTGTTCTTGTGTTGTATACTCTAAAGGCTTTGCTATTTAGTGAGTATCCAACCAAGAAAACTTCATCAGATTTGCCATCAAACTTGCCTAGATGGTCTAAGGTATTTAGAATAGTTACATGACACCCAAAAGGTCTTAGAAATCCTAATGCAGGAGTTCTACCTCTAAAAAGATCATATGGTGTCTTGTTGTGAGGTTTAACTACCAAAACCCTATTCTGCACATAACAAGCAGTATTAACTGCTTTAGCCCAAAAAGTGATAGGCAGCTTAGAGTCAGCTAACATGGTTCTAGAAGCTTCTATCAGTGTTCTATTTCTCCTCTCAGCAACTCCATTCTGCTGAGGAGTTCTAGCAACACTAAATTCTCTTCTAATACCCTTTTCCTTACAAAACTCATCCATAACTCTATTTTTGAACTCTGTCCCATTGTCACACCTAATGACTTTTACTTTCTTATCCACTAAGCTTTCTATCTCAGTAATGAATGTTTTAAGAATGCTAGGTGTCTCATCCTTAGAACCTAAAAAGAAAACCCATGTGAAAGACAGTACCTTTTATGCATAATACTACTCACAGAAGTAGGGCCAAATAGATCCATATGTAGCATAAACAAAGGTTGATTAATAGAGTTATAAGTCTTGGGCTTACAAGAAGCCTTGTGTTGTTTGCCCTTGAGACAGGCAACACAAGTCTGGTCATTTTCAAATCTTTTCTGAGGCAAGCCTCTTACCAAACCATCCTTAACAATTTTATTAATGGTTTTAAAATTTATGTGACCAAGTCTTCTATGCCATAACATAGACTCATCCAATGTGGCCTTTGCAACAAGACAAGTAAGGGCCTCTTTAGGAACAATCTTCTTCATATCAACACTATACATGTTGCCCTTTCTTGGAACTTTAAGAAGAAACTGACTTTCATCAAGAAGCTTAAAGTCTGGGGAAAGCACAAGACATTCAGTGTCAGTAAAAAGAACCTTGTTCTTTTTGTCACATATTTGTGAGACACTAAACAGGTTATACTTAAGCTCTTGCACAAAGTATACATCTTAAAAATCCAATTTACGGTTTTTCAAGGTGCCTTTACTAGTAATTCTTCCTCCTATTCCTCCCCCAAAGGTAACATATCCTCCATCCATTGGTTGAAATTCTGAAAGATAGGACATGTTGCCTGTCATGTGCCTGGAACATCCACTGTCTGCATAACCTTGATCTTCATCATCTTCCTGTGAATGTCCCTGCACATGAAATAAGAAAATTAGTTTCCTTGGGGTACCCAAGCCATCACTGACTTGGGTTTGCCTCGTGCATCAATATAGTCAAATCTTTTCAAAACAATTGATGCACCATTAGGTTTGATTGGTCTCCATACCCAATATGCTGAGGCCTTAACAACATTAATCCTCTTATCCCTAGCAGTGTTTGCAGAGTTACCAGTACTAATTGCTTGGCTAGCAGTACTAACGGCTGGCTTTGCAGTTTTAGCCTTTAGTTTCCAAATTTGTTTTTGTACCACTACTTTATTATGAAAAGGCCTTTTAACTGTTTGTTGTGCATTTTTGAAATTTGGTTTAGCACTTGAAACTGTTGGTCTAGGGTAAACAGATTTAAAGGGTCTGGCAGTACTAACTGCTGGTTGGGCAGTACTAATTGGTTTGTGGCCAGACTTTAATAAAAGTGCCCTGGGTGTCATTCTATTTGCATTGGGGTGAATTTGAGACCAGTTTGAGTTCACCCTATGACATAAGTTCCCAGTTACCCTGTTGTTCCCTGTAACCATCTTTCTCCCTTGATGGTTAGGACAAAAAGCCTTTAGGTGGTCAAAACTGCCACAAGTAAAACAAGCCTTGTTATACATGACAAAGTCTTCACCTAGTTGGTTGGACTTGAGGTTATTCCAGTTCCTATGGTTACCCCTTGGCTTGTCTGTGGACCTATACATCTCACAATACCTAACTGTTTTCCTAACTGGCTTTACATTTATTGTAGGCTTAACAATTTCATTATTAACCACCTTAGGAACATTGGTTCCTTTTACCATTACCACATCAGGTTTAGTTTCAACCTGATCTTCATCATCATCAGATGTCCAATCCTCAATAATTGGAGCATCTGAATGCCTATCAGTTGACACTTTATCTTCAGCAAGAGAGGTGTCACTTGCACTCTCAAAATGCTCATTGGTTTCTACAGGTTTATCAGCAATTATGTTTTCTTTAGGCTTACAACCATACTCTAACTTAGGTTGTTGAAACTCAGGTAAACCTGTATGCTCTAGGTCAATTCCTGGGGGTGCAGGAATTCCTCTGTAAGGAGGTGGACATGTTTTATACCCCAACCCAGACTTAGTCATATTAACTATTTGACACTCTATGATTTTGTTCACACCTTTTGATACATATTCCAAAGTGTCTACAGCTAACTGAATATTATCTTTTGCCTTAGTGATTCTATCTAATTCAGATTTTAGCAAGTTAATCTCAGCATTCTTAAGTGACAAATCTCTCTTAAGAACAGCTATATCCTCAGCAAAAGCAGACTCATTGTTCTTATAATGCACTATTTGTTCTTCTAGGACTGCTAAACCTCTCTTATGATTAGACAAATTGTAATTAGTTTTGTTTAATTCAATCCTCTGCTCATCATAGTGTTTCTTTAAGGTTTCATATTCTTTTAGAGAAGTACATGTTTTAGAACAACTTTTAGCAGATTGTACCTCAGAGTCAGAGAAGGCCATGTGCCATCTCAATAAGTGCTTCCTCATCATCTGCCATAAAACTCCAATCAAATCCTAAGCCATCAATAGCTACCATAGCCTTTGAGGTTGGCTCAACATCTTCCATAGCATTGGGCTTGCTTCCATAACCCTTGTTCCTGCTATCCTGCTGCCTAGGTCTCCTGCATTCCTTTGAAAAATGCCCCAACTTGTGACAATTGTAGCATTCTACCTTGGACTTGTCAAAACCAGCAGTATCATTGCTGCTGATGGTGATCTTCTTGCCAGTTCTTTGGTAGAATTTCTTAGCCCTCATGCTAAGAAGGGAAATTTGCCATTTGAGATCCATCTCTTCTAAGTCATCATCATTAATCTCCTGGAGATCTTCATGTGTTAGCATTGGTCCATCATTCTGGCTTGTCAGGAAAGCACAATAGGTAGAATCATTCAGGATACCAGTGGTACTGCTTGATGAACTAGCAGTACTAATACTAGGGTTAGCAGTACTAACTCCTACAGCAACCTTTTCTTCAACTGGACTTGAATTACTGGGAGATGACACAAAAGCCATGTTCCCAGTGCTTGAACTAGTACCTCCAGCCTTCTTCACATCCTGCTCAACAATCTTGAAGTTGCTATATAAGTCATTGAGGCTCATAGAGTCAATGTCTGGCTTATTCTTCCAGACTACCACATGCATAGCCCACTCTGCAGGTAAACTTCTCAAGAACTTGGAGTTTAAATCTTCTTGAGGTATATCCACACCAAGAACAACAAGTTGGCTAACAATCTTTTGCAGCCTATTAAACATGTGATCCAAAGACTCATTACTGGTTGCAGTAAAGTTTTCAAAGTTCTGCTTTAACAGAGTCTTCTAGGTCTTCTTGGTGGCTTCATTCCCACCATACCTAGCAGTGATTGCCTCAAACAAGGATTTTGCATCCTTGTATTTGCTAAAGTTCAGGAGCTGATCATTAGGAATTGTCATCATCAGCAAGCTCCGAGCCTTGACAACGTTTTTCTTTTGTAACCTCTCTTCTGTAGTCACTAGAGAGGTTTGCACAACAGCCACTTCTTTACCATCAACTGTTGTAGATGTTGAAGGTTTGAAAGAGTTTCCTTCTTCAATAATCTCCCAGAGTGCATAGTCCTGCACTTGGAAGTACTGTTCTATTCGCAGCCTCCACATCTCAAATTCGTTATGCTTTAGCATTGGCAATTTAGCAGCCATGTTTGTTTGTGTAGTCTCCATGTCCATTACTTTCTCTTCTAAATCAATAGTATCAACCTATCTCTGATACCACTTGAGAGGATTATAAAACACTTAGGATGTTACTCCCTTATGATGTGTTTGTGATACTTTGAGGTTATACTGTTAAGTATGCGGAATCTACTTAACAATACTTAAAAGAGTTTTGGTTTGCTTGATGGAACAGTAATGCTTTGTATGAACACATAAAGTTTAACTTCAAACGATTCATTATTATTAAACAATAATACGAGTGATCTTGATATCACTAGGGTTACAAAGACCTTGAATCTTAACAATGTATTCGACTGATTTATATAACATCTAACCTAGGACCTCCTTTTATAGACTTAAGGAGTCTTTTACAAGATAACTATCTACTATATATTTCTAACTAATTGTGATATACAAAAGATCTATTCCATACTTATCCTCTACAATATCTTCTTAAGAAGTTTTACATGCAGCAGTACCTTTATTACAACTAGCAGTACTAACTTGATAGTTTGTACTGTTAGTTGTTTCTTCAGTAGTCTTTAGTTATACACTAACTGTTTGTACTATTAGTGCAATTCTTCCAGCAGTACTAAGTCCCTTTCATTTAATTCCCAACAAATAGCATTAAACCTTGAAAATTCAAAAACTAATCTAAAACCTTTAAATCTAGTTAGAAAAGCTTGAAACAGCTTAAATACAACTTATAAGACTGATTTAGAGCCAATTCAAGTTATACTAATGACCCAAATAAGGTATAAACAGGATTTTACTTATTCTAAAACCTAAATCCAAACACCCCTTAATTTGGCTGTTTTGCTATTTAAAACTGATTTGAACTAAAAACTTGAACAATTTTTGAACACAAACTAATATTAAGAGTAATAAATGACTTTAAAAGCAATAGAGACCAGAAAATAAGCACTTATCATTAAGCTATAAGAAAAAGACATATTTTTGTATTTTTATGAATTTTGTCCAAAAACTTAAGCTAATGATATTTAAACTACTAATGGGCAAATAATGGCAATAAAAGACAAATATAAGCAATAAAAGACAATAATAAGCAAAGAAGAACAAGTAATAAGCAATAAGCAGTTTAATAAGCTAAAAAGGTAAGAATTAAGCTTACTTGGTCCTTTGCTCAAAACAAGGACTATAAATGCTCCAAGAGTTGATCTACAAGCTCCAGCTTGTTTAAAATAAGCTGGTAAAGTCCAATAAGCCCATCCAAATCTGGCTTATCGTCCAAAGTGCTTATTTCACTTTTAAGGCCAAATTGCTTAACCACAATTAAGTACAATTCAAGCTTAAGTAATTGAAGCTCAAAACAAGCTATGGAAGAGCTTATTTTGAATTCTAAACAGTATTTAAGAAAAGTGCTTATTGAGAGCTTATTATAGCTTATTTCAACCACATGAAAGCATTTAAAACATTAAAGTAAAAGAGACAATGCAATAAGGTAAATTGAATTTCATTAATAATTAAAAACTATTACAAAGCTTAAAATTAAGATAGAAAATAAGCACTATTAAGCTAATACACGACTGAAAAATAAGACTCTCAATAAAAAACTTCTATATAGCTTGGTGAAGAGGCCACTATTTATAGGGGATCCAGGGAGCTTCTAGGGTTTCTATCATTAAATCCCAGCCCTTAAATTAAGTATGTCGACATCCTTCTTCAATCTATGCCCTTGGATCAAGTGCCTCATAGCTTCAACCAATAGGATGCTAGATAATTGCCACGGTGGACTTTAAATGAGCTCATCTTCTGCTTAGTCAGCCTTCTAGAAGGGATAATCGAACTTAAGTGAGGTGGGTAATTCCTGGAAGGTAAGGGTAAAAGGGAAGAAGACGATGAACAGTAATACGCTCCTTTTTTTTATAGTTTGACCCGGGTTATAATTAGATTTGACTTCAGGTTATAAGGGTTGGGTTGGATCCGGGTTTAATCTTTTTGGACTAGGCTTTGGTTTTAAGGAAAGGGTGGACTGGATTTATTTTTTTGGTTATTTGTTTTAAAGATTTAACAAAAGTTAGTAAGGACTAACTTTGTAAAACCTTTAGGGACTGATGCTGAATTTTTTTTTCGACTTTTGATGAAAATGATTTATCATTAAGGATTTGGTTTTGAGATTTTGGGTTTATGGCTGATAGAAAATATAGAATCACATCCCCGACCTCGGCTTTTCTCACTCTTTCCATTCTCCTGCTCGTTTTCGTCCGTTTTGTCTCTCATTTTTGTCATTTTCTTATATCCTTTACCTGCACATACACAAACACAAAAACATGCATATATTTGGCATTTATGATAAGTTTTTGGTCTTTTAAGTCCGTTTTTGATAAAGAAAAGGTATTTGATTTAACACATACCTATATTCCATATATTTAGAATGATATGTATATTCTAGAAGATTTATAGTTATCTTGTAAATAGTTCATAAGGAGTCTTGTTGTGAGGCTTGACTACTAATACCCTGTTGTGCACATAGCAAGCAGTATTAACTGCTTCAGCCCAAAATGTAGTAGGTAACTTAGAGTCAGCTAACATGGTTCTAGCAGCCTCAATCAGTGTCCTATTTCTCCTTTTAGCAACACCATTCTACTAAGGAGTTCTAGCTACACTAAATTCTCTCTTAATACCTTTCAGTTCACAAAAATCATTCATAACTCTATTCTTGAACTCTGTTCCATTGTCACACCTAATTATCTTTACTTTCTTATCAACTAGGTTTTCTATCTCAGTAATGAACTTCTTAAGAATGTTACTCGTCTCATCCTTAGTTGCTAAAAAGAAAACCCAAGTAAACCTGCTATAATCAACAGTGACAACAAGACAATATTTTTTATTCATCAAGCTACTCAAAAAAGTTGGACCAAACAAGTCCATATGTAACATGAATAAAGGCTGAGTAATAGAGTTCTGAATCTTGGTCTTACAAGAGGCTTTGTGTTGCTTACCCTTAAGACAAGCAACACATGATTGGTCATTTTCAAAACATTTTAAAGGTAAACCTCTCACAGGATTATCCTTAACAATTTTATTAATGGTTTTAAAATTTACATGACCCAGCCTCCTATGCCATAGCATTGATTCATCCAATGTGGCCTTTGCTACAAGACAAGTTAAACTCTCTTTAGAAACAATATTCCTTATATCAATACTGTACATGTTGTTCTTTCTAGGAACTTTAAGTAAAACCTGACTCTCATCAGTTAACTTAAAGTTAGGAGACAGAAGAAAACATTCAGTGTCAGTAAACAGAACACTGTTCTTTTTGTTACACATTTGTGAGACACTAAAAAGGTTAAACTTTAACTCTTGGACAAAGTACACATCTTCAAAATCAAGCTTACCAGTCTTAATAGTTCCTTTACTAGTAATTCTTCCTCCTCTGGCTCCTCTTCTAAAGGCAACATACCCTCCATCAAATTCCTTGAAATCTGAGAGATAGGACGTGTTCCCAGTCATGTGCCTTGAACATCCACTATCAAAATAGCCCGGATCTTCTTTTTCTTGTTGTGGATGATCCTGCACATAAAAATAAGGTAATTAGTTTCCTTTGGGAACCCAAGCCATTATTGACATGGATCTGCCTCGTGCATCAATATAATTATGCCTCTTCAATGTGATTGATGCACTATCAAGTTTGGTAGGTCTCCAAACCCAACATGCTGAGACCTTAACAACATTATTCCTATTTGCCCTAACAGCATTTACTACTGCTGAATTTGGCCTAGCAGTATTAACTACTGGCCTAGCAGTATTAACTTTTTGATCAAAATTTTTGTTAGTTAATGCTGTTTTGTGTTGACAGGGCCTCTTTACAGTTGATTGTGCTGATTTAGAAAAGTGTGACATTGGTCTAGCACTATAAACTATAGTTTTGGGATGAGTAGTATTAACAGGCCTAACAGTATTAAGTGGTCTTAGGCTAGTTTTCATTAAAAATGCTCTTGGAGCCTTGTTTCTGTAAGCATTAGGTTGAGCCTTATTAGCATAATAATTGTAATTCACCCTGGTATAACTATTCCCAGATACCCTTGCATTCCTAGATACCATCATTTCCCTTTGATGGTAATTACAGTCAGCCTGCACATGGTCAAAACTTCCACAGACAAAACAGGCTTTATGTACATAACAAAATCACTTCCTAGTTGTTGGGACTTCTGATTATTCCAGTTTCTTTTGTTTCCCCTAGGGCTTTATGAATTGTACATCTCAGCATATTTAACTATTTTTTCTTGTTGTTTAGTTCTAACAACATCTACCTTAGCAATATTAGAAAAAGCAGTTTTCTTCTCTAACTTATCCTCTGAGACCATCTCCTTAACAAATGGGGTATCAGAAGATTCACTAACACTCTTACTAGAACATGATTCAAAGCATTCAATCTCAGGTTCTTTTCTTTCAATCTCAGGCTCTTTGAGCTCCTCTAAACTAGTATTCGACAAATCAAGTTTTGGGGGTGAAAATAATCCTGTATAGGGAGGTGGAACAACATTATATCCCACACCTTTCTTGAGTTTGTTAATAACCTGACTCTGTATGATCTTTTCTACACTCTTAGAGGACTGTCCAAATCTCTCTATATCAACCTGAATTTTTTCTTTTTCTAGTTTAAGCTTTTCTAACTCATGTTTAAGCACACTTATTTTTGAGTCTTTGTATGAGATATCTCTTTTTAAAACAGCAATATCCTCAGTAAAGATAGTCTCATTCTTTTTGTAAAAGACTAGTTGCTCTTCTACAACAGCTAACCCTCTTTTATAATTAGCTAAATTGAATTCAGATTGGTTAAACTTTATTCTTAAATCATCATACTTCTTTTTAAGAGTTTCATAGCTTTTTAGACAAGTTTTTGAACAAGTTGTTTTAGTGTATACCACAAAATCTAAAAGAGCCATTAGAGCCATGTTTGTAGGGGCTTCCTCTTCTACCATAAAGCTCCAGTCAAAACCAAGCCCATCAATAGCCACCATAGCTTTGGAAGAAGTTCCTTCCACATTTACAGTCTTTCTGGTGCTCTTTTGGTTCCTGGATCCTTTGCTTTCTTGAGTCCTGCTTCTGCTATCTTGGTTCCTAGGCCCTCTGCACTCCCTTGCAAAGTGTCTCAACTTATGACAGTTGTAACACTCTACCTTAGACTTGTCATATCCAGCTGTGTCACTGCCATTGATAGTGATCTTCTTACCAGTCTTTTGGAAAAACCTCCTTGCCCTCATGCTCAATATTGCTAACTGCCACTTCAAATCCATTTCTTCTAAGTCATCTTCATGGATTTGTTCAAGGTCTTCATGTACAAGCTGAGACCCATTTGATTGATTTGCCAAGAATGCATACTGTTGGGAATTAAAGCTTCCAAGGTGTTAATGCTCCTCATGTGATTAAGAATGCTCAGGTATTACAAGGAAAATGCTCTAAGTCATTACTGCTGCTGGTTATAGAGTTACTGCTGCTTATGAAGGTTAAGACTGCTATTGTATATTATAACTGCTGAGAACTTCAAGGAAATATACACTAAGTAGTTAATGCTGCTAGAAGAAAACTTAGGGGGTGCTGCTAGTACTAAGTTACAACTGGTGAAGACTTAATGCTGCCAGAGTACAAAGTTAGTACTACTAAGTGTTTTTTAGTGCAGCTGGAGTATTAGAGTCGGTTTGATTTGTATAGAATGTTTAGATAAGTATAAAAAAGATTCTTTAAATATTTATTTTGTATAGAAAGTAATTGTAAGCCGACTAGGACTTTTTAGTCTATAAATGGAGGTCCTAGGGCATTGAGTTAGATATGTATTATTCATAGCTTCAAGGTTGTAAAACCCTAATACTAAGAGAGTATTCGTATTAATAATATTGAAGTTGTTGATTTGTTTATTATTGTGTTATTATTCTTCTTAATACTATTGTTTAGATTCCGCATAAACCTTAGTAAATTCAACACATTTTCTATAATAGTTGTGTTAGTTTACATAGCATAACTAAACCTTTACAAGCTAAAGGAATTCGATCAAGTATATAACTGGGATCAACAAGTGGTATCAGAGCTTGTGATCTAGAAGCTGTGATCAAGAAGAACCTGTTTAAACTCGAGATTGTTTAGATCTTACTGAAGACATGGATTCAGACTCGGCACATATGGTTACTGCATCAAAGGTTCCAATGCTCAAGGGTAATGAATATGAGATCTAGAGAATGAGAATTGAGCAGTACATTCAGATGATTGATTTCCAACTCTGGGATATCATTGAGAATGGAAACGAAAAACCAAAAACAACAACATCTATAGAAGGTGTTACTACTGTTGTGCCTCTTACAACTGCTGAGGAAAAAGCTCAAAGAAGACTTGAAGTTAAGGCAAGAAGTATGTTGATGATGGCAATTCCTA
Source organism: Artemisia tridentata subsp. tridentata (assembly GCA_021014915.2). Classification (NCBI taxonomy): domain Eukaryota; kingdom Viridiplantae; phylum Streptophyta; class Magnoliopsida; order Asterales; family Asteraceae; genus Artemisia; species Artemisia tridentata. The sequence continues at coordinate 419,887,953 of CP139509.1, forward strand.
ATGAGCATCAGTTGAAGTTCAACTCCCTTAAAGATGCTAAGTCTCTAATGGAAGCTATTGAAAAGAGGTTTGGAGGTAATGCTGCTACTAAGAAGACAAAGAAAAATCTTTTGAAACAGCAATATGAAAACTTTTCTGCTCAAGGTTCTGAGATGCTAGATCAAACCTTTAACCGACTTCAAAAACTTATAAGTCAATTAGAGATGTTGGGTGAAGTGATCTCTCAGGAAGATATAAATCAAAAGTTTTTGAGAAGCCTGTCCTCTGAATGGAGCACACATGTTGTTGTGTGGAGAAACAAGGATGATTTAGACAGATTATACATGAGGACTTAGAACAGATTCATCCAGATGATCTTGAAGAGATGGATCTGAAGTGGCAGATGGCTATGTTAACAATGAGGGCAAGGAGATTCTTGAAGAATACTGGAAGACAGCTCAAGGTCAATGGGAAAGACAACATGGGGTTTGATAAGTCCAAGGTTGAATGCTACAACTGTCACAGAAAGGGACACTTTGCTAGGGAATGCAGGGCACCAAGGAGCCAAGACTAAAAGAATGGAGAAAGCTCAAGAAAAACTTTGCCTGTGGAAGCAACTAATTCCATAGCTTTGGTGTCTTGTGATGGTCTAGGTGGATATGATTGGAGTGACCTAGCTACAGAAGGACCAAACTTTGCACTCATGGTTTATTCATCTTCCTCTTCAAGCTCTGACTTTGAGGTATCTTATGAATCTGGTTGTTCTTATAAATCTTGCTTAGATACTGTTGAGTCACTTAAAGCTAAAAATAATCAACTAATAGAAGATTTAAGAAAGTCTGAGTTGCTATGTTTAAGTTATAAAGTAGGTCAAGAGTCTGTAGAGAAAAGACTAAAATTCTTTAAAACAAATGAAAGTGAGTTAGTAGAAAAGATTAATGTTTTAAAAAGTGAGATTTATGTAAGAGATGAGCTTATCACAGAACTTAGAAGAAGAATTGATGTAGCTCAGAAAGAAAAAGATATAGCTCAACAGGAAAAAGATAACTTTCAATGTAAAGTAAATAGGCTTGAACATGCATCTGAAGGAGTAAACAAGATAATAGAGCGCCAACTTATGAGGAAAGGTAGTGGTATAGGCTATAATGAAGTTCCGACTCCCATTACAGGGAAATTTGCGCCTCCTATGAAAGAATTGTCTTCTTTAGTTAAGTCTGCTAATCAGTCTTTAGGTGAGAGTAGTAATGCTAAGTCTAATGAGGAAAAGTCTACAATTGATAGGAAGTATTCTGATGCACGAATTATTGAAGATTGGGAGTTAGATGATGAGGATAAGGTTGAGTCTATACCTAAGGTTGAAAGAAAAACAGTTAAGCCTAGTGTAGAAAAGATAAAGTTTGTTAAACCTGACTTTGATAGTAAGTTGACTAGGAAAATTGTTGAACAAGTTGAGCAACCTAGGAATAACACACACAGTCCTAGAGGGAATTAGAGAAATTGGAATAACATGATATCTCAAAGACTAGGAAGTGATTGGAAAATGTTCAATAAAGCTTGTTATTATTGTGGTAGTTTTGAACACTTGCAACATGACTGTCATAACTATCAAAAACTTGTTTGGAACTATGCTAGGAGGGTAAATCACCAAAGTTTTTCTAAAAATACTCACCCAAATGCTAAGAGAAATATAGTTCCAAGAGCAGTGTTAATGAAATCTGGGTATGTATCAGTTAATACTGCCAAGCAAAATGTTTCTAAAACAGTGAATGGCGCTAAATCAAGGTTACAGTTTTCAAAATTAGCACATTCATCTTTAAAAAGACCCATTCAAAGAAATACAATATTTAGTGCTGCTAGGGCAAAAACAGTAGTTAATACTGCTAAGCCAAAAGTAGTAACTAATACTGTTTGTGGGGATCATTTTTATGCTGTTAAGGCCTCATCATGTTGGGTTTGGAAACCAAAAATAAAAGTTTTAGACCATGTTTCCAAACATGATAGTGCATCAATTGTCCTAAAGAAATTTGATTATATTGATGCACAAGGCAGATCCAAGTCAGTAATGGCTTGGGTCCCCAAGAGAAACTGATTTTCTTACTTTATGTGCAGGGCAATCCACAAGTGGAGTTACAAGATCAAGGAGTTATTGACAGTGGATGCTCAAGGCACATGACTGGAAACATGTCCTATCTTACAGATTTTGAGCCAATTGATGAAGGATATGTTGCCTTTGGAAGTAACCCCAAATGAGGGAAAATCACAGGGAAAGGTACAATCAAAACTGGTAAATTAGATTTTGAGAATGTGTACTTTGTAAAAGAGCTTAAGTTTAACCTCTTTAGTGTCTCACAAATGTGTGACAAAAAGAACAGTGTTCTTTCCCAAAGGAGGTTTGACTTGTCTCTTTGCAAAGGCTACATCTGATGAATCTAAGCTTTGGCATAGAAGGCTTGGACACTTAAATTTCAAAACAATGAATAAATTGGTTAAGGGAAATCTTGTAAGAGGTTTACCTTCAAAAGTTTTTGAAATTGATGAAACCTGTATTGCTTGTCAGAAGGGAAAGCAACATAGAGCCTCTTGTAAGACCAAAACAGTGAACTCTATAAGTCAGCCTTTACATATGTTGCACATGGATTTATTTGGACCAACCTTTGTAAAAAGTTTGATGAAAAAGATGTATTGCCTAGTTGTCACTGATGATTTTAGCAGGTTTACTTGGGTTCTTTTTTTTTAGAAACTAAGGATGAAAATAGTGGAATCCTTAAGTCTTTCATTTCAAGGATAGAAAACCTAGTTAATCATAAGGTTAAGGTGACAAGATGTGACAATGGAACTGAATTCAAGAATAGGGATATGAATCAGTTTTGTGAGGTGAAGGGTATTATGAGACAGTATAGTGTAGCTAGAACTCCTCAACAAAATGGTGTTGCTGAGAGGAGAAATAGGACACTAATTGAGGCTGCTAGAACAATGTTAGCTGATTCTAAGCTACCAACTACTTTTTGGGCTGAAGCAGTTAATACTGCTTGTTATGTGCAAAATAAAAGTTTAGTAGTTAAGCCTCATAACAAGACCCCTTATGAACTTTTACATGGTAGAGCACCATTGTTAAGCTTTTTAAGACCATTTGAGTGTCCTGTTACTATCCTTAATACCATAGATCACTTAGGCAAGTTTGATGGAAAGGTTGATGAAGGATTCTTTGTTGGATACTCACTGAATAGTAAAGCTTTTAGAGTGTTCAATAGTAGAACCAGGTTACTGGAAAAGAAATTGCATATTAGGTTTAGTGAGAGTACACCTAATGTTGCAGGGAGTGGACTGGCTGTTTGATATTGATGCACTAACCAAAATAATGAATTGTGAGCCAATTGTTACAGGTACATAGTCTAATGATTTTGCAAGTACAAACACAAGTGAAAGTACAGGTCAAGCTAATAAGGAGACAGGACCTGGAAAAGATTATGTCTTGCTACCTATATGGACTGCTGATCCACTTATCTCAACCAAAGTTCCAAAGAGTTCTGAAGAAGATGATCAAGTTGAAGATTCAAAAGATGATAAAGAAGATGGTGTTAAGTATTTAGGTGATAATGAAAAGCAGGATGATAAAGCTCCAACTGAATTTGGTGATCAAGTAAAGGATGATAATGTTAGCAGTTCTAATGAAGTTAATGCTGCTGGTGATGGAAACAACATTAACAGCATTACCAAAGATAAAACTGTTAATACTGCTGACAAGGATGGCATTACTGATAATGAGGATGAATATCCATTTGATCCCAACATGCCTCCTTTGGAAAATATATATGCAGATACTGATGATGAAGAAGTTGGTGCAGAGGCTAATATAAACAACATGGATGATACTATCCCTGTCAGTCCTATTCTAACTACCAGAATTCAAAAGGATCATCCTAAAGAGCAAGTAATTGGAGATATGAAAACTGCTGTTCAAACAAGAAGAATGACCAAGGATTTGAAGGAACAAGGTTTCTTTGCTAGATCACTTAAGCAGAGAAACAGTCGCAAAGATCTTCAAAATTGTTTATTTGCTTGTTTCTTTTCACAAGTAGAACCCAATAATGCACATAAAGTATTACAGGATCCAAGCTGGGTGGAGGCTATATAAGAGGAGCTTTTGATATTCAAACTACAAGAAGTTTGGACTCTGGTTGATTTGCCTAATGGAAAAAGGGCAATTGGTACTAAATGGGTTTTCAGATGTAAGAATGATGAAAGAGGTATTGTGGTGAGGAATAAAGCAAGATTAGTTGCTCAGGGATACACACAAGAAGAATGGATTGACTATGATGAAGTCTTTGCCCCAGTTGCAAGAATTGAAGCTATAAGGTTATTCTTGGCTTATGCTTCATACAAAGATTTTGTGGTATATCAGATGGATGTGAATATTGCTTTTCTATATGTGACAATTGAAAAAGAAGTATATGTCTCTCAACCACCTGGATTTGAAGACCCTAACTTTCCTGATAAGGTATACAAGGTGGAAAAAGCACTTTATGGTTTACATAAAGCTCCCAGAGCTTGGTATGACACATTGTCAACATACCTGTTGGACAATGATTTTAGTAGAGGGAAGATTGACAAGACCTTGTTTGTCAGAAGACACAAAGATGATATTCTGCTTGTTCAAGTTTATGTTGATGATATTATCTTTGGATCAACAAACAAGGTGTTATGCATTGAGTTTGAGAAATTGATGCATGAAAGGTTTCAGATGAGTTCTATGGGAGAACTCACATTCTTCCTATGGTTACAAGTCAAGCAAAAGGAGAATGGCATATTTATCAGTCAAGATAAGTATGTGGCTGAGATCTTAAAGAAGTTTGGGTATACAGATGTCAAGGCAGCAAGTACACCCATGGTCACTGACAAGCCTTTGCTCAAGGATGAAGATGGTGAAGAAGTGGATGTTCATTTGTATAGATCAATGATTGGATCATTGATGTACCTTACTTCTTCAAGACCTGACATCATGTTTGCAGTGTGTGCATGTGCTAGATACCAAGTCACACCTAAAGTTTCACATCTTCATGCTGTGAAAAGAATTTTTAGGTACTTAAAAGGTAAACCTAAATTGGGCCTTTGGTATCCAAAAGATTCACTTTTTGATTTGGTAGCATACACTGATAGTGACTATGCTGGAGCATGCTTGGATAGGAAATCTACAATAGGAGGTTGTCAATTCCTAGGGTGTAGATTGATCTCATGGCAGTGCAAGAAACAAACTATGGTTGCTAATTCCATAACAGAAGTTGAGTATGTTGTTGCTTCAAGTTGTTGTAGACAAGTGCTCTGGATTCAGAATCAATTGCTAGATTATGGGTACAATTGTATGCATACCAAAATTTTTATTGATAATAGCTATGTGCATAATTAGAAATCCTGTTTATCATTCTAAAACAAAGCATATTGTGATAAGACACCATTTTATAAGAGATTGTAATGAAAAGAAGTTAATTCAAATGGTTAAAATTCATACTGATAAAAATATTGCAGATTTGATCACAAAAGCTTTTGATGTGGGTAGATTTCAATTTTTGATTGCTAGTATTGGAATGTTAAATCTTTAAAATCTCTTATCTCTTTATGTTTTTGTAAAGTTTTGTAAGGATTAGTACTGTTATTAGGTCAATACATTGTTTCTGTTGCTAAGTATAATTGATGCTGCTAGTTATACTTAGAACTGCTAGTTTCTACTGCTAGTTGTATTTACAACTACTAAGTACAAATGATGATGTGATTATTGTGGACTGTATTATTATTCGTGGTTTGGTGTTTTTGGACTAATCTTTTAAAGGATAAGCTATGCAAGGTGTTAGAGTGCTGATAATTAAGCTTATTGGAGTGAAAACTAACTAGTGCTGCCAGGCATAAGTTAGTGTTGCTAAGCCTAACTTAATGCTGCTAGGTTTCTGCTGCAAAGTTTGAGAGTGCAGGGTATTGTTTTAAAACTTTGAACGATTAAGGGTTTATATCCTTCAGCCAATCACACAAGTGTTTTTATCCGATCAAAATCTCTCTCAAACGAAACCCTAACTTGTTTTTATCATTTAATTGCAAAGACCAGCAAAACCTTACACGATTTTTCAAAAATACACAATGTCGACTCTTTCTATTGCTGAGCAACACAACATGATTGCATTCTTACAAAAATCCAAAGAATCTGAAGGTTTTACTGAAATCATTGATTTTTTAAATGCAGGCCACATTAAGTTTGCATTAACAGTAAATCCTACTATATCTATTTCTCACATCAAACAGTTTTGGTCTACTACTAAGGTCAAAACTATTGATGGGGAAGAACAGCTTCATGCCCTTGTAGATGGGCAGAAGATATTCATTACTGAATCATCTTTTAGGGAAGTTCTTTACTTAGCAGATGCTGAAGGTATTGATTGTCTTCTAACTTCTACAATTTTTGAAAAGCTTGCGCTGTTGGGATATGAGAGGAAAAATGATTCATTAAAAAATTTCAAAGCATACTTCTCCCCACAGTGGAAATTCTTGATTCATACCATCTTGAAGTGTCTTAGTCCAAAGACAACTGGCTGGAATGAATTTAGCAGCAATATAGCATCTGTTATTATTTGCTTATCTGAAAATACAAAGTTTAATTTTTCCAAAATTATTTTTGATGGTATGGTCAAGAACTTGGATAAATCTACAAGTAAATTTTATCTATATCCAAGGTTTTTACAACTACTTATGGACAAACAGTTTTCTCAAAAGAAAATTCATTCAAAAACATATCTTGCTCTCTCTCTCACACTAAAAAGGTTTTTGCTAACATGAAGAGAGCAGGAAAAGATTTTTCAGGAAATGTAACACCATTGCCTCAAGCAATGTTGCTACAAACTCAAAATCAGGGTGAAGGTTCAGCAATCCCAGCTGATACCCATCACACACCCACAATTTTACCATCCACATCTCAACCTAAAAAGACCTATACCCGTAGGCTCACATAAAAGGGCACTCAGCTACCTCAGGCTAGTGCTGGTATGGATGCAGATGAGGCTACCAATAAGGAGTGGGAAGGTAGTTTGGAAAAGGCTGCCACTACTGCTGCTAGCTTAGATGCAGAGCAGGACAGTGGTAACATCTCTAAGACCCAATCCAAGGCAACATCTAATGGGTCAAGTTCCCATGAAACTGACTCAGGTGATGGAAACCCCAGGCGCCAAGAAACCATGGGGGCACAAGTGCTCATTCTAGGGATGAGGCTGTGTCTAATATGCCCAGTGATCCACCTCTCGGGATAGGTAACACAATCCGAAGTGGTGAGGGCAGTATGGAACTTATAAATGAATTGATGGCAACCTGTACAAAATTGTCAACAAATGTTCTTGACCTCAAGCAGCTTACATCTTCTCAAGGTGCTGAAATTACAAGGTTGAAGAGAAGAGTTAAGTGTCTAGAAGGAAGACAGAGGTCAAGAACACACAAATACAAAAGATTATACAAGATTGGTACTACTTTCAGAATTGAATCTTCTGATGAAGCTCAAAGTTTGGGGGAGGATGCTCCCAAACAGGGGAGGAATACAAGCAAAGCTTTAAGGGAGGAAACTATGGTAGAAAATGAAGTGATGATTGATGCACAGTTTGTTGATAATGAGCAGGTTGTGTATGAGGGTAATGAGTTTGTTTTTGCTGATCAGATGGGGAATGAAGTGGTTTTGGATGAAGCTGCTAAGGTTGTTGTGGAAGAGCAGGTGGATACAGTTAAAAGTACTGGTATTGAAAAGTAGGTTGAAGTGGCCAAGTTGATCGTTAATGTTGCAGATAATGATGCTGCTAATGTTGAAATTTCAGTTAGTGCTGCTAGCGAAAAAGATAGTACTGCTGAGCCTGAAGTTAGTGCTGCTGCTACAACTAATGACGTTAGTGCTGCTACTACAATTGATGAAGAATTAACTATAGCTCAAGCACTTACAAAGTTAAAGAGCACAAGACCTAAGGCAAAAGGAGTTGTGATTAAAGAGCCAACACCAGCATCAACAATAAAACCAACAACTACTTCAACTGATAAAGGTAAAGGTATCCTGATTGAAGAACCTAAGAACAAATTCTTATCACTAAAACAACAACAACAACAACAACAACTCATAGAAGATGAAGAACTTGCAAGACAGTTGCAAGCTGAGCTTATTGATGAAGAAGAAGAGGCAAGAAGAGAGCAAGCTCAGAAAGCAGAAGAAGCAAGTCTTGCACTAATAAACTCATGGGATGACATACAAGCAAAATGTGAAGCAGATCACATGTTAGTGTTACACCCGTACCCGGTAAGGTACTATATATGTAAATAATAGGTTATGTAGACATAAGTTATGTGGTATAGATTTAGTAATAACTAAGTGTGTGGCCAAAATAAGTAAGATGAGACTTAGAAGGACTAACTTTGCCAATTGACCAAACCTATTTTTACACATGGATAAATATCTAGCTAGTGGAAAAGTCTGGAATTATCTTTGGAGTTGTTGTGAGTGTCGACATTTAGCAAGGAGAAAAGAGAGGGAAGGCTTCAAGTGATCATATAGCTCATTTGAGTATCAAGAAGTGATCAAGAATCACTAGAGATACCTTAATTGTTATCTCTTCAACAAGTAAGTGGTTTTCCCCAATTGTGAAAATTAGGGTTCATATGGTGGGTTTTGGGTATTATGGATAAAGATGGTGAATTAATGATCTCCTTAGTTAATTGGTTACTAATTGAAGTTAATCTTGTGATAGGAAGTATTTGTAGAGCCCAATCAAAGCCAAGTAGGAAGCTAGTAGGATTTGAGGTAAGTATATGAGTATAACTTGTTTAATGATTATTGTGTAATGTTTTGATGTGGTAATGTATCTTGTATAGAGCTTGTGAATTAATGAATTGATAGCTTGGATCCAATGCTAGATATGTTAATGCTATATATATTACTTGCTTGATCAAGGTGAGTAATAATCCTATCTTATGCTCCTTGTTAATGATATGATTGGTGTTAATCACTAATCCTATGTAAATGTGATGATAGTTATATCTTATATACTTACTAAGCGTTTTCGCTTACGGTTTAGATGATGATGATTTTGTAGGTACAAGTGGAGGATGCAAGGGTAAGGACTTAGCATAGCTAGTAGTTGTGGAAGGAAAGGTAGGGTAGTGTAGAAGGTAACTAGAAGACCGTACTCTTTTGGACCAAGCGTATTGAAGTTGGAAGCCCCCGACGTGTCATTTCGTGTCTTGGGTATATTTTGACCTATATGGTCTTTTTGTTATGAAATGGTCTTGTGGTCATATATGGTCCATGTTCATGTTTAGGTTATGGGTCAAATTTATGTAAATGTCATGGAGTCTCTATGGTATGTGGTTATGATGGTAATTAGGAGGGTGTTTGGCAATTAGTCAATCTCACCCATTTTGGGAAGCTACGGGTCAAGACCTTGTACTAACAACTTTTCAATATATTAGAAATGTCAACTAATGTATGCTTTCAAATGGATATGTTGTGGATAGGTGTATTGGGTAAAAGTGTGTAGTTGAAATGGGTTCTTAAGGGGGTGTTTGGAATAAGCGGGTTTCCACCCGTTTTGGTATATGAACGGGAAATGGGTGTATGGGTCAAGTTTGGTATGATAAGTTATGTATGTTGGATAAGTATGGTGGGTAAATGAAGTGTTTTGAGTGACTTTGAGTGTAAATGGGTTGAAATGTGTTTTTATGCATAACCCGTCCAATTTTAAAGTACTATTTCGGGTGGTCAAATGGGAGATATTTTTGTATGAAAATGATCGTATGGACATATTAAAGAAATCTGGAAAGTTTGGTTAAGTTTCTAGTCCGGGAGGTCGGAGTTTCAGCCGGGGATTTTGAAAATGCAAAATCTGGACAGAACCTCCCATCCGATCGGATGGCTGGCGATCCGATCGGATGGAGGTCGCTGACAATTTTTCGGTAATCTTTGAAAAATCATATCTTTTGATCCGTAAGTCGTCACGGGTCGTGCCACCCATCGTTTTGAAGGTAATTGAGTCTAGTTTCATTTAAAAATAGTATCAAGGTCTAAAAATGTATTGATTTTTTTCAAATTGCAAAAGTGTAACAGTATGTCAGTTTCTGGGTGTATAATTTGCAAAAAATTTTCACGTTTTTAGTACTTTTTGGTCACGGGGCGTTACCACTTGGTATCAGTGCTTCGGTCTAAGAGATTTAGGATTTCTCTTTAGGATTTCCTAGACTTAGGCCTTGTTTAGGTGTGTTTAGAATTAGTATTTGTTATTTGTGTATTGTTTGGATGATTTTGAAGACACGTATGTTAAATATTTTTATGACTACGCCTGGCCACCGTAGTGATAAAAATATGGAACATATGTGAAGTTGGAATCGTTTAGATCATACACGGGTGACAAACTAGGGTGTTGGTGTAAGATCGAAATGTCATTCATGCATCGGCTAGGTATATAATTGTGCTTGATATTGTGAATTGTCAATTTTCAGTAAGAAGAAATGGAAACCCCTCGCCAAAAAAAAGTCGCAAAATCTACGGCTTCCAAACATACCGAGTCTTCAGCAAGTGGTGCGGGTAACAATGATAAAGGCAAAGAAAGTTCCTCTTCTTCTAGTTTCGGGGGACCTAGCTTTAGGGGTTTCTCCGAAGAGGAGATGAAAGCCTTGGACACAATGTTGGCAAAAAGGGTGGGTAAAACTATTAAGCAAGCAATGCCCTTTTATGTTAATCAAACAACGCAAAATCTTAGAGGACTAATGAAGGAAGAGTTTAAGGAATTCAAGAAAGAATGTGGTATAGCAAAAGAACCTAGGAGTGACAAAGCTACCTACCGGGACTTCACGGCTTGTGATGTACCACGGTTTACCGGTGTCCTTGACCCGATTGTTAGTAATAGGTGGGTTACGGCTGTGGAGGGTGCTTTCCGTACTAGTGGATGTGAGGAAAGGAAGAAGGTTATCTATGCTACTAACTTTCTTCATGATAGTGCTAAGACTTGGTGGGAAGGGAAGGTGTGTGAGAAGGGGGAACCTTGGGTGGAAACATGTACTTGGAAGGAATTTAAGGAGTTGTTTAGTGCCGAATATGCTCCGGCTGAGGAGATTGACAAGATCCGTGAGAAATTTCAATCTCTCACTCAAACCAATGAGACCGTGAACGAGTTGTGGAGGAGGTTCAATGATATGGTTCCGTATTGTCCCGAATACCATGGCAATGAGAAGCTTAAGGTCGACAAATTTCAAAGAATGCTCAAGGATGATATTCGTAATGTGATCTCTCCGTTCAAATGTACTACTTTAGAAGATCTTCTGAGTAGAGCTCGTGTGAGAGAAGCGGACTTGCTAAGGAGAAAGGAGAAAGAGGCTAAGGAACCAAAGAGGAAGCAAGAGTTTGGAGATAGAGATGGGAAGAAAACCAAGTTTGATCATGGCAAGGAAGATGTGGAGACCAAGACTAAGGTGGCTTGTCCGGAATGTAATAAGTTTCATGTTGGGGAGTGTAGGCGTAATACGCCAGGTTGTTACAAGTGTGGAGCTCTTGACCATAAAAGTAAAGATTGCCCCAAACCAATGATAGTGTGCTACGGGTGTAATGAAATAGGGCATAGGTTGAGGGATTGCCCAAAAACAAAAGCAATTGAAGCAAGGCCTTTGAGGACTGTCAAAGAAGAAAATGTTGAAATTCCAAAACCAATGGCTCGAGTTTATCAAATGAGTGCCGAAGAAGCTAGGTCGGAGTCCAATGTTATTTCAGGTATTATTCTCGTTAATTCCGTAACCGCTCGAGTTTTGCATGATTCAAGTGCTAGTGTGTTCTTTGTAGCCTATAACTTTACCAAGCAACTAACCACCCCACTAGCTAAATTTCCGATACCCCTAGAAGTTGAATAGCCGATAGTAAGATTGTAGATGTATCCAATGTATATCGAAGGGTAGGGATAAGGATCGATGATAATGCCCTTAGAGTTGAATTGAATCCTATGATACTAGGAGAGTTTGATATTGTCATTGGAATGGATTGGCTTGACAAATATAATGTAGCCATCCTTTGTAGCCATAAGATCATTCGGGTGTAAATCCTAGCGGTAGTGAGATGATTAGTTATGGTGATAAAAGGAAGGGTGAATTGGAGTTATGTTCAACGATAAAGGCTAGGAGATATTATCACGTGGTTGTTATACCTTTATGGCTCACGTAATAGATACGAGCCTTGAAAAGAAAAACATTGACGATGTCCGGATGTAAGTGAATTTTGGGACGATCATTTGCCTCTAGTTAAAGTTGCCTATAATAATACCTATCACGCAAGTATAGATATGCCACCCTATGAAATACTTTATGGTAGGAGGTGTAGGACACCCATGTGTTGGGAAGAAGTCGGAAGACGGGAATTGGCAAGCATGGACATAGTATTGGCAACAACGGAGAAGATTGAAACGATTCGTGCAAGACTTAAGGCGGCACAAGATAGGTGGAAAAGCTATGCCAATAACCGAAGAAGACCAATCGAATTTGAGGTAGGTGATTTGGTTATGTTAAAGGTTTCCCCGTGGAAAGGCGTTAGTTTTTAGATTCAAAAACAAAGGGAAACTTAGTCCTCGATTTATAGGACCACTCAAGATCTTGAAACGAGTAGGCGAGGTAGCATACGTGTTGGAATTGCCCGAGGAAATGAGAAGTATTCACAATACCTTTCATGTGTCATACTAAGGAAGTGTTTGACGGACGAAACAAGTGTGGTTATTTTAAACGATATCGAAATTGATCCGGAGTTGCTTTCTCAAGAGGATGAACCGGAGGCTATATTAGGAAGAAGGGTGAGTCAACTAAGGAAATAGGGAGATCCGTTAGTACAAGTTCAATGAAAGCATAGGAAAGGCTCAAGTATTAGGTGGGAGACGAAAGAGAAGATGAGGAATAAGTATCCTCATCTTTTCCACGAGTAGATTTCGAGGACGAAATCCTGTCCAAGGGGGAGAGAATTGTTACACCCGTACCCGGTAAGGTACTATATATGTAAATAATAGGTTATGTAGACATAAGTTATGTGTTATAGATTTAGTAATAACTAAGTGTGTGGCCAAAATAAGTAAGATGAGACTTAGAAGGACTAACTTTGCCAATTGACCAAACCTATTTTTACACATGGATAAATATCTAGCTAGTGGAAAAGTCTGGAATTATCTTTGGAGTTCTAGTGAGTGTTGACATTTAGCAAGGAGAAAAGAGAGGAAAAGCTTCAAGTGATCATCTAGCTCATTTGAGTATCAAGAAGTGATCAAGAATCACAAGAGATACCTTAATTGTTATCTCTTCAACAAGTAAGTGGTTTTCCCCAATTGTGAAAATTAGGGTTCATATGGTGGGTTTTGGGTATTATGGATAAAGATGGTGAATTAATGATCTCCTTAGTTAATTGGTTACAAATTGAAGTTAATCTTGTGATAGGAAGTATTTGTAGAGCCCAATCAAAGCCAAGTAGGAAGCTAGTAGGATTTGAGGTAAGTATATGAGTATAACTTGTTTAATGATTATTGTGTAATGTTTTGATGTGGTAATGTATCTTGTATGGAGCTTGTGAATGAATGAATTTATAGCTTGGATCCAATGCTAGATATGTTAATGCTATATATATTACTTGCTTGATCAAGGTGAGTAATAATCCTATCTTATGCTCCTTGTTAATGATATGATTGGTGTTAATCACTAATCCTATGTAAATGTGATGATAGTTATATCTTATATACTTACTAAGCATTTTCGCTTACGGTTTAGATAATGATGATTTTGTAGGTACAAGTGGAGGAAGCAAGGTGATGAACTCAAATAAGTACATTTTATTACCATCATTTATCCTATGTATTTGACTTGTTTTATTATATTATATATGAGAATTGATACTTAATTGCTTACTTTTGTAATTCTCAGGTAAAAACAAGCATTTGGTGAAACTAAGCGATTTTCGACTAAAAATGAAGCAAAACAAGCAAGATTGGAAAAGTCTACTGAATTGAAGAGATTAAGGACCATTGCCTGACTTTGAAGAATGCGCCGCATGGATTTATCCCATTGCCTGACTTTGAAGAATGCGCCGCATGGATTTATCCCATGCGCCGCATATGAAACCTTGGTCAACGAGAAGAACCAACTTGTTTTACTCCAGATGCGCCGCATGAAGCTCCTGATATGCGGCGTATCAATCTCAAGACTTCACCAGATATCCAAGATATTGAAGAATATTCGCAAATATTATAATCCTGGACCCCACGCGAAGTTACCTTGATACGCCGCATCGGACCAATCCGATGCGCCGTATCGGCCATATACAATCCTTACCAAGAATTCAAGAGATCAAGTGAAGATTAGAAGCTTAATGAAGAAGTCAAGATTACAAGTCGATACTTGAAGATGCTTTCGTATTTTGGCCATAAAATCTTCATCCGGACTCCGTTTTAGGTGATTCAAGCGGCCACGGAAAGAGAAAAAGGAGATCTACCTGTATCTGAAGGAGATGCGGCGCATCTGGTCCTTAGATGCGCCGTATTGGGAGATGAGGCGCATCTGGTATTTAGATGCGTCGTATTGGGTCAGTTTCAGACTTGGAGGCTACGTTTACTTATAGATGCGGCGCATCTAACTCTATAGATGCGCCGTATCGACCCAGATTTCAGAATCTATAAATACCGAACTCATTAACGAATTTGGACATCTTTGGGAACCTTTAGGGTCATTCCCAGACGATCACAACACCTCCAAACAGCAGAAGATTACCCTAGAAGACCTAATTATCCTTGAAGAGTATCTCTAATCATTGTAACGTATTAATTATGCTTAATACTCTATTCATTATGATTATGTTTATGTACTTTGTTACAAAGATTATGGGTTAATACCCTTATGTGTTAGCCATGTTTATGATTATTTGATATTTTGATATGTTTCTAATTCGATTGGTTGCTAAGTCTTTGTTTTAATTATTTATGTTAGTAGTTTGTTTTATTGTAATAGTAAGCTTTAATTCATCAGGATTGGTGGCTTGTGTAATGTGACAACGGAAAGATTGCACTCCCTTTAATATTGCTTTCCCATCAATTAAAGTTTATATGTTGATGTCTTTGGTTACTACTTATTAGTGCATTGATAACCTCTGTGTTTATTAGTGGCCTGCGCATTTGACTACGGAAGAGAATGTGGCTCCCACGGTTATAGCTAACCTGATCAGTTAAATATAACTTTTAGACATAAGTAATCATTAAGGGATTTCTCGCCGATAAGATTAGAGCCAACGAGAAAGTATTAATTACATACACTTCATATAAAACTAGCAATAAAACAAGTGACAAGCTATTTAAACATAAACACAATTATTAAGCAGCTTTATGCGGATTCCAATTAGAATGGAATCTAGACTCTAGGTATACAAGAGGTAGGATGGACCGCGCCTAGTCTTGAGCACCAATCACTGCAGGTCTTAGAACTTATCAAAACTTAATCATATATGAAACTTGGCTAACACACTCTTCTTATCTTTGGTATTTTCTATTGTTTGTTTATCTTAGTTTAGTTAGAATAAAACCAAACTCGTGCCAGTCTCTCAGGCTGAACCCCCCTTTGCGTTAGTTTAGGAGAGTCGAATACCTCTAGAATTAGTATATTAGAAATCTCACTCTTAGTGATCGACACCCTACTTACCAACTAGGCTACATTGATCGGGTACACTGCCCGTTAGTGTTGTTATAGGTTAAGTCGGCAAAATATAAATGTAAAACTTGATAAGTAATAATCACCTATACAACGACACATCAAGTTTTTGGCGCCGTTGCCGGGGAGTGAATTTATCTATTTGCTAGTTTTATTGGTATTTTTCTGTTTTTAGTTTATTTTTGTGTGTTTGGTTTGTTTGTTTTATCGTTTGTTTGTTGTCTGTGTGTCTGTCTCAGAAGGGAGATACGGCGTATTCTTGTCTGTGAATACGGCGCATCTATCTGTTTCAA
Source organism: Artemisia tridentata subsp. tridentata (assembly GCA_021014915.2). NCBI lineage: Eukaryota > Viridiplantae > Streptophyta > Magnoliopsida > Asterales > Asteraceae > Artemisia > Artemisia tridentata. The sequence continues at coordinate 419,903,939 of CP139509.1, forward strand.
TACGGCGTATTCTTGTCTGTGAATACGGCGTATTGACGCTCTGTGGGCAAAAAATTTTTTTTTAGTTTGTGTGATTTTTAATTTTAAAATAAAAAAAAAAAAAAAAAAAAAAAAAAAAAAAAAAAGAAAAAAAAAAGAGGAGATTGCAGGAAGCTAATACGGCGTATCCATTGTCTGTTGGATACGGCGTATTAACTTGTGCCGTATACGGCGTATCCATTGTCTGTTGGATACGGCGTATCCATCTTCTGTGACCTAAAAATATTTTTCGTTTTTTATTTTTTGTGTTTATTTAATTTTTATTAGTTTAGTTTTTATTTTTGTTTCATCTACTGCTGTTCTTGGTTGTTTATCTTTCAGGTAATAATAAAGATGGACAATCCAGACATTACTATGGAAGAATATATGAGACTTGAAGAGGAAAGAGCCTTGAGCAATAATGGGATCTACGATTGGGAAAGAGCAAGATATGGTGCACAAGTCATCGAGGATAAGGAACTCACGATGGAAGAATACTTGTTATTAAAGCAGGAAAAGTCAGGGAAAGAAAGAAACAAATTGCCATTTCGACACACTTGGACTTTATCAAATGATGATGATGAAGAATCATACGATTTTGGTGCAATTAGGTTTCCGGCAATAGTTATTGATGATGTTATTTCTCCGGAAGTTGCCCAAGATGAAGAAGAGTCACAAGTGTTTGATTTGAATGAAAATCCGGCAATTGTTTACAAAGAAGCTTATTCATCCGAAACTGCTTATGATGTAAATGAAGATGAATATGGGACAATGGTGTATAATGCTATTACTAGTGATTTTCCACCCGAGGTGGAAGATATATTCTCATCATATCAAAAACACCATGATAATATTCCCTCGGATGAAGATAATGAGTATTCGGGTATTGAAAAGTTTGATGCTATTGTGTACGATAACATACCGCAATTACCACAACACACGGAAGTATTTAGGTGTGGAGCAGATTAACCAGATTTTGACTCGACGAGGGATTTTAAAGAAATCTGGGATTACTTATTTAAGGATGAAATTCGGGACGATGCTGAAATTGCAAGACCACTAGTTGAAGATGGAGATTCACAAGATGAATTGGAGTCACTTACAACACAAAGTGGTACAAATTTATTAAATACTATTGATCCCGTTACTAATAATCTTGCTAGTTTTCCTAAACAGGTTGCAAAACAAAAGGATAATGAGGTGGAGTATATTACACTACCTATTGAAGCACCTGTGATCAACCCGTATTTGGTGGAGCTCGAAGAAGAGTTTGGTGATGAGCTCTTAAACATTGCTATGATTGATGAAGATGATGATTTCGACCCTATGAAGGTTATAGAGGAACTCGAACTTTTACTTGCTAAAGACCCTTTCTCATCTTCTATGGAAGTCAAGGGACGCCTTACTACCGAAGAGAATAACCAAGAAGAAAGGAGACTCATTTTTCCTCAACACACTACTCTTTCTGAAGGAATGGTCAAGTCATCCAATTTATCAACCAAACCGGGTAAGAGTAGGAAAGATGTACATATATTGCCAAGGTATGATTTTTATTTATTTCTTCCATCTTTACTAGCAAATTTACACTCTTTTCGTGTTTATTGCTACTATCACCCGCACTTGATTCCAAGTGGGGGGAACAACACCCTATTACACAGTAAATAAGGGTAGAGTCAGGCTCGTGACTCGAACAAAAACAAGCGCTTCGTGTGAGGCAACCCATGCTTGTCTTTTATTTTCTTTTTAGTTTATTTTACTTTCTTGTGTTTATTTTTATTTGTTTTTTTCTGCATGACTGCTGTCGCTGTATTCTGCTGATACAAACGATACGGCGCATCTGTATTCTAGATGCGGCGTATGGCATTTTAATTTTATACACAGCGCATTTAATAATTCGAGTACGGCGCATCTATAGATACAACCTATTCCGTTTTTAATCAGAAAAATTTTAAACCATAACCGACATACGACGCATCTGCCTTAGCAGATACGGCGTATCTAATTATTTATTAAAAACAGTCTTCGAATTAATAAAATAAGAAGCGACGCATTAATTTCTATCGATACGGCGTATTATCCCATTGCATGCAGTTTAATATTTCCTACAGGTTGTTGATGCGGTGTATCCAATATTCCATGGATGCGGCGCATCGACACTCTGACCTGTAATTTGTTTATTTATTTTATTTTTCTAACCAATGATTAACAAGATGTTCTCGAGTCTATTTTTCTGTGGTCTCTATATTTTTACAGGTCTGGGCAATTGAAGGTATTGATGAACTCCCATATTACATAAGCTCACATTCTTACATTGGAGGATCATACCGAGCAAATCTCAGGGGAGTTTTCCGTTCTAATTCTTTCTATTTCCCGTTTTTAATTTCAAATTAAACAACGAGGACGTTGTTTATCTTAAGTGGGGGGATGGAGAATTAGAACGTTATTTGTCCTTATTTTTCAAAAATTTGCTTAATATGTGCTTAATATGCTCAAATTTAAAATTTTTCTAGCATGTTTTTGTGAAATCAAAGTTGCATAACCCGCACACATGACCCCTATTTCCAAATTGTGAGGATTAAGCCTACTCAGTTTCCCAATATTTTACCCAAATTCCACAAAAATATGAGTGTGCCGGTGACTTGTAAACTTTAGAACTTGGCTTGTATACTATTCGATACCACCATAATAAGTATTATTTATATAATTGGAGTGACCTGTCTAAAGCGGTAAATTTCTAGGATTACACCCAAAAAGCCTTATATGTTATGTGTTATTAACTAACTACACTAGTTAGTTAACCCCCGTATAAACCCTTTGTTACTCTCACTTTTAGAGTAAGATACCCCTAGAAAAACCCTTAGAGCCATTCCTTTCGTTTCTTACACCTTTGTTAAAATGTTTCGTTACACCCTTACACCTTAGCCTACCCTGTAGATTACAATCCGTGGTTGGTTAATTGCTTTAGGCAAAGTGTGTTTCCTTACATTACCTGTGTTCGCATGCGTAATTCATTATCTATGGTTAGGTCGGGAAATTGCACAATGCAATTGGAGTGAAAGTAAATATTGTATATCTTTTAGTTTATTTTCGTGTGTTTACTACTTTCACTATTATTTTTATATCTGAAATTATGAAGATTTTTTGTGATGGTGAAGTGGTGAAATTTTACACCATTAATGTTTTTATTGATTGAAAAAAAAAAAAAAAAAAAAAAAAAAAAAAAAGAGAAAAAGAAAAAAAAAAAAAGAGAAAAATAAGAAAAGAAAAAAAAAAGAAGAAAAGTTGGAAGTTTGTTTTAACCAGCTTATGTAAAGTTTTGTATTAAGTGGGAGATATCACCACTACTTGTTGTTGTATATTATATATATGGATTGAATGGGAGTTGGCCGTTATGGGAACGCCAACTAAGGATATTCTTTGATTGAGATCTTGTTGAGTATAATTCGTGTTTACCTAAAGCGTGTGTTTCAAGTGTTAAAGCGTGAGTTGTCCAATGATATGAATCTTATTCATGGGATGGTTGGGATAGTGATTAACCACACTTAGGATTTTAATTTATTTGTTTTGTTTATTTTTTATTTTACACCAATTTGTATCCCAAATATTATCCATACCCTATATTATTCTTTATCCAAACCTTTGATTTATTGAGATTAGGGATTTGAGCAATCTTAAGTATCGTAGTCGTGGATTCGGCTATGTATTTATGATTTTGTCGCCCTTTTTGATATAATATTATTGGTGAAGATTACTTGGTCCTATCTTTAGCCTATTCGAGTTAAGGATTTGAGCAATTGCAAGTATCGTGTTCGTGGATTCGATCATGTATTTGTGATTTTGTCTCCTTTTCTGGAATTTGAGATCGATAGAGATTAAGAAGAATGATTAACCCTTAACCAACAAACCCTTTTTACCGCTTTAGACTTGTTATTCCTTGTATTTAGTGGGGGAGATGTGTATTATGGCCAAGCTTATGACAGAATACTCGTCACGACCGAGCAATTGAGCGAATTACTAAAATGTTACCACATAGATTAGTTGAGTGATTTCAGTGATTTCATTTTCCTATTTCGTGAGGTGTTTGGTTGTGCAATTATGATAAAACGAATAAGTGCTTAATTATAAAAATACATCCTAATATCTTTTAGGATACATTTTCATAAGATTAATTCTAAGGTTTACTTGGGGACAAGTAAAGTTCAAGTGGGGGGATATTTGATGAACTCAAATAAGTACATTTTATTACCATCATTTAACCTATGTATTTGACTTGTTTTATTATATTATATATGAGAATTGATACTTAATTGCTTACTTTTGTAATTCTCAGGTAAAAACAAGCATTTGGTGAAACTAAGCGATTTTGGACTAAAAATGAAGCAAAACAAGCAAGATTGGAAAAGTCTACTGAATTGAAGAGATTAAGGACCATTGCCTGACTTTGAAGAATGCGCCGCATGGATTTATCCCATGCGCCGCATATGAAACCTTGGTCAACGAGAAGAACCAACTTGTTTTACTCCAGATGCGCCGCATGAAGCTCCTGATATGCGGCGTATCAATCTCAAGACTTCACCAGATATCCAAGATATTGAAGAATATTCGCAAATATTATAATCCTGGACCCCACGCGAAGTTACCTTGATACGCCGCATCAGACCAATCCGATGCGCCATATCGGCCATATACAATCCTTACCAAGAATTCAAGAGATCAAGTGAAGATTAGAAGCTTAATGAAGAAGTCAAGATTACAAGTCGACACTTGAAGATGCTTTCGTATTTTGGCCATAAAATCTTCATCCGGACTCCGTTTTAGGTGATTCAAGCGGCCACGGAAAGAGAAAAAGGTGATCTACCTGTATTTGAAGGAGATGCGGCGCATCTGGTCCTTAGATGCGCCGTATTGGGAGATGAGGCACATCTAGTATTTAGATGCGCCGTATTGGGTCAGTTTCAGACTTGGAGGCTACGTTTACTTATAGATGCGGCGCATCTAACTCTATAGATGCGCCGTATCGACCCAGATTTCAGAATCTATAAATACCGAACTCATTAACGAATTTGGGCATCTTTGGGAACCTTTAGGGTCATTCCCAGACGATCACAACACCTCCAAACAGCAGAAGATCACCCTAGAAGACCTAATTATCCTTGAAGAGTATCTCTAATCATTGTAACGTATTAATTATGCTTAATACTCTATTCATTATGATTATGTTTATGTACTTTGTTACAAAGATTATGGGTTAATACCCTTATGTGTTAGCCATGTTTATGATTATTTGATATTTTGATATGTTTCTAATTCGATTGGTTGCTAAGTCTTCGTTTTAATTATTTATGTTAGTAGTTTGTTTTATTGTAATAGTAAGCTTTAATTCATCATGATTGGTGGCTTGTGTAATGTGACAACGGAAAGATTGCACTCCCTTTAATATTGCTTTCCCATCAATTAAAGTTTATATGTTGATGTCTTTGGTTACTACTTATTAGTGCATTGATAACCTCTGTGTTTATTAGTGGCCTGCGCATTTGACTACGGAAGAGAATGTGGCTCCCACGGTTATAGCTAACCTGATCAGTTAAATATAACTTTTAGACATAAGTAATCATTAAGGGATTTCTCGCCGATAAGATTAGAGCCAACGAGAAAGGATTAATTACATACACTTCATATAAAACTAGCAATAAAACAAGTGACATGCTATTTAAACATAAACACAATTATTAAGCAGCTTTATGCGGATTCCAATTAGAATGGAATCTAGACTCTAGGTATACAAGAGGTAGGATGGACCGCGCCTAGTCTTGAGCACCAATCACTGCAGGTCTTAGAACTTATCAAAACTTAATCATATATGAAACTTGGCTAACACACTCTTCTTATCTTTGGTATTTTCTATTGTTTGTTTATCTTAGTTTAGTTAGAATAAAACCAAACTCGTGTGTAACCACCCGTAATTTTCCGAATATCTTTTTATACGAGACTTTTCATTTTTCTCATAAACGAATCCTTTCTGAACTTATTTGGTTTGAAAACGTGAATTTATCTCGCGAAACGTGAAATTCGTACACAACGCGTACTGGCACAACCGACGATTTGTTTTGACTATTTTATTATTCGTGAGAAATGAGACGTATGAATAACCGTTTTTATTGGAAAAATTATTCTGAGCGCGATGGTGAAATTCCCGTGTTTTGAATCGATCGTTTGTTATCTTAAACGAGCCCCGAGTCTCGTTTCATGAAAGATAACACAAATTACAACTATGGTCCCTGCAGTAAATGTTATTCCTCATTCCCTAAACTTTTGTTAATGACATTTTGGTCCCTGGAGTTTATTTAACCTAACCTAGTATTATATAAGCCAACTTATAATACACCTTTATCATTTTTAGGGTTTAAAACCCTCTCTCCTTTCTTCCCAGCCGACATCACCACCACTCTCCTCCCTCTTAATATCCGGCCACTGTTCCGGCCAGTAGAGCCGCCACCGCCGGCCACCACCTCTCACCGCCACCACCAACTCGTTCCACTAGATCCCCTCATTATTTCTACATGGCTCACGCGCCTTCAACCCACCCTCACCTATTTATCTCTCTCGGTAACTATAATTTTTCCGGCGAGTTTTTCCGGCAACACAAGTGGAGGTAACGATGTAAAGATCGAAGGTATATATTTTTCGGATGTTTGATTGGTTCGTGACTGCGAGTTCCCGCACCACCACAGCCACCGCAGCTGCTGTCTCTTCCCCCTCATCTCCTCTATTTTCTCGACATGGTAAAACCGAGAGAAACGTTCACTATTTATTATTTTGATTAAGCCGATTTTTATTTATTGTTTTAATAACCGATTGTGTTGATCTTTGTTTTCGTGGATTTAAATCTTTATACAAATTGAGATTATAAATGTGTGGCTGTAAAACGAATTAAAGTGATGTTTTGAAACTTTTGTGTGGTAAGATTCGACTGAAAATGGTGATGTTAAAGTTTCTGTGGTCACGATTAGGTTTATAACCCGGATTTGGTTCTCGGTTTGGTTATATTTGGGTTGGATTCTCTTGGTTTATGTGGTTATCGTTAATGTTGCTAGTCCAGTTTTGGATTGAGTTGTTTATTTCCGTTGGTGTCGTTGTGCTTGTTTTGTGGGTGTTTAGCCGCGGGCTGAGCTTGGTCTAACAATGGAATAGCTACTTTGATTTAATACTTATATTTTGGTGGATATAATCATGTTTGTGTATTGATTTTTGGTCTCGGGTTCGAGCCGTGACTCGTCTCGAGTCACGGCAGATACGTTTATTATTTTGGTTACTTGTGTTTGTTTAGTCATGTTTTGATACGGTTTCGGCAATAATAATTTTGAAATGGGAAACTTAACGAATAATATAAACTTGAAATAATAATTATGAAAAAATAAAACGAGTTTGATATAGTTAAGAGGATTGTTGCAACACTTGGATCGGATAGATATTGAGATTATTGATATTGTTTGTTATCTGGACGTTTGGACAATTGTGAATCGTTATCGGACTTAACGATATTAGATAACGGACTTATTGAACATTTTGGGACTCGTGACGGTATAATATATTAAACTCGAAAAGACTTTAATATATTAAACTCGGACCAGACACAAAATCTTCAATAAAACTAAAACTAATATTTACAAGAACAATAGCGAGACATAAAACTTGTTAAATATTGAAATTTCATATTTTATTAATCCAAATCTCGACGACTCGAGAAAAACTAATTTTATTAGTTAAAACTTATTTTTATTATAAAACGTTTATGTTTTATACAAACTATTTGGGATAACGGGGTAAATGCCGAAACGTACAAACTGGTTATGTTATTTGAGATGGTTGTTTGTCGTTAACTTCTAGAGTTGTCTTCCTTGGTTTGAGTTCTCGTCAGTATTCTCTCGACTTTGTCGTTGTCTATTTCTCTTTGGCGTGAGTTGTATGTCGAGTCTATGTCTTCTTACCACACCACACGAAAACGTTCATACTAAGCTTGTTGATAAGTTTTGAAAACTGAGTAATCCACGAAAACTACGACACTTTGTCTTTTATAGACTTTATTATTTTGCGAGACGTGTTTTGAGATAATCGTATACGTATTAGGTTGTGCCGATCCTCGACCGTTGTGTACCGTCGTGCTTGTACCTCCGTGTACCCTCGTGCCGTATGTTTTTGAGACCGTTGTGATATGCTCTAGATGCCAGTTGTGTCAGTCGTGATCTTTGCATTATTGTGGCTAAGGTGAGTTCATGGCCCCTACTTTTACCGGTTTTCTAACTATTTTTGGAGGAGAATACATGCTCATTTCTACTTAAACTCAATACTGGTTTTATTGAAATGTGATTTGTTTTCTCCAACATACTGTTTGGCTGATATATCTGACCTGGTTAATTGAATGCATTATGTGCTTACTTGTTATTTGATATGGCTTGAAACTGTTATGATACTGTTACGCGAGCTGGCTATGGTTATTATATACGCGGGCTCCTTGTGCCTTAGCAATAACGCGGGCTCCTTGTGCCTTAGCATCAACATTGGCTCCTGTGCCTACTGATTACTATAGTGTGCACCTATAGGGAACTGTTTATGTGATTTGACTTTTGTGACTTAGCCAGCGTAACAGTTAATCTTGCATGACACTATATGAGTATAGTACTTGAATGACTGATTTTGGTTGGAGATGTTTGACTATGATATTATTTTCGGATTTGGTTCTGGAACTATAACTTAGGCAGTGTTAGCCTACGTTGGACTTGACTTGTTTATGAACGATGATTTTGAACTCGAAAACCTTTTGGTTTAACCAAACTGTTTTAAACTAAAATCTATGAACTCACCAGCGTAAGCTGACCCTTTTTAGCATGTATTTTCAGGTTTAAGGCTATAGTTTATCTCTGGAGGCGCTTGGCAAGGGGCATGGTCATAGACGACTCTGATGAATATATTTGGGACCGCTTTAATCGTTTTGGGCCTTACTTCCGCACTATATTTTAAATGATGTAAACTTAAAGTTTTGATAAGGAATTTTATTCTAAACGGTTAAGGTAAAACCGTTCTTTGAACCTTGTGTTGTGATACCAATTGAGTAGCACCCCAGTGACATGTATGCTTCCGCTGGACCCGACTTTCGGGGTGTTACAGATTGGTATCAGAGCCTAGGTTATAGAGAACTCGGTTATTTTCAAAAACCTGGACTATAACCACTTTTGGCGAAAACTTAACCCTATGACCGACACGTGCCTGCCTGCCAAGCCGATGCCTCGCGTACGATTTTTTTTGAGGATTTAATTGATATGACGAGATAATTGATGATATTAGATGAGATGTTCTTGGTATATTTGACGAGTTATTTGATGAGATGCTTGATTTTATATTTGTTTGAGATGTGTGCCTGACTCTTGGATATTATATATCCACTCGTTTTAACTGTTCACTATAAGCATTTTCATATGCTTATGCACGCACCGAACCTATCACTAAGTTACGCTATTTCCTTGCGTAATTTCACTATTGGACGTCGAGTTTGTACACTTGTCGTGGTTTTGGAAATGATTCTGGATATAATGGGCATACTACTAGTATAACTAGGCTTAGTCTTCCAAAATTCATTGAACCTCGGGTGAATATAGACTGATCACCTATATTCAGCCAGGGACAGTGGGACATAGCCTGATCACCTATGTCCGACTCAGAGGTGAATTTTGCAATACTCAGAGTAGTTATAATGGAATTATGTCCGGGTTGACTTTTGGATTTTTGAGATGGTACCGTTTCGCGTGGGTACACAGACATTGGAATTTTACTTCCACACACACACTACACACTGGCATCACAACACCGCATGAACCGTAATGCCCTTGGCATCGCTATACGTCTCCATTATATGGAAATCCTGTTTGCCGCCGTCTGGCCGTATTTTGCATCGGGTCGAGTTAGATCCGATTGGCACCGTTTGAATCCGAGTTACTTATTTGTAACCCCGTCAGAGCGCTATAAGCCGTCCGAGCTTACTGGAACGTTTAGATTTGATTTCGACCATGTTTGGTTTTGAATTTTGTCTATGTTTTGAATTGATTTTGGCCACGTTTGGATTTGATTTTGGCTATGTTTGGATTTGATTTTGGCGACGTTTGGATTTGATTTTATCTACGCTTATGTTTGATTTTGGCTACGTCTGGATTTAATTTTTGCCTCGTTTGGATTTGATTCTGGCTACGTTTGGATTCAATTTTTGACTACGTTTGGATTCGATATCGACTATGTTTGGATTGGTTTTGATTCTGATTTAGTTCGAGTTGTTTGATTTTATGATTTTGGACGTCATTCTGGATTTGGATTTGTTATCCGACCTCGTTTTGTTGTGACCCTGTTACAGTCGCCTTTACTCTAAGCTTTGTGCTCAATCGATGATATTCATCTTTCCAATCGACGTTGTTCAATCGAAGATGTTCAATCAAATGTTGTATCTCCCGCTTTAAGCACTATGTACACTACTGATTCAATCAATTGATTGCTTGTGGCAATCAACATCTTCCCTCAGAGTTGTACTCTGAACTCGTTAAACTCTCTATTTGGCAGAGATTCCACGCCCAACAGAAATCTTGAGATTCTAAGGAGTAACTGAAACCGCGATTCCTTGGGACAACCATCTGACTTTTCACTCGTCCCTCGGAAGCACCAGTGATCCCTGCTACTTTCTTACCGAATAATGAATTTCATCATAAACGAAACCTTGGAGGTAAATCCCGCGCCACTACCAGAGTAATTGTTGATAATCCTACCTAATCTACTCACCTTCTACTAATCAACGAAATGACAGTACTGGCAAACTTGCTCGTCAATACTCATCGGAAATCACTTCACGGTATAGAGTGTCAACTCTTACCGTTCTCTGATCGGGATAGTTGTTTCACAACAAATTCCTGGCAATCACTCCAAAGAGCCATGAGAACAGATTTGGGTATGAATACTGGGTATCATCGCCAGACTGATGGCCGAAGAGGAGAAATCATTCAAGTGTTAAAGGACCTGTTGTGTTCCTGCGTAATTTGGCAATAGTTGGTATCGACACCTTCTGTTGGCCAAATTCTCTTATGACGATACTTACGACTCTAGTATTCCAACGACACCGTTCGAGGCACTTTATGGCCGCAAGTGCCAACCGCCGACTTGATGGGTAGAATTTGGGGATACCCAACTTACCAACCCTGAACTTGTTCACGGGATTACCGAGAAAATCGTTTAGATCAGAACCGAGTTGCAAGCTGCTCACGAATCGTCAGAACAGTTATGTTGACAAATGACGTAAATCTCTTGAATTCCCAGTTAAAGCCTAGATTATACTTAAAGACTCACCATGTGAAGGTGTGATACGTTTGGTAAACGTAGAAAGCTTAATCTCGCTGTATTGATCCTTTTGAAATCCTTGCTAGAGTTGAACCGGTAGCACATAAGCTCGAGCTACCGTCAAGACTCAACAGTGTTCGCAACGTTTTTATGCGCATTATGAAGAAATGACTTGCCGATGAGGCAACCGCTATTCCTCCGGGAGAGATCCAGATTTATGAATGTTTGAATCTTGTTGAGAAACCTACCGAAATCATGAACCGTAAACTCGAACGACTTTAGTAAAGTCGCATCCTTATCGACAAAGCTCTTCGAAGCTCGTGAAAAGGTCCTGAATCCACGTGAGAACGTGACAATGAATCCTCGTATGTATATACTCATCTCCTTTCAACCATAACGAGTAACTTGAATTGAATCGCGAGGTCGCGATTTCGTTAAGGAGGTGAGACTGTAACCACCCGTAATTTTCGGAATATCTTTTTATACGAGACTTTTCATTTTTCTCATAAACGAATCCTTTCTGAACTTATTTGGTTTGAAAACGTGAATTTATCTCGCGAAACGTGAAATTCGTACACAACGCGTACTGGCACAACCGACGATTTGTTTTGACTATTTTATTATTCGTGAGAAATGAGACGTATGAATAACCGTTTTTATTGGAAAAATTATTCTGAGCGCGATGGTGAAATTCCCGTGTTTTGAATCGATCGTTTGTTATCTTAAACGAGCCCCGAGTCTCGTTTCATGAAAGATAACACAAATTATAACTATGGTCCCTGCAGTAAATGTTATTCCTCATTCCCTAAACTTTTGTTAATGACATTTTGGTCCCTGGAGTTTATTTAACCTAACCTAGTATTATATAAGCCAACTTATAATACACCTTTATCATTTTTAGGGTTTAAAACCCTCTCTCCTTTCTTCCCAGCCGACATCACCACCACTCTCCTACCTCTCAATATCCGGCCACTGTTCCGGCCAGTAGAGCCGCCACCGCCGGCCACCACCTCTCACCGCCACCACCAACTCGTTCCACTAGATCCCCTCATTATTTCTACATGGCTCACACGCCTTAAACCCACCCTCACATATTTATCTCTCTCGGTAACTATAATTTTTTCGGCGAGTTTTTCCGGCAACACAAGTGGAGGTAACGATGTAAAGATCGAAGGTATATATTTTTCGGATGTTTGATTGGTTCGTGACTGCGAGTTCCCGCACCACCACAGCCACCGCAGCTGCTGTCTCTTCCCCCTCATCTCCTCTATTTTCTCGACATGGTAAAACCGAGAGAAACGTTCACTATTTATTATTTTGATTAAGCCGATTTTTATTTATTGTTTTAATAACCGATTGTGTTGATCTTTGTTTTCGTGGATTTAAATCTTTATACAAATTGAGATTATAAATGTGTGGCTGTAAAACGAATTAAAGTGATGTTTTGAAACTTTTGTGTGGTAAGATTCGACTGAAAATGGTGATGTTAAAGTTTCTGTGGTCACGATCAGGTTTATAACCCGGATTTGGTTCTCGGTTTGGTTATATTTGGGTTGGATTCTCTTGGTTTATGTGGTTATCGTTAATGTTGCTAGTCCAGTTTTGGATTGAGTTGTTTATTTCCGTTGGTGTCGTTGTGCTTGTTTTGTGGGTGTTTAGCCGCGGGCTGAGCTTGGTCTAACAATGGAATAGCTACTTTGATTTAATACTTATATTTTGGTGGATATAATCATGTTTGTGTATTGATTTTTGGTCTCGGGTTCGAGCCGTGACTCGTCTCGAGTCACGGCAGATACGTTTATTATTTTGGTTACTTGTGTTTGTTTAGTCATGTTTTGATACGGTTTCGGCAATAATAATTTTGAAATGGGAAACTTAACGAATAATATAAACTTGAAATAATAATTATGAAACAATAAAACGAGTTTGATATAGTTAAGAGGATTGTTGCAACACTTGGATCGGATAGATATTGAGATTATTGATATTGTTGGTTATCTGGACGTTTGGACAATTGTGTATCGTTATCGGACGTAACGATATTAGATAACGGACTTATTGAACATTTTGGGACTCGTGACGGTATAATATATTAAACTCGGACCAGACACAAAATCTTCAATAAAACTAAAACTAATATTTACAAGAACAATAGCGAGACATAAAACTTGTTAAATATTGAAATTTCATATTTTATTAATCCAAATCTCGACGACTCGAGAAAAGACTTTAATATATTAAACTCGGACCAGACACAAAATCTTCAATAAAACTAAAACTAATATTTACAAGAACAATAGCGAGACATAAAACTTGTTAAATATTGAAATTTCATATTTTATTAATCCAAATCTCGACGACTCGAGAAAAACTAATTTTATTAGTTAAAACTTATTTTTATTATAAAACGTTTATGTTTTATACAAACTATTTGGGATAACGGGGTAAATGCCGAAACGTACAAACTGGTTATGTTATTTGAGATGGTTGTTTGTCGTTAACTTCTAGAGTTGTCTTCCTTGGTTTGAGTTCTCGTCAGTATTCTCTCGACTTTGTCGTTGTCTATTTCTCTTTGGCGTGAGTTGTATGTCGAGTCTATGTCTTCTTACCACACCACACGAAAACGTTCATACTAAGCTTTTTGATAAGTTTTGAAAACTGAGTAATCCACGAAAACTACGACACTTTGTCTTTTATAGACTTTATTATTTTGCGAGACGTGTTTTGAGATAATCGTATACGTATTAGGTTGTGCCGATCCTCGACCGTTGTGTACCGTCGTGCTTGTACCTCCGTGTACCCTCGTGCCGTATGTTTTTGAGACCGTTGTGATATGCTCTAGATGCCAGTTGTGTCAGTCGTGATCTTTGCATTATTGTGGCTAAGGTGAGTTCATGGCCCCTACTTTTACCGGTTTTCTAACTATTTTTGGAGGAGAATACATGCTCATTTCTACTTAAACTCAATACTGGTTTTATTGAAATGTGATTTGTTTTCTCCAACATACTGTTTGGCTGATATATCTGACCTGGTTAATTGAATGCATTATGTGCTTACTTGTTATTTGATATGGCTTGAAACTGTTATGATACTGTTACGCGAGCTGGCTATGGTTATTATATACGCGGGCTCCTTGTGCCTAGCAATAACGCGGGCTCCTTGTGCCTTAGCATCAACATTGGCTCCTGTGCCTACTGATTACTATAGTGTGCACCTATAGGGAACTGTTTATGTGATTTGACTTTTGTGACTTAGCCAGCGTAACAGTTAATCTTGCATGACACTATATGAGTATAGTACTTGAATGACTGATTTTGGTTGGAGATGTTTGACTATGATATTATTTGCGGATTTGGTTCTGGAACTATAACTTAGGCAGTGTTAGCCTACGTTGGACTTGACTTGTTTATGAACGATGATTTTGAACTCGAAAACCTTTTGGTTTAACCAAACTGTTTTAAACTAAAATCTATGAACTCACCAGCGTAAGCTGACCCTTTTTAGCATGTATTTTCAGGTTTAAGGCTATAGTTTATCTCTGGAGGCGCTTGGCAAGGGGCATGGTCATAGACGACTCTTATGAATATATTTGGGACCGCTTTAATCGTTTTGGGCCTTACTTCCGCACTATATTTTAAATGATGTAAACTTAAAGTTTTGATAAGGAATTTTATTCTAAACGGTTAAGGTAAAACCGTTCTTTGAACCTTGTGTTGTGATACCAATTGAGTAGCACCCCAGTGACATGTATGCTTCCGCTGGACCCGACTTTCGGGGTGTTACATCGTGCCAGTCTCTCAGGCTGAACCCCCCTTTGCGTTAGTTTAGGAGAGTCGAATACCTCTAGAATTAGTATATTAGAAATCTCACTCTTAGTGATCGACACCCTACTTATTAACTAGGCTACATTGATCGGGTACACTGCCCGTTAGTGTTGTTATAGGTTAAGTCGGCAAAATATAAATGTAAAACTTGTTAAGGAATAATCACCTATACAACGACACATCACATGGGTAAGGACTTAGCATAGCTAGTAGTTGTGGAAGGAAAGGTAGGGTAGTGTAGAAGGTAACTAGAAGACCGTACTCTTTTGGACCAAGCGTATTGAAGTTGGAAGCCCCCGACGTGTCATTTCGTGTCTTGGGTATATTTCGACATATATGGTCTTTTTGTTATGAAATTTTCTTGTGGTCATATATGGTCCATGTTCATGTTTAGGTTATGGGTCAAGTTTATGTAAATGTCATGGAGTCTCTATGGTATGTGGTTATGATGGTAAATAGGAGGGTGTTTGGCAATTAGTCAATCTCACCCATTTTGAGAAGCTACGGGTCAAGACCTTGTACTAACAACTTTTCAATATATTAGAAATGTCAACTAATGTATGCTTTCAAATGGATATGTTGTGGATAGGTGTATTGGGTAAAAATGTGTAGTTGAAATGGGTTCTTAAGGGGGTGTTTGGAATAAGCGGGTTTCCACCCGTTTTGGTATATGAACGGGAAATGGGTGTATGGGTCAAGTTTGGTATGATAAGTTATGTATGTTGGATAAGTATGGTGGGTAAATGAAGTGTTTTGAGTGACTTTGAGTGTAAATGGGTTGAAATGTGTTTTTATGCATAACCCGTCCAATTTTAAAGTACTATTTCGGGTGGTCAAACGGGAGATGTTTTTGTATGAAAATGATCTTATGGACATATTAAAGAAATCTGGAAAGTTTGGTTAAGTTTCGAGTCCGGGAGGTCGGAGTTTCAGCCGGGGATTTTGAAAATGTAAAATCTGGACAGAACCTCCCATCCGATCGGATGGCTGGCGATCCGATCGGATGGAGGTCGCTGACAGTTTTTCGGTAAACTTTGAAAAATCATATCTTTTGATCCGTAAGTCGTCACGGGTCATGCCACCCGTCGTTTTGAAGGTAATTGAGTCTAGTTTTATTTAAAAATAGTATCAATGTCTAGAAATGTATTGATTTTTGTCAGATTGCAAAAGAGTAACAGTATGTCAGTTTCTGGGTGTATAATATGCGAAAAATTTTCACGTTTTTAGTCCTTTTTGGTCACGGGGCGTTACAGTTAGCCCAGAGGATGTGGCAAGATGAACAGGAAGAGTTATCCTTAGAAGAAAAATCAAGGCTGTTCATGGAATTCTAACCCAAGCAGAAGAAGTTCTTTGCTCAAAAGAGGACTGAAGCAAGGAGGAATGAACCACCCACCAAAGCTGAACAAAGGAAAGTAATGAGTACATATTTGAGAAACATGGATAATTGGAATCCTAGTCAGTTAAAGAATCTTAGTTTTGAAAAGATAAAAGATCATTTTGACAGGGTATTCAAGAGGGTAAATACTTTCATTGCTATAAATGAAGATGAGGTGGTAAGAGGTTCAAAGAGAGCAGGAGATGAATTAGAACCTGACAGCAGCAAGAAGCAAAAAATAGATGAATAAACAAAGCAGGTACAAGAGCAAACTGAGCAAGTACAAGAAGGTGATACAAAAGAAATAGCTGATCTACAACAATTGATAGAACTTGCAAGTGATCATGATAAAGAAATTATTGATGTTGTTCCTTTGAGAACCAAGGTGCCTATCATTGACTGGAAGACTGGTTATCATGGAAAGACTGCATGGTGGGAGATAATCAGAGTTGGTAGAAGTTCTCAGAGGTTTGTCACCATGACACAAATGCTTAGAAAGTTTGACAGGGAAGATGTAGAGACCTTATGGGCATTAGTCAAAGAGAAGTATGGAGATACTAGACCAGAAGACATTTTGGATAGAGTTCTCTGGGGTGACTTGAAAGTTATGTTTGAAACTCATCATGAAGATAGAGTTTGGCATGATCAATATAGAAATAAAGTTGTGCTTTAGAAGCTTTTTCAATCATGTGGAGTTCATACAGTGATGATGAGAGGACTTCAAATCTATATGTTAGTGGAGAAAGACTATCCTTTAGGTAAGCATACACTTGAAATGATGATCAATGGTATAGTCAAACTTCAAGTTGATTATTGGAGTGGAATGGTATATCAGCTACTTAAGAAAATGGAGAAACAACTCTATAGGGTTGATTATAAAAAAAATGAGGCAATAGTGTTTGTAAGCATCCTCTTGGTGAAGGTTTAAGCTTTGATTGAAACTTGATGATTTTAGGAGAGAATATCAAGTTTAGGGGAGGATTGTTGGGAATTAAAGCTTCCAAGGTTTTAATGCTGCTCATGTGATTAAGACTGCTCAGGTATTACAGGAAAAATTCTCTAATTCATTCTGCTACTGGTTATAGAGTTACTGCTGCTTATGAAGATTAAGACTGCTATTGTATATTATAACTGCTGAGAACTTCAAGGAAATATACACTAAGTAGTTAATTCTGCTAGAAGAAAACTTAGTGCTGCTAGTACTAAATTACAACTGCTGAAGACTTAATGCTACCAGAGTACAGAGTTAGTACTACTAAGTGTCTTTTAGTGCTGCTGGAGTATTAGAGTCAGTTTGATTTGTATAGAATGTTTAGATAAGTATAGAAAAGATTCTTTAAATATTTATCTTGTATAGAAAGTAATTGTAAACCGACTATGACTCTTTAATCTATAAAAGGAGGTCCTAGGGCATTGAGTTAGATACGTTTTATTCATAGCTTCAAGGTTGTAAAACCCTAATACTAAGGGAGTATTTGTATTAATAGTATTGGAGCTGTTGATTTGTTTATTATTGTGTTATTGTTCTTCTTAATACTATTGTTTAGAATCCGCATAAACCTTAGTAAATTCAATATAGTTTCTATACTAGTTGTGTTAGTTTACATAGAATAACTAAACCTTTACAAGCTAAGGGAATTCGATCAAGTATATAACTAGGATCAACACATACACAGTAGCATCACTTAAGGTAGCAGTACTAGCTTGAGTGCCAACAGTACTAACTGGCGTGTTAGCAGTACTAACTCCACAAGCAGTATTAACTTCACCAGTACT
This sequence comes from Artemisia tridentata subsp. tridentata, assembly GCA_021014915.2. Taxonomy (NCBI): domain Eukaryota; kingdom Viridiplantae; phylum Streptophyta; class Magnoliopsida; order Asterales; family Asteraceae; genus Artemisia; species Artemisia tridentata. Next base: position 419,922,302 of record CP139509.1, read on the forward strand.
GCTAGGGCTGGGAGATAACACAAAGGCCATGTTTTGAGAACTTAAACTTGAACTTGAGCTTGTAGTTCTCTTAACCTCTTATTCAACGATCTTAAAATTGTTGCAAAGGTCATCAAGACTCATTATGTCTAGATCAGGCTTATTCCTCCAGACCACAACATGAGTATTCCACTCAGAAGGCAGACTTCTCAACAACTTCAAATTGAGATCTTCTTGTGTCTTAGTTTCACCTAAGACAGTCAGTTGACTTACAATCTTCTGAAGTCTGTTAAAAATAGAATCAAGAGACTCTGTGCTTGGTGCACTAAATTTCTCATACATCTGCTTCAGAAGAGTCTTCTGAGTCTTCTTAGTAGCTTCATTACCTCCAAACCTTGTTGTTATAGCAGCAAACAAGGTTTTGGCATACTTGTACTGATTGAAGGTCATTAGATGTTCATTGGGAAGTGCCATCAGCAGCATACTTCTTGCCTTCACATCATCCTTTTTTTGGGTCTTCTCATCAGCAGTTACAGCACATGGTATTACAATAGTTGTGACACCATTAACTATTGTTGATTTAGCAACAGGTTTGAATGAGTTTCCATTCTCTGTGACATCCCATAGAGAATAGTCTTGAATCTGAAAGTATTGTTCAATTCTGAGCCTCCACATGTCATAATCACCATGTTTGAGAATGGGCAATTTTGCAGTAGTAGAGGTTTGAGTAGTTTCAAGATCTATCTCTTTCTGGTGAGTAAAGAGTTCTTCTGTAAGTTTCTTCTAGATCAAAGTTTCAGAACCAAAGGCTCTGATACCACTTGTTGATCCCAACACACGAGCTTGTAGCAGAAACTTTGACAATACTAAAGAGTATGCAGAATCTACACATTAATACTTAGAATAATATTAACAATGTATTGTATTGATCAATGAAATAGTAAACTTGCATGAACAATGATATCACTAAAACGCTTCAATATTATTATATCAATAATACGAGTACTCTATGTAGTACTAGGGTTTAGAAACAACCTTGAAGCTTATATCAAAAACACATCTACTGAGATTATAACCTAGGACCTCCTTTTATACACTAAGGAGTCCTTTACAAGATAACTACAAATCTTCTAAACTATTAAACTTATACGTATCTTTCTAACTAAATAGAATATACACAGAATATCTTGATACATATCACTTCACACGTCTTTATCTTCTGAGCAGTACTATCTTCCTTCAGCAGTCTTCAGTCAATACACTGGCAGTACTAACGTTTACTCTAGCAGTACTAATTGATTAGTATTGGTAGTTATATCTTAAGCAGTACTGACTGTTTTGGCTTGACAGTACTAAGTGTTCAGACATTTAATTCCCAACAAAGAGTTTCATCGGGCTCTTGCTTGAAGTTATTGATAGCCTCCATCTTCTTAGCAGTACGAGCAGGTGGGCAATACTTCTTCAAAAACATCTTCTTCAAGTCTTCCCACTCAGTAATTGAACCAGCTGGTTCATTCTTTAGCCACCTATTAGCAGCTCTTGTAAGTGAAATAGGGAAAACACGAAGCATTAGTTGGTCAATAGTCACATCCTTAGTTGTGAACAAATCTGCTATCTCAAGGATTCGTTCCACATGTTCATTAGCATCTTCATGCTCCGATCCACTGAAAGTGTTTTCACGCAACTCCTTGAGAAATTAACCTTTCCACTCAAACTTGGCCTCTTTGTCAAACTTAGGCCTAGCAACACCCGAACCATAGTCTTCTCGGGTCTTAGTCATGTATTCCTCCATAGTAGGTTCCGTCATTGTTTCTATGATTTCTTCTTCAAACTGACATTCTTGATCAGAAAAGTAATCGAGCCCTAATGAACTCAAACAATCAAGGCTCGTGGTCTTGAAAAGTTTCCTAAGCAAATGAAAACTTGTTCAGGTTCACTGTAAGGTTTAACGAGGTCTTTAGTAGAACTCCTGGTCATGCACTTCCACAAATCAAGACAAGAGTATCAGTAGGATAGGTTTGAAAAGTATAATAACAAAAAACTAACAACGAAAATGGAATATGAAAAATAAAAGTTGCTGATATCTGTAGACGATACGCCGTATCCAGAAATCTGAGTATGCCGTATGTTCTTCATGTAAAAACAAATCAGACTTCTATTAGAAAAGTATATGCCGTATTTATGGGAATCAATGCGCCGTATTCATTAATTTTCAAATCTGCTTATATAAAAATAAATAGGCCGTATACGCGAATGCGTATATGCCGTATGTTTGTTATGTTTCAAAATATAAGCTTTTTAATTAATACGTAGTATCGAGGTAAATCAATACGCTGTATTAGGTTGTCAAAAATTGGGATCTGTTTTTAATAAATAAATAAATACGCCATATGAGAAAAATCTCATGCGCCGTATAGCTTTAGGGTTTAAAAATTTATGATTAAAAAAAGAATACGTCGTATCCAATAAATTAGATACGTCGTACTCAAATCTTTTAATTTGATATGTTGTATATAAAATAAAAACGAAATACGCCGTATCTAATAAATTAGATGCGCCGTATTGTTTAGATCAGAAAAATAACAGCAGACAGTAATTATGCAGAAAAACAAAAAAAAAAGGAAAATAAACAAAAATATAGAAAACAAGCAAGCAAGAAAACAATAAATATGCAGAAAAATACAATGAATGCAGATAACAAATACACAACAAAGTTAGTCAATTAAAAACTAAAAATCAAAGACTAAATAGTTTAAAAACTAAATTAAAACACTAACGAATATTCAAGTATTAAACAATTCACTCCCCGGCAGCGGCGCCAAAAAAACTTGATGTGTCGTTTAGTTTATGTTTTTATTGTTACCAAGTTTTACATTTATATTTAGCCGACTTAACCTATAACAAACACTAACGGGCAGTGTACCCGATCAATGTAGCCTAGTTGGTAAGTAGAGTGTCGATCACTAAGAGTGGAACGTTAACACCTAAGTATCTATCAATATTTTAATCCTAAAGTTAGTTCTAATTAAACATAATCTAACGCAAGGAGGGTTTTCAGCCTGAGAGACTGGCACGATGTGTAGATTAAGTAAAACTATAAATTAAACTAATAAGGCGATAGACACACACGTACACAGAAAGAAAACAGATACAAATAAGAGACCTGGCCGATAGTTAGGAAGATTTGTCACCCGTTTAATTGCTTAGCTGTATAAGATGAGTACTAAAATTTATTCTCTCTCAGCGGATTCTTACGTGTATGTGTATATCATTCCAATGTCTAGATCCAGTCTAAACGTCTAGATTTTGGGTATTAAGTCTTCTCGATGGACTAATCTTGTCACGATTAATTAGATCTCCGCATAAAGTCCACCTTAATGATTACTAAGTTTATATATTACTTTTCCCTTTTACAGGCTTACATTAACTATGAAAACGATGTTAATGAAGTAATTGTGCGAGCCTAAGGTCGACAAGGCACGATAAACTTGTATATGTAATCAAAACATACGTATAAGGATCCAATAAAACATCAAATACTCTTTATAAAAGCTGGAAACAATTAAGTCCAATCAAGTAGTGAAAAAGACACTAACTCAACGATTAAAAGATTGCTAATACAAATTAAACGAATCTTCCTATGAATTAAAGTACTAGTAGGACCTTCTTATAGCTCTGAATTCTTCTTTCTGGTCGTGTTTTGTGTGGTCTGGTCGTCGCCCATGTGTGGTAAAATTGTGTATGTCGAATGGCAGACGAATGGGGTATTTATACATTCTGATAATAGGATCGATACGGCGTATCTATTAAGTTGATACACCGTATCTAGGTAGCTTCACGTGGGGTCCAAGATTATTATATTCTGTAATATTCGTACACCGTCATAGGATACGGCGCATGTTTCTTTAGTAACTTGGATTCTCTAGTGAAGTCTTGAGATTGATACGCCGCATCTATGATATGTCATGCGGCGTATCTGGAGTAGGATGAGTCAGTTCTTCTTACGTTGACCAAGGTTTCGTATACGGCGTATGGGAAATCCATGCGGCTTATGCTTCAAAGTCAGGCAATGGTCTTCATAATTGTCTAAGTCTTGATGTATGGCGTATCTATCTAGAATGATACGGCGTATCTTCCTTCAGTTCAGTAGACTTTTCCATCTTGATCCATTTTGCTCCAATTTACGTCCAAAATAGCTAACTTTCACCAAATGCTTGTTTATAACTGATATTTACAAAAGTAAGCTATTAAGTATCAATTCTTATATAAAATAATATAAAACAAGCGAATAACATAGGATAAATGATGCCAATAAAATGTAGTTATTTGATATCATCATTATGCCCGACCTGCTAGGCTTTATTATGATGACTCTATCCTTTGGTCTTGTCAAGGAGTTCAACAAGGGGATCCGTTAGGTCCTTTGTTGTTTGCCCTAGCTTTGCACCCTTTGGTCCAGACTATTAATCAGTTTTGTGAGCGTACCCTTCAGGCTTGGTATCTTAATGATGGTAATATTGTTGGAGATACCCTTATGGTTGCCAAGGCACTTGACATCATCTGGACGGATGATCCGGCTCATGATTTGGTTTTGAATGTTGATAAGACTGAACTTTTTTGGCCTGTGGAAGATCCTAGAAGTAGGGCGTAGGGTGTTTTTCCTATAAATATCTCTCGCCCACTCAATGCTGTCAAACTTCTTGGTGGTTCAGTTAGTTTGGATGAAAGTTTTTTTCGGGATTTAGCTTTGAAAAGGGTCTCTAAAACCATCTCTTTAATGGAGGCAATCCAGAAACTCAATTATCCCTAATGTGAGCTTCTCTTTCTTCGTATCTTTGTTGGGGTTGCAAAATTATCTTAAGCTTTGAGGACATGTTCCCCTTTGTATTTATTGGAGGCCCAAGTTCAGTTTAATCAGACGTTACGTGCCTCCTTGGAGAAGATTGTTACTACTTCAGGGCCTGGGTTTGGTGATTGGCAGTGGCGACTAGCCACTCTCCCAATCAAGTTGGGTGGTCTTGGCATCCTTTCAGCGGGATATATTATCTAGTATGCTTTTTACGCCTCTCGTAAGCAAATGAGCATTCCACAGGACAAGATACTGTCAAAGACTGGTATTGTCTCCCATGGTTCTTCTTTTCAGCATGCTCTTGACGTGCTCTATGTCACCACTGGCGCTTCAACCCCCTAAATAATTAAAACCTTGGCGAAGTGTTACTTTAGTGTCTTTGAGAAAGACCTTGTTTCTAAGTACTCGCTAAGTCCAAGACAGGTGGCTATTCTCAGTTGCATCCGCACCGTACATGCACAGTATTTTATTTTCACCATCCCTATTGACGGCTTGGGACAGAGAATGAACCATCGCCAATTGCGATCTGTGTTGTGTTATTGGCTTAATGTACCTATGTTCTCTGAAGGTAGCTGATGCGGCGGTTGTAAGACCTCCTAAAAGGTTTTACAATCCTCCTAGGCAGTGTGCCTAACCGTTGTAGTGTAGTATAGGCAAGACACGGGGGATTGATCGTTCTTGTAATGACCAAAAAACACGTATTCAGGAGGTCGCGGATGCTCGAAATAAAGGTTAAACATGGTATATTAAATTAAAGAATGGGGGAAGGTGTGTGTGTTTTCTAGAGAGAGAAAGGAGAAAACTACACACACCTCCTTATTACATGAGACATCCAACCTTCCTTGTTGAGACAAGGAAGGTATATATAGCAAGAGGGTGATGCCCTAATGCTCTTGATGGCCTTTCGGTTGGGCTTGAGGCTTATGGGCTATACATTAGTCATTTAGACTATACAATCTAACTTATCTATTCTAGTCCACAAGCCCAACTCGTTAACTAAATGCAATTCCCAAATATGACATAACTTTAAGTCTAACAATCTCTCCCCAAAGTGATGTCATACGGGAATTGCTTACAATGTTCCCTACAAGTAAAATACAATACAAAACATGAGCGCATCAGCTCTGAGAATGGTCTTCAAACTTCATTACTTCGTTTAGCTTGCAGAATCTTCTCAGCTTCATTTCTTTACTTGCAGAAGAACAATGTGAGCAAATCTAATTAGGGTTTAATTATGACCATTTCACTCTCCCCTAATTAGTGCTCTCCCCCAAACTGAGAACCTTTCTTATGTTTTCCGTGAGTGCCCTGAATTTGAAGAAGTCTTTTGATAACTAAATGCATCCCGTCTTTAGTCTTCTAACACGCAGCGGAAAATGAAGAACAGACTGTAGACTCGACCTTCTTCAAGATTATCCGTTCGGGAGAATAGAGTATCAACATCTTCATCTCACCAAATGCATCCCAGTTACGTCCTCGATGTACACATTTCTCTCCCCTGATGATTACGATTCATCAGAATCAGCATAATGATGTGTACGTGAAGTATCAACTGGAAGCCCTTTCAGTAATTCTATTATCCCGTAAGAAGATGTAGATAACCCCAATCTACTAATAATACCATTTGGAATTGTCTAACTCTTTATCAACCCCCTGTATCAAAAACAACGGCTTTATGTAGTGACTACTGATGGAGAAAACCCACTATGACGAACTTGAGACTGAAGTAAAATAACCCAAACTTGTGACTTAAACTTGCACTAATGTATGACTAAGAACCTATACTGAGCACTACAACGTAACTCCTTTAAGCATAGATCGTTTCATATACCCATCCAACCTTCCTTTACTGTATATGAACTCATCTTGAATTATCCACATCTTTGTGTGACACTTGAGCACTACAACGTAACTCCTTTAAAGTGATAGCTATACTCTGTGAGCACAACAACGTAACTCCTTACATCAAGTATAACTAGACAAATCAAGTCTTAATCATTCAATAAGCGCCCAAGCAAGGATCTCGAAGAATCATGCTTCCAACGAACCCCGATATCTTCAAGATACTAAGTACACGCACCCATGATATTCCACTTCAACTTCAAATAAGTAATAATGAATCATCATCCTTGTAGTCACAGTTGATAATTATCAATATTTAGCCATTGTCATTTGATTGTGAATCTTGATCAGGATCTTTTAGGCTATACGTGGTAGTTTTGAAGGTGCAGTCCGATAATACCATTTGTGATTTTGGTGTGAAATATGCCATAAAATGCAATTCTAATGACGCTGGAAAATTTTGAGTTTTATAAATTTTTTACGCAAAAATTCACCCAAAAAATTCGAATTTTGACCTAAAATTTTGAATTTTAGGCCATAATTTTCACCATTACACCAGAATTTGAATTCCGCGTAAAAATTGACCGTTAAGTCACTCCTCAAATTTAAATTTTACTCAAATTTTCCCGCCAAATTTTTTTTTTTATTATTATTATTTTTTTTATTTGTGATAGCCTTTGACTGCAGAATGGCGAATGGTTTGACTTGGACAATTGCGAAAACCAATTGCGAATTGGACAATTGCGAATTTCTTTTCACCCTTTCATTAAACTTTTCTTTTTGATTCTTCAACCCCTTCTTTCCCTTTCTCATTTACTCCTTTTTTCAATCTTACCTAAGGACTTCTAATTCTACTATAATGGAATTGTCCTTGGGTAGATCCCTCCGGCTTTGGCGGATCATAGGACATAACCTAACCATAATCACCTTATTACTCCATGATTATCCTAGATTTATTGATCACTTGCCATAAAACCTTTTGTGAAAATCTCTCAAAGTGTTTATGAATAAACACATTTTTATTAACACTTCGAGAGTTTTGCATTTTCTGAAATACTCCCTCTTCACATGTGCTCTTGCATTTTTAAGATAAATTTTACACATGTTGGGTAGAGTTCGCACATTTGAAATGATTGACTTTCAATGAACATGACCATCGCGAGACACGTTTACATCACTAGTTGAACTAGCTTGAAATTATTACCCGTCCCGGTCATATTCAATGATTATCTCTCGAATTGGTACATTCTACTCAGACAAGTCCTTTGCGAGACACGTTTACATCACTGGATAACCAGCTTGAAATTATTACCCGTCCCGGAAAAGTCTTTTCGATTACGGACATTTAGTTAACGAGTTGGGCTCATGGGCTATACATTAGTCATTTTGACTATACAAGCTAACTTATCTATTCTAGTCCACAAGCCCAACTTGTTAACTAAATGCAATTCCCAAATATGACATAACTTTAAGTCTAACAATTCTCTAGGGGAATAGTGTATGTGAAGGCCGAAGTGTATGTCGAGATAGGTCTAAAGGTGAGGGATGAGCCTTTTTGTATTTTTATATTTTATGAAAAGCAATTAAAAATCTCGGGGTTTGAAGGGTGGGCGGTTTAGCTACTAATTAACTAAACCTAATCTAATAATAAAACTAAATTAAACTAATAACAAGAAAAGTAAAGTGGTAACTCTTATAATGAGGAAAACATGTTTACTTAGATTTCCTTACTCCCTAGTTATCTCTTACTGATTTGTCGAATTGTCACGTCCTCATTTTAATCGAAGCATTGTATTCCTTAATATCGGTCGTGGGGAGGTGTCGAAGTCCCTAACTTTATGAACTGATGTTATTCACTTTTATCACACAAACTACCTAATTGATCCTAGATCTAGAGAGAGAAATAGAGTGGAAGATTGTTAACAATAATAATGAAATGTTTAGCACTCAATCAACCAACCCTCTCCCTTGAATGGGAGGGGGTATTTATAGTTTTTACAAGGTCTTGGGATTTTAGCCCTAATAACATAATTAAACATAATAACTAAAATAAATAAACAGACACAGCCCATGGGCCTTCTACACAGGCTGGGCCATAAAACAAACCTAAAGGCCTAAGCAACCTATTACACAAATGATCAATACTTGATAATACAAAACGTGTTCCCAACAATCTCCCCCTAAGTATTGGTCATCAAGGTTGCTCGACGTCGTCTTTGCTTCTTGGCTTCTAACGTCTCTTGCATCTTTGTTCCTTAGTTCTTGATGTGATATGATATGGTATGGTAATGATCTACCGTCCTCCAATGGTCTTTAATTCTGGTGTCTTTACGTCTTTTCCACCATGCTCATATGATCTTTGACTTTTGTTCTTCATATATCACGTAGTTCTCTCTTCATAAGCTTGATCTTTGACTTGTGAAAGGTTAACGTACTTGATCTTTGACTTTTCTTGAATTTCTTTGAACTTTTGTTATTTCTTAGTCTTTGTGAGAACTTTGCTTCAGGATATGAGCATGATGGAAAGATGGTGGAACTTCAAGTCTCCATGATTTGCTGCAAGTAAACAGTTAGCAATAAATCATCCGGTACTTACAGGTTTGGACTTCGAGATTGTCAACAGCATAGTGTGAAGACTTTCTCTAATCCTAACCCAGGCCGTTCTAAATCAGATACCCCCGAAAGGGCTTACATAGACACACCGAAGTGAACCCACGATTCAGTGAGTCGCTAGAGATCACCCCACGACTGTAGACTGCTTTGGAGCTAACACTAAGCGTAATCCACAAGGGATTATTGAAGTGACCTGCTGACATGGCTGTTTGATGTAGACCCTGGCAGGATTTCCATTCAATCACTGAGAATCACATTTGTGGTTTCTCTCATGAATGTTCTCGGCAGATTGCTAAGATCTGCGAAGGACACTCTTATAATTTACAACTGGTGTTCCTTTTGTTGAACATCCAGTGTATACTAAGTGTACCTAAGAGATCTTTGATGTATCTCATGGCTCTAGACTCAATTAAGTGCTCTTATTTGGTCGTCGGAGGCATGGAGCAGAGTACCTCCTTTTCAATATCAACACATCTCGGAGTGAGAGGTCGATAGATGATGAAGGGTTCTCCATGTGAAATGAAACAAATGTCTTTTGAGAGACACCTGAGTGGCTAGAAGGTTTAGTGCAGTGCATCACTGGGTCCATGACGACTTTTATCTTCAATACTGGTGATGCCCAACCAACCAGTAGATTATGTATTGAACCCGGTGTCTGCCCTAAGGTTGAACAAATGGAGGGCTATTTCTTTTCACCCTTTTCTTTACTTTTCTTTTTCATTCTTCAACCCCTTCTTTCTCTTTTCATTTCATTTCTCCTTTTTCAATCATACCTAGGACTTTCTAGTACAAAACTATTGGTATTGTCCTTGGGTAGATCCCTCCGGCTCTGGCAGATCATAGGACGGTTTTCTCTAACCTTAGTCACCTTATAACTCCATAACTATCCTATTGATTCCATAAACCAAACCTTTTGAAAATCTATCAAAGTGTTTATGATTATGAAAACATATTTTGTTAACACTTTGAGAGTTTTGTGATTTTCAGAAATACTCCCCCTTAACATGTGCTCATAAGTAGTTAATGGTAAATTTGCACATGTCGGGTAGAGTTAGCACTTTTTGAATTGAATGATTTTCAATGAACATGATCGTCGCGAGACACGTTTACATCACTAGTAGAACTAGCTTGAAATTATTACCCGTCCAGATCACATTCAAGGAAAATCGCTCAAAATCGGTACATTCTACTCAGACATATCCTTTGCGAGACACGTTTACATCACCAGATAAACTGGCTTGAAATTATTACCCGTCCCGGATATGTCTTTTCAACTACTAACTTTTGCTATCGTCAATTCGAGGGTCAATTCTGAGCCTAGCTTACATGAGATTTCAACTTTATTTGTTACCATATTTTGATCATATCTTTATTCTCCCCCTCAAAAATAGCATACTTATGATGTTTTTGATAAACGTTTGATAAAAATATGGCTTTTGAGTTTTTATGGGAAGAAGTTCATGAACTTATGTTTTTGGAACAAAGATTATTTTTCAAATACTCCCCCTTGACGAGGGAATACTTGTCCTTATGAGCAGAATTTTAAAAAACTTTGAAAAATTCTGGTTAATTCTACTCATAAGTAAGAAGCTTTCGCTCCTTTGATCAGGATTGAGGCACTGAAGCGTACCTCAGGGTCCTTTCTTTACAGGAACGGGTTGTGCACTGTTATGTGTGCACAAGCCATCGTCAATGAAAATGATGAAAAATATGATGACATGTGACAAATGATACCAGAAATCACTGCTCAGGTCGACGGAAAGTAAGGATGTTAGGAATTCTAGTACGTCCTCCCACATAGCTTTCCAGTCGTCTCATTTTTGTTCGAAACTTGAGCCTTTTGTCAATCCTATCAATAAACTTTGCTACTTGCTTCGCATCATTCCTACTCCAGCTCATAACTCGTAACCATCCCGTCTTCAACCCCTTGCTACGGTTTTCCAAAATTGTTTGAAGCTCAGACTTGACTCGTACCAAAGTCTCATCACTGAATTTGTGGATTTCTTCATAACCCATGAACTTTGGTGAGCTTTTATCCCTTACGTATGCCAACCCAAACGGTCTATCACAGAAAGTGTACGGCTGCTTGTCATAGATTCCCGGAGGTTTAAGATTTGGCTTGACGAGGTTTAATTTTGTCTGGTAGCTTTCTACCCCAAGGTGCACATCTTCAACTCGCGATCTAATGACAATGTTGCGGATGTATATTAGAACCGAGTTAATGATATCATACTGAAGACGTCCAGGGAGATGTTCAAGTTTTCCTTGAATTTTCAGTAGATACATATCTTCTATATTGTTGATGTGTAAGTAGGGATAGCCTGCTTCGCTGAAACTGTATTCTTGATCGTCTAACCTTCTCACGATAATCTTCTTCAGAAAGTTATACCCAAACATAGATTCGGTTTCTACACTGGTGATTGAAAGAATCTTACTTTTGTTAAACACCTCGGTTTTTGATCTTCTAGTAATCATATATTTATAGAATAATCTTCGCAGATTCGGCCAGTAGTAGATCCCAAGAGCAGCATCTTCGTTGTATTCTCGAACATTGTGAACGAATAAATCTCCAATTTGTTCTTCAAAACCTTCTAACGTATAAGAAGCTGCTTGATACTTGGTAAGGGAAGTTGCATACCGCTTTTCAGGTTTTGTGTTTCCATACTCAAGATATGCCAAATCATTATTGAAGAAATATGCTTTTGGTATCTTTGGGTTGTGAGGTTGACCGATGAGTGGTAAGGGATGGGTGTAATCACGGAGGTGAAGTTGTTCTTTAGGATGAGAAGCACGCGCATGATCCCAGTTAATGTTTTCAGACAGAGCTCTTGCTACTTGTTCAAGGTTGTATTCAAACTCCAGCTCTGAAGTTGTGACTGTCTTGAATTCTGTGAAGCCATCTTTGTGAACTCTGATGATGTCAGGCAATCCCAACTTCTGGACTTTCATTTCCTTCTTCAATCATTTAGTGAAGTCCATAATTGATCTTTCAACAGGTGCAGCGTTTTCAGCTTCAGGATATGCGTCCACCATTGTCTCAAACCAATCGAATCTTGGAGCAGTTGGGTTTACCCATTCTGGTAGAGGTATGGCTTTTCTATTTGTGGGTGGTGCAGTGACATTTTGAACTTTTGGTGGTGCAATAGGAAATTCTTGATCAGAACTCACATCTTCATATGATTCAGTTGCATCGAATGCCCCGCCTTCAAGAGGAACGAACATCTGTTGGCTTGATTGCTTTGTGGTGCCAGAAGAATGTGTTGTGGTTGAAGGTCCAGTTGACTTGGTGGGTTTCCTCTTTTTCTTTCCTTCGTCTTTGTCAGGCTCATCTCGATGACGCTTGACCGGCTTATCTTGCTTGCATCCTTCAGCCTTCTTCTCATCTTTTCTCATTGAATTGAGCAATGCCTGTTTGAGTTCTGCCTCTTCGGGTTCATTGAGAATGTCTTCAAGTAATTGTCCCTTGAGATCAGATCTAGATGGCTTAGGTGGCACGGTTCGAATTGTTATTAGTGTTGTGTGAATCAGATTTGCCACTATTTTCTCCATATTTCTTTTGGCATATTCTTTGAAGATTCCTGGAAGATTCTCTTGAAGGTATTGAGTGACCTCTTGGGATACTTGTGAACTGACTGCCTGAGGGACATGAGTTTTAAGATATTCCCCTGCTGTCTTTTCCAGATCGAATGCTTTGAGATTATTGACATGAAATTCTTGTTTATCCACCTTCTTCTCTACTTCAACGATCTGTTGTTTTATCACTTTATGCTCATCTTCTTCAGCTTGTAGTTTTCTTAATACCAATTGTTGAAGTATAGATAGCTTCTCCTTGAGTTCACTAATTTCACTTGTGGATTGTCCCACAGATGACGGTTGTGGTGATGGAATTGTGTTGTCATCTTGGTTTTCATTTCATGTATCATCATCATCATTGTTTTCATCTTCATCATCTTCACCTTCTTCATCTCCTTCTTCATCATCTTTATTGCTTTCAGTTTCTTCAGACCCAGATCCTGAGAATGTATGAACTCTTTCATCAGACTCTTTTGATTCACCCTCAGATTCTACAAATGTTGCAGACTTTTTGGCCTCAGACTCCTCTTGTTCTTCTTCAGCATGAGAAGCTGATCCTTCACCTTTTCTCTTTCTTTCATCAGATAGATGTTTCTTTAAGTTTTCTTTGGATGCTTTCTTGAACTGTTCTTTTTCTTCTTTTTCTGTCAACGGTGGGTCTATGGCTTTGAAGGATTGTTTCACTAGTTTGAATGATTTTCCATTTCCTTTGCCCAAGTCTTTGTCTTTTTCTGCCAACACTGTCTTCATCTTTTCAAACTCCTTCTTCTTCTTGCCTTTACTAAGGTCCGCTTCTTCTTCTTCCTCTTTGTCACTTGGTTCGTCTTGAAGTTGTAATTCAGTTGTTGAGGCTTTGGTAACTATTTTCTTCTTCTCAGCTCTAGAACATTTCTTTGATCGAGAAAAAGCAGATGGAACAATCTTTCCTGTTGATTCACTTTCTCCTTTTGTTGATGTTGTTCCTTTGGCAATGATTCCCACCTTTTTGGCTCTTTCAGCTTCATCATACTTCTGATATTCCTCAGTTTCCATCACTTCTTTACTTAACATGCTTTGTGGAATTCTCACACCTTGTTTCTCCGTGTTGGACTTTTGTACTTTTACTCTGGAGATAACGTGATCCATTTGATCGGTATGCATCTTTTCATTTGCACGTCGATCGATTTCAGGGTGTCTTTTCATGAAAAGTGAGATTAGGAGTTTGGTGAATCGGGGAAAAGGTACTTTGTATGCCTTCTTTTGGTGAAAGCTTTGGCTTAGAAAGATCATGTCGTTCCATATGTATTTGGCGAAGTCCAGATGTTTCAGGTTGACGACTCCCTAGAAGAATTGAAGGTGTTCTAATCGTGGGTGTTCAAGGCCAGTGGTTTTGCCAGTTATGCAGTGAATGATGATTGTGTAAAGGGTTAACCATGGCTGAGGAATGTATTTCCTGTCTACTCTGTAGAGTGATGTGAGCTCTTCTTCATCCTCATCATAACCAAGAAGCTTAAGTGTGTCAACCATGGTTTCAAAAGTTGGATCATCGACAAATTTGCCGCTTGGGCCTGAAGCTTCAGATGGAAGTTCTAGGATGTTGCGAAGAGTTTCAACCTTAAATTGGATCTCTGTTTCGTCAATTGTGACTGTGATGTTTTCGTTGTCTTTTCCAATGACCATGGAATGCCAGAACTGATTGAGATATACTTCTGGTACACTTGCTGTATTCGTCAGTGTTGGGTTGATGAAGTTTCTTTTGAGAATTTCCACGATGATTTGGCAAGACTCATGACAAGGCAAATTCTTAAAGTCCACTCTTGAGTTTGAATTGCTGATTTTGCGTTCATCACCTTCTGGAATCATTTGTTTTCGAGTTACAGATCCTTGAGACATGTTTTTCCTGAACATCACAAACACCAACAACAATACGCAATAGACATAGCATATATGTGTTAGTGAATGATATCTATTTCATGATATTATCCTACATTGTATGATGCATCATATGGAACGGTTAAAACATGAGGACATTCTCATATCATTCAAGCAAACCATTTTCAAACAAATGAGTTCATACAAACATTTGCACTTTCCTAAGTCTGGATAAATTGTGACATACTTACAAACTTGGAAATTTATATAAACTTGGTAAATTATATACATTTGGAAAGATATAGAAACTTAACAAAGGTATACAAACTTAACAAGTTTATATAAATTTGACAAGTTATATAAATTTGACAATTTATACAAACTGCATACAAACTTGATAAATCATGCAAAGTCAATAAGCCAAACAAACTCAGTCAGTTCAACAAACTTGGTAAGCCTCTAAGAAACTTGAGCAGTCTAGTACAACCTCGGTAACATAAGCACAAACTCGAGAAGCTATATAAACTCGGCTACTCTTAACAAACTCGGTTATCCTAGAAACTCGAGCAGCCTATGAAACTAGAGAACCTATAAACTTGAGAAGCTATGAAACTCGAGTAGCCTAAGAAACTCGAGAACTTTATAAGAAACTCGAGTACCTAAGACACTCGAGAAGCTATGAAACTCGAGAAGCCTTAACAAAGTCGCGAATCTTTTAAGAAACTTGAGAAGTCTAAGAAACTCGATTACTTAATAAGAAACTCGAGTACCTAAGAAACTTGAGGGTTTGCTTAAGAAACTCAAGGGCTTAATAATAAACTTGATAGATCTGGTTGAAACTCGATTAGTTTATAAGAGAAAGTCGAGAGTCTATGAAACTTGATAAGTTTGAATAGAAACTCGAGGTTTTTATAGAAACTCGATGAGTTTTTATAGAAAGTCGAGAGTCTATGAAACTCGATTAGTTTGAATAGAAACTCGATTATTTCTATAAACTCGAGTATATGTGACTATTGTCTCCTAACTCGGAGACAAAGTCGAAAGGGTCCTTCTTATGCTACAAACTTGAGAAGTATCATAGAGACTCGAAAGATATAATCATAATAGCACAAAGTTGATGAATTATCACTTAAAACAAAGTCGACAGATGAACAAACAACAGAAAGTCAATAACATTCATTCTTCATCAATTTCATGTAAGAAAGTTATGTTTCAAATGCAATGTTCTCCTTAACCCAAATCATGTTCTTAACCAATAACAAACATTTAAGCACAAACTTGATATACATTCAGGCAGAAACTCAACATATGAACACAAAAGAAACTCTATATCCAGATTTTCATATGCATATCAGTTTATAAAAGATTGTCCGCATGATCTAAAATCATAAACTAACATATCCCAACATTCAAACAATCATAAACATCATTCATTTAATCACAGCACTCAAACGCAATTCCTTAAACCCTAACCCTTTCGAATCGGTCCTATTTGTGTTATAGAAACTAATTAACTAAATGCAAACTACTCAAAAACATGTTATGAATCTTTTACACAAGTTCAATTAGATCAAATATCACCAACCAAGAAACGCCCAAATCTGTTTACATATACCCTAACACGTAAGATCATTAAATTAAACCATGGAACTAATAAATGAATGACTATTACGCTTAATGGGATAATTTAAACACTTACAATTTAAGATTTAACAACGAATTGAGTGTTCTGCGTTCTTGAGGGTTTAAGCGATTTTGGCGGTTTTTGCGTGAGATGGAATTTTATTACGATTACTGTGTGTTTTGTGAGTTTGATTGTGGTCAGACAATATGTTTTATTGAATAAGTTTGCCCATTTGTCCATTTTGGTCCTCTAACTAGTGTCCTAATTCTTTTCAAGTCCTCAAACTAGTAACACTTCACACTATGACATGTTTAGCCCTTTGACTAGAAATCTGGTTCACATATGGTCCTGTTGAGACAACTTTCAACAATTTAACACTTTCAGTCCTTTATGTTCGAAATCTAGATCCAATTTATATAAGTCATTTCTCCCCCTTAAACTAAGACCTATTTGTGACAATTTTTAAAGCTAGTAGTCCAAGAGATCATAGAAACATTTGACGATGAAGATTTTGATGAAGATTCGAGATGATAAATGTGCAAAAATATCTCCCCCTCAAAATATGTTCGTGATTTGAAATTAATGAAATTTGAAATGACGAGAACATATTTTGATTTGGATACACTTTTGCACACTTAAAGTTCTTTTTTTTTCTTTTTTTTTTTAATATATATAAAAAAAATTGGAAAATCTTTTTGTGTTTTTCAATAATTATTTACAAAGATGGTTTTGATGTTTGACTCTGTTTAATTGTTTTTAAGAAAATTTTCCAAGTCATCAGGAGTCAAACATCGCATACCAATTTGGTGAACCAATTCCACAAATCTTGCATGAGGCAAGGCTTTGGTGAACAAGTCCGCCAATTGGTGTTCAGTACCCACAAAGTATAATTCAACTGTACCCGTTTCCATGTGCTCTTTGATAAAGTGATATCGGAGAGCAATATGCTTCGATTTGGAATGTTGAACCGTGTTGCATGAAATAGCGATGGCACTCTTGGAGTCGCAGTACATCGGAATCTTGTTAAACACGTATCCGTAGTCCATCAGCTGAGATCGCATCCAGATGACTTGAGCGCAGCAGGCAGACATGGCAACATATTCGGATTCGGTAGACGACAATGACGTACAGTCCTGCTTCTTTGACTACCAAGAGACAAACTTGTCACCCAAAAATTGTACTCCCCCAGACGTACTTTTCCTCGTGTCTAAACAACCTGCATGGTCAGCGTCTGAAAAAGCAACAAGTTCAAACCCAGAATCCTTCGGATACCAGATCCCCAAATGAATGGTTCCCTTTATGTATCGAAGGATTCTCTTAACAGCTGACAGATGACGTTCAGTTGGTCTTGACTGATAACGGGAACATAGGTACGTGGCAAATACAACATCCGGCCGGCTAGCGGTGAGATACATGAGAGACCCAATCATACTGCGATATTTCATAGGATCAATGGGTGTACCATGTAGATCAACATCTAGCTTTGGGGATGAGGAGGACATGGGGGTATTGTAAGTGTCACAACTAGTCATACCATGCTTTTTCAATATTTCCTGAGCATATTTGGACTGAATTAAGAATATACCATGAGGTGATTGATGAACTTGCAGTCCTAAGAAGAACTTGAGTTCACCCATCATGGACATCTCAAAGTTTTGTTTCATAAGTTTTGCAAAAGCGTTTGAATATTTTTTATGAGTTGAACCAAAAATGATATCATCTACATAAATTTGAACAATGAGAATATCCTCCCCGTGTTTTTGTATAAATAAAGTCGGGTCAACAGATCCTTTTGTAAAATGATTGGCTAGTAAGAATGCAGAAAATTTTCCATACCATGCCCTCGGGGCTTGTTTAAGGCCGTAGAGAGCTTTCTTAAGCCTGTAGACGTGGTTCGGATGCTCTGGATCGATGAAACCCTCTGGTTGTGAAATGTACACCTCTTCCCGGAGTTGTCCATTGAGAAATGTCGTCTTCACGTCCATCTGGTATACTATGATATTCTTGTGAGCAGCGTACGCCAGGAACATTCAAACAGCCTCAAGACGTGCCACTGGTGCAAATGATTCTTCGAAGTCGATCCCTTCTTCCTAATTGAACCCTTTGGCGACCAAGCGGGACTTGTTATGAATAACTGTACCATCCGCATCTAACTTATTTTTCTAGATCCACTTCAAACCGATGACATAAACCCCATTTGGTCTTTCTACCAATTCCCATACTTCCAACCTCTTGAATTGATCCAATTCCTCTTGCATAGACTCAATCCAGTTTTTGTAGGTAAGGGATTCTCGAATGTTTTTGGGTTCGGACTGACAAACGGTGAGTGCATAAATGCAGGTTTCACCGTCTGTATGGAGTCGTTGTCGTGTCATGACAGGGTTTTCTGGGTTGCCAATCACATTCACAAGGGGGTGATCCTTTGTCCATTTGTGAGTGGATGGGTAGTGTTGATAAGTATGGAGCAGATTTGACGGTTCCAAGTTGCGTGTGGACGACTCTGCGATATCAGGAATGGTGGGAGCCGGCGCAAATGGATTGAAGAACGCATTGTCGTCATAATCTGCTGGTGTGGGTACTTCAGAAGAATGTAGAGGAGGATCTTCAGCTGCAGATGCAGAAGTAGAAGCTGTTTGATCTATTGATGATGATGTGTCCGGTTGATGTGCATCTTCAGCAACTACTGTGGTTGTAGTCACTGGTGTATCAGGTACTTGATTATCGACGAGTGGTTATGCAGCAGAACTTGTGGATACATCAGGAGCACGACTCATGAGAGTATCATCAAATAATGGAGCAAACAAGTCTTCTAGATCTTTGCGGTTTAGAGAGAAGGATGCAGCTGAAGGATCAGGGAAGTTGAGACGGTTGGTTTCGGGTCCTAAGCTATTGTGCGCAGAAGCCATTTCGGTGAGCTCATCGAAATTAGCATGTATAGTCTCCTGAATCTCTCGAGTGCGACGGTTCCAGATTCTGAATCCCTTAGAATTTTCACAATAGCCGAAAAAAATCCCTATATCCACTTTGGCTTTTAATTTCCCAAGGTCATCACGATCATTCATTGGATAGCAGAGAGCTCCAAAGACATGAAAGTAGTTAATGTTTGGTTTTCTGCGGTGAACAATCTCATATGGTGTCTTGGTGTGCCGTTTGGTGATCATGCATCTGTTTTGGGTGTAGCAGGCGGTTGAAACGGCTTCTGCCCAGAGATAATCCGGTAGTTGAGCATTGATCAGCATCGTTCTTGCAGCCTCCACTAAAGTTCGGTTTCGTCTTTCGACCACGCCGTTCTGTTCGGGGCTGCGTGCAATGGATGTTTGATGTTCAATACCCACTTTCTCATAATACTCCCGAAGAGTCTGATTCTTGAATTCAGTTCCGTTATCTGTTCGAATTTTTCTGACAGTGTTGCGTAACTGAACTTGAATCTTTGTGAGAAAGGTGATGATCATTTAAGGAGCTTGATCTTTTGTATGAAGGAAGTATACCCAAGTCCATCTCAAGAAGTCATTAACAATTACCAGTATATACCTCTTCCCATTGATAGTTTGAACACGCATAGGGCCACAAAGATCCATATGAAGAAGTTGAAGAATGTGATCAGTACTATGCTCGGGTTTAGGAGGAAATTGAACACGAGTACTTTTTCCTTGTTCACAAGCAGGACACAGATGATCTTTAGCATATATGAATCTTGGAAGACCATCGACCAACTTTTTACGAGCGAGCTTGGTCATAGTTTTGAAATTCAGGTGAGACATGCGTTTGTGTCATAGCCATGCTTTGGTGGAATGTGCCTTGGATAGTAAGCAGATCGGAGACGAAGCAGTCATGTCAGAGAAGGAAATAGTATAAAGACTGGTGCCACATTTTCCTTTCATCAGGTCATTTCCCTGTAGATCTCTAACAAAACATGTTTTCTCCCGAAAAGCCACTTCTAAATCACCATCGCAGAACTGCCCGACGAAGAACAGATTATGACCAAGGCCCTCGACATAGTAGACACGGCTAATTTCGATATTCCCGTTGACATAATCACCATATCCCATGATAGCTGCGAAATGATCATTCCCGAACCGGACAGTGCCTATGAACTTCGCGACGAAGTTTACTAGAAGCTTTAAGTTTCCTGTCATGTGCCGGGAACACCCGCTGTCAACAATCCAGAGAACAATTTGAATCACCTGCATCACAAGAAGAGGACACAGATGGAAGGTTGGAACCGGTGGATCCCGTTGGGTTAGTAATACAGGTGTTAAGCATCTTTGGTACCCAAGTAAAACTAGGTTTATATTGTAACCAACGCTACCACGTCCAACTAGTCTCTGCCTTCTTCCTAGTGTATGCCCTTGGTGATCGGTTTGTCCTAGATGCAGCTATGGTCTTGTCAACTTTGGTCTTAGAAACTACTTGTGGCGGTTTTCCTAAAATGGACTTAGCAGCAGTTATGGGCCTATAGGAAATGCCAGTAGTACGTTTCTGTTTTCGTGACAAAAGGGTTTTAGCAATACATTTCTGATGATTACCAGACAACACACTAGCATGACAAAACACACAATAAGCATCAATCATAACAGCATTACAAACATTCAAAGATTCAGCATTCATTACATCTGTTCAGAATTACACTTTGACAAGTTGGATTCTAAGCTAGACATAACATGCGTTTTATTCGACTGCCTATTGTGAACTTCTACTTCAGCTTCGTTAGGTGATCCACTCTTAGGTTTCCATACTCTAATCTTCTTTTGACTCTTGTTTGTCTTGGATCTTTTAACCTTAGGAGGGTTCCCTAATCCTGTGGAAGTTGAAGCTTGCACATTAGTGGTTATTGAAGATGTTGTCTTATGAGTCTCGTCTACTTTGTACATTCCTGGTGCAATCACATTATTTGGTACAAATTTCCCTTTGTCAAGAACTCTGAGTTTCTCTTTCATTTCAATGATGATGTGGTTTTGTTCTTGAATTTTTTATTCCAATTTTCTATTTAACCGAATAGTTTCATTTCTATTTTCACAAACTTCAAAAATATCTTTTTCAAACTCAAAAATTTGATGTTTTAAAACCTCAATTTCTTTTTCAAGATTTTGAAGTTTTGAAACATGAACGTTTTGAGAAGATAAAGATTCTTTTTGGCTTTGTAGTGCTAACTCAAAGTTAATACTTTGAGTCTGACACCATTGCAACCTTTGGTTAAGTTTAAAAATTTCTTTTGCACATCTGGTTTCCACATCATCATTGATTTGTCTAAGTCTCTCATTTTCTTTTCTCAGATCATCAATCTCAATTCTCATTGTCTCAACTTCAACACAGTGATCATCAACATTCAATTCATTGCACGACAAATAGATAGCATTCATAATCACAGATATTACATCAGAACTGAGAACATTCGTCAAGAGTCGATCGACATCTTTTTCCAAAGCTTTCTTTTGACCTTTTTGTTTTGCAATTTTGTTATCTTTTGCTCTAAAAATGCTCATCATTGATGCAACTTCTGACTGGAGTTCCTGTTCCCACTGTGTCGCACAAAGTCGCAGGTGTTTGACATGTGGCAAGAGTTGTTTTTGAAAAACTTCTCTCTTTTCTTTCTCATAAGGAGAGAGAAAAGTGGAGATTTTGATTTCAGAATTTCTTTCTATTGCGTCTTCCAATAGTTGGATGTCGCCCATAAATGTTTTAAAATATTTAAGAATGCGACATTCTTTTGGCATTTGTGTATTGACACCTGGATTAGGTAGAGGACCATTGACTTGTGCAACAGTGGTTACTGGACCAACTTCAGATGAAACATTTATTTCAGTTAAAGACCACGTTTGATTAAATCTATCTTTTTGAGGAACAAAAGTTTCACTAATATGAGGTACTTTCGAATAATCGTATGGTTTGTTATAATGTACACAACTCAACTTAGATCGACTCTTGTCCTCGTGTTCCAGTTCCTCTTCAGTATTATATACAACCACACGTGTGAAAGTATCATCCAACAATAATTCTGCACAGTACAACTTTGGATTTTCCTTGAGTGCTTTGCTTAAAAAATGTGGTTGATCATTTCCAATTGCAAAGCCATATCCTTGGGGATTTGGTTTGACCGTTAATTTTTGAATAGTTGTTACAGATTCACCCGTTTTATAAACAACGTTTTGAAACTCTTTAAGTTTGCCTTCCAATGCCACAATTTCCTCAAGGTATGAATTAACACGTTTCCGTGAAACTTGTCTGTGTTTAGAAAAAATTTCTTGACAAGTTGACAATTCTGTTTTGGTTTTAGAAAGTTCAGAATGGAGAATGTCAACCTTTTTTTGAAAATCAAATATTTCTTGTTCCTTTTGTGAAATTATTTCATTTCTGGAAACGGTCAATTCACGAACTTGATGATCTAAATTTTGTACCTTCACGTATGACTCTTGGAAAGCAGACTCAAAGCTTTTCTCACGTTTTTCTTTGTTTTCAAAATTTGAAAGTTGTTGCTTGTAGAACTCAAGATCCTTGGTTAACAATGCAATTTTGGCTTTTAAGTTTCTGTTAATGTCATTGCATTTATCAATCTGAGATTTTTGTGCATTTAATTGTGTTTGGGTGGTCAACAATAAGGTCATAAGCTCTGGATCTGTATCATGCATAAGATCATTTTGTTCAAGATGATCATGATTGTCATCATCAAAAGAATCATCAAATGAAACCACTGGGTTAATTTGATCATCATCAAATGTAACAACGGTGTTTATTTGATCATTGTCTTGAAATGATAATGATGAGTCATTTTGACCAATATTTTCTTGTGCAGATGAAGATGCAGATGGTGATGCAATTTCGTGAATAAGACAATCAGATTCAGATACCTGAGATAAGTCGTCGGTATCATAGACCGGGCCTGTCTCACTCATATTCATCTCCTGCATGTTTGCCATTAACATTACGGCTGCATTTTCTTCAAGGTCTTCCATTTCATCATCAGAGAATGCATTTGCCATAAAGTTGTGTTCTTTTTCGGTCAAAGTACCACCAGCTTTTTCATCTTTCAATGCCAGAAGAAGAGCCTCCTTATGATAAACTATAACACCCTAAATTAAATACGACTTATAAAATACGCTATAAATTAAAACTTGAGTTATATAACATGTTATGACTCGAAACCATACAATATGAACATATAACCCAAAGTCAAATACGAAATGATAAAAGAACCTTATAAATTAAGTATCACACGTTTAAAAGGTATATGTAGGCCGAAATAATAAAATTTGTACACAACACATTATAGAAGATAAGTATAAAATTTTGGCTAATATTGGGAAGTGCAAATCACCCTTATTTACCTCCCTGAGTTTCGGCATTTCCTCCCCACAATTTTTCTAAAACCGTGTGTATACATCCTCTCCATGAAACCCTAAAACCCTTTTCTCTCCATCTCATTTGTACGGCAACCAAAAGAAACCAAACCAAACCCTAAAAACCTTATTCATTCGACACAAGAAGGAGAGGAAGAGAAGGCTTCAACCATTGTTTTCCTTATTCAATTCGTATCACACAAAGGTAATCCAATAACATATCATTTAATCTATTCGACAAGTTCATAAGTTAAACCTAATCGATCCAAAATATTTCTTTTCTTTCGTTCGATCATCACAAGAAGAAGAAGAGAGGTGTTGGCGATTTGATCACTTGGAGATCTTTGTATTCTTGTTTCATTCAATCTAATATAAGAGGTATTCATAAACTTTCAATCTATAATAATCCTTTTTGATCAATATGTATTAAGATGTGTTAATATGATGAATTATGTTATTAAAATCGGATGGATATAAACAAACAAATCTCTCAGAAATTTTGTGCTACTTAAACGAATTGTTAACCAATGACACAAGCATGATTTTTAGTGGATCTTTAGTCTAAAACTGAATTCAATGAAATAGTGATCAAATAAAATTTATTTGGTGATTCTAGAGGTCGGGAAGGCAACCGTTTGATTCTTAGAAATTCATGTGTCAAAACTGTGTTTCGAGTTATGAAAATTCAGGTGTGATCTATGATTTTTAATTGAATATCTATAACGAATTAAGATCTAAGATTTTGGCACAATGATACTTGATATATGAGTTAAGTTTTTTAATTTTTGTAGATTTTTTTGAGATGTTTAACCAGGGTAAATAATTACATACTTTCGGGGGGTTCCAGCAGGTCCAATTTGGGAAGGTGTTGTGAATGTCGATTTTTAGTTTGTACTTGTACTACTTAATAAAATCTGGAAAAATTATGTAAAATACTTAAGACATATAGGTATATCTGGGTAAAAGTATAGAATTTTATGAGCTCGTTTAAGGTGTGTTAAAAATAGCTAAACACGGATCTGTTTTCAATTGTAATGCTGAATTTAAGAAGTTACTTATTTAAAACACTTATAAGCATAATTGCTTCACCTTTAGAACCTAAATAAGCTATTTGTCATCTTAAAAGTGTTTAACTTATGTTTTGATTAATTATCATATTAACCTTTAACTTTGGCATAATTGCAATAATAACCCTAATCTTGAATAATGATAATATGAATCCCAAATTATACGAATTAAACCCTAAAACTGCTAATTCGGGAAATATAACTTAAATATGACCTAATTGAATATATGAAACCCTAATTGGAGTTTAATCACTTTAAATGACCAATTAAAACGACTTGTGTAATTAGAAACCCTAATCTCACATTTACTTAATTTGGAAACCCTATTTTGACTTGTAAAACTCTAAATTGTCAAATGACATCATTTTATAAGTATATTAATATATGAAACTCAACTTTGACATTAATAACTATTTAAACCTTTTTAAATACTATTTACTATTTTTAGAAACCCTAAATTGCTTTTAAACCTAAATATGGAAACTTACTATTTTTGGAAAGTTACTAAATATGGAAACTTACTATTTTTGAAAAGTTACTAAATATGGAAAGTTACTATTTTTGGAAAGTTACTAAATATGGAAACTTACAATTTTTGGAAAGTTACTAAATATGGAAAGTTACTATTTTTGGAAAGTTACTAATTATGGAAACCTGCTAAATATGGAAAGTTACTTAAAATGGAAAGAAAACTAAAATGAAACCTTTATGATTATGAAACCATGAAACTTATAGATAAACTTATGATTAATGTAGATCGGGTGAAGAATGAGTGATCATCTTCTTCCATTCATCTTATTGCTTTGATTTGTGTGCTTTGATAAGGTACAGATATTCTTTCCCTTTTCAGTAGGGATATTGCTATCGATCCTATGCCTGATACGATTCCCTTATTTGACTCATGACTTTCATTGTATGATTTTCATTCTTTTGATTCATTCTGACATTTATTTAAATGTCTCTGCTATGCTATGCTTATGCTTTGCCATGCTTATTGAGTTACTATCTTGTTTCTCTTGCCATGCTAGATTATTATTTTGTATGCTATGATAGATCTGTGCCTGAGCTAACCTAGTTGTGGAGGTACCATGACCATGTCTTGGATGGCACCCTAGGCATGACACTCCCGTAGAGGTGTGATAGATCTACGGCGTTCCCCCTTATGTTATGATTTTGTGTACACTATTGGCCAACTTTATATGTGTGACCAGTCTAGTACTGACATACATACTTATGTTAGGGAGCGTATGGATGCATCCTAGGTTTATGTATGTGTATGTTATGGTGACCAGGTGGTGTGTGCCTTACACTCCTTCTCACCCCTCTTCGTATACTTGTATTGCTATGATATGATTTGACGGATTATGATATGTAGTTCTTATGGCACATCCTTATATGAACTTTTCCTTATTTCATTATTCTCTTGATTCATTTCTTATTCAGTTCTCATGCACTCTTGATTCTTAGTTCTCTTTAAAATTCGTATGACTTTCATGATTATGCTTTTCGTTTGTTATTCTTATTCCTTCGTTGCTTATGCTTATTTACCGTTATGTTATGTTATATATATATATATATATATATATATATATATATCTGTTCACTGGGCTTTTTAAGCTCAGCCGCATGTTTTCTTTTCTTATGCGGCAGGTAATAAGCGGGGCGACGGGCTTGGGAATGAGAGAGCATAGGACTTAGAGACCTATTTATTTATCATTTCGTTGTCCATTGTTTCGGACTTTCATTTCTTTCAGTACTTTGAATATTATCGTTTTACTTTGGTTTTGTTTGGTTAACCCACTATGCATTTGGGATTATCTTTTGATACCAGTCTTGATGTTCGAGACTTGGTTATTTATTTAAAAGACTCCCGCTTGCGTAATGTATGCTTTGTATGACACCATAATGTGATATCTTGGCCATGTCGGGTCAGGGTGTTACAGTTATGGTATCAGAGAGCTGGGTTTGACCTGTAGAACCTTAGAAATGACCTGTGAGGATATTGGGTAGACACTAGGCTTTTCGTTGACGCGATCTCTTCCTTCGTATTTTGATCTTGACGTTTGATTTGTCTTCATTGTTCGTTTTGATCCCTACGTTCGGGTTCGTCTGAGCAGAAGAAGTTGTGGGACCAGGTTCCATCTCCTCCATGTGTTGACTGTGAGAAGTTTCATCTGGGTGATCGTGTTATAAGACGTTGGATGCCGGTTTCAGTTGTAGTGTGATTGGACGTCGGACGAAAGAGTGTCCGAAGGTGAATGGTAACAACCGTAAGAATGAGAATGATTGACAGCAATCTGCCGAGGGTCGAGTGTTCGCTCTGACCAGGGACCAGGCTGCTGACACATCAAGTACCGTTTCGAGTATTCCTTAGTTATGTGATCGTGCTGTGTGGTTTTATTTGATACGAGAACGACATATCCTTCGGTGTCTTTTGCTTTTACTAAGCACATTAAGTCCCCTCTTCATTATTGAATTGCTAATCCTAATTTTATCTCTATGAGAATCTTGTGACTATCCATCACAAGTGTAGATTATCCTGTACGGTTGAGGATGTTTGAAGATCAATTTCATTCTGCTAATCTGATTTCTTTGGGAATGTTCGATTCAATTTCATTCTGGTCATGTAATTGTTGACTGAGCATTGAGATGTTAACAACAGTTATGATTTTTTCATCTCTGACGACTTATGAAACTCAAACTCTGTGCCCAGGTTTCTGACCTGGCATACTATTATGATCACCTTTGCTTTGAAGTTCCGTATATTAATCCCTCACGTTTGTGAAGATATTCCGTTTGATGTAACTCGCTCGAGAGTTTTCGATGTTGAATTTCGCGATGTATTCCTTGATGGACTACCAAGATTTTCTCTCGGGTGTAATTGTTTTGATCCGTTTATTAGAATGTGTTTTGTCACGACTTGAGGTAGGCTGTGATTGCAATAAAGGCATGTGTATATGATGCAAGTATTATGACGTCTGGCCAGCGTGATAATAGTTACATCATATACCTTGAACTTATTGGAGTCATAGAATGTCTTGAGGAGTGCCTGAGGTAAGTGTGTTATTTGAATCTGAACTCTATTCATGTGTAAGCGACGTTTTGCCTATTTCCGAAATCCCTTACGAACGACATACGTTGAATGAAGAGTATTGAAGGACCTACTACTAGGAAGTGGTTTATCCGTCTGTGTGCGTCTCTGTGTTGTGTTTCAGTTTGGTTATGAAGAAGAATGATGGTGGTATGAGGTTGTTCATGGAATTCTAGAATCTTAGTAGTATGGTGATTAGGACTGATACCGTTATCGACGACTTATCTAATCAACTTCAGGGTGAAGTTTTCTCTATGATCAATTGGTAATCTGATTATGTCTATTTTCATGTGAAGGAGCAAGATGTTCCTAGCATTGATTTGTATCCGTTATAATCTCTATGAGCATTGTGATGCCAATCGTATTGGCTACTGCTCCGACTATTCTTGTGAGCTTGATGAATCGTGTATTTCATGAATGCTTGGACAATTGTCATAGTATGACGATTTAGTATATTCAGGGACGAAAGAGAAACACGGGAATCATCCTTGTATTTTGGTGTTGAAAATTTCTGCGTCAGAAGAGCTCGATGTAAGTTTCTCGAAGAGTATAATTTTGGTAGGGATGAAGAATAAGTTGGAGAACTTTTGAAAAGTTAAGAGGGATATTTGTTTCTACTTGAGAAGAAGGTCAGCTATGTCCTTAGGTTATACAGAAAGATTGCTAGTGATGCATCTATGCAGATAAACCGTGGGAGGCGAACTATCAGACGCACGACTGGAGATTGGTTATGACGGATGTGAAGAAGCTCAGGAGCAAGGTGGTGGAATTATGATCTATTTATAAGATTTGAATGAAACGGTTATGCTCGAAGCACCCCGTTCTTTTCGCTCTATACATATTAGTTATACTATTATGTAGAGACTTGTAGCATAAATTATGACGGGATGGTATGACAACGGATGTGAATGCTTTGATGGCGAAGTGTCTAGCATGTCAACAGATTGGGAGTTAGCATCAGCGTACGAGTGGTTTTCCTCATTTTGGATGTTCGTATGTAGAAGTTGGATTAAAACTGTCAGCAACTTTGTAACGGGATTTATGCGCACGTTGGGAAGAACAAAACGATGTGGGTTGTAGTGAATCGTTCAACTTGGTGGCTCACTTGGAAGATCGGCAGAGAGTATTTCAACAGAAGATTATTCAAGCTCCTTGGCACACCTGCAGTGATCGTGTCAGAAAAATCGAGTTTTGTTAAACACTTCCAGAAGAAATGCAGAAGACCTTCAAGACCGGCTCGAGATTTTATGGCGACTACTCACCTTCAGATGGATGGACGGACAAAGCAACTATGTTGAAATTGAAGATGTATGGGACGGAGAGTTTGACAAGTGTATTGGCATGATTGAGTTTCCTACAGAGATGTAGAACACCTTTTGGATTGGATTAAGTTGGAGATTTGCTGGTTTAAGGTCCGGGATTGATTACTGTGATTGGTGGATTGGTTATCCTTGTGGAAGAAAAACCTTGAATGGTGGACTATGAAATTTGTATGTTTCGTACGCTGTCCCCATTGTGGAGAGTTAGACGTTTTGGGCGTATGAAGAAAATCTGGTTCGCGATGCGTTAATCCTTTGAGTTGTTGTTTTCCATACGATTATCCGACCTATTCCGTTATGCTCTCCGATACGTTTCGATCCTCCGTTATGTGCTTAGTTTATCGTCTGTACGACTACGTTAGCTCTTTGATGTATTTTATCCGTATGATTATTCGACCTATTTTGTTTTGTTTCTGATGCGTTTCGATACTCCGATTTATACTCTATTGATCGTCGGTACAAATATGCTACCCATCTCATTATGTGTTTCGATACAAGTTGATATTTCGAGTTGTACTCGATTGATCATCCGTACAATTATACTATCTATCTCTTATAAAACTCTTGATACATTTGATGATTCGTCACGTGCTTCATTGACCGGTGGTACGTTCCTTAGTTCGATCAGTATCTGTTTGAAATTGATGAGTTCTTCTATAATGATGCACTAGTTCCCTTTTCGTTAAGAATCTGGACTGAGTTGATGAGGTTTTACTCTTTAGTACTACCTTCGTATTGCTTACAAGCATGAATGTTTCATGTATCTCTGTGTGAGATTTAAATCGTTATCCGCTACATTGTTGTTTCGTATTCCTTGGAACGAATTCGTTGTGAATTATGAAAGCCTGGGGCTTTTCAATGATTTTGATCAGGTTGGCGAAGTATCTCATCGCTTGGCGTTACCTTCCCAGTTATCCCGCGTATACGATGTATTCCATGTATCTCTTCTTCGTGAGTATGATTATCACCCACTTCATGTTGTCTCTTGCCGTTCGATCTATTTCGAGAAGATCTTTCTTATAGTGAAGAACCTGAGGCCGTTTTGGAGCGTCAGGAAAGAGTCATGAGAACTAAAACCATTCCATTCGTAAAGATTCTTTGGGAGAATCATCCTAAGAGCGAGGCTACTTGGGAGACCGAAGAATCGATGCGATCCAGTTATCCACATTTCTCTTTTTGACTTGGTACGTATTCATTTTGATATCGATTTCGATTTCGTATTTCGCATTTCTATTTCGACTTCGTATTTCAATTTCGCGGACGAAATTTTCTTTTTAGGAGGGAAGAATTATAACACCCTAAATTAAATACGACTTATAAAATATGCTATAAATTAAAACTTGAGTTATATAACATGTTATGACTCGAAACCATACAATATGAACATATAACCCAAAGTCAAATACGAAATGATACAAGAACCTTATAAATTAAGTATGGCACGTTTAAAAGGTTTATGTAGGCCGAAATAATAAAATTTGTACACAACACATTATAGAAGATAAGTATAAAATTTTGGCTAATATTGAGAAGTGCAAATCACCTTTATTTACCTCCCTGAGTTTTGGCATTTCCTCCCCACAATTTTTCTAAAACCGTGTGTATACATCCTCTCCATGAAACTCTAAAACCCTTTTTTCTCCATCTCATTTGTACGGCAACAAAAAGAAACCAAACCAAACCCTAAAAACCTTATTCATTCGACACAAGAAGGAGAGGAAGAGAAGGCTTCGATCATTGTTTTCCTTATTCAATTCGTATCACACAAAGGTAATCCTATAACATATCATTTAATCTATTCGACATATTCATAAGTTAAACCTAATCGATCCGAAATATTTCTTTTCTTTCGTTCGATCATCACAAGAAGAAGAAGAGAGGTGTTGGCGATTTGATCACTTGGAGATCTTTGTATTCTTGTTTCATTCAATCTAATATAAGAGGTAATCATAAACTTTCAATCTATAATAATCCTTTTTGATCAATATGTATTAAGATGTGTTAATATGATGAATTATGTTATTAAAATCGGATGGATATAAACAAACAAATCTCTCAGAAATTTTGTGCTACTTAAACGAATTGTTAACCAATGATACAAGCATGATTTTTAGTGGATCTTTAGTCTAGAACTGAATTCAATGAAATAGTGATCAAATAAATTTTTAGTGGATCTTTAGTCTAAAACTGAATTCAATGAAATAGTGATCAAATAAAATTGATTTGGTGATTCTAGAGGTCGGGAAGGCAACCGTTTGATTCTTAGAAATTCATGTGTTAAAACTGTGTTTCGAGTTATGAAAATTCAGGTGTGATCTACGATTTTTAATTTAATATCTATAACGAATTAAGATCTGAGATTTTGGCAGAATGATATTTGATATATGAGTTAAGTTGTGTAATGTTTGTAGATTTTTCTGAGATGTTTAACCTGGGTAAATAATTACATACTTTCGGGGTGTTCCAGCAGGTCCAATTCGGGAAGGTGTTGTGAATGTCGATTTTTAGTTTGTACTTGTACTACTTAATAAAATCTGGAAAAATTATGTAAAATACATAAGACATATAGGTATATCTGGGTAAAAGTATAGAATTTTATGAGCTCGTTTAAGGTGTGTTAAAAATAGCTAAAGTCGGATCTGTTTTCAATTGTAATGCTGAATTTAAGAAGTTACTTATTTAAAACACTTATAAGCATAATTGCTTCACCTTTAGAACCTAAATAAGCTATTTTTCATCTTAAAAGTGTTTAACTTATGTTTTGATTAATTATCATATTAACCTTTAACTTTGGCATAATTGCAATAGTAACCCTAATCTTTGAATAATGATAATATGAAACCCAAATTATATGAATTAAACCCTAAAACTGCTAATTCGGGAAATATAACTTAAATATGACCTAATTGAATGTATGAAACCCTAATTGGAGTTTAATCACTTTAAATGACCAATTAAAACGACTTACTATTTTTGGAAAGTTACTAAATATGGAAAGTTACTATTTTTGGAAAGTTACTAAATATGGAAAGTTACTAATTATGGAAACCTGCTAAATATGGAAAGTTACCTAAAATGGAAAGAAAACTAAAATGAAACCTTTATGATTATGAAACCATGAAACTTATAGATAAACTTATGATTAATGTAGATCGGGTGAAGAAGGAGTGATCATCTGCTTCCATTCATCTTATTGCTTTGATTTGTGTGCTTTGATAAGGTACAGATATTCTTTCCCTTTTCAGTAGGGATATTTCTATCGATCCTATGCCTGATATGATTCCCTTATTTGACTCATGACTTTCATTGTATGATTGTCATTCTTTTGATTCATTCTGACATTTATTTAAATGTCTCTGCTATGCTATGCTTATGCTTTGCCATGCTTATTGAGTTACTATCTTGTTTCTCTTGCCATGCTAGATTATTATTTTGTATGCTATGATAGATCTGTGCCTGAGCTGACCTAGTTGTGGAGGTACCATGACCATGTCTTGGATGGCACCCTAGGCATGACACTCCCGTAGAGGTGTGATAGATCTACGGCGTTCCCCCTTATGTTATGATTTTGTGTACACTATTGGCCAACTTTATATGTGTGACCAGTCTAGTACTGACATACATACTTATGTTAGGGAGCGTATGGATGCATCCTAGGTTTATGTATGTTTATGTTATGGTGACCAGGTGGTGTGTGCCTTACACTCCTTCTCACACTTTTATTTACTTAGAGGTCTCCCCTCTTCGTATACTTGTATTGCTATGATATGATTTGACGGATTATGATATGTAGTTCTTATGGCACATCCTTATATGAACTTTTCCTTATTTCATTATTCTCTTGATTCATTTCTTATTCAGTTCTCATGCACTCTTGATTCTTAGTTCTCTTTAAAATTCGTATGACTTTCATGATTATGCTTTTCGTTTGTTATCCTTATTCCTTCGTTGCTTATGCTTATTTACCGTTATGTTATGTTATATATATCTGTTCACTGGACTTTTTAAGCTCAGCCGCATGTTTTCTTTTCTTATGTTGCAGGTAATAAGCGGGGCGACGGGCTTGGGAATGAGAGAGCATAGGACTTAGAGACCTATTTATTTATCATTTCGTTGTCCATTGTTTCGGACTTTCATTTCTTTCAGTACTTTGAATATTATCATTTTACTTTGGTTTTGTTTGGTTCACCCACTATGCATTTGGGATTATCTTTTGATACCAGTCTTGATGTTCGAGACTTGGTTGTTTATTTAAAAGACTTCCGCTTGCGTAATGTATGCTTTGTATGACACCATAATGTGATATCTTGGCCATGTCGGGTCGGGGTGTTACATAAGCACTGCCCATTGTCCTTGGCTTTGGGCATGCATTTGCCATATGACCATTCCCACCACAATTGTAGCATGTGATTGATGTGTTAGCAACCCCTTTCCCTTTATCTGTAATCTGAGTCCTCCTCTGAGTATTACCTATGCTGTTTCTACCACTTCCTCCTGAACTGAACCTTTGACCACCAGAATTCCCCATATAATTTCCTGAACCAAGCCTTCCTGAAGCCCTGTTCTGAATTTCAACCCTTCCATCATTAACCACTGCTTGATTCCTTGTATTTGATGAAGATCTCAAACGATTGTTAGACTTGTTGGAGAATTTGCTAAAGGCACGAGCGATCAATGCAAATCCTTCATTTAAAGAGTTAAAGGCATCATCTTCATCATTGTCAACGTTGGAGTACATACTATAATCAGTGTTGTCGTATGGGACAAGTTGATTATCAGAGTATTGTGAAGGTGCTTCATAAGGGACAAGTTGGTTTGAAGGTTGTGGTGCATAACCCGAATGAGGTGGTGATGGTTGAACAAAATCCTGAATTGGTGGTGCAAAGTGAGACTGAGCCATTAATGCAAGTGAGTTTGAATTAGGTGCTGATGAGAATCCTCCACGTGCTGCTCTGTCTTTGTCAACTTCAGATTGGTGTTGTTTTAGGTAATCATACAATAACCCATAAGAAACATCGTTTATCTTTTTGGCTTGTCGAACAAACGTGACGTACTTTTTCCAATCTGGTCCGAGACATCCCAAAAACTTAGAGTTCACAGCAATCTTTGGTAAGGTGATGTTGTGGCGATCCAGATCATTGATGATGTTGGTGAAACGATGATAGTATGATTCTAAAGATTCCTCTGGTTCGATCATAAAATGTGTGTATTCCATATACAACTTAGATTCCAAGTCCTCTTGATTTAGTTATGTGCCTTCCATAAGCAGATGTACATGCTCCCACATATCCTTGGCTGTCTTTTGGGCATCAATACTCCTAAAGATAGGATTGGGAATCCCTTGGAGTATGTAAGACATGGCTAGCTCATTGGCCTCTTGTTGAAGAACTTGTTCTGCGGTGAGTTGAGCTAGAGGAATAAGGGTTGTTGTTGCTTCTCGTGGAGGAACTTGATTTGGATCTGCAGGAATAGTTGTAGTAGGAGTTGGATACGGTCCATCAATGATAACCTTCTTCAGATACTTCCCATGAGGTTTCTTTAGCTCGATTAATCGGAGAAAACGACTGGACCACTGCACATAGTTTCCTGGTGTTAGCATAGGTGGTGTGTCCAAAGACCCTGCTTCATGTCTCGACTGTTGACTACTAATAGCTTCGCACATCTTGGTAAACCAGTGTGGTTCTCTTGAAGGAGGTTGGTAATTTTGCATTTGTTGTGGAGGTATTTGTTGCTGATGAGGAAATTGATGTTGATGCATGAACATGTGTTGTTGTTGATACTGTGGTTGATATTGCGGTTGATATTGTTGTTGAGGATACTGTTGTGGATATTGTTGTTGTTGACGATACTGTTGTTGTTGATTGTAGAAATAGTTATGGTATGGTGGTTGAGACATCGTGAAGTAACTTGTGGATGTAGGTGTAGGATCTTTAAAGGATAATAACGGTTGTTGTTGAAGATTAGAACCTTGAACGGTGAAAAACGTGAAGAAACTCTGAGGATTTTACTCTAGAAACTCGGAGAATTCAATCGTTGAACCTCAGAGGATTTTACACTAGAAACTCGGAGAAATCTAAGAAACTTGATAATCCAAGAAACTCGATGGATTCAAGAAACTCGACTGATTCTAAACAAACTCGACTGATCCAAGAAACTCGATGATCCAAGAAAGTCGATAAAAATTTGAGAAAGTCGATAACTCTTAGAAAGTCAATTACTCCTGAGAAACTTGATTATTCCTTAGAAAGTCGATTACTGCTGAGAAACTCGATTATTCTTTAGAAAATCGATTACTGCTGAGAAACTCGATTATTCCTTAGAAAGTCGATTACTGCTGAGAAACTTGATTATTCCTTAGAAAGTCGATTACTTCTGAGAAACTCGATTATTCCTTTAGAAAGTTGATAAGTCTGAGAAAGTCGATAAGATACCAGAAAATCGATAAACTCCAGAAACTCGATAACTTTTCTAGAAAGTCGATAAGTCCAGAAAGTCGATAGTTACTAGAAACTCGACAATCAACGAGAAACTCGATAAAATTATCTAACTCGATAATTTATCAGAAACTCGATACAATGCACAAACTCGAGAAGATCAGAAAGTCGATAAAACTCAAAAACTCGATACCAAACTTGATACCAAGAAACTCGAGGAATCCAGAAAGTCGATACAATTTAGAAACTCGACAAATTTATCAAACTCGATAAATTTGCCAGAAACTCGATCAATGAACAGTAACGTCTCGGATGAACAGTAACTTATCAAATTTTCTTTAATTTTTTACTTAAATCTAATCTTTAAAAACCTAAATTACCCCTAGGCGAATGATACCACTTGATGTTATTCACTTTTATCACACAAGCTACCTAATTGATCCTAGATCTAGAGAGAGAAAGTTAGAGAGAGAAAGAGAGTGGAAGATTGTTAATAATAATAATGAAATGTTTAGCACTCAATCAACCAACCCTCTCCCTAGAATGGGAGGGGGTATTTATAGTTTTTACAAGGTCTTGGGCTTTTAGCCCTAATAACATAATTAAACATAATAACTAAAATAA
The DNA here is from genome assembly GCA_021014915.2 of Artemisia tridentata subsp. tridentata. Taxonomy (NCBI): domain Eukaryota; kingdom Viridiplantae; phylum Streptophyta; class Magnoliopsida; order Asterales; family Asteraceae; genus Artemisia; species Artemisia tridentata. Next base: position 419,958,502 of record CP139509.1, read on the forward strand.
ATAAACAGTCACAGCCCATGGGCCTTCTACACAGGCTGGGCCATAAAACAAACCTAAAGGCCTAACCAACCTATTACACAAATGATCAATACTTGATCATACAAAACGTGTTCCCAACATGAACATATAAGTCTCCCCTAAAAATCTTAAAGTCTATTAAGTTTTCTAGGATCTACAAGCCGCAATTCATGCAATAAATACAACAAGAAAAACCAATAGTGCACTCTATGGTTGCGTTTAGTAAGACGTTCAAGCTAGCACATATAAGAGAGGAGCTAGTTTTCCTACTCCTAACGCTAAGCAAACAATTAAACAAGAGACGACAAATTAATGATCAATAACTAGGTTTCATTAGATCTAAGCAAACATAAGTAAATCTAGCCTAGCATGTTATAACGAAGAAAAGAAAAACAAATAATCAAACAACACATAGACATATTGAATGATTAAACGAATAACTTATCTTCAATTACACATGGGTGAAAAAGGCTAGAAAAGCCCTACAAAAGCTCTGAAAATCGTCTAGGGTTTTGTCCTCCAAAGTATTACTTCGAGATGTTACAATGAATGAGAAAAATAGGAAAAATATATATAGGAATACACTTGTGACGGCGTCACTTGTAAATTGTGACGCCGTCAGCTCGCCTCCAATTAAGGTTTCGTCTGTGTAATCGTCGTCATGACGCCGTCAGCTCTGTCTTGAGGTCGTCACGTGTAAAATCTTCTAAGCCATCACGTTATAAAATTGCAATTAGTCTGGGTCTTCAAAAACAAGTTACAGCGTCAGGTTATAGATCGTGACGCCGTCAGGTCTCCACTTTGAAAGATTCTTGACATGGTCATTTTTCTTCGTTTTCTTGTCGAATTAAGTCCAAAACATGCCTGTTTCCACAATTCACGTCCCAGGTACCTAAAATGAAAAAAGAAACGATTTAGGGAAATATTTGATCAATTACATACGAATTTTAGGCTTAAATGTCCTCTTAAAAAGGTATCAAATATCCCTACACTTGGGATTTGCTTGTCCTCAAGCAAATGTGCTTTTATCTAATCAATCTACAAGTTAGGGGTCATTTAGCATTGGTATAAAGGTAATTACAACACATATTTGTTCCACCATAGTCACAATAAGCACGGAAATTATATACTAGCACCTCACATAAATTGTTTGGATTCTCACATATATAACATTAATGGAAACGGAAAAAATAAACACTCTCTACCTGTCATGGCACATAGATTACCATAGGGTTGAGAACGGATCAAACCTCCACCACTTTGGCGTAAGCACCTAGGATAAACTATCAAAGAGGGCTTTTAAAGGGTTGTAATGTTAGGTGTAAGGGTATGGAAAACACGGTTTTGTTGGATATAGGGAATTTTTACTGGTGGCAAGTCAATTATCTAAGTCAATCACATGTACAAGGTGGCGTTTCTAAGCCAAGACTCGACTCGCTAACTACTAACTCTTTTTGTATTTTTCTTGACACTATCTTAAATTAAACAAAAATAAAAGACGGGATGGTAGTCGGTATGTTTTTTTCTTCTTTTTTCTTTTTTATTTTTTCCTTTTATCATTTTTTTCTCACTTTTTTTTTCTTTTTCATTTTTTTCGATCTTTTTCCTTTTTTTATATATTTTTTTTCATACACTCTTGCCCTACCATCCAAAATATACATCTATACAAAAAGGATTTATAGTCGCATCCCTACACTTGAACTTTTAAATAATTAAGCTAACTAATGACCCGATTTAAGAGGATCAAAACACATAGAGTACTTTAAAACTTTTAACGTACATATGGGGGTAATAACATTAGGCTTTCTTCCCCATTACTCCATAATAACTAGTACTTTACCCATGAGTCCCAATCGTCCCAATAATGTATTTACAAGATATGACTCGACTTAGCAACCATGTAATCAACTAGACAATTAACAAATGGTTTAACATAATTGTTATAACAATAATGCTCTAAAGGTGAGTGCATAGAAGGTAGGCTAAGGCGATTTAGGTGTACATTTGGGGGTGGATTGTAACCAATATTCATCATTAATATTTCGAAATCCACTGAAATATCATGAGAACCGCGAAAAGGATAGGCTCTGAGGGGTGTACTAGGGGTATCTTGTACTAAAAATGAGTACATAGCAAGGGTGAGGGAGAATTACTTGACCAATGAAGCCAATGTAATTATAATTACAGGTTTAAAACAAGGGTTATCCTAATGCCTCTTATCATTTAGTAAATCCTAACTACACGAATGTAGCCTCACTAGCGATCTCGGGATGCATCACAAACGAAAGTTCTAGAATCTATATACTACTGGTACACTCATAAGCATTAAAGATGAATGCTTTTTCCTAACAATCTAAAGGCGAACCTCACATTTTTGGGGTGGAAATTTTTGAGTGGAAGGGTTTTTGTGCTAGCTATATAATTCCTACCCATGAGACGCTTATTACAACTAAAGTTTCACTCCTATATGTCATAAAAAAATTTAAATTTGGTGCTAAAATCACCTTTACAAGTATCTCTTTCAGTTTATTACACAATTACTCTAAGACAAAACAAATATCAAGCGAGTTATAGTTTCTAAGGTATCCCATTTTTCCCTCCCTACACTTAAATTGAACATTGTCCCCACTGTTCTTGAAAAGCATCAAAGTTATGATAACGGAAAGAATAAACGAGATGAAAGAAACTAATACTCCCTGATTTGCTCGGCATAGACGAAGAATAAAGATACAAGGTCAAATCTTCATCCAAGAATCGTCAAAATACCATCCTCATCAAATCCAATCCTGTAACGAAAGTCTAAACAACAAACCAAAGCATCAAACCGAACAAAGAAAGATCACAACAAGATGTAATTCCAAACTTAGAAATAAAGATGAAATAAAAAATTAAAGGATAGGATACTTGTAGAATGAAATACAAATAACATGTAAGAAAGTTGGACATTTTAAGAAATTCTGGAAATTTTTCAAAACTTAATTTTTGACATTTAAAAAAATCTGTAATAACCGTGCTACATTGGCTGACGCCGTCAAGTGTAAACCAAGACGCCGTTAGACTGACCTGACAGATTTGTTTTGTTTTGTTTTCTGGAAAATTTTTCTGTAACAACCTATTTTCTAACGTCTATTTTTCTGCAGAAACTCATAAAACATATCCACAAGTATTGACACACAAAGACAACTAAAACAAACAAGATAGAATATATGCTAATCATGAATTACAAATCTTCCATGTTCGAATTTCGTTCTTTTAATATGAACTTCCCTACACATATCTTTTTGTAAAATACCTTTATATGCAATTAAGATGAGGTTAAAAACAAAACAAAGCATTTTCACAAATTATATTTGAACCACAAAAATTAAACAATTATGATTAGGCATATATGACACAATCAAATAAACAAAATAAAAACATCAAACAATTAAAAACATGGGTTGCCTCCTAAGAAGCACTTTTTTTTGTTCGAGTCACGAGCCTGACTCTACCCTTATTTAACAGATATAAGGGGGTTTTCCCTACACTTAAGATTAAGTGCGGGTGATAGTAGCGATACACACCCTTAGGGTGGAAATATGTCACGTGAGGTGAATCGGGTGTGTAAATGGCTTCCTTCATCCTAAAACTACCTGGACTATATGGGTTGATGTTGGGAATTACAAGTCTACACACTTTGTACTGCTCAAGATATTTAGTACTGTCAAGTCAAACAGTTAGTACTGCTGAAGATTATAACTGCCAGTACTAACCAAGTTAGTACTGCTAAAAGAAAGTTAGTACTACCACACTAACTTGATATTGCTGAAGACTGCTGATGAAGATTGGTACTGACAAAGCGATAAAGACGAGTGAAGAGATACGTATAGAAGATATTCAGTGTATCTCTTATATAGTTAAAAAGATGTGTATATTCTATACGTTTAGAAGATTTGTAGTTATCTTGTAAAGGACTCCTTAGCCTATAAAAGGAGGTCCTAGGTTATGATGATAGATGTATGTTTTTTTATATAGATTCAAGGTTGTTAGCCCTAGTACTACACAGAGTACTCGTATTACTATTCTAATAATATTGAAGCGTTTTGGTTATATTGTTCTTAATACAGTTTATTGTTCTATAAGTTTACTGTTACATTAATATTCTTCTAAGTGTTGAAGAGTAGATTTCGCATACTCTTTAGCATTCTCAAAGTTTCTAACAAGCTCAGTAAGATCGTATATTTGGGATCAACAAGTGGTATCAGAGCATTGGTTCTGAAACTTTGATCTAGAAGAAACAAGAAGAACTCTTTACTAACAGGAAGAGATGGATCTTGAAACAACTCAAACCACTACCACTGCTAAATTGCCCATTCTCAAGCAGGGTGATTATGAGATGTGGAGGCTCAGAATTGAGCAAACTTTCAAGTGCAAGACTATGCTTTATGAGATATCATAGAGAATGTCAACTCATTCAAACCTACAACCAAAGCATCAACAAGTGAAGGTGTCACAATTCAGACAGTATCAGGTCCTGTAACTGCTGGAGAGAAGGCACAGAAGAAGAATGATGTAAAGGCTAGAAGTATGTTGCTGATGGCTCTCCCCAATGAACAACTTTTGACTTTTAGTAAGTACAAGGATGCTAAGATCTTGTTTGAAGCTATAAAAACAAGGTTTGGTGGTAATGAAGCAACTAAGAGAACTCAAAAGACTCTTATGAAATAGATGTATGAGAACTTTAGTACTCCAAGCACTGAGTCTCTTGATTCTATTTTCAACAGGCTTCAGAAGATTGTGAGCCAACTGGCTGTCTTGGGTGTAGAGATTTCACAAGAAGATCTCAATTTAAAATTCTTGAGAAGTCTGCCTGCTGAGTGGAATACTCATGTTGTGGTCTGGAGAAATAAGCCCGATCTAGACACAATGAGTTTTGATGATCTCTACAACAATTTCAAGATTGTTTAACAAGAGGTGAAAAGGCCTGCAAGCTCAAGCTCAAGTGCTCAAAACATGGCATTTGTGTCATCTCCTGGCACTAGCAGTACTGAGGAGGTTAATATGGCTTATGGAGTTAGTACTGCTAACCCTAAAGTTAGTACTACTAGTTCACAAACTAGTAATGCTAGCTTAAGTGATGATATTGTCTATGCATTTTTGTCCAGTCAAGAAAATGGGTCTCAGCTTGTACATGAAGACCTAGAGCAAATGCATGAAGATGATTTAGAAGAAATGGATTTGAAGTGGCAGTTAGCTTTGTTGAGCATGAGAGCAAAGAGGTTTTTCCAGAAGACTAGTAAGAAGATTACCATCAATGGAGGTGATACTGCTGGATATGATAAGTCAAAGGTAGAGTGTTACAACTGACATAAGTTGGGACACTTTGCTAGGGAATGCAGAGGGCCAAGAAACCAGGATAGCAGGAACAGAGGTCAAGAAGGCAGAGGATCCAGGAATCAAGAGAGCACCAGGAAGACTGTGAACTTGGAAGAAACTTCTTCCAAAGCTATGGTGGCGATTGATGGGTTAGGTTTTGACTGGAGCTATATGGCTGAAGAGGAAGCTCCTACCTACATGGCACTGATGGCTTTTTCTGACTCTGAGGTATACACAAATAATACTTGTTCAAAAACCTGTCTTAAAAGCTGTGAAACTCTTAAAAAACATTATGATGAGTTAAGAATAGATTTTAATCAATCTGAGTTTAATCTAGCTATTTATAAAAGAGGGTTAGGTGTTGTAGAAGAGCAACTAGTTTTTTATAAAAAGAATAAAACTATCTTTACTGAGGATATTGTTGTTTTGAAAAGAGATATTTCTTTTAAAGAATTAGAAATAGGTGAGCTTAAAAATGAGTTAGAAAAGCTTAGGAAAGAAAAAGACAACATTGAAGTAAATATAGAGAGATATGCAGGGTCATCTAAAAGTATAGATAAGATTGTTCAGTGTCAGCTTATTGATAAATTCAAGACTGGTATAGGATATAAGGTTGTTGCACCTCCTCATACTGGCTTATTTCTAACCCCAAAACTTGATTTGTCAAATATTAGTGTAGAGGAGCTCAAAAAGCCTGAGACTGAATGTAAAAGTGATAGTGAAGAGAGTTTTAAAGAGGTTATTGAATCATTTTTTACCCCATTAGTTGAGAAATTGGTGTCAGATGATGAGGTGGAGAAGAAAACTGTCTTTCCTGCTGTTACTAAGGTAGAATCTGTTAAACCTAAACAAAAAGACAAACCAACTTGGAAAATAGTTAAGTATGCAGAGATGTACAGGTCACATAGTCCTAGGAAAAATCAGAGAAATTGGAATAATCATAAATCCCAACAGCTAGAAAGTGAATTTGTAATGTACAATAAAGCCTGTTTTGGATATGGTAGTTTTGATCTTTTGCAAGCTTATTGCAATTACCATCAAGGGGAAATGATGATATCTGGGAATACAAGGGTATCTAGAAATACTTACAAAAGGGTGAATCACAATTATTTTCCTAAACAGAATCACCCTAGTGTTCACAAAAACATGGCTCCAAGAGCTGTCTTAATGAAGTCTGGCCTTAAACCACTTAATACTGCTAGGCCTGTTAATACTACTTACCCCAAATCAACAGTTTTTAGTGCTAAACCAACATCATATTTTTCTAAATCAGCACAACAAACTGTTAAAAGACCCTTTTATAAGAAAACAGCATTTACCAATAGGAGTTTTGAGAAAAAGGTTAATACTGTTAATAAAAGAGTTAATACTGCTAGGCCAGTAGCTAATACTGCTAGGCCAAATTCAGTTGTTGTAAATGTTGTTAGGGAAAATGGGCACAATGCTGTTAAGGCCTCAGCATGTTGGGTTTGGAGACCTACCAAACTTGATAGTGCATCAATTGTATTGAAGAAACATAATTATATTGATGCACGAGGCAGATCCAAGTCAGTAATGGTTTGGGTCCCTAAAGGAAACTTATTTCCTTTATTTTATGTGTAGGAACATCCACAAAAGGAAGAAGAAGATCCTAGATATTTTGATAGTAGATGCTCCAGGCACATGACAGGAAACATGTCCTATCTCACAGATATCATTGCATTTGATGGAGGATATGTTGCCTTTAGGGGAGGAGCCAGAGGAGGAAGAATTACTGGTAAAGGTACAATCAGGACTGGTAAGCTTGATTTTGAAGATGTGTACTTTGTTCAAGAGTTAAAGTTTAATCTGTTTAGTGTCTCACAGATGTGTGACAAAAAGAACAGTGTTCTTTTTACTGAAACTGAATGTTTTGTTCTGTCTCCTGACTTTAAGTTGACTGATGAGAGTCATGTCTTACTTAAAGTTCCTAGAAAGAACAACATGTACAGTGTTGATATGAAGAAATTATTCCTAAAGAGAGTTTAACTTGTCTTATTGCAAAGGTCACATTGGATGAATCAATGCTATGTCATAGGAGGCTTGGCCATGTAAATTTTAAAACCATTAATAAAATTGTTAAGGATAACCTTGTAAGAGGTTTACCTCAAAAACGTTTTGAAAATGACCAAACTTGTGTTGCCTGTTTAAAGGGTAAGCAACACAAAGCCATTTGTAAGTCCAAGATTCAAAACTTTATTACTCAGCCATTATTCATGTTTCATATGGACTTGTTTGGTCCTACATCTGTGAGTAGCTTAATGAATAAGAAATATTTTCTTGTTGTCACTGATGATTATGGCAGGTTTACTTGGGTTTTCTTTTTAGCTACCAAAGATGAGACTAGTGGCATCCTTAAGAGCTTTATTTCTGAGATAGAAAATCTAGCTGATAAAAAAGTAAAAATAATCAGGTGTGACAATGGAACAGAGTTTAAGAATAGAGTTATGAATGAGTTCTGTAATCTAAAAGGTATTAAGAGGGAATTTAGTGTAGCTAGAACTCCTCAGCAGAATGGTGTTTCTGAAAGGAGGAATAGGACACTGATTGAGGCAGCTAGAACTATATTAGAAGACTCTAGGTTACCTACTACATTTTGGGCTGAAGCAGTTAATAATGCTTGCTATGTTCAGAACAGGGTATTAGTAGTCAAACCTCACAACAAGATACCTTATGAACTCTTTAGAGGTAGAACACCTGCTCTAAGCTTGATGAGACCATTTGGATGTTATGTTACAATTCTGAATACCTTAGATCATTTGGGCAAGTTTGATGGAAAGTCTGATGATGGATTCTTTGTTGGTTACTCTATGAATAGTAAGGCTTTTAGGGTATACAACATTAGAACCAGGAAGGTAGAAGAAAACTTGCATGTGGAATTCTTAGAGAATAAGCCTAGTGTTGCAGGAGAAGGACCTAAGTGGCTATTTGATATTGATGTGCTAACGTAATCAATGAATTATGTGTCAGTTGTTGCAGGTACAAACTCTAATGATTTTGCAGGTACCAAAGATAGTTTTGATGTAGGTCAATTTAGCATGGAGACAGGATCTAGCCAAGACTACTTTATGATGCCACTGTGGAAAGATGGTTCACTGTTTGATTTATCTTCAAAGGATGTTGGCAATGATGAACCAAAACCTTCTAATGATGCTGAAAAGAAGGGTTCTGAAGATGGAAATAAAGAAAGTGGAGTTGATGATCAAGAGAATCCTGAAAACAGTACTAATGATGTTAGTACTGCTGGGCCAAATGTTAGTACTACTGGGCCAAATGATAATACTGCTAGCCCAACAGTTACTACTGTTGCTGATTTCTCTGATGATGAAATGGATCTGAACAACATGTCTAACACTTATCTAGCTCCTACAACTTCAAATACAAAAATTCACAAAGATCATTCACTTGATCTTGTGATTGGTGATGTACAGTCTGGTGTAAAGACAAGAAGAATGACAATGACAAAGGATACAAATGAACAAGGTTTTATAAGTGCTGTTTATGAAGGGAAAACTCATGAAGACCTTCATACTTGTTTATTTTGTTGTTTCCTATCTCAGGAAGAACCCAAGAAAATTGCCAAAGCTCTAAGTGACCCATCCTGGGTCGAAGCAATGCGAGAAGAGCTTTTACAGTTTAAGCTTTAAAAGGTTTGGGTTCTAGTAGATTTGCCTAAGGGTTAATGGGCAATTGGTACAAAATGGGTGTTCAGGAACAAGAAAGATGAGAGAGGAATTGTCATTAGAAATAAAGCAAGGCTGGATGCACAGGGTTTTAATCAAGAAGAAGGCATAGACTATGATGAAGTTTTTTCCCCTGTAGCAAGAATTGAGGCAATAAGGCTATTTTTAGCTTATGCTTCTTTTATGGGATTCATGGTGTATCAGATGGATTTGAAGAGTGCTTTCCTGTATGGTAAAATTGAGGAAGAGGTTTCCTCTATCCTGACAAAGTCTACAAGGTTGTGAAAGCTCTCTATGGTTTGCATCAAGCTCCAAGAGCCTGGTATGAAACCTTGGCCAAGTAATTATTGGACAATGGGTTTCACAGAGGAAAGATAGACCAGACATTGTTTATCAAGAGGCAAAAAAGGGATATTTTGCTTGTCCAGGTCTATGTTGATGACATTATTTTTGGCTCTACAAAGAAGGAGATGTGTACTGAGTTTGAGAAACTGATGCATGACAAGTTTGGAGAACTAAATTTCTTCTTAGGGCTACAAGTCAAGCAAAAGGAAGATGGTATATTTATCAGTCAGGATAAATATGTAGCTGATATCTTGAATAAATTTGGGTATACTGATGTCAAGACAGCTAGCACCCCAATGGATCCAGACAAGCCTTTGCTCAAAGACTTAGATGGTGATGATCTTGATGTTCATCTCTACCGGTCAATGATTGAATCATTGATGTATCTTACATCATCTAGACCAGATATTACGTTTACAGTATGTGCATGTGCAAGGTTTCAAGTCACACCTAAGGTTTCACACTTACATGCTTTGAAAGGGATATTTAGGTATCTCAAAGGCCAACCTAAATTAGGCCGTTGGTATCCTAGAGATTCCCCATTTGATCTGGTGGCATATAGTGACAGTGATTATGCTAGAGCAAGTTTAGATAGGAAGTCAACAACAGGTGGTTGTCAGTTCCTAGGATGCAGATTGATTTCATGGCAGTGTAAGAAGCAAACTGTGGTTGCCAATTCTACAACTGAAGCTGAATATGTGGTTGTTGCTAGTTGTTTTGGACAAGTACTCTGGATTCAGAATCAAATGCTGGACTATGGGTATAATTTTATTCACACCATGATTTTCATTGACAATAACAGTACTATATGTATTATTAGAAATCCTATTTTACACTCTAAAACAAAACACATAGAGATTAGACATCATTTTATAAGAGACTGCAATGACAAAAAGTTAATTCAAGTTGTTAAAATACACACATATAACAATTTTGCAGATTTACTTGCAAAAGGACTTGATATTGGAAGGTTTCAGTACTTGGTTGCAAGTATTGAATGCTAAATCCATAAAGTTTTAATCTCTTTGTGTCTTTGTGAAGTTTTGTAAAGGATTAGTACTGTTAGATGTTAATACTGCTAGACTGTTGAGTTAATACTGCTACTGCAAACTAGTACTGCTAAGTTAAAACTGTTAGTCAAAATTAATACTGTTATGAAGGAAATGCTCTGGTTTGTGTTTTCTTGGTTTTAGACTAACATTTGCAGGATAAGCAAGCAGTATGCTTGGTATTGATGCTGTGTGAGAAGCAAAAGTGGCTTGTTGAATGTTATGCTGTTGCTTAATGCTGGTGCAACTGATTCATGATAGAGAAGGTTTGGGGATCACTTGACAAGGGTTAACACCTGAGTTGGGAGGTTCTTTAAATTCTTTTTCTTGAAATCAACCTATACAGAACATGAATTGATGGTCTTTAGTTAGTCAGATAGTAACTGAGCTAACTCACTCTTTACCATTCTATCATTTGATAGTGTGTTAATATAAGGACATCTGGTTTAGAGAACAGCGAGCAAAAGTGAATCTAATACATTTGTGTTAGAGGTAACATCTGCCACGAGCTGGAAACCCTGTCAAGAAGGCTCTTTTAATGAGTCTATCTGATCACAGGCAGTATTTATACTGAAATCATTGGTTCTCACACAACCAGAGGTTAAATGCAACCGAAAATAATTAAGTGTCTTCCTTTACACTTAATCCCTTCCAAAGTTTGACTGCAGTATTGTTTTTGAAAGAAAATTGAGTTAATACTACTGAGAAAAAGTTTTTGTTAAAAGTTAGTATTACTAGTCAAAAGTTTGTACTGCTAGGCTAAAACTTAGTACTGTTGGGTAACCGTTAGTGCTGTTTGGGAGTAACCATTTTTTTTTAAATATAGCCGTTGAGAGATTTTCATTACTTACTTTGCTTATAGGTTTCCTAAATTGGATAATTCACATAATTTCTTTAACTTAAAAGATTTCTTCATGATAACGAAAAGCTTTATTCAAGTCGGTCCAATCAAAACCCTAAGTGTTCTTTATATAATCTCAATTGGCTTTACCAAACACACTTTCTCTCTTCAAAGCACATAACCCAGCACTCTAATCCAAATTTTCTCAATCTCAATGGCGCATTTGGCTTTTTGGGATAAACGTAACATGGTTGCATTCTTGGAGAAAACAGAGGGAAGTCATGGGTTTCATCAGATATTAGATTTTCTTAATGCTAGCCAAATCAGGTATGCTCTCACAGTGTATCTGATTGAACAAATAATTGCCAACCAAGCCTTCGATGGTGATCAAAGGAATAATGGGGTGTTGAGATTGCGCCAAGCTTGTTCTTAACCTAAAAATAAGAAATACGAAGACACTACGTTAAGTGATTGCGTAGGGGTTGGACTCTGTGAGCCACCTCTAGCGTGCGAGTAAGTATGTGTAATGGTAATGTAGGTCGTAAATTGAGAGAGTGAAGTTAACTTACTTAGTTTTGGCCCGACTATGCTATTTATAGGGGAGAAATAGGACAGAGTGGGCGGTTGCACATTTTTCAGAGATCATGGGGGCGTCCCATCGAAAGTGGTAACCGCTAGGGCTTTGTAGCCCACGATCTCTGTTTTGGCGAGAAAGCCAAGGGGAAGAGGAGACGTGGGTTTAACCAGGTTAGGATGGTCCTTCGTGCTAGTCCCTTCGTCAAGAATACCCCGAAGGGCTTGAGGATTCGATTGGCGGATTCCCACATGGTAACTAGTTCGCAGGTGAATGGTTTTACGCCAATGAAACGTGTTAGAAGATTAACCTGGGCCTCCTAAGGGAGGGCTTTCTACAGGCTCGAAGGGGAGTCCTTCGACCCGTTCGGAGTGTACATCATCAAGCCCCCAGTCGAAAGTGATATATATGTACGAGTTTATATTGCATTCGACTCTAATAAGAAACATGTACTCTATCCTTCCTATTTCAAAAATAAATAAAAGATAAAGCATCAAATTGAATTCCGCATTAAATGCGAAACCATCATTATCCGCCCACTTGCAAACCCTTAATTGCCATTTCTTCGGTAATCGTAAAACGTCATTTCAAATTTAGCACCCGTTTGAAATCCGCTTAGATAGCAAAGAAAATGTACACGTGTTCGGTTATGATCAAAGATTTCATGAGTATTTAATCTCCGATACGGTAAACCCTGGAACACTTTTACCTCCGCCCAAAATATACACACAACTCTGCGTTATCGTGCTTCCATTGGAACAAAAAAGGTAAAATTCTATCATTTTCTTTGAGCTTCTTACTTTATCCTATTGTTATGAGTATGGCTGCCAAAAGGATTATTAGGGAACAAACATGCACCTTGTCTAAAGAAACGTTGACTGATTTTCTGCGTGACTACCCCCTACCATCTGGACTCAAAATCATCCGTCCAAGTAAAAGAAAAAGTGTTTTTGATGCCCCAGAAGGGTACGTAGGATTATACATTCATGCGTTTACTCAATCAAACCTTAGGATTCCACTTCATCCTTTGATTTTAGAGTTTTTGCAATACTATAAGGTGCACATTTCCAGGTTTAACCCATTTGGGCTACCCAAACTAACTACTTACATCGTGATGTGCAAAGCTTATGGGTATGAGCCCTCATTGAATGTTCTTAGGGGTTTTGTTAATTTGTATCCCGGTGGGGATTGGGTGACTATTGCCAAAAGAAGTGAACATGATGTTCCCATCCTTTTAACGAAACCTTTTTTGAACATAAGAAACTGGAAAGGTCAGTTCTTTTATATTGAAAGCACCATTATACCGTCTGAGTACCCAGCTTTGCTTGATGAGGCCTTTATGTATGATGAGAAGAAATATAATGATCCCTTGCCCTACAATGTGAGGAGCGAGCCCTTGTATCAGCGACTTGCACGACATCCTGCTGATGTCCAGACATTCCCAGAACCTATCCTGTTCATGGCTGGTATTGCTAAAAGGTTGGAAGGCTCTCCGTTGCATCCTGAAATAATTTGTGAAGGACAAAGTATGTATATATCTTATTTAAATAATTTGAGTAACTTATCTGCTGATATTCGTCTCCTTTTCGTTTGTTTGTGCAGGAATGGCTTTCCGTAATTTTGTTGTGGCCGGAGGTGCCAAGGAAGTTAGCTTTATGCCAAGGGATCCTCAGGATACAAGTTACGGAGTGGGATCTCCTTCCATCTCTGTCAATAATAACGATGTTGATGTCTCTCCACCCAAGCCTCTTGCTGTGCTCCCCCCAATCAAACCCCTTGGTACTGAGGAAGCCCCCCAGCTAGTGGAGGATGTTGGTGACTCTGATGATACCCCTTCCGGGAGTGATCAGCTCAGGATCGTAGGGTCCTCCGGCATTGCTGATAGAGTGAGAACAAGGAAAGGTACCAGTGCCAAAGTTGCAAAGACTGCTCCAAAAAGAAAACCCAATGTTCCTACACCCTCATCGAGGAATGTCAAACAAAAAATAGAAAAAGCTCGTGGGAAAGCCATTATGTATGCGCCAGAGAAAATGGTTGATGAAGATGACATCCCGGGTAAGTGAAAGTTCTTCAAGTCCTCCTCCCTTTCCGTAATATTGCGTATTTGGCTTATATTGCTTTTTTTTTTTAGGTTTGCCAGATACGAAGGAACTGCCAAACGCTCTCTCCTGCCGCTTGCTTGTTGAGAATGTCACTCCTGCCTCATGGAGGAGTAAAATGAATGAGATGTCCATTGAGAAACTTTGCGATCTTAACGACAAAAGTTATATCAGGCAAGCAATGCTGGACAGCCATCTTAGCTTTCGCACCAGGGGATTGCTTAACAAAGTCAAGGAGGCGAAGGAGGAGGTTGCTGCTGTTGTTGCCAGAGAAAAAGAAAGGGAGAAGAGTTATGCTGAGTTGGAGAAGAGGTGTGACGAAGCCATGGAGAACTTTGAGAAACACCCAAGGTACGAGGTTCTTCGAGACAAGATTGATGGTCTTGAGAAACAACTTAAGGAATCGCAGGCTGAGTGTGGTAGGCTGAAGTTGGAGGAAGCTAAGGTTGTTGGCTATGAAAACCAGGTGAGTGCCCTGGAGTCTAAATGTACTGGGTTGGAGACTGAGAGGGCCAGACTAGTGGAGCAGGATGCCAAGCGTTGTCAAGAGGTTGATAAGTTGAAGCTCGAATGCCAAAGTTTGAGAAAAGATAGGGCTGAGGTTGTATCGAAGGCTATTCCCTATATTGCTATGGAGTTATACCATAGCGATGAGGTGGGGGAGGTTGTGGGTAGGCTAGTGAATGCAGCCATATTCCATGGCAAATGCACAACTTTGGAGGAGATTGCTGAAACCAAAAAACCAGTTGTGCTTTCAGAGGTACCATACTATCGTCCAAATTCCATTCGGGAGTATGATGAAGCTGGTAACGCATTCACCACGGCAGTGTACCCCTTTCTTGCCGAAGCAACCAAAGATCCTTCAGCCTCCATCGAAGATCTCCTTTCTAAAAAGCCAAAGAGCATACAGCCTCCGTCTCCAACCAAAAGAACATTGTCTGAGAAACCCAAGTCCGCGACTCACCAGGAAGACCCAAACTCTTCTATCAACAAGTGAAGGCTGCCATGTTGGCAGTAATTTAGTCTGTAAGGGTGGCGTGTACCCTTTAAAACAATTTGGTTATGTTTGAAGGCTGGTGCCTTTGTTTAAGACAATTTATCATGCTTTTATCAGGCGTGTGCCTGTTGGAATAGTTTGTCTGGGCTTCGTCCCATAACTTTAAACAATTATCTCTTTTGATGATAGCTACGCCTGTGCGTAGTCTTTATGAATATTAATTTGGAGGGATATGCTCCTTTTTTGATGCCATGCTTATCTTCTCTTACGCTCCTTACAAGAACGTAAACATACAACCTAAGGTTATAACCTTATTGTGTGTATTTTGGACCAAGATTTTATGCAATCGTATAATTTGACTGCGACAGAGGGTCGCGACCCACTCCGTCTTTATCCTTAAGTTACAGAGGGCTTTTAATACCCTAAGACTTCATAGGAAAGTTAATGTGAATTGTAATGGATGTTAATGTTATACAAGACATGTGCCTTGCTTCATCCTTCGACATTGAAACTTGTAAAGTACTTGGCTGAACCAAATCTATGTTGTATAAAACGGAACAAGAGATTTTGAGGGAAACATGTTATATCATTAAGTGGGTAGGGAGGATTACATCATTTGAAGAAATGAACACTAGACACCTACCATTAATGCTTCTTTCCCACGTGAGAAGAGTGCGTTACATGAAATTGAAAAAACAATTAAGTGCTTTTAAAGAAAGGTAAGTTCTTATATGCAAAACTTACGAGAGTTGGTGTCATGTCCAAACTTGTTCACGACACATTTTTTCTCTGCCCTTCGAGCTTGTATGCCTTGTTGCCACAGCATTTCTTTTTTTTTTTGACGCTGGGCTCTTTCACTTGGTTTTGCTTGCTATTATTCGAAGGATAAATTCCTATATGCCCTCAGGACTTTGGGAAGTTTGTCTGCCTACTTATGCTGATATTGCCCTAGCTTCATCTCGATTTCGACGACAATATCCTTGTGTTGGGTCATGAAAAACCCAAGAATTAACTAAGTGTTAACTTAAACCGAGAACAATTCAAGTCACTGAAAAACATGATTTGGACACAAATTAACTAAGTGTTAACTTAAACCGAGAACAATTCAAGTCACTGAGAGAACAGCCTCTCAGTGAGTCATCTTCAGGATGCTTAAGGCGAATTCAAGAAGAAGGATTCACTACTCAGGAAGGCGGTCCTCCCTGAGTAGGACTTAAGCCAAAGAAGAAGATGATGGTTCAGTGAGTGTTGGACAAGAACTCACTGAACCCCAGTCTCCTCAACCAACAAAGTGATTGAAGGACTGAGGAACCAACGCCTGAAGAAAAGGCGGGAACAATAGGGAAAAGATCTGAGAAGATAATAGTGTCAGCCCAACACTCTTCTCTTGTCAGATCCAACCTTCCCTATTGCGGCTAAAAGTCATGGAGTGTCAGCCAACAACTCCCTAAGTCTTATTAGCCCTTTCCTATTGGTTCTTGGAAATGACAATTACTATTTGTAATTGTCAGACACGCAACCTCAACAACTTGTATTATATTTAATCACTTATACTTAGATTACTTGTGTATAAATAGATCAGATGGGAGAGAAGTTAAAAGTGTGCTTTGTATATTTAAAGTCTTGAACTTTTGCAAAGGAACTTCTCTCCTACAAAGAGTATACAACTCACTGAGATAGCTCAGTGGGTATATTGTTACGACTCAAGTAAAACTTGAGTTTCGATAGGAGACACCCCATACCCTTGTCTATTCAATCCCAAGTGTTTGTTCCGCAAAACACTTGGGTATAGATTCTTGGAATTATTTCTAATAAGAATTTAAACGTTGAAAAATATTGTTGTTTTTACACTCACGTTTTATAACTGTTAGAATTAATCCTAAACATTGTATTAGTCATAACACGAAATAGATTAACTTTCTAGTTAACTCTAATAGTGTAAAGGGACCAACAAGTGGTATTAGAGCCTCTGGTTTATAAAATCTTTTAAACTAACCAAGAGTGCTCTAGGTTTTTAAAACCAAGATCCTACTATGGCTGATATCAATGTACCCCAGCTAGTCGACAAAAAGGGTGGCAGCTACTCAGCTGTTGCACCCAGACTTGAAGCTGGGAAATTTAGCAAATGGAAGAAGCGTATGATTTGCTATCTTACTGGTATGGAACCCTACTACATCACCTGTATCAAGGATGGCCCATTTGTCCCAAAGACTGCCACAGGGCTAAACAAGCCTGAGGCCCAATGGACCATTGATGAGAGGAGGGTGGTCAATCAAGACCAATGCGTGAAAAGCATCCTTATATCATGTCTTCCTGACGATGTAATGCAATCATTCATCAACTGTATAACAGCCAAGCAAACTTGGGATGACTTGGTAAACAGCTTTGAGGGTCCCTCAGATACCAAGGAAAATAGGGTCATGGACCTTAAACTTGAGTATAATACTTTCAGGGCAAAAGACTCTGAAAGTCTCTCACAGACCTACACCAGATACAAGACTTTGATAAATGAATTATCAAATGATGGTGTTGTACTGACCAAACATGAGACAAATGTTGGCTTTGTCAACAGTCTCCCTGAGAAGTGGCTCAACTTCTCACAAGGCCTGAGGAATGCTAACCACATTCAGACCCTTGAGCTCCCTGAAATTTATGGGAAGTTTGTCTATGAAGACAACTTGATCTCAAGGAGATACCCTGACTCAAAAGCTCTTGAGTCCAAAAAGGCCTTAACCTCCACACCCATATCAACTGCTTTCTATTCTAATGGTGTTGTGCAGGATATTCAAGAGGATTCTGAAGAAGAAATTGATGAAAGGACTGATGAGGAATACCTGAATGACCTAAACTTGGAATTCCAAGAGAGGGCACTCCTTGCTAGTTCAAAACGTTTCATCAAAAGAAATCAGTCCAACTTTACAAAATCAAAAGCAAATGAAACCACTGAATGTTTTAAATGTGGTAAAAAGGGTCATTTTGCTAGGGACTGTTATTCTAAAACTATCTCAGAACCCTCTTACAAATTCTCAGGAACTAGCAAGTTTCAACCTAAAATGTTTCAGTCCACCCAACAATTTCAAAACAAGGGTCAAAAGGATTTTGAAACAAAATATAGGAATATCAAAGCTAAACTTGCACTTCTTGAAACTAACCCCATATTGTCTCAGGCTGCTCAAACATCTAAACCTATTCAGACAAAGAACAAGGTTTTAATAGCTGAAGCATATGATTGGGATGATGAAGAGGTTTCCTCAGATGAGGAAATAAGAGTTAGTGCACTGATGGCACTTTCAGAAGAGGATCAGGTGGCTGTGGGAAAAGGCCATGCTAGAAATGGAGAGTGGGTTAACATCACCATGAAGAAGGTAAATACTTTACTTTCTATGGATGATGATTCTGATTGGCAGTCTTACATGAATTATATTTGTGTTGATTTAAAGTTTGTTGAAGAACAAAGGCTTAACTTGCTTTCAAAATATAACAATATTGTGTCAGAATTGAACAAATGTAGAGATGAACTGCTTGTACTTAAGCAAGCCAAACTAGAAACAATAACTCTACAAATTCAGAACACTGAGATTTTGAAACAAAACCAAGTCCTTCAAACTGAACTTAACAAAGAAAAGGCTATCATTCAAAGCTGGACCAAGAAGAACCCTAAGGTTTTTGACACTGTGGGATTAATCTCTCAGAAAACCATTGGTATTGACCCTCTTATGGTTGATCCAACTGTGTGTCAAAATGAAATGAACTTTGTTCCAGCTGGCATATCTTTTGAGCAAGAATTACTTCCCAAGTCAAATGACTGGATTGTCAGGGACAACCCAATCAGTAAGTTACCAAACTTTGAGACTGGAAAGATCTTGCTTCCTGAAAGTCAGGATTTGAAAAATATGCTTGGACTCACTGAAAAACTCAGTAAGCTTGAACTCACTGAACCACTCACTGAGTCCTTGGATGAGTCTGAATCAGAATCATAACCTCCACTTCCTCCAATGAATACCCTTCAGGGTGCTACACCTAACTTAGGCCTCCCACCTATGGTCTTCTCACCACACTCTCCAAAGGAGAGATCAGGAAGGGGAACAAACATCCTGAAGAGAGCAAACCTTGATGTCTCAGTAAATACTGATGACTCATCAACTTCAGTCCCTTCTGAAGTAACAACCCAAAGCCCTGACTTAAAATTTGATCAGTTGGCTGAAATGGTCAGGAAGCTAGGAGAGAAGATTTCATCTTCTGAGAAATCCTCTCAATCCAAGAAGGAACAAAAACCAACTTCTGTTGGATCGATATACTCAAACCAAACTAACTTGTAGCTTGTCTACGGTTTAACAACTTTGAATGAATTCAAAACTATTAATAATGAAACACTGATATACTTTGCTAAGTATGCGGAATCTACTTTAACAAAGCTAAGAAGAATTAATAAACGACTTTGAATATTATTAAAACCTTGAACCTGCTTTCTTACACAGATTCACTAACAAACTCTAAACTCTAATACTTCTAATAATCGACTAATACTTCTCTCTAATCTCTTATATTCGTATCTCTAATCGCATATCTCTAATGCCAACCTAGGGATCCTTTTATAGGCACAAGGAAAACCCTAGTCGGTTTACAAACTTGAATAACAAGTAATTCTATTTATAACTCTAATCTAATACGAACATTCTAGAATTACACATTAGTCCTTAAACTATTTGCATAGCAGTCCTTCAACGAGCAGCAGTACTTTAATCGAACAGCAGTACTTTGAATTGAGTAGCAGTACTTTGACTTTTAGCAGTACTTTGATATTTCATAGCCCAACAATCCTCCCCTAACTTGAATTCTACTTGCTTGATTTCAAGTTCCTTTGTATGTCTTTAACTTCAACACTTTATCTTCAAGGAAAGGTTGTTTCTTTGAAATCTGACTCGTTGTTGTTTTGTTATCATCAATGCAATCAGTATCTTCAATCTTCATCAGCAACAATTCTTTTCAGCATCATATCTTTTCAGCAACACAGCATCATATTGGCAATATTTACATCAGATCTTAAAAGTTTCATACTATTCTCATCACTTCCAGGTGTGTTAACTCTTGTGAGAGGTGAATCATTGAAAACTTAATGGATTTTGATGTCTTTTTACCAAAGCCATTAACTCTGGAGTAGCCAATGTTTAGATTTAGGGAAAACCATGGTACATTGATAACCATATGATTTTTAGCAAATCATCAGCTATCAACGGATTTGAGTAGTCTTTACCAAATAGCCGTTTGCTTTTGGACTAGCTAGTTCTTTTAGTACAATCACTACCATGGTGAACTAATTACCATATAATGGTTTTCCACAGCCTTTACCACAAAGCCATTATCTTGTGGGCTAGCCAACTCTTCACTAATATAGATATGGTGAGTTGAAAACCATACAATTTTTAGTAAATTGCCAACTAAAAACGGATTTGATAATCACATCAGAGCCGTACCCTCATGATGAGTCAAACTCTTTCTTGTTTATTAAACATGGTGAGTTGATTACCATTTGTTGTGTAGTACAAGTACTAACACCATGCTGTTGCTTTCAAAACCATTTGTTGCTGTTTAATCTTTGTGCTTCAAAATGTTTTTGCACTTATCAAAAATTACTAATTTTATCAAAGGACTTTACTGGTTTTATGCTGCAAGCAGTACTTTGAGAAAGTACTGTCTGACCAGCAGTACTTTGAAGAAAGTACTTATTTTTCAAAAGATTTATATAAATAATTAAACCATACCAGTAGTTATGCATTAATCTTCAGATTCTGTTGTCCACTTGATGAATAATTTTATGACCATCAATGCTACTTCATCTTCTTGTTCCACTTCCATTCCATGCTCTAGCATCCTGATCATCAGATCTCTTGTGAGTGGATATCTCTGTTCTGCTAGCATATGAATCATAGTGCCATCTTCTAACTCCAAAACATGTATTCCAACTGATTCAAAGAATCTCCATCTGTTAATCTCCCAATTGTCTTGATTTTCCCACAAAGTACTGTCCTTTGTTTCCTCTGTCTCCCAGATTGTTGTGAGATCTCCTAACAATATCAAACCTACTCCTTGTGGTGGAATATGCTCAAAATAAGTTTGTACTTGGAGATATAACTGAAGCATATCATCTCTATCAATCAGATGTAGTATATCCCATAATGAATTGAACACTCTAAAACTTCCATCTTGTCTATGAAAGATCAGATAATCTCCTTCTTTAGATTCTACAACTGAAAAAGTAGATATCTTGGACTTCTTATCAGTATCTTCTTTCAATTTTGGATTTTCAAAGTCAACAACTCTAAGATAATTCCTTAGCTCATCAACTGTGTCTGTTCTCAATTCAACAGTTTCCTTGAACTTCTTTGATGGCTGTTCATCAGTAGTTCTTTTCCTCTTTGAGCTTCTTGTAACAGCTCTTTCCTTTCTTTTATCATCAAGCTCCTTATCTTCAAAAGAAATAATGCTTGCAAGATCCTTTTGAATAGCTTCTCTAACAGCATCATACAGATCCTTCATCTTTGTATATGTCAATCTAACTAAACCTGTATATCCTTGACCTTTCAGATAAGCCATCATATCATTCCTTTATCTAGCTTTACTAATTGGCCTTTTTGATTGAACACTCTTCCTTGATTCTTCAGCATCTATCTCTGCTTGCAATATTCTAGCTGCTTCCTCATTTTTGGCAATCTGAATTTGTCTTAACTGTGCCAATGTCATCTTCTTCTTCTTCTTTTCTACCAAGATCCCTTTGCCTTTATCTTTTGGATCTATCTCTTGTGCAGGTTGAGAAGAAGTATGATGTTGTTGTTCAACCTCATGAATACTGATGCCTCTTTGACTTGACATATTAAGCATAATGTCAGCAATTGTTTCATCATCATTGTTAGTATGAGCTATAACATCTTCTTCCTGAGCTGGTTTAGAAGGGCCAACTTCCTCTTGAACTTGAATTGAAGGACCAATATCTTCTTCAAAATCTAAGGTTCTAGGTGTAATAGTGAATTGCCTCTCAGTACCTTGTTGAGCAGTACTTTCAGCTTCAGCTCCTTCCAAGTTTACTTCCTCAGTATCACCACTTCTTACTTCAACAGTAGCTTCTTCCAAATTTATTTGCTCTGTTTCATCACTCTTCCTCTCAACAGTATCTTGAGGAATATTTTCAGGTGGTGTCCTCTGAGTATCATCCATAAATCCAGCATCTTGTTCAAAACCAGCATCTTCATTCAAATTCTCTAAATTCCTCCCCAATTGGAATGAAGATTGCTTCTTTGACTTTTTCTTCTTTGACTTAGAAGACTTCGTAGGTATCCGACCACTCTGCTTCTGAGACTTTACCCATAATCTATGGTGTTGAACTAGTGGCCAAACATACCTCTTTAATCTTTGAAACTTAGTCTTTAATTTGACTATCTTAGCAGCTTGAGCCTCACTCTCCTTTTTCAGCCTCTTTAACTCCCTTGTTAAAGCATAGTTATCCAATTCTGCCTCTTCTTCTTCAAAGTGCTTAGACATATTTGTGGAAGAATAATCATTAGGAGATGGTGGTTGATTCATACCTTGGTCTGACTCCTCATGAGTAGGAATGTCCATAGGAGCAGTATCTTCCCTAGTAGCAGAATGTGGAGAAGCAGTATGTTGAGAAGCAGTAGGTTGAGGAATACTAACTTCTCTTGAAACTGGAGACTCTTGGCTTGCTGATTCAGAATTTGCTTCTTGCTCTTGCTCTTGCTCTGCATCTCTAACAACTTGTGCAACTCCCAATATATGAGCAGTCAAAGGTGTGTTGGTTCCAGAAAACTTGACACTTTGTTTAGATAGAAAAGTAAACACCTTTGGTGGAAGTTTGACAGTGGGTAAAAAACTTTGAGGTTTAGGGACATCCTCAAGTTGATTGTTCAAGAATAACTGAACAAACCTTGGATACATCAAGAATGGTGATCCATTAGCAATATGTGTAAGCATACCATCAAGAATTAGTCTTGAAAAATTGAATCTTCGATCGGTAGCCAAACCCACTAATGCAGATGCAATATTTTGACCAAATTGATCAAAAGAAGTACTTTTGGGACTTAAACAATGAAGTAAGACATGAATGAGGTACTTCCAATGAGAACAAAACAATGGCTTTTGAAAAGTAAGTTTCGTCAGATCGCCTTCATAACCTATATCACTTAAAGTGTCCCAAAGCACTTGTTTTTCAAAACGAACAGCCCCCCCTTCATCATTAAACATCAAAACATCCCTAATCGTGGCCTCAGAAATCCGAATAGTTCATCCAGCAACCGTAGCCCTAATCAACGAATCATCTTCAATCGTTGCAGTAGCCTAAAATTCTTGCATCCAGGGACCAATAACATCAGGGTCAACTAAAATAGAGTAGTTGATGGAAGACCCAGTTAAGAAATCAATGATCGCATGAAAATCAACATTATCCCTTGTCTTGTCCAAGTTAGCGATCATATTGTGTTTGCTAACAGTGAGTCGATTAGCCATGATGAGTGGTAGAGAAGAATTCGCTTTGAGGTTGTGTTTCGATAAAAAGATTGTGGTGTAAAGCGAATGAGGGATCTCAAATACGGTAAAAGGCGGGGAAATAGGTGTGAGTTTCTTTAAATAGGATGGAAATAAATCAAACTCATAATAATAAAGTTACCATTTGGATTAACTTATTATCTCCGCCGTAAGGAATTAATTAACCGTAGCCCCACAATTTTTTGACCGTTGGAACAGTACGTCCACGTAAGCAGTATGTTGAAGCAGTACTTTGCTGAGGCAGTACTTTAAGCAACAAAGCAGTACGTTCCATCTTCTTATCCATAATCAATACTCCAAACTAGAACCAAGAACTTGTAAATGGTTCATGCTTAAGTTCTAACTAATAGCTTATGTTGCCTCCCCTCAAATACTACATATAGGCTAAACTAAATTACTAAAAACCAATACTTTCATTAAGAACTAATAGAAAGTATACTAACTAATACTAAAGCCTCCCCTCAAATGTAGCCTAGTAGTTAATCATCCCAATGCTCACAACTAAGTGGTTGAATCTTGAAACATCAAATCCCTTAGTGAGTAGATCAGCTACATTATCATCTGTGTGAACCTTGACCACATTTATAAGTCTGTGCTCATAACAATCCCGAATGAATTGATGCCTAATCTGAATATGCTTGGTCTTGGAGTGATAAACTGGATTCTTCACAATGCAGATGGTACTCTCATTATCAATATTGATAGGAGTATTTTTGAAGTTGAATCCATAATCCAAGAGTTGATTTTGCATCCACAAAACTTGTTCACAACAGCTTGCAGCAGCAACATATTCTGCTTCAGTAGAGGAGGTTGCAGCAATGGTTTGCTTCTTACATTGCCAGGAGACTAATCTTCTACCAAGATATTGACATCCTCCTGAGGTTGATCTTCTATCATAGTTATCCCCTGCATAGTCACTATCTGAAAAGGCTTCCAAGTGAAAAGGTGACTCCTTAGGATAACATAATCCTAACTTTGGTTGATGCTTGAGATATCTAAAAATCCTATTGACTGCATACATATGGGAAACCTTTGGTGTAACCTGAAATCTTGCACACAGGCAAACAGCAAACATGATGTCAGGTCTTGATGCAGTTAAGTACATAAGACAACCAATCATAGATCTGTAAAGCTTGACATCCACAACTTGTCCATCTTCATCCTTGCCTAAGGGTTTATTTTTATCAATGGGTGTGGTGGCAGGCCTGAGATTTGGAAGGTCAAATCTTTTAAGTATGTCTGCAACATACTTTTCTTGGTTAATGAAGATTCCATCTCTTGTTTGTCTAACTTGAAGACCCAAAAAGAAAGTTAATTCTCCCATAGAACTCATTTGAAACTCCTTCTGCATAAGATCTTCAAATTCTTTCACCATAGACTTCTTTGTGGCTCCAAATATAATATCATCCACATATACTTGGACTAACATAATGTCTTTCTTATCCCTCTTGATGAACAAAGTCTTATCAATTGCTCCTCTCCTATAACCATGTTGTAATAGAAAATTTGAGAGTCTCTCATACCAAGCTCTGGGAGCTTGATGAAGGCCATACAGTGCCTTGATCACTTTGTAGACTTTGTTTGGATGAGCAGGATCTTCAAAACCAGGAGGTTGTTTAACATAAACTTCCTCAGAAATTGTGCCATAAAGGAAAGCACTTTTCACATCCATTTGGTAGACAGGAAATCCCATGTATGATGCAAAGGCAAGAAATAACCTTATTGCCTCTATCCTTGTAACAGGAGCAAACACTTCATTATAATCCACTCCTTCTTCTTGGCGATATCCTTGTGCAACCAATCTAGCTTTATTTTTGATAACATTCCCTCTTTCATCTCTTTTGATTCTGAAAACCCATCTTGTACCAATGACTCTTTTGCCATCTGGTAAATCACATAATACCCAGACTTCTTGAAGCTTGAATTGTAGAAGCTCCTCTTGCATGGCTTCAACCCAACTTTCATCAGCTAAAGCTTGAGCTACCTTCTTGGGTTCTTCTTGAGATAAAAAGCAAGCAAACAGGCATGTTTGTTGATCCTTGTGATTCATCCTGTTTTGTTTGTAAACAAAGCTAAGTAAAGCAGTATGTTGCTTAGAAAGTCCTTTAACTTTGTTCCTTGTAACCACTCCTGAAGAGGGTGATCCAATAATGTTACTTTGAGGATGAGCTTTATGAACTCTCAATGTAGGAGTTGGTGGTACTGGAAGATCAGACTCCAAGTTAGTAAAATCAATTCCTTCATTGGAGAAAATACCTTCTGGATTAAGCTCATCATCAACTTCTTCTAATCCAGGAATGTTAGCATTAACCAAATCATCATCATCAACATTGGAATCATCAGCATTGTTCCAATTTGATTGCTCTAACACACCAGAAGTACTGTCAAAAAGATCATCAGTATTTTGATCTAAAGTACTGTGGGCAGTATCTTGAAATTTACCCTGTTTCTTTGCAGCCTCATAAGCCTTCCTTTGTTCATCTTCATAGGATTGTGCTATAGTTTCTTGAAAAAACATCCTATTAAGTTCATCTTGTATGGCTTGATCTTCATCAGATACTGTATTAGTTGGTTGAGCAGTACTTTGTTCCTCAACAGTAACTTCAGGTTCTTTGTCAGGAACATCTTCTGGTGTAACATTGACTCCATGAACAATGTACTGTGAATCATCTTCTTTGTAATTAGCCTGATTCTCTTCTCTAACAGGAACATAATTCATAGATGGTGTGAACTTGAGATCAAGATCAAACATCCAATCAGGACCTTTACCTTTCTGAGTTTCCTTATCTTCCAAAAATTCAACATGAAGACAATCTTGTACCTTTTTGGTATTCCTGTTATAGACTCTAAAACCTTTGCTATTTGTACAATAACCCAATAGATATCCTTCATCTGACTTACCATCAAATTTTCCCAGAGAGTCAATGGTATTTAGAATAGTCAGAGAGCAGCCAAAAGGTTTTAGAAAACGAATGTTTGGTTTCTTTCCCATTAGTAACTCATAAGGTGTCTTCATCTGAGGTTTAGTTACTGAAACTCTATTTAACACATAGCAAGCAGTACTTATGGCTTCAGCCCAAAAGAGAATAGGTAATTGGGAATCTGCAAGCATTGTTCTAGCTGCTTCTATCAAAGTCCTGTTCTTTCTTTCTGCAACACCATTCTGCTGTGGTGTTCTAGCAATGCTAAACTCTCTCTTGATCCCTTTCTTGGCACAGAATTCATCCATATGCTTGTTCTTGAATTCTGTTCCATTGTCACATCTAATACCTCTTACTTTGAGTCTTAATTGATTTTCAAGGGCTACTATCAGGTCATGGATAGCATCAAAGGTTTCATCTTTGAATCCCAAGAAAAAGACCCAACTAAATCTGCTACAATCATCTGTCACAACCAAGCAGTACTTCTTCTTGTTTAAACTTTCTACTGAAACTGGTCCAAACAGATCCATGTGTAGCAACTCCAAAGGTTCTCTAATATCTCTTTCCCCAAGCTTCTTACATGAAGCTTTATGTTGTTTACCCTTCTTGCAAGCCAAACATGAATGATCAGTCTTGAATGTTTTGGAAGGTAAACCTCTAACTAAATTTCCTTTGACCAGCTTGTTGATGTTCTTAAAAGTAACATGACCTAGTCTTCTGTGCCACAGATGTGCTTCTTCCAATGATGCCTTTGCTACTAAACATGTTGCTCTTCCAGCAGAATTGAGACTCTTTAAGTCTAAACTGTATACATCATTGGTTCTTGGTACTCTCAATGTTACCAAGTGATCATCAACAAATTTGAACTCAGGGGAGAGAATGAGACATTCTGTATCAGTGAACAGAATTGGGTACTTCTTGTCACAAATTTGAGATACTGACAAAAGATTGAACTTGAGCTCCTTCACATATCTAACATTCTCAAAATCAATACATCCAGCCTTGATTGTTCCTTTGCCAGTGATTCTTCCTCCATCAGGATCATTACCAAATGCAACTCTTCCTCCATACTATGCCTTAAAATCTGACAAGATCTCCTTGTCCCCTGTCATGCTGCCAGAGCAACCACTATCAACAATAATATGATCTTTAAGCTCCTCCTCTGGGTTGCCCTACACATTAAAGAAAAGGGTTAGTTTCTTTTAGGAACCCAAGCCATTACTGACTTGTGTTCCCCTTGTGGAGTGACATACTTGAATTCCTTCAGTATGTAATCTCCACTGGTTTTAAAGGCATGGTCAATGATTATTTGAGTTGGTCCCATGTCCTGTGTTGTAATATCAACAACACTCCCTGTTTCACCCTTATTTGATGAAAGTACTTCTTGTTCCCCATCAGTACTTTCTTTCTTAACCCAATTTCGTTTGACCTTAGGTTTCTCTGATTTAGGTACTCTGCTTGAGTTGTAAGACCTTTTATATGAATTGAATCTCTTAGGTCTTCTATGTGAAAAAGTGTTAGCAGTACCATGAGTGGGTGAAAACTTATCAGTCCTTTGAGAAGGTACTTCTTGAGACTTATCAGTGTGTGAAGGTACTGGTGATTTGGAAAACATTCTTTTCTGGTGAGGGTACCTATAGTCTTTTGAGAAGTTACTATGGTTGACCCTATTTGAGTGATTCCAAACTGGTCTAGTCTCTCTTGGCTTATAGGTGGTAGATCTATTCTTTGGAAACTGACTTAAGTATTCTGAGTGTAAGTCACAGTGCTTAATCAAGTGATCAGGACTATAGCATACATAACATAACTTTCTCTCCATATTCCCAAATCCTCTTCTATGATTAAAAGATTTCCTATAGTGAGCAGTATTTTGAAAAGTTTCTCTTGGAGGTACTGATGAATGTCCAGCAGTACTTTGAAAAGTTTTTGGAGGTACTGCTTGTTTTTGAAAAGCTGTAGGAAACTTTTGATCATTACCCCTTTGAAAATCATTCTTAGGTGTCTCATAACTAATTCGACCATTAAGCTTCTTCCTAAACTCTAGGTTGTCTACACCATAACGAGAAACATCTGTCCTAAGAGGTTGAAACTGACCAGTGGGTGGAGGAACTGAGTGGTACTCCTTATTTTTCTTAAACTCAGGAGGTGATTCACTAAGTGGTTCCTCATTCCTAGATGTGTTTTCTTCTGAGCTTGTAAGGTCATCATCACTAGGTGGAATCTCTTCCTTAGCACTAGGTGGGGTCTCTTCCTTATCACTAGGTGAGGTCTCATCTGAACTACTATCTTCACCATAACCTAGTCCAGCTTTACTGTTTATGACTCTTTGTTTTTCAACAAATTGAACATGTGATAGACCAGCCTGTTTAATACTACCAAGTTTTTCTAACAAAGTATCTCTTTCCTTAGTAATCTTTTCTAATTCAGACACCTTACATCCTAACTTCCATTCACTTAATTTCAATTGGTAATCTTGTTTCTCATATTTTTATGCCCAAGCCATTTCATTATTTTCATGTGTTAATATTTTGGCTTCCATTGACTCTAAAGTTAATTGATAACCAGCTACCTCAGACCTAGCTGTTCTACAATTATCTCTTTCAGTCACATATTCTTTAAGCAACTTTTGATAAACATCATTACACTTAGAGCATACCTCAGAGACATTGGATGAACTTGGTGAAGTGGCTACCATAGCAATCTGAACAGGTTCATCTTCATCCTCCATGCTCCAGTCAAAGCTTTCAAGACCATCTCTTGATTCCAAAGCAGCATATCCAGGTTCCTCATCAAAAGCTGTGCCCCAATCAAACTCTTCCATTGCAACCATAGAATAGGTTACAGGTTCATCATCAAATTCAGCACTCCAGTCAATCTCTGCTAAATTTTCTTGAGCCACCAAAGCTTTTGGTTGTGATTCAGTAATAGGAACCTCCTTTCTTTCAACCTTGGGTTGTTCAATCATCCTGTTTGCCTGATATTTTGCAAACTTGCATTCCCTTGCAAAGTGTCCAAGCTTTTGACAATTGAAACATTCAATCTTGGATTTGTCAAAAGTTATACCTTGTTTAGCTTTGAAATCAATTCCCCTTCCTGTCTTGTTCATGAACTTCTTGATCCTAGCAGTGATCATAGCTACTTGCCATCTTATGTCAATCTCTTCTAAAGCATCTTCTTCAATCTGCAACAAGTCTTCTTGATAGGTGACAGGTAAAGTGGCTTGTTGTGCAAAGAAGGAACATACAACTTCATCAGAATTGGTGTTGTTTGTTGGTGATGGGTTGGGAGTAGTTGTGGTTGTGCAAACATGCTGTGAATCACCAACAATACTTTGAGAAGGATAAGCAGTACTTTTAGTGGAAGTACTGCTTCTGTTTTCAGAAGACACAAAAGCTATGTTGTGAGTTTTCTGAGAATTGTGACCATTCATCTCTTGCTCGTACACTTTCAAATTGTTATAGAGATCATCAAAGTCCATAGACTCCAATCCAGGTTGTCCTCTAATCATAGTAGCAACCACATGCCAGACAGATGGCAAACTCCTTAAGAACTTCAAATTTGCATCTTCAACAGATACCTCTGCTCCATATAGTTCTAGCATACTAAGTAGATTTTGGAATCTGTCATAGGCAGCATCAAGACTTTCTCTTTCACCAACAGTGAAGGTTTCAAACTGCTGCTTCAATAAGTTTCGATGCATCTTCTTTGAAGCATCATTACCTCCAAATCTTGTCTTGATCGCAGCCCATAATTGTTTTGCATCCTTAGCATCATGGAACTTCAGTAGGTGACCATCAGGAATAGCAGACAGCAGTATGTTGAGAGCCTTATCTTGATTTCTCTTTGTAGCTGCTGGTAAGGTTGGTTGAGGTGGTTTGGGTTGTCCTTCAACTTGTAGAGGTTCATCAAGAACAACATTACCATTGACAATTACATCCCATAGAGCATGGTCAGTAATAGCAAGGTACTGCCTCATCTTCATGCTCCAGAGATCATATTCTCCCTTCTTGATGATAGGAATTCTGAGTGAGGTGATGGATGGGATAGGTGCAGCTTCAGTCGACATTGTTGAGGGTTTGTTGATAAATCGGTTTTAAGGGTTTCTTCTTAATCAGAGTCTCCACACAAGCTCTGATACCACTTGTTGGATCGATATACTCAAACCAAACTAACTTGTAGCTTGTCTACGGTTTAACAACTTTGAATGAATTCAAAACTATTAATAATGAAACACTGATATACTTTGCTAAGTATGCGGAATCTACTTTAACAAAGCTAAGAAGAATTAATAAACGACTTTGAATATTATTAAAACCTTGAACCTGCTTTCTTACACAGATTCACTAACAAACTCTAAACTCTTTTTTTTTTTTTTTTTCCTAAATGTAAATATATTAAGGAAAGTGCCAAATAAACCTGGCAAGGTTTCTTACAACAACCATAGTCAAGACTAACATAACTAGTCTAACTATACATGCTCAAAAGCAAACAATGGACAATGCCAAACAACAGACTACAAATAGACAACTGAAGCATATAACCAAAATAGCAAGACACAGCATACTTCTGAATCCATGAGAAACACTGAAACCAATCAGAGTCCCTCAATCCATCACAATACACTGAGCCCACACTACAAGTCATATGTCAGCATAATACATAGCCAAAATGAACATGCAAAAAAAAACAACTAAAAACCAACATAAAGCAGAACCAGAAAACACCAACTTCAACCAGGCAAATAGCCACTTCACCATCTTCTTCAACTGAACAAACAAGCTTCTGCAATACCTCAGAAACCTCCATAGTATTCTCCATAGCAGGCTCCTAATAACTCTCAACCAAAAGCTCTATATCAGCCCCATCTTCATAAACAAACAGCAACTCAATAACTGCATCTAACACAACCAGAAACATAGTAACCCCATCCAGCCTCACAAAACAGGCTCCATACAAGACTTCAACTAAGCATAGAAGTATCATCAACAAACTGAATTGCCTCCCTAAAAACCTTATCCAAGAAAAACCCATTATGGGCAAAACCTCAGAAAAGGAAAAGAGTGCAACTTCATCTAGCATATTCATAACAGCCACATCAAAATTCCAGAAGCAAGCTCACACTTGGAGAATACACCCTGTTATAGATCAATGATTCATACCACCAACAGCAATACTGCTAATAGACCACAATAGATCTGCAGTTACAAAATTTAGAAACCAGCATAATAAATCAATAATCATAAGAATGGCCTCCTCAAAAACCTTAATCAAGGAAAACCCATTATGGGCAAAACCTATAATTAAGGAAAAGAGTACCACTTCTATAAGAACATACCAGACTCACCCCACCAGAAACCCAAACAAATACTCACACAAACAACTCAACCACCTATTAAGAACCGTATCAAACCCCATCCGTAATAGAAAACCTTAAGCTCTCAAAACAACTACATAAATCAGAAACTACCAACATTAGCTCATATCATCACAATAAAACATAGCAATACAATTCCAAACCCCAGCATTCTCAAGAGACCCACAAACCCAGTTAATAACACAACATACCATCACCATATCTCATATAGTATCATTTCCCATATCCTCAACTATACTGCTATAATAAGCATCCTTATCTAAAGGAATATTCCAACTACTTGTAGCTTCAACAACATCAGCAGTCCATTTCATGGAAAGTCCCATGATTTTCAATCTAACAGTTTCCACCACAATCTTAAACAAACAATCACATGTTCTCTCTACATATTGCATCCTTCTAATATTTCTTTCTTGCCAAATAAAGTAGACTGCAGCCCCTAGAACCAGCCTTTGAATAATACTCCACACCTTATTCTTAGCAGGCAAATTAACCACCCCAGATATGATACATGGCCAATCATTACTAATTCCATCCAATTTTGCAAGAGGTTTTAACCTCTCCCAAAGTCTTCTTGAAAAAGGGCATGCAAAGAATAAGTGACTATGAGATTCATTATTATTTTTACATAAATGACATAACTGATTAGGTATACTAAACCACTTAGCAATCCTATCCTTAGTTTTCAGTCTACCCTTAACCGCTAACCAAAGAATAAAACTATGCCTAGGCACACACTGATTAAACCAAATATGATTAACCCAAATAACCTTAGGACTATCATTATACAAAGCATTCCACACCTCCTTAGTACTGAAATCAACCTCATTACCCTGCTTATTAATCCAAACAGTCTTATCATCAATATTACTCTCTATCCTAGGAACATCCATATTAACCACATTATCAAAAGATCCAACCCATTCAGAAGGCCACTTCCAACAGCTGTTATAAATCATATCAGCAACACAAGTATTAAGGCTCAAACCAGCCAACTCAATAACTCTTTGGTTAATAATCTTAATAATAGGACCCTCCAAACACCATTTATCAAACCAAACATTACACCTCTTACCATTCCCAATCCTAACCTGAACAAATTTATCAATTTTATTCCTTAATTGCATAAGTTGCTTCCAACACCATGAAGAATTAGAATTATCTTCAATACTCCAAATATTTCTTCCTTTCAACATATGAACATTAACCCACTTTACCCAGCTAGAGTCCTTATTACTCACTATATTCCATAAGTGTTTTGCCATCAATGCTTCATTCCAAATGTTCATAGACTTTAACCCTAAACCTCCTTGACTTTTAGGTTTACACACATCTTTCCAAGATACACTAGCCAACCCTCTAATAGAATCACCCCTAGCCCATAAAAAACACTTACTCATTTTCTCAATCTTCTCACAAACAGATATAGGAAGCATGAATATAGAAGCCCAATAAACTTGTAATGAGGAAAAGATAGATGCAATTAATTGGAGCCTTCCAGCAAATGTTAAATTCCTATTCTTCCAATCCCCCAACCTTCTCATCATAACATCAATGAGACCCCCACAATCATTTTTAGTAAGTCTCTTAGATATCATAGGAACACCCAAGTACCTAAAAGGCAATGACCCTTCACTAAAAGGCATCACAAGCATGATTTCAGCTTTAATATTATCTGGGACATTACCAAAGAAACTATTACAATTACTAGGACTAGGATACAGCCCTGAGCTTAATGTAAATTCATCTAAACCCCGCCTTAAAACAGAAGCAGACATAGCATCACCATGACACAACAGTAACAAGTCATCAGCAAAACAAAGACTCACAAGCTCAAGTTCCTTACAATGTGCATGATACTTAAACTTCTCCTCAGTTCTAACTTGTCTCTTAATCATAAGTGTCAAAACTTCCATAACAAGAGTGAATAGATATAGGGAAATAGGGTCACCCTGTCTCAACCCCCTTCCAGACCTAAAAAACCCTTTTATTTCACCATTAACACATATAGAGAAAGAGGCAGTTGTAACACATAGCATAATCCAATGCACCATCACATTATGAAACCCAAACTGCTTAAGCGTCCATTCAAGAAATTGCCAATTCACCGTATCATAGGCCTTCATGATATCTATCTTAAACGCACATTTCCTAACTCCACTATTCCATGTATATCCTCTCATAAATTCCTGAGCTAATAAAATATTATCACTAATTTGTCTCCCAGGAATAAAAGCTGATTGATTCACATCAACTAGTTTATTAAGGCAAGGTTTAATCCTATTAGTAATAATTTTACTAATCACCTTATATACCACATTACAACAAGCAATAGGCCTATAATCTAAACTCTAATACTTCTAATAATTGACTAATACTTCTCTCTAATCTCTTAT
Organism: Artemisia tridentata subsp. tridentata; assembly: GCA_021014915.2. NCBI lineage: Eukaryota > Viridiplantae > Streptophyta > Magnoliopsida > Asterales > Asteraceae > Artemisia > Artemisia tridentata. Next base: position 419,992,728 of record CP139509.1, read on the forward strand.
ATTCGTATCTCTAATCGCATATCTCTAATGCCAACCTAGGGATCCTTTTATAGGCACAAGGAAAACCCTAGTCGGTTTACAAACTTGAATAACAAGTAATTCTATTTATAACTCTAATCTAATACGAACATTCTAGAATTACACATTAGTCCTTAAACTATTTGCATAGCAATCCTTCAACGAGCAGCAGTACTTTAATTGAACAGCAGTACTTTGACTTGAGTAGCAGTACTTTGACTTTCAGCAGTACTTTGATATTTCATAGCCCAAGAAGGAACAAAAACCAACTTCCTCAAAGACCAAACCCAAACCCACAAAACCCCTGAAAAGATGTGAGCTATGCAACTATACAAATCATCTCACTGATGATTGCTATAGAGTCCTTTATTGCATGATTTGCAAAAAGGAAGATCACAGGACTTCTGATCATAAACAATGCTCAGTCATGTCAAACTTTTCAGGACTTAAGGCTTAGTGCCTGAACTACCCTTCTGATTTTAAGCAGAAACAGAAGCAAAAGGCCAAGCCTTTTCCACCCTGCCCTTTGTGTGGATTCAATGACCACCACCCTGAGGATTGTCAATATGACAAACATTGTTAATCTAGTGGAAGTTCCACTCAGAAATCCTCAGGAAAAGAGAAGGTCATTCAGTCAAGAAGAGGAATGAAACAATCCTCTCAGACTACTGAGGCTACCCCTACAACCAAATGCAAAACATGTGGTAGCTCAGTCCACTCAACCTCTGACCATGAATCAATTAATACCTTCATAAAGACCTACAATACCAAACCCTCCATGAAATGGAGTCCTAGAAAGAACTGACCTAGCTTACTATTTGTGCAGAAGCATGCCAGGGATCCTGTTTGGCATCTAGATAGTGGATGTTCAAGGAGCATGACTGGTGTTAAGGAGTGTCTGCACAAATATGTGGAAGAACCAGGACCCAAAGTGATATTTGCTGATAATTCATCATGTCTCACTGAAGGTTATGGTTCAGTAAACTGCAATGGTATTGTCTTTACTAGGATAGCATATGTAAATGGTCTTAAGTATAATCTGATCAGTGTCAGTCAACTATGTGATGCAAAATACATAGTTCAGTTTGATGATAAGCAAGGAACCATCTTCAATGCAAATAAGGAAATTGTCCTCATTGCACCAAGAAGACAAGATGTTTATGTATTAGACATGTCCAGTCTAACTCAGGATGGAACTTGTCTCTTTGCTAAAGCCACTGATACACTCAACTGACTTTGGCATAAGAGACTTACCCACCTGAACTTTAAGAACATAAACAATCTTGTAAAACAAAACAAGGTCCTTGGCTTACCATCTCTTGTGTTTTCTAAGGATAAACCATGCTCAGCTTGTGAAAAAGGTAAACATCACAGAGCATCCTTTAAAACCAAAACCAACTTTTCCATCAGGAACTGCCTACATCTTCTCCATATGGATCTATTTGGACCTGTCAGTCCAAGGTCTATTAACCATGAGAAGTATACTCTGGTCATAGTGGATGAATACTCTAGATACACCTGGGTATTCTTCCTGATCAAAAAGAGTCAGGCAGCTGAAACAATCATGTCCTTTGTCAGGAACATTGAAAATCAAAATGACATTAAGGTCAAACAAATTAGAACTGACAATTGGACTGAGTTCAAAAATAATGAACTTGAATGTTTCTGTGATGAGAAAGGTATTTCCCAAAACTTTTCCTCTCCATACACACCTGAACAAAATGGTGTTGCTGAAAGGAAAAACAGAACACTCATTGAAGCTGCTAGGACAATGCTATGTGGATCAGTCCTTTCCAACCATTTTTGGACTGATGCAGTCAAAACTGCCTGTTATACACAAAACAGATCCATAATTGTCAAGAGACATGGGAAAACCCCATATGAGTTATTCAAAGGAAGAATCCCTGACATCAGCTACTTTCATGTCTTTGGGTGTCCTGTGTTTATTCATAATCACAAGGATCACCTAGGGAAATTTGATGCAAAAGCTGATGATGGATACTTCCTGGGATACTCACTTGTCTCAAAAGCCTTCAAAGTGTTCAACACAAGGAGACAGCAGACTGAGGAAACATTTCATGTTACCTTTGATGAGAGCACTGATGCTATCAGGTTCTCAACTGCCTCAGTAGAAGAGATAGGAATTGATAATTCTTCAAGATATCCTCCTGATGAATATCTGTCTGAAAACAATTCTTCTACTCAGTATCAAGATGATGCTAATCTCTCCTATTACATAATCCCCCCAACCTACCCAACCCAACCATCACTGAGTTTATTGAGTCACATACACACACTGATGATATCAATCAGCCTGTTCAAAATACTCAAGATCCAAACAATCTCAGTGATCTGATAGACACTCAAGATCCAATCAATGATCATGTGTCTACTCCAGAACCAAACCCTCTACCCAATCAGGCCTCCACAAGTTCAAATCAGTATCCAGGACCTCAAGAAAGTTGGACTAGGTCTCAGGACATTGAACTTGTCAATATTATTAGAGAGCCTACTGAAGGCATGCTCACCAGGAGCATGGCTGCTAGTCTAAGAGCAGCCTCATCCAATGAATGCCTATTTGTGGACTTCATTTCCACAATTGAACCCAAAAGTGTTAAAGAAGCACTTAAACATCCAAGTTGGGTTCAGGCCATGCATGATGAACTGGAACAATTTGACAGAAACAAGGTAATGACCTTGGTCAAATGTCCTGAGAATGTCTCAGTCATTGGCATGAAATGGGTATTCAAAAACAAAACTGATGAAAATGGCATAGTCATTAAAAACAAAGCTAGACTTGTAGCCAAAGGCTATAATCAACAAGAAGGCATTGACTATGAGGAAACATTTGCACCAGTAGCAAGGATGGAAGCCATCAGGATCTTCCTTGCTTTTGCTACATACATGAACTTCAAGGTGTACCAAATGGATGTTAAAAGTGCATTCTTAAATGGTTCACTGAAAGAAGAAGTTTATGTTGAGCAACCTCCTAGATTTGAAAGCCATGAGTCTCCTGATCATGTCTGTAAGCTTAACAAAGCCCTTTATGGACTAAAGCAAGCTCCCAGGGCATGGTATGAGACTCTCTCAGCCTTCTTAATCCAAAACAAATTTGTCAGAGGCAAGATAGACAACACATTGTTTATCTATAAGACAAATAATGATGTCATACTGGTACAAGTGTATGTTGATGACATCATCTTTGGCTCAACAAGTTTCAAACTTTGCAAACAATTTGAAAAACTAATGGCAAAGAAGTTTGAAATGAGCATGATGGGAGAACTGACATACTTTCTTGGTCTTCAGATCAAGCAGACTGATAGAGGAACCACTATCAGTCAAGAGAAGTATGTAAAGAATCTACTAAAGAAGTATGATCTCAGTGACTGTGCCTCAGTCAAAACTCCCATGGTTCCCCCAAACAACCTTGGTCCTGATCTAACTGGTAAACCAGTAAATCAAACTCTCTTTAGAGGAATGATAGGATCACTGATGTATCTTCTTGCATCAAGGCCTGATATCCAATTCTCAGTATGTCTATGTGCCAGATATCAATCTGACCCAAGAGAATCTCATGTCACTGCTGTGAAAAGGATATTCAGGTACCTAAAGGGCACTCCTAACCTTGGATTATACTATCCAAAGTGCTCAGGACTTGATCTCAAAGGATACTCAGACTCTGACTATGCTGGATGCAACATGGACAGAAAAAGCACCTCAGGCTCTTGCCAAATACTTGGTGGGAAATTAGTCTGTTGGAGTGCCAAGAAGCAACAATCAGTTGCCTTGTCCTTAGCTGAGGCTGAATATGTTGTAGCAGCTAGTTGTTGTGCAAATGTACTCTGGATGAAAAGTCAACTCAGTGACTATGGAATTCAGTACAAGATGGTACCCATCTTTTGTGATAACACAAGTGCAATTGCAATCTCAAACAACCCTGTTCTTCATCAGAGAACAAAACACATTGATATCAGATATCACTTCATCAGGGACCATGTCATGAATGGTGACATTGAATTACACTTCATTCCTACTGAATATCAGTTGGCTGATATCTTCACCAAACCTTTGGATGAACCAACTTTCACAAGACTGAAAGCTGAATTAGGAATGTTAGATATAGAGAATCAGTACACTGATTGATTCCTACCAACTGAAGTGTAAATTCTTAAAATCTCTGGTCCCTGACTCAATGTGTACATCAGTGAAAACACCTCACTGAGTCCTCATCCTCAGGAACTAAACCCAAGTTCCTGAATCCTTGTTGCTCAGGAATCATTCCTCATTCCTGAATCATCAGTGACTAATCCCAAGTCCCTGAAATACCTATCACTGAATGAAAAGTCATTCAGGGCCCTAAAAAGAGACATTAAATACTGACTTAAATACTCTAAGTATTTAGTTAGTAAATGTCCGAGGTTGGTAACTGAACACATATTTAATTCAAGAATATTTGTTCTTTTTGCCTTTCTGGCTTCCACCTCTGGGCCACCACATTCCCACTTGGCATTAAATGCCTCTCCAATCACATTTCAAATATGTGATGACTCATCTCTGCAAGTTGCACTTTTGCAGAACTGCTCAACTGTTCACTTCGACTGTTGCGCCAAACCAGGAAAGTGGAGTGTTGGCATTAAATGCGGATCCCAAAACATATTATTCAAAACAATTTCCAAATAATTCTTTTTGAATAAATTAAGATTGCTCAAATGACCAAAACACCCCCATCTTCACTTTCCTATAAATACCCCAACCAGAAGAATACATACACATGTTTTTACAGAATTTTAAGCAAAACTCTGCAATTTTTAATTCTCAAAAACAAATTGTGTGTGCATTCTTAAGCTTTAGAAACCCTTTAACCTTAGTCAAACCCAGACTTACCCACTAAATGGCTTCTTCTAAAGTTGTAACATATGCTCCTAATGTGGATTTCACATTAGAGGGTGTAGACCTAACCAAAAACAATGTGGTGGGAAATTTCTCATATCCACAAATCTACCCAGCCTACAAGAACGTTATGAAATATCTTCGTAATTATTTTCTTGCAAAGGCTTTCACCCACACCCCCTCAGTCATCTACCATGACTATTTGAGGGAATTCTGGTGTACGGCTATGGCAACCAGCCCCAAAGACACCAAAGAGTCAATCATCACCTTCACGGTGACGAATGGGAGTAGAACCCTCTCCCTTAACTACTCAGCATTCATCAAAGCCACAGGCCTTGACTTTGCTGAAGCCTTTTCACCCAACCCTACTGATCAGGACATAAAGAATGAACTGATCTTTCTTGCACCCCATGACCCCAGACGTCCAGCAATGTCTGCGGGAGGCTTACTGGAAAAGGCTCCAGTAGTCAAAACATGGTTCCACCCTATTTGGAGGATACTGATGACATTTGTCATTCAGGTCCTGGGTGGAAATAAATCCTCTACGGAATAGTTGAACTCATCACAACAATTGATGTTGTTCAGTCTCCTTGAGGGTACAAAAATAGACATCGGAGGAATAATCTTCTGAGACCTTGTTGCTAAGCTCTCAGGAAAACATAGGCAAAGGCATATGTCCTATCCTAGATTTGTTTCCTGTGTGCTTCAGGACCTACTTGGTTCTGACTATGTGAGGACTAATGCAGAAGGTACGAAGCCTGACGTCCTGCATAAGTCAAACTTCACTAGTAGCATCAGTGAGGTTACACAAATTGCCCTGACTGAATACATGCAATCAGTCATTCAGGGTAATGACGCTATCTCTCCAGTTCCTTCACCGACCAAAAAGGTGAAGAAGACAAAGAAGGGTCAGTCCAGCCAGGTGGTTAGACCCAAGCCACTCGCCACTGAGACTGATCCTTAAAACCAACTCAACCTTAAAAAGAGGTTGAAAAAGGCCGAGACCTCTGAGACACCCATTTCTGAGACCCTCTTGACCTCAAAACAAAGGCCAACAGAAGTCACTGAGCAATCATCCTCAGTGACCTCGGGCGCACCCATTCCACATGGTTCAACTGACATACACAAGTCAGAGGAATCAGGAAGCATTCCCCCCTCACATCCCGATGAAGGTACTGATAAATCACAATCAGTACCCAAGGGAGAAAAGGGTCCTGAATCCTCGGTAGGGCAGCACCACCCTACTGGGAAGAGGACCCACACCCCCTCACATCCCGATGAAGGAACTGTCAAAAAACAATCAGTTCCCAAGGGAGAAGGGTTCTAAATCCTCTGTAAGGCAGCACTACCTTACTGAGAAGGGGACCCACAAACATTCACATCCCGCTAATGTTCCTGAGCAATCACCCTCAGGATCTCAGGGAGAAAAGGACCCTAAATCCCCTGAAGGACAGCACAATCCTGATGGGAAGGGGGTCCACAAACTTTCACAATCAGTACCTAGTGATACTACTGGAAAACACCCATCAGTAGTTGAAGGTGCTAAGGGGGACAAAGACTCAGAGGGAAAGAAATAACCCGCTGATATGGAACCCATCAACCCCTCAGGCAGATCCAGTCTCTCAGGAACTGCCCCCAAAAGCCAGGCTGGTGCTACCCCAGTTATTATGGCTAGTCAGGCTGAGCAAACCCACTCAGTTATTATGACAACGGGGTCAGAACCTGACCAAACCGAAGGCAAGTCTTTTTATAAAGAGGAGCCGGTTGATTTTTTGGGTATTGAGTCTATGGGGGACTTTCAGGCTTTTATGGAGTCTGATGAAGAGCTCAGGGAAGAGAGTGAAGAGGAAATGTTTGAGGCAGGTGAGGATATGGATACTGATATACAATTAGAACAACCTGAACAATCACATCAGTCATCTCCAAGCCAAAGTGAAAAGTCTGGTTCTCAGTCTTCTGATTCTTCTGGTACTGGGGACATCCTCCAAAAGTATGATAACTCTCTTCCCCTCACTGAAAGAACATTGGTCAAATTCCTACTGAAGACCAACAGAGCTCTTTTCACTGGTCTCACTGATGAGATGTTTGATCATCACACTGAAGCTGCTGTTCACTATGCCAACCTGAAGGCAGATGTTGAAACTTTTCATGATGATGTGATCGAAATCCAATCAGACACCAAACACTCCTTGACAGCTATTGATCTTCATTTCCAGAAGTTCAATCTTACTCTTGAAGGCATTACCAACAGCCTTGGAACTATTCAGTCAGCTGTCAAGGATGACCCCATACTCACTGAAAAGGTCCTTCAGGCTGCTGAGACTTATCAGAAGCAGTCAGCTGAAATCAGTGATCTTCTCAGCTTACTGAAGGATTCTAAGCTTCAGGGTCTTACTACTTCCTTGGACTCAATCAGGACTTCCATGGGTCTTCAGGAAAAACATCTTGGTACTTGGGCACAATCTTCAACATCCTTGGCATGGTCTCTTGGGTCAAGGATGTCAGGCATCGAAGCTTCTCAGGCTTCTCTGGCGGATCAGATCTCAAGTCTTCAGAAAGACACCTCGGATATCAAATCAATGATGACTGAGATCTATCAGGCCTTCAAAGGTCCTACTGCTCCAGTGACTCCAACTCTTGCTATCACCATGGCTCAAGCAACAGTTGAGGGGGAGAAAGACACTGGAGTTTCAAGCCAACAACCTCCTTCTCACACTGAGGGGGAGATTCCTGAAGCCTCTTCCTCCCATCAAGATAAAGGCAAAGGCATCCTCACTGAACCTGAGCCTCAACCAGCACCGATCACGATTGCAAAGGATCCTGAATCACCACTCAGGATCCCATATGAAATTGATGGAGTTCTTCACCACTTCTCAGCTGATGAACTCAGTGCTTATCTTCAGGAAGAGGAAGCAAAGAAGAAGTTAAAGGAGGAAGAGAAGGCGAGCAAGTCTGCTTTAATCAAGGTTGTTCATGAAGAGGCTGAGAAAATTGGTCTTGAGGCTAAGGATCTCTCAGGAAGAGAAGGTGGTATGACCTTTGTGAAAGCTCAGTCTGAGGAGATGACCACTCTCAGGCAGAAAAGGGAGGAAAGAAATAAACGGGCTGAAGAGATCAGGCAGAATAGGATTAAGAAATATCAGTGGTATATGACTGAAAGATTGAAGCCAGAACCAATCACTGATGTTCATATTCAAAGAAACACCAATCCTACCGTTGTCACTGTCTACAGAGGTGCTGACATGAGAAACTTTGATGTTCATAAACCTTTCAGATTTGCTGACTTTGGGATCACTGAATTGGATGAGTTGGGTCCATTAATAGCAAAGAAATCAAATGTTGTGGTCCCTAATCTGATGAAGTCCTTGAGTCTGAGGTACGAAAGATTGGCAGTAGCACCTCAGGAACTTGGCATTCCATTTCTTCTTCCTGAATCTGCACAACCTGCTCCCTCTCAGTCTTCTTCAAGGAAAAGAAAGAAGATAGAAGCTGAGCCTGAGATCAAGATTCCTGGTCTTGACTGCAATAGGGCTCTCCCTGAAGGTGTTCCTTTTAGGAACAATATGGTCATTGAACAGCCTGATAGAGGTTTGTTCTTCATTGATGAGTTTGGTGACAAAGCCTTCCAGAGGTGGAGTGATATAGATTTGTCAGGGATTAAAGCAATGCTTGGCTTTCTAATGATGGCCTCTCCACTCAAGAGTCCTAAAAATGTGAGGTTTTGTCAAGACCTGAAAAGAAAAATCAATGAACATCCTAACCAACATGAGCTGCAGTCAAAGAACCCAAGCTTGAAGCCCTTGGAATCAAGTTGAACTGATGACCTGCCTGAATACCCACCACTATCCCTTTTGTACTTAGTTTTGTTAGGACTTGTAAATGATATCAATAAGATGATGTTTTTATTATTTCAGTGTCCTTATTTACATTCTAGTACATTCAGTATGAGTAGAAGTCTTTAGCTCACTCATATCTGATCAAAACACTTAGGAATAATTTATATCCAAATAGGGGGAGATTGTTGGGTCATGAAAAACCCAAGAATGCTTCAAACATGATTTGGACACAAATTAAATAAGTGTTAACTTAAACCGAGAACAATTCAAGTCACTGAGAGAACAGCCTCTCTGTGAGTCATCTTCAGGATGCTTAAGGCGAATTCAAGAAGAAGGATTCACTACTCAGGAAGGCGGTCCTCCCTGAGTAGGACTTAAGCCAAAGAAGAAGATGATGGTTCAGTGAGTGTTGGACAAGAACTCACTGAACCCCAGTCTCCTCAACTAACAAAGTGATTGAAGGACTGAGGAACCAACGCCTGAAGAAAAGGCGGGAACAATAGGGAAAAGATCTGAGAAGATAATAGTGTCAGCCCAACACTCTTCTCTTGTCAGATCCAACCTTCCCTATTGCGGCTAAAAGTCATGGAGTGTCAGCCAACAACTCCCAAAGTCTTATTAGCCCTTTCCTATTGGTTCTTGGAAATGACAATTACTATTTGTAATTGTCAGACACGCAACCTCAACAACTTGTATTATATTTAATCACTTATACTTAGATTACTTGTGTATAAATAGATCAGATGGGAGAGAAGTTAAAAGTGTGCTTTGTATATTTAAAGTCTTAAACTTTTGCAAAGGAACTTCTCTCCTACAAAGAGTATACAACTCACTGAGATAGCTCAGTGGGTATATTGTTACCACTCAAGCAAAACTTGAGTTTCGATAGGAGACACCCCATACCCTTTTCTATTCAATCCCAAGTGTTTGTTCCGCAAAACGCTTGGGTATAGATTCTTGGAATTATTTCTAATAAGAATTTAAACGTTGAAAAATATTGTTGTTTTTACACTCACGTTTTATAACTGTTAGAATTAATCCTAAACATTGTATTAGTCATAACACGAAATAGATTAACTTTCTAGTTAACTCTAATAGTGTAAAGGGACCAACACCTTGTCAACACAAATGAACCTTTGCTTCACATTCAGGCTTTTGCAGAAAGAGGGAACGCTCCTTCAGCAAAGTGTGTTCCTTCATAAGTGGTGATGACTTGTGGGATTCCAAATCTGAAAATTATGTGTTCCCACATAAACTCTTCCACATCTTTTCCTTTTGTTGATGCCAATGGCTTGGCCTCGACCCATTTGGTGAAATGATCGATGGCTATGACCAAGAATTGTACCCCTCCGGGAGCTACTGGTAGGGGTCCGATTATGCTGACTCCCCATTGACCGAAAGGCCTTACTGTCATGGTGGAAGACGCATCATACTCTAATGGTTTCTGGTCTTTGGAGTGTGTCTGACATACCATGCATGTTTTGACTGCTTCCCTTGCGTCTTCCAGTACGGATGGCCAGTAATAACCCCTCCTTGTTACCTTTGAGGCGATGGTTCTAGGGCTTGTGTGTCTTCCACAAAATTCTTCATGAGCATCGTATAGAATGCTCGAAGCCTGCTTTAATTCGACACAACGAAGCCAAGGAGATGAAAGACGCCTTTTATAGAGATTATTGCCTATGAGCCTGTACTGGGGACTTTTGACTTTGATTCTTCGCGCTGATTTTGAATTATCAGGCAAAATGCCGCTTATCAAGTACGTTTTTATTGGTGCTATCCAGCTGGAGCCTTCATCAGATGTTTCACTTCGTGCAATTAACCTGGTGGCCAATACTTCCACTAAAACGTCACTGGGTAGATGAGCAAAAGCAGTCGATGCTAATCTGGTTAGGGCCTCCGCCTTTTCGTTTTGGCTTATGTGGACATTTGTTACTTTGTGTCGTTCGAAACCCTGAAGGAGCTTTTTAACTTCGTTCAAATATTCCTTGATTATTGGCTGCCTTGCTCTGTAAGAACCCTTGATTTGACTAGTGACTGAAAGTGAGCCTACGAAGATGGAGAGGTCATGAACCTCTATGCCCTTTGCGAGTCGAAGGCCAACCAGCAAGGCTTCATACTCTGCTTCATTTTTTGTGGCTTTGAATTCAAAACGTAGTGCATAACTGTACTCCTTTCCCTTCGGATTAATCAGGATTAAGCCTGTTCCAAAACCATCGGAGCTTGAGGCTCCGTCAGTGTATAATTTCCACCCCTCCGTTGCTGTCGGGGGATTTTCTCTATCTTTGCTATGTCTGGAAGGTGTTTCGTTGAGAACTCCTGCGGATGTCTGATTTTTTATGGAGCTTGGACTATCACGTCTTTTTAATGACCTCGGAGCTGGTAGATCAATAGCTGCTTTAAACTTCGAAAGGTTGGCTTTGACTCCTTGCTTGGTTGGCTCAATGGGTTTGAGCCCCTTGAGTTGATGTTCTTTGCCGTATAGCTTGTCATCAGTCACAGGTGCCTGAGGAGTTCTGGTATTCCTAGAATGTGTTCCTTCGAAGACCTTCCCCCCGGCTTTGTGTGGCTTCTTCAAGTCCGCTGTGGAACTAGCTGGAGGTTGCTTTTTGCCTACCCCCCTTCGTCTTGCGTGATGCTTTTTTGTAACGATATCTTTTTCAACATCCGCACTCCTGATAGCGTCCTTCGTAAGTTCTTTAGAACCTTCCCTTTTTTTCTTGCTATCCTTCGGGCTGTGCTCAGAAAATACCGTCCCTATTCCGTAGGGTGTGTGAAATTTCACCACTGCGTGTATAGTGGAGACTACTATACCCATCTTTTGCATGGCGGTCCTTCCTATCAACAAGTTGTAGGGAGAGTTGGACCTTACGATAGTAAACATGAGGGTTTCTGTCCTTGCAACCCTGCCCTCTCCAATTGTTATTTCCAACGGAACTTCTCCTAGAGGCCACGAACGTTCGCCAGAAAACCCTACTAAAGGCATCTTTGAGTCAACCCTTTGAGACCTGACCACAGACGGGAGCTTTCGAAAGCAATGTTCATATATGACTTCACAAGGGCTTCCGCAGTCCATGTAAGCTCCACTTATTTCTTGGCTAAAGATTAGGATTTGGATAACTACCGGATCATTCGAAGGGATCTTGCCTGTGATAGGGGAAAACGTTATTTCCCTTACCTCGTTTGCTTCCGGCTCTGGTACTTTCCTTTTCGAAGTGGTTTCGCCCCGATGTATCATTAGTATGGGGGCTTCGGTAGGGTTAGTATCCTTGGCCATTTGAGTGTCGGTCATCTTTTCTTTGCCTTTCTTGATTCCTTTTACCAGGTGTGCCAACTGCCCAGATCTTACGGCCTCTTCAATTTGATTCTTTAGTTCCCTTCAACTGTTCGTATCATGGCCATTGTCTTCGTGGAAGTGACAGTACTTGCTGGTATCCATGTTTTTGCCCTTACTTGTCATGCGAGGAGGTGCTTCGAAGGCTTTGGCTGCCCTCTCCGTAGCAAGTATTTCCTTTGGAGACTTCGTTAGACTGCTTAACAAACCATGGTTCGGGCCTTTGTTGTACGGAGAAAACCTATCTCTGTTCTTGCTCTTGTTTTTGGACCCTTCCCACGAAGAATTCTTCGAAAACTTGTTGTTGCTATCTTTGTCTATCGGAGCCCCATTAGTGGACACTTCTTTTGCTTCAATCCAAGTATATGTCTTTTCCGTCAGCCCCTTGTAAGTTGTCGGAAGGTCAGTGGACAAGAATTCCACCAAACTCCGATTCCGAAGGCCATGTACGAAACCAGAAATACGCTGATCTTCATGAAGACCCAAAATTTGCAAAGTCTCATCGGTGTACCTAGTAACTGATGAACTCAAATAAGTACATTTTATTACTATCATTTATCCTATTTATTTGACTTGTTTTATTATATTATCTGTGAGAATTGATGCTTAATCGTTTACTTTTGTAATTCTCAGTTAAAAACAAGCATTTGGTGAAACTTGGCGATTTTGGACTAATTATGGAGCAAAACAAGCAAAAAGATAAGAGTCTACTGAAATGTACAAGATCAGCTCCAGATACGCCGCATCTTGCTTATTACATACGGCGCATCACTATCAAGATTTCACAAGATACGATCCAAGATAGCAAGGACATGCGCCGCATCTAAGAATGGAGTTACGCCGCATCTTCTGGCAGTGTACGAATATTCCTGAATATATTAATCTTGGACCCCACGCGAAGTTAAGTCAATGCGCCGCATCTGCTGATGAAGCGAAAAGTGTACCGCTTTTAGGGGGTCATTTAAGCCCTAAATCGTATTTATTTGATCAAATATTGCCCTAAATCGTTCCTTTTGTCATTTTAGGTACTTTGGAGAAGAAATCTGGAAAAGGAAGCATTTTGGACGTTTTTGGAGCATAAAAGTGAAGAAAACGACAAAGTCTCAAAATTATGCTGGAAAGTACCTTTGACGGCGTCAGGGATTGTTCCAGACGGCGTCATGGCTTGGCAAAAGTGGTGGATATGAAAATTACTCATGATAAGCCAGAGAAATTTACACGGGAAAGTCTGACGGCGTCACCCTTTAATGTGATCAAGGTCGTCACGGCTTAACTTAAAGAGGGACGGCGTCAAGCCATATTCTGACGGCGTCAAGCTTTGATAAGCCAGAGCGGATTTTGGAGGTCTAAAGAGGGACGGCGTCAGGAAGGCCATCCAGGAACCCTAGACACGGCGAGGTGACGGCGTCAAGTCCTATAACGTGACACCGTCAGCCCTTAAACTCTATATATAGTTTTGCAATTTTTTGTCATTAGTGTGCAACTTTGTGAGGAGAAACCCTAAGACGAATTTCTGCCATTTTTAAGGGTTTTCATACCCTTGGATCTCCCATGTTTAATTGAAGATAAGTAATCGTTTAATCAATCAATATGTCTATGTGTTGTTTGATTATATCTCGTTCTTGTCTTTTGATTAACATGCTAGGCTAGATTTATCTTGTGTTTGCTTAGATCTAATGAAACCTAGCTATTGATTGTTGGTTATTAGTGTGTTATTAGTTGTATTGGATGATTGTTTATCTATGTTAGGCTTAAGAAAACTGGCTAACCTCCTATTCGGTAACTTACTTGAACGTCTTAAGAAACATGAACCAATGCGTACTAAGGTTTTTATGGTTGTATTTAATGCATGAGCGAATTCTAGTGATCCCATGTTAGGAGCTTCCTAGCCGGCTCGACATAGGAGTGAAGTAGGAGCTTGTAGAGTTGGGGAAGTACATACGCCACCCCACAATTGGTATTAAGGAATACACCCGTCATCCACGCAATTAATACACACTAATCAATCGGTAAAAGATAGTTAGGGAGTAAGGAAATCTAAGTAAACACATTTCTCTCCACATAAGTTTCACAACCTTTTCATTTTCAATTATTTTATTTTATTTGCATTCGTAGTTATTTGGGTTAGTTGACTAGCAACTAATTCCGCCCACTCCTTCAAACCCGAGATTTTTACTTGCTTTCATAAAAATATAAAAAAATATAAAAAGAATCTTCCCTCACCCTTAGACCTATTAGAATAGTTTTCCAATCCTAACGACACTATTCCCTGTGGAGAACGATCAATCCCCCGTACTTACCACTACACTATACTACATCGGTCAGGTACACTGCCTGGTGGGGTTGTAAGCCTCTTGAGATCCCTCGAGAGGTAAAACCTGTTGTAAGGTCGCAAAACCACGCATCAAGTTTTTGGCGCCGCAGCCCGGGGAATAGTTATTGTTTAGGTTGAAATTTTATTTTTATTAGGTCTACTCACAAGATTCCTATCAAGTGAGATTTTTTCTTTTTATTTTGTAGCTTTCTCGTAGTCTATCTTTTCTTTGTGATTTTGTTTGTAATTTGCTTCAAATGGACTTTTCACTTAGACTTCTAAGATTGCAGGATATGGTTGAGTGGCTAGAACACCAAGAAGTTCAAAATACCTCATTTAGAGACACCTATGAATCATATGAGCCTTCACCTAGGATAGATTCTTATGAACAACCTCCATGTTTAAGATCTCGTTTTAGTGAGGCCAATAGGAAATGCGACCTAGTTTGCCAAGGAATTATGGAGAGAGCCGTTGCAACAAACCATAAGTTGGATGAAGCACTAGGTTTGCTGTTATCACTACCTAAGAAAACAATTGAGGAGGATTTAGCCGAGCATGATCACATTGATCAAAAAGACCTAGGTTTTATGACCAATGACTTTGAATCTCAAGGAACACATGATGAATCCTTTAGGAAAATTGAACATAAGATTATTGAGGAAGATCCTTATGATTCGGACATTGAAGTTGAGATGCCTAGAGAAGCACGTGAGATACTTAGGAGAATGCTTAGGATAGATTCTACCAAAACACATGATGAGGATATAGGTGATCTTGACACGTGGAATGATGAGGTCAATAACATAAGCCCACAAAATACTCAACCATCATTTGAGGCACACACACCGCCCCTGACTTACCCGGAAGATGTAGAAGAAACTTTAGGAATTCCGATGGATGTAGAACCCTTGGAACAAGCACCACTAGAGGATATAGGTTTGAATACTTGTAATGATAACCTTACCCTTAGTTCTAGGGAATTTCCTAGTGTTGATGAGCCGGAACCTCAATCTTTACACACCTTTCCATCCTTAGATATATTTCTAGGAGACAAAAGAGGAACCGACCCACCCATCAACCAATATTATCCGGGTAGTTTTAGGATGAAGGAAGCCATTCACTCACCCCCTTCACCTCACATGGCATATTTCCACCCTAAGGGTGTGTATCGCTACTTCCACCCGCACTTAATCCTAAGTGTAGGTAAAACCTCCCCTATTTCCGTTAAATAAGGGTAGAGTCAGGCTCGTGACTCGAACAAAAACAAGCGCTTCTTGGGAGGCAACCCAAGCTTTATTTGTTTATTTGTTTGTTTGTTTGTTTGTTTGATTTTATTTGTTTCCGTATGCAAGTTTAATTGTTATTGTTTGTGCTCATGTTTCAAAGTAAATTGTGAAAATGCTTTATTTTGTTTTTAACTTCGTCTTAACTACATATAAAGGTATTTTGCAAAAGATAAGTGTAAGGGAAATCCAAATCGGTTTATTAGAACAAATGAACATGAATCATAATAATAATAAATTAACATACATATTAGTATTTGTTTGAGTCAAATGCTTGTATCGAGTCATGATGATGTTTTGCAGGATTTCCAGGAAGTAAGGTATAGGTATTTCCAGAAATTTTCCGGAAACTTAACATGAGAATTCTGTCAGATCATTTCTGACGGCGTCAGGCTTTACAACCTGACGGCGTCAGGTTTTAATTTTCTGAAATTTTTGAAAGTTTTGTTTTCATAAAAAGTTTTTATTAAATCTCTAACTTATAATCTCCAGGAATCTGCAAAATAATCATTCCACAAGCATTATATCCTTATATATAGAATTTATCCCGCCGATGTTATGCAGGTTTTCGTGTTTGTTTTCTCAGGTTTAACAGGTTATTTTGGACAAGGAAATGTATGTAGAAGCAAGCTTATGGCGATGCATTAGTCGTGAAGCTTCAACATTCTCTTGGAAGAAGATCTAACCATGTTACTTCTTTATCCACCAAACGAATCAGGGGAGTATTTGATTTCATTCTTTTACCTTATTTTCTTTTACATCTTGTTATTTGAACATTGGGGACAATGTTCATCTTAAGTGTAAGGGGGGGTAAAAATACGATACTTTAGAGAATACAATTGCACTTGACTTTTGTTTGTTT
Organism: Artemisia tridentata subsp. tridentata; assembly: GCA_021014915.2. NCBI lineage: Eukaryota > Viridiplantae > Streptophyta > Magnoliopsida > Asterales > Asteraceae > Artemisia > Artemisia tridentata. Next base: position 420,009,262 of record CP139509.1, read on the forward strand.
AATGGTAGATGTGTAATAAAACTGAGATAAATACCTGTTAGGGCAATTTTAGTGCCAAATTTAAAATTTTTTACAACATTTAGGAGTGAAACTTTAGTTCTAATAAGCATCTCACGGATAGGAGTTATATGACTAGCACAAAAAACCGTACCACTAAAAAATTTTCCACCCCCAAATATGTGAGGTTCGCCCCTAGAATTGGTAGGAAAAGCATTTATGCTATGATGTGTGTACCGGTAGCACTTAGATTCTAGAACTTGCGTTAGGACCATTCCGAGGCCACAAGTGAGACTACATTCGTGTAGTTAGATTTACTACATGATAAGAGGCATTAGGATTAACCCATTGTTTTACACCTGTGTTTTTGTTATAATTACTTTGGCTACATCGGTCAAGTAATTCTCCCACACCCTTTGCGTTGTACTCATTTTTAGTACACGATACCCCTAGTACACCCCTCAGAGCCTATCTTTTCGTTTCGACCTTTAAGCATTTTACTTAAAGGAAGAATTTGTTACACCCCACTTAAATGTACACCCAAATCGCCTTAGCCTACCTTGTATGCACTCATCTTTAGTGCATTATTGTGACAACATTTGCTTAAACCCAAGTTAATTATCTAATTGATTACATGGTTGCTAAGTCGAGTCATATCCTTGTACATATTGTTTTGGGACGATTAGGACTCATGGGTAAAGTACTAGTGTAATGGAGTAATGGGGAAGAACATCATTTATTACCCCCATATGTGCTAAATATTTTAAAAGTACTCCAAGTGTTTCGATTATCTTAATTCGAGTCATTAGAATAGTTATTTGTAAAGTTATGTAAAAGTTCAAGTGTAAGGGGAATGCAATGCCCCTATGATGTATTATTTTTGGATGGTAGGGCAAGAGTGTATGCAAAAAAATAAATAAAAAAAAAAAAAAAAATAATAAATAAATAAAAAATAAATCGAAAAAATCAAGAAAAATACAAAAAAATGAGAAAAAGAAAAGTAGAAAAAACATACGGACTACCATCCCGTTTCATTTTATGTTTGTTTTATGTTTTTGTTATTTTGTTTTTAGCTTAAGATTGAGTCTAGTCTTGGCTTAGCAACATTGTATAGTACATGTAATTAATCAAGATCTTTAACTCGCCACCTCTAAAATATCCCTTGTCCAACAAAACCGTGTTTATCATATCCCTACACCTAACGTTATAACCCGTTTAAAAGCCCTCTTTGATAGTTTATCTTAGGTGCTTACGCCTAGTGGAGGAGGTTTTTGATCCTTTCCCAAGCCTATAGTAATCTATTTGCTATGACAGGTAGTGAGAGATATTATCCGTTTTCATTTATGAGATTTATTTTGATGACACCTGAGAGATGTGAGTATCTAAACACTACTTGTGAGGTGCTAGTTTGTAATCTCCGTGCTTATTATGATTAAAGTGGAACGACTATTTGTTGTAATTACTTTTATATTAGCGTTAAATGACCCCTAACTTGTATTTTGATTAGAATAAAAGCGCATTTGCTTGAGGACAAGCAAATCTCAAGTGTAAGGGTATTTGATGAAGCGAAAAGTGTACCGCTTTTAGGGGGTCATTTAAGCCCTAAATCGTATTTATTTGATCAAATATTGCCCTAAATCGTTCCTTTTGTCATTTTAGGTACTTTGGAGAAGAAATCTGGAAAAGGAAGCATTTTGGACGTTTTTGGAGCATAAAAGTGAAGAAAACGACAAAGTCTCAAAATTATGCTGGAAAGTACCTTTGACGGCGTCAGGGATTGTTCTAGACGGCGTCATGGCTTGGCAAAAGTGGTGGATATGAAAATTACTCATGATAAGCCAGAGAAATTTACACGGGAAAGTCTGACGGCGTCACCCTTTAATGTGATCAAGGTCGTCACGGCTTAACTTAAAGAGGGACGGCGTCAAGCCATATTCTGACGGCGTCAAGCTTTGATAAGCCAGAGCGGATTTTGGAGGTCTAAAGAGGGACGGCGTCAGGAAGGCCATCCGGGAACCCTAGACACGGCGAGGTGACGGCGTCAAGTCCTATAACGTGACGCCGTCAGCCCTTAAACTCTATATATAGTTTTGCAATTTTTTGTCATTAGTGTGCAACTTTGTGAGGAGAAACCCTAAGACGAATTTCTGCCATTTTTAAGGGTTTTCATACCCTTGGATCTCCCATGTTTAATTGAAGATAAGTAATCGTTTAATCAATCAATATGTCTATGTGCTGTTTGATTATATCTCGTTCTTGTCTTTTGATTAACATGCTAGGCTAGATTTATCTTGTGTTTGCTTAGATCTAATGAAACCTAGCTATTGATTGTTGGTTATTAGTGTGTTATTAGTTGTATTGGATGATTGTTTATCTATGTTAGGCTTAAGAAAACTGGCTAACCTCCTATTCGGTAACTTGCTTGAACGTCTTAAGAAACATGAACCAATGCGTACTAAGGTTTTTATGGTTGTATTTAATGCATGAGCGAATTCTAGTGATCCTATGTTAGGAGCTTCCTAGCCGGCTCGACATAGGAGTGAAGTAGAAGCTTGTAGAGTTTGGGAAGTACGTACGCCACCCCACGATTGGTATTAAGGATTACACCCGTCATCCACGCAATTAATACACACTAATCAACCGGTAAAAGATAGTTAGGGAGTAAGGAAATCTAAGTAAACACATTTCTCTCCACATAAGTTTCACAACCTTTTCATTTTCAATTATTTTATTTTATTTGCATTCGTAGTTATTTGGGTTAGTTGACTAGCAACTAATTCCGCCCACTCCTACAAACCCGAGATTTTTACTTGCTTTCATAAAAATATAAAAAAATACAAAAAGAATCTTCCCTCACCCTTAGACCTATTAGAATAGTTTTCCAATCCTAACGACACTATTCCCTGTGGAGAACGATCAATCCCCCGTACTTACCACTACACTATACTACATCGGTCAGGTACACTGCCTGGTGGGGTTGTAAGCCTCTTGAGATCCCTCGAGAGGTAAAACCTGTTGTAAGGTCGCAAAACCACGCATCATCTACTTACTAGATGCCCCGCATCTTTTCCCTCAGACAGAAACTATAAATACCCCAAGACCAGACGAATTTCGAGGCACAACAGAAGAATATTATATACGAAGTTCGAAGACCACAGAAACCTAAGGCCGAATTCAGACGATTAGGCAGCACAAGACACACCCGAACGAAGATACAAGAGCTGTAAGAAGGTCCTGCATGTATTTAATTCATTAAGTAGTTTTGTTTTATTGTGTTAGTAAACTTTAATTCATCAGGATTGGTGGCTTGTGTAATGTGACGAGAAAGATTGCACTCCCTTAAAACTGCTTTCCCATCAATTAAAGTTTATATGTTGATGTCTTTGGTTACTACTTATTAGTGCATTGATAACCTCTGTGTTTATTAGTGGCCTGCGCATTTGACTACGGAAGAGAATGTGGCTCCCACGGTTGTTACTAAATTGATCACTTAGGAATAACTTTTAGACATAAGTAATCATTAAGGGTTTACTCGCCGATAAGATTAGGGCCAACGAGAAAGGGTTAATTACATACACTTCATATAAAACTATCAATAAAACAAGTGACAATCTACTTAATCATCAGGACAGGTCTTCTTATTGTCTCGAGTATTTATCTGTGTACGTGCGTGCCTATCGCTGATTCGTGCTCATTAGTTTAGTTTATTATTTAATTGCAACCAAAACATGCCAGTCTCTCAGGCTGAACCCCCCCTTGCGTTAGATTAGGTTGTATAGTTAACTTAGAATATTAAAATACTGATTAGAATGACTAGATAATACGTTCCACTCTTAGTGATCGACACTCTACTTACCATTATATTCATACTGACCGGGTACACTGCTCGTTAAGTGTGTGTGTTATTGATAAGTCGGCTAAATATAAATTTAAAACTTGAGTAGGCATTAATACTGCTAAACCGCAACGACACATCACGCGCATCAAGTTTTTGGCGCCGCTGCCGGGGAGTGAATTGTTATTATCTGTTAATTTGATTAGTATTTTAATTAGGTTTTTAATCTAACCGCTAACTCTGTTGTATATTAGTTAAATTGCATTCATTTTATTATTTTGCATATTTTCTGTTTTTGTGTGTTATTTGTTTTCTTTTTATTTTTGTTTATTGTCGTTTGTTTTTATTTTTTTTTATTTTTCGTATTTTCTGCATACTGCTATCGTTGTATTGAGTTTATTCAAACGATACGGCGCATCTATTTTCATAGATACGGCGTATTGCGTTTAATTTTTATAAAATACAACGCGTTTAATTAATTCGAATACGGCGCATCTTTCCCCAAGATACGGCGTATTCTGTTTTTAATAAGAAATTTTTTTCAAGCGATAACGCCATACGACGCATCTGTTTTAGCAGATACGGCGTATCTATTATTTTAATTAAAAACAGTTTTCGAATTATTAAACAGATACGACGCATCGATCTCTGTCGATACGGCGTATCTTCTGAATCAAAAATCTTGTATTTTGAAACGTAACGAAAATACGGCGCATTAACTTTTGTTAATACGACGCATTTAATTTTAAATAAATATCGATTTTTGATAATTAAAACTGATACGGCACATTCTACTTTATAAGCGGCGTATCTATTTTCTGAATAAAGTCTGATTAAATTTTAACGTGATAAGATACGGCGTATCCAACTTTTTGGATACGGCGCATCGTCAGCAGATATCAGTAACTTTAATTTTTCGTATTCTGTTTTCGTTGTTGATTTTCTGATATATTACTTTCTTGAGCATACCCTACTGATATTTTTGTGTTGATTTCAGGAAGTGCATGACCAGGAGTTCTACGAAGAACTTGATTCAACCTTTCGACAATCCTGAACGAGCCTTTCATTCACTTAAAAGGTTTTTCAACACAAAAAGCTTTGATATCTCAAGTTCATTCGAGCTTGATTATTTTTCTGAAGAGAAAGAGGAAGAAGAAACAGAAGCAATGGGCAAAAACACAACTATGGAGGAATACATGAACAAAACCCGTGCTGATTACACTTCAGGAGTTGCTAGACCAAAGTTTGATGATAAGTCAAAGTTTGAATTGAAGGGTCAGTTTCTCAAGGAGCTAAGAGAGAATGCTTTCAGTGGATCGGAACATGAGGATGCAAATGAGCATGTTGAAAAGGTCCTGGAGATTGCGGATTTGTTTACTTCAGAAGGAGTCACTGACGATCAACTCATGCTAAGAATCTTTCCAATCTCGCTAAAAGGAGCTGCTAACAAGTGGCTAAGGAATGAACCTGCTAGTTCAATCACTACATGGGAAGATTTGAAGAGCAAATTCCTGAAGAGATATTGTCCACCTGCTAAGACTGCTAAAAAGATGGAGGCTATCAACAGTTTCAAGCAAGAGCCTGATGAAACTCTTTATCAAGCTTGGGAACGGTTTAAAGATTTACTGGTAAGATGTCCTCAACACTATCTAACCCCTATGCAGGAGATAATATTGTTTTATCAAGGATTGGACGTGCCTACTAGACAAATCTTGGACGCTAAGGAAGCTGTGCCTCAAATGAGTGCAGCTAATGCTAGGAAAGCTATCCAAGAAGCTGCTGATCATTCTCAAAAATCGCACAATGAGACCTCTACTAGATCTAAGAGCAGCACTAATTTTGACGGGTTTGCTGCTATTCAAGCTCAATTGGATAAAATTAGTAGAGAGATGAAGAAGCGTGATGAAAAAGTGTATGCTGCCCAAGTTGGATGTGAAAAATGCGAAGGACCTCACTACACTAAAGATTGCCCGAGTAAGAATGAAAGTGAGACTTTTGAAGAAGCATACTACACACAATTTGGACAGACATTCTGACCTTCAGGAAGATTTAGGGAAGCCGCCCCGGGATTCTATCAAAAGAACAACTTCAATCCCGCTTATCAAGAAAGGAGGCAGACTTTGGATGACACTCTAAAGCAGATTATGGCCGATGCTGCTAAAAGACATGATGAGAACACTGCTATGATCAAAGAAATCCGAGCTTCAACGGATACTATTACAAGAAATCAAGGAGCTTCGATCAAAGCATTGGAACAACAAATTGGTCAAATGAGCAAAGTTCTTCAAGAAAGGGGATACGGAAGTTTACCTAGCTCAACTGAAACCAACCCAAGAGATCATGTCAAGGCCATAAGCACCACTGAAGAAGTCACTCCTAACATACCTAGAAGACCGATGAATGGTAATGATGGTGCAAAGCCCGAATTTTTCTTTAATTCTTCAATGAGTTTAAGGAGACTACTAAAAGAGAAGACAAAGATTGAAGAGGAGATCAAGGCAACAATGAAAGAAGAGAGCCCTGCAACCGACTTACATGCCTTGCCTCATAAAGAAAAGGACCCAGGAAGTTTTACTTTACCTTGTTCAATTAATAATATATCTTTCAATAATGTGTTAGCTGACTTAGGAGCTAGTGTTAGTGTTATGCCTCTTAAGACATTCACTACCCTAGGACTAGGAAAATTAGCACCAACTAAGTTACTTATTGAATTGGCTGATAAAACGGTAAAACGACCTAAAGGGATTGCTAATAATGTGTTAGTTAAGATTGAGAAGTTTATTTTCCCAGTAGACTTTGTTATATTAGATATGCCCGAGGATGTTAAGATTCCTTTAATCCTTGGAAGACCTTTCTTGTCTACTGCCCATGCTAAAATTGATGTGTTTAAAAGAAAAATCTCATTAAGGGTAGGGAATAATAAACTAGTCTATAAGTGCCAAGATCCTGTTAAAAGCATAATTAGAGGTGTCTATGTGCTAGGATTAAGAGAGCGTATGGACCTCGATCTTGAAGCTAGGCTTATGGGAGAAACATTGATTCAAAACAACTCAACTAATCCTAATCATGAGAACTTTGAGGAATTTATTGACCTTAATGTACCTACCGAACATAGACGCGATGTTGTTAATGATTCTGATGATGAGTGGTATGATTGCGTAGTAATTAACAAACGTAGGAGAATAGTTGAGATAACGAATTTGAATAATGATGTGTTTATTGAACTACCACCCCACCTTGCTTATTTATGCCTATATGATAATGAGAATTTCCCGTCTATCATTTTGTCATCTCTGCCCAAAAAGGACAGAACTTTGTTTATACAGATATTAAAGAAGAACGGCGTGGAAATTAAGGACGAGCAAGGAGTGTTCAATATTACTGAATTGGCGATGAGGGAGCGCGATGTTTCCGACTCCTTCAATGATCGATATTAAAGAGCTGAACGTGAGTCTAACTTGAAGACTCTGGAATAAAGACAAGTGCTGACCGGGAGACAACCCGGAAAATTTTTATTATTCTGTTTTGTGTCGAGTCAGTCAGGCCAGCAGCAGATACGGCGCATCTCAATCCTGAGATGCGACGCATCTCCTGCACTGGTCATATCTTACTTTATTTTTCTGCATTTTTTATTTTCGACTTTAAAACTTTTTATCAGTTTATTTTAATGCGGCGCATCCCTGGTTAAGGATGCGACGCATCTTCTATTCTGATCCGTATTTATTCCAGGCTCGATACGGCGTATCTTCTTCCATAAGATACGGCGCATCGACTGACCTGATGATTTTCATTTTAACTTTTAAGTTTTATTTTTACTAACTACTAATGTATTATGCAAGTTTGAACCTTTCTTAACTTAGGTGTGTTTAAAACTATCAATAAAACAAGTGACAATCTACTTAATTGATCACTTAGGAATAACTTTTAGACATAAGTAATCATTAAGGGTTTACTCGCCGATAAGATTAGGGCCAACGAGAAAGGGTTAATTACATACACTTCATATAAAACTATCAATAAAACAAGTGACAATCTACTTAATCATCAGGACAGGTCTTCTTATTGTCTCGAGTATTTATCTGTGTACGTGCGTGCCTATCGCTGATTTGTGCTCATTAGTTTAGTTTATTATTTATAATACCACCAAATACGAGCAGAATCCTGTAGGGTGTATGTAAACATATGACAGGCCACCGGCATAACCCATTTTTGCTTTTTGATAGCCCCTTCGAACAAGTGTAAGAAATTGTCCGGATCCCCCTTCCCATCATAAGTCCCGACATGTGAAGGCATTTTCAACCCATCAGGCAATGGGTAATCTTCTATCCACCTAACGAAAGGTGTAGCTAAACCCATAGGGTCTGAATATAGACAATTATGAGGTGGTGCGTACATGGGGACAATATTGTATGGATTGCTGTTTGGGGTCATTCCCATAGGAGTCTGGCTTGGGTAGGACTGATAAGGTGTATTCATGGCAAACGGGTAACCGTTTCCCAGGGCGTACGGAGGGTACGCCATAGGATGGCCGAAGGGCATGCTCCCATAATTTTGGGGGAAGCTTGGGTTATTAGGCTGTCCATTTACTGGAGGATATAAATTTTGAGGATAAGACTGAGTTTGGAACGAGGGGTACATACCATTGGGAGGAAGATTTCCTCCCATATTAATTGTAGACGGATTGCCTCCTACGCCTGATGCGTGAGAAGGCTGCAACGGAACCCCAGCTTCAGTCCTTCCAAGATGAGCTGCTAGCAATGGAGGCAAAGTCACCTCCCTTTCTTCCCTTCGCTGGCTCCTACCGTTAGAGCCTTCGGTAACCGCCCCTTCTCTTCTTGTCGGAGCCCTCTCGGGGATTCCTTCGAAACCAACGGACCTTTTGCTTAGCCTTCGACCAATTGGAGGCCCAATTCTTAAGGCCGATAGGGTTGGCCCTTGGGTCGGAGGCCTAGGTTCCATCTCCATTTCTTCATCATATTCATCACTCGAGTATTCCAACTCCCTTCGCACCTCAGCATTCCTGACTTGCCTGTTACGAGCCCTTAAAAGGGTTTCCAACACTTCGTGGTTGGCTTCGACAAAGGCTGGGCTAATGACAGGTTCTGGGCTGGCTGATGTCGAAGCATGATTGTTGGTTGTGATGTCTGGGTGAGAGCGTGTTGTGAAGGTGGAAGCGGTTATTGGGGGAAGGTTGTTAGAGTCGTCGATTGGTATTGGTGCCAAGGTAGAGAAACCCGGTGGGGGAGTATCTTCTCTCCCTTGATCCATGCCGGAATAATAGTGAAATTGGTTGGTAGGTTATAAGCTCGGAATTAACGAGACCAATTGTAGCGGTCCCACGGATGGCGCCACTGATTGAACAAATAATTGCCAACCAAGCCTTCGATGGTGATCAAAGGAATAATGGGGTGTTGAGATTGCGCCAAGCTTGTTCTTAACCTGAAAATAAGAAATACGAAGACACTATGTTAAGTGATTGCGCAGGGGTTGGACCCTGCGAACCACCTCCGGCGTGCGAGTAAGTATGTGTAATGGTAATGTAGGTCGTAAATTGAGAGAGTGAAGTTAACTTACTTAGTTTTGGCCCGACTATGCTATTTATAGGGGAGAAATAGGACATAGTGGGCGGTTGTACATTGTTCGTAGATCATGGGGGCGTCCCATGGAAAGTGGTAACTGCTAGGGCTTTGTAGCCCACGATCTCTGTTTTGGCGGGAAAGCCAAGGGGAAGAGGAGACGTGGGTTTGACCAGGTCAGGATGGTCCTTCGTGCTAGTCCCTTCGTCAGGAATACCCCGAAGGGCTTGAGGCTTCGATTGGCGGATTCCCACATGGTAACCAGTTCGCAGGCGAATGGTTTTACGCCAATGAAACGTGTTAGAAGATTAACCTGGGCCTCCTAAGGGAGGGCTTTCTACAGGCTCGAAGGGGAGTCCTTCGACCCGTTCGGAGGGTACATCATCAGTATCCAACTATCTATAGTTCTCAAATCAAACAGTATTGGCAGACTGCTACTGCCAATACACTTGATAATGGAGAACAACAAATAATTGCAACGGTTGATGGCAAAGCCTTAACTATTACAGAATCATTTGTTAGGAGACATCTCAAACTAGCAGATGATAATGGTATTAGTTCTTTGCCTAACACTGAAATTTTTGAAACTCTTTTCAGGATGGGGTATGTGTCCACTTCTGATAAACTAACTTTTCAAAAAGGACAATTTGCCCCTCAATGGAGATTTCTCATACATAATATTTTACACTGTTTAAGTCCAAAGAAAACTGCTTGGGAGCAATCCAGTAGTAATATTGCAACTGCCTTTAGCCACAAAAAGGACTTTTAACTTTTTAAAATTGATTTTTGATGGTATGGTGAAAAACTTGGATACCAAATACAAATTTTTAATGTATCCAAGATATATTCAAATGTTTTTGAACAAATACAAGTATTTGCTTCTATCTCATAAAATTGTTTATCCAACTCCTAGCCTCACTCAAAAACTTTTTAGTAATATAAGGATAGCTTCTAAGGGTTACAATGGGATAGAAGTACCACTGTTTTCACAAATGCTTATTCAGGGTGAAGGATCAACAATCCCAGTTGAGTCCCATCACACACCCATCAGTGCTCCATCTTCCTCACAACCTCAAATTATACAAACATATAGGAGGAGAATCAGACAGGAATCTGTGGTTTCTCAGCCCAGATCTCCTACTCATACCAATGTACCAGATGAGGCAGTCAATGTAGAGGGTGACAGAATGGTGAGGGCTGCCACTACTGTCTCTGGCTTAGAAGCTGGGCAGGCTAGTGGTACCATAAATAAGACCCAAACCATGGCAACATCTAATGAGTCAAGTTCTCATGAACTTGATTCAGGTGATGGAAACCTTAGCCAACAGGATACAATGGGGGGCTCAGATGATCAACCTAGGGTTAAGACTGAGTCTAACATGCCCCATGATTCACCTCTCCCAAGAGTTCACACACTTGGAAGTGATGAGGGCAGTCTGCAATATAATGAATTGATGGTTATATGTACACAATTGTCAAACAGAGTTACTAGCTTAAAGAAAGAATTGAAGGAGAACAAGCAGCTATATGGTACTGCTTTTACAAAGTTGATTCAAAAGGTGAAGAAGTTGGAACAAAAACTCAAGGCTAATAAAGCTAAAAGGAGGGCAAATATTGTGGAGTCTACTAATGATGACACTGATGATGATTTGGAGGATCCTTCCAAACAGGGGAGGAGAATAGATGACATTAATCAAGATCCAAACATCTCATTGGTACAAGAGGGTGCAGAGACTCAGGGGAGGTTTGATGATGCTGATATGGGTGATGCTGATATAGGTGTTGAAGATGATGCTAAAGGAGATATTGTTGATCCAGTTAGTACTGCTGGTGCATCAGTTAGTACTGCTGATGTTAGTGCTGCTGAAGCATTGGTATATATTAGAAGAAGTGCAGCAAAAGATAAAGGAAAAGGCATCATGGAAGAGTCTGAGCAACCTAAAAAGGTTAAGAAGAAAGTGCAAGTTCATATGAGCCTTGATGAAGAATTGGCTAAAAGATTTCATGAAGAAGAACAAGCACAAATTCAAGCAGGTGAATATTTAGCTCAGCAACTTTATGCATAAGAAAGGGAGATTCTCAATGAAGAAGAAAGAGAGAATGCACTTCAAGATCTATTAGAAGTGATTAGGAAAAGTCAGAGTGCTAAGAAGGCTGCTGCAAGAAAGAATAAATCTCCAACTCAAGCACAAATGATGAAGTATATGAAAGAATATCTGAAGAATCAAGATCATTGGACTGCTAGTCAACTGAAAGGCAGGCCATATGAAGAAATTGAATGTTTGTACTTCAAGGCCTACAAGAAGGTTCAATAATTTGTTCCCATTGGAACAGAAGAAGAGAGCAGAAGTACTAAAAGAGAAGGAATATTATTGGAGTCAGAGTCTTCAAAAAAGCAAAAGGTTAGTGAAAACCTATCCAGAGCAGAAGAGGAATAAGAAAAAGATTTGACAGATGAACAGCTATAACAAATGATGATCATTGTTCCAGATGAAGGGATGAATGTAGAAGCTTTACAAGTTAAATATCCTATCATTGATTGGGAAGTTCAAGATGATGGAATGAAGAAGAGTTGGAAGATTATCAGGATTGGCAATCACACTGCAGTATATCAACACTTTTATGATATGCATAAAGCTTTTGACTGAGATGATTTGGTAAAGTTATGGGAATTAGTCAAACCAAGATTCAACTTAACAGAACTATCTGATGACAAGGAAAGAATGCTATGGGTAGAGTTGAAGAGAATCTTTGATCCAGATGCAGATGATAGATGGTGGAAATTTCAGTCAGGTGGTCATAATTTGATATGGAGATTGTATGATACATGTGGAGTTCACCATGTGTCTACAAAAGCTGGAGCTGACATATACATGCTAGTGGAGAAGTAATACCCATTGTCAAGGGGTACTCTTACTTTAATGTTATCTGCAAAGCTATTAGTGGATGAGCATACTGAAATGGCAAATAAACTGCTAAGGAAGATCTTCATGCAGGCTGAAAGAAGACGAAGTGTTTGGAAGAATCCTCTCATGGTCAAAGATTTAATTCAAGAAACTTGATGATTTGGAGGTAAATCACAAGTTTAGGGGAGGAATGTTGGGAATTACAAGTCTACACACTTTGTACAGCTCAAGATATTTAGTACTGTCAAGTCAATCAGTTGGTACTGCTGAAGATTACAACTGCCAGTACTAACCAAGTTAGTACTGCTAAAAGAAAGTTAGTACTGGCAGACTAACTTAATACTGCTAAAGACTACTGATGAAGATTGGTACTGCCAAAGAGATAAAGACGAGTGAAGAGATATGTATAGAAGATATTCAGTGTATATCTTATATAGTTAGAAAGATATGATGATAGATGTATGTTTTTTATATAGCTTCAAGGTTGTAAACCCTAGTACTACACAGAATACTCGTATTATTGTTCTAATAATATTGAAGCATTTTGGTTATATTGTTCTTAATACAATTTACTGTTCTATAAGTTTACTGTTACATTAATATTCTTCTATGTGTTAAAGAGTAGATTCCTCATACTCTTTAGCATTCTCAAAGTTTCTAACAAGCTCAGTAAGATCATGTATTTGGGATCAACAGTTGATGAGTGGGTCAATTCCTATTTTGTTTCCTAGACTTACATCTATGGATGGAAAATCGAGTAAGGATTTAGGTTGAGGTTCCGATTCATCAACACTAGGAACTTCCCTATAACTAAGAGAAAGGTTATCACTACAAGTATTCAAACCTATATCTTCTAATTGTGCTTGGTCCAAGGGTTCTACCTCTATTGGGGTTCCTATATTCTGTTCTACTTCTTCCGAGTAAGTCACGGGCGGTGTGTATACCTCAAATGATGATGGGATTTGTGGGGTATTTAGTGGGCTTGGATTTCTAACCTCATTCTCCATAGTATCTAAATCATCTATATGTTCATCATGTGTTTTGGTAGGATCTAACCCGAATGCACTCCTAAGTATCTCAAATCCTTCTCTAGCCATTTCAAATTATAAGTTCGATTCATAAGAATCTTCATCAATAACTTGATTACTATGTTCCAATTGACTAAAGGATTCTTTATGCATGTCATATGTTTTGGTGAAATCTATCCCACGCATACACTTAGGTATTTCAACACTAACTGTCTCACAATCTTGGTCGGATTCAAAGTCCATGTCCTTAAAAACTAGGTCTTTTTGGTCATGGTGCTTATGGTCGGATAAATCCTCTTCATTAATTTCCTCTGATTGTGATGTATACAAACCTATCAATTCATTTAACTTATGGTTCACGGTAGGAAGCTTTCCTCAAAAATTTTCCAAAGGGTCTCACTAAAAGGAGTTGATCCTGACAATGATTGTTTAATAGAAGCCACACATGCACATAATTCATAAAACCTATCTAACTTTACCCCCATCTCCTCTTGGATATCTCTAAGATCACTCAAGTACTCATTGGAACAGCAAAAAGCGAACCTATTAGTGAAATATAATTGTTCCTCTATTGTTAATGATCTAAATGGAATTTCATCCGCCATGGTGATGAATGAAAATAGTTTTACAAACAAAGGGCACAAAGAAAAAGGTAGACTAAAAGAAAAGCAAAAATCTCACTTGATAGGAATCTAGTGAGTAGACCTAAACGAGATAGAAATCGAAACCTAAACTATTCCCCAGAAACGGCGCTAAAACTTGATGCGGCGGTTGTAAGACCTCCTAAAAAGTTTTACAATCCTCCTAGGTAGTGTACCTAACCGATGTAGTGTAGTATAGGCAAGACATGGGGGGTTGATCGTTCTCTAGGGGAATAGTGTATGTGAAGGCCGAAGTGTATGTCGAGATAGGTCTAAAGGTAAAGGATGAGTCTTTTTGTATTTTTATATTTTATGAAAAGCAATTAAAAATATCGGGGTTTGAAGGGTGGGTGGTTTAGCTACTAATTAACTAAATCTAATCTAATAATAAAAATAAATTAAACTAATAACAAGAAAAGTAAAGTGGTAACTCTTATAATGAGGAAAACGTGTTTACTTAGATTTCCTTACTCCCTAGTTATCTCCTGCTGATTTGTCGAATTGTCACCTCCATGTTTTAATTGAAGCGTTGTATTCCTTAATATCGGTCGTGGGGAGGTCACGAAGTCCCCAACTCTATAAACATATAAGTCTCCCCTAAAAATCTTAAAGTCTATTAAGTTTTCCAGGATCTACAAGCCGCAATTCATGCAATAAATACAACGAGAAAAACCAATAGTGCACTCTATGGTTGCGTTTAGTAAGACGTTCAAGCTAGCACATATAAGAGAGAAGTTAGTTTTCCTACTCCTAACGCTAAACAATCAATTAAACAAGATACGACGAATCAATGATCAGTAACTAGGTTTCAATAGATCTAAGCAAACACAAATAAATCTAGCCTAGCATGTTATAACGAAGAAAATTGAATGATTAAACGAATAACTTATCTTCAATTACACATGGGTGAAAAAGGCTAGAAAAGCCCTACAAAAGTTCTGAAAATCATCTAGGGTTTTGTCCTCCAAATTATTACTTCAAGAAGTTACAATGAATGAGAGAAATAGGAAAAAATATATATAGGAATACACTTGTGACGGCGTCACTTGCAAATTCTGACGCCGTCAGCTCACCTCCAATTAGGGTTTCGTCTGTGTAATCTCTGTCATGACGCTGTCATCTCTGTCATGAGGCCGTCACGTGTAAAATCTTCTGAGCCGTCATGTTATAAAATTGCATTGAGTCTGGGTCTTCAAAAACAAGTGACGGCGCCAGGTTATAGATCGTGACGTTGTCAGGTCTCCACTTTGACAGATTCTTGACTTGGTCGTTTTTCTTCGTTTTCTTGTCGATTTAAGTCCAAAACATGTTGGTTTCCACAATTCGCGTCCCAAGTACATAAACTGCAAAAAGAAACGATTTAGGGAAATATTTGATCAATTACATTTGAATTTTAGGCCTAAATGACCCCTTAAAAAGTTATCAAATAAATCCATATAAGTAGCCTTTGCCCGAGTTGTAATGTGCATCGTATGGACCAATGCGGGGATCACGCGGTTCATTGCTCTAGTGACGTAGGTGTAAAGTTCAGGCATAATCTGGTGCGTGATATACTTGTTGATATATGTTCCAAGGTTGGGATCATGGTGCATAAGGAGGCTCCAATGGGGTTCCTTTCGGAGGATGGGAAGGAGTTACGACCTGCAGACTTGTTATTATTCAATTAACCTGAATTAAGAGGATCAAAACCCATGGAGTACTTTAAAACTTTTAACGTAAATATGGGGGTAATAACATTAGGCTTTCTTCCCCATTACTCCATAATAACTAGTACTTTACCCATGAGTCTCAATCGTCCCAAAACTGTATTTACAAGATATGAATCGATTTAGCAACCATGTAATCAACTAGACAATTAACAAATAGTTTAACGTAAGTGTTGTAACAATAATGCACTAAAGATGAGTGCATAGAAGGTAGGCTAAGGCGATTTGGGTGTACATTTGGGAGTGGTTTGAAAACAATGTTCTTCATTAGTTTCGGAATCCACCAAAATATCACGAGAACCGCGAAAAGGATAGGCTCTGAGGGGTGTACTAGGGGTATCTTGTACTAAAAATGAGTACATAGCAAGGGTGAGGGAGAATTACTTGACCAATGAAGCCAATGTAATTATAATTACAGGTTTAAAACAAGGGTTATCCTAATGCCTCTTATCATTTAGTAAATCCTAACTACACGAATGTAGCCTCACTAGCGATCTCGGGATGCATCACAAACGGAAGTTCTAGAATCTATATACTACCGGTACACTCATAAGCATTAAAGGTGAATGCTTTTTCCTAACAATCTAAAGGCGAACCTCACATTTTTGGGGTGGAAATTTTTGAGACGCTTATTACAACTAAAGTTTCACTCTTATATGTCATAAAAAATTAAATTTGGTGCTAAAATCACCTTTACAAGTATCTCTTTCAGTTTATTACACAATTACTCTAAGACAAAATAAATATCAAGCGAGTTATAGTTTCTAAGGTATCCCATTTTTCCCTCCCTACACTTAAATTGAACATTGTCCCCAATGTTCTTGAAAAGCATCAAAGTTATGATAACGGAAATAATAAAGGAGATGAAAGAAACTAATACTCCCTGATTTGCTCGGCATGGACGGAGAATAAAGATACAAGGTCAAATCTTCATCCAAAAATCGTCAAAAGACCATCCTTATCAAATCCAATCCTGTAACGAAAGTCTAAACAACAAACCAAAGCATCAAACCGAACAAAGAAAGATCACAACAAGATGTAATTCCAAACTTAGAAATAAAGACTAAATAAAAAATTTAATGATAGGATACTTGTAGAATGAAATACAAATAACATGCAAGAAAATTGGACATTTTAAGAAATTATAGAAATTTTTCAAAAGTTAATTTTCGACATTTAAAAAAATCTATAATAACCGTGCTACAGTGGCTGACGCCGTCAAGTGTATGTCGTCGGACTGACCTGACAGATTTGTTTCGTTTTGTTTTCCGAAAAAATTTTCTGGAACAACCTGTTTTCTAATGTCTATTTTCCTGCAGAAACTCATAAAACATATCCACAAGCATTAACACACAAAGACAACTAAAACAAACAAGATAGAATATATGCTAATCATGAATTATAAATCTTCCATGTTCGAATTTCGTTCTTTTAAACAAAATATGAACTTCCCTACACTTATCTTTTTGTAAAATACCTTTATATGTAATTAAGACGAGGTTAAAAACAAAATAAAGCATTTTCACAAATTATATTCGAACCATGAAAATTAAACAATTATGATTAGGCATATATGACACAAACAAATAAACAAAATAAAAACATCAAACAATTAAAAACATGGGTTGCCTCCCAAGAAGCGCTTGTTTTTGTTCGAGTCACCAGCCTGTCTCTACCCTCATTTAACAGATATAAGGGGGTTTTCCCTACACTTAAGATTAAGAGCGGGTGATAGTAGCGATACACACCCTTAGGGTGGAAATATGCCAAGTGAGGTGAAGGGGGTGTGTGAATGGCTTCCTTCATCCTAAAACTACCTGGACTATATGGGTTGATGAGTGGGTTAATTCCTATTTTGTTTCCTAG
Organism: Artemisia tridentata subsp. tridentata; assembly: GCA_021014915.2. Lineage (NCBI taxonomy): Eukaryota > Viridiplantae > Streptophyta > Magnoliopsida > Asterales > Asteraceae > Artemisia > Artemisia tridentata. Next base: position 420,026,817 of record CP139509.1, read on the forward strand.
ACTTACATCTAAGGATGGAAATTTGAGTAAGGATTGAGGTTGAGGTTCCGATTCATCAACACTAGGAACTTCCCTATAACTAAGAGAAAGGTTATCACTAAAGTATTCAAACCTATATCTTCTAATTGTGCTTAGTCCAAGGGTTCTACCTCTATTAGGGTTCCTATATTTTGATGTGCGTGTGTATTGCTCTAATTCTTTTATATCCACGGTGTCGTTGTGGTTTTAGCAGTATTAATGCCTACTAAAGTTTTAAATTTATATTTAGCCGACTTATCAATAAAACACACACTTTAACGAGCAGTGTACCCGGTCAGTATGAATATAATGGTAAGTAGAGTGTCGATCACTAAGAGTGGAACGTATTATCTAGTTATTCTAATCAGTATTTTAATATCTTAAGTTAGCTGTACAACCTAATCTAACGCAAGGGGGTTCAGCCTGAGAGACTGGCACGGTTTGGTTATGATTAAATAGAAAACTAAACTAATGAGCACGAATCAGTGATTAGCACACACGTACACAGATAGATACTCGAGACAATAAGAAGACCTGTCCTGATAATTAAGTAGCTTGTCACTTGTTTTATTGCTAGTTTTATATGAAGTGTATATAATTAACCCTTTCTCGTTGGCTCTAATCTTATCGGCGAGTAAACCCTTAATGATCACTTATGTCTATCCTACTATCCTAGAATATTGAGCACTTGTGATGCCCACGTTTCGTATACGCTAGAATAGATAGGCGAGGAAGGGGCATGGCAACCCAAGCAATGCTCAGCTAGACACAGAGGTTATCAATGCACTAATAAAAGTCACCAAAGACATCAACATATAAACTTAAATTAATGGGAAAGCAATTTTAAGGGGTGCCCATGATTTTTCGTAGTCACATGGAATCGGCCCATCAATCCTGATGAATTAAAGTGTACTAATACAATAAAACAAAACTACTTAATGAATTGAATACATGCAGGACCTTCTTACAGCTCTTGTATCTTCGTTTAGGGTGTGTCTTGTGCTGCTAACACGTCTGAATTCGGCTTTAGGGTTTCTGTCTTTCTCTTCTGAGTTAAGCTATATGTCCCCGAAATTCGTCTGGTCTTGGGGTATTTATAGTTTCTGTCTGTGGGTTAGATGCGGCGCATAGGATAAGTAGATGCGGCGCATTGACTTAACTTCACGTGGGGTCCAAGATTAATATATTCAGGAATATTCGTACACCGCCTTAAGATGCGGCGTAACTCCATTTCTCTATGCGGCGCATGTCCTTCGTCTTGGATTGACACTTGTGAAATCCTGATAGTGATGCGCCGTATGTAAGAAGTATGTTGCGGCGTATCTGGAGCAGAATGATCTTGATCTTGTACATTTCAGTAGACTCTTAACATCTTGCTTGTTTTGCTCCATAATTAGTCCAAAATCGCCAAGTTTCACATAATACTTGTTTTTACCTGAGAATTACAAAAGTAAACATTAACGTATCAATTCTCATATATAATATAATAAAACAAGTCAAATAAACAGGATAAATGATGATAATAAAATATACTTATTTGAGTTCATCATTCCTATATTTTGTTCTACTTCTTTCGGGTAAGTCACGGGCGGTGTGTATGTCTCAAATGATGATGGGATTTGTGGGGTATTTAGTGGGCTTGGATTTCTAACCACATTCTCCATAGTATCTAAATCATTTATATGTTCATCATGTGTTTTGGTAGGATCTAAGCCAAATGCACTCCTAAGTATCTCAAATCCTTCTCTAGCCATTTCAAATTCTAAGTTCGATTCATAAGAATCTTCCTTAATAACTTGATTACTATGTTCCAATTGCCTAAAGGATTCTTTATGTGTCATATGTTTTGGTGAAATCTATCCCACGCATACACCTAGGTAGTTCAACACTAACCATTTCACAATCTTGGTCTGATTCAAAGTCCATGTCCTTAAAAACTAGGTCTTTTTGGTCATGGTGCTTATTCTCGGATAAATCCTCTTCATTAATTTCCTCTGATTGTGATGTATTCAAACCTATCAATTCATTTAACTTATGGTTCACGGTTAGGAAGCTTTCCTCAAAAAAATTCTAAAGGGTCTCACTAAAAGGAGTTGATCCTAACAATGATTGTTTAATAGAAGCCACACATGCACATAATTCATCAAACCTATCTAACTTTACCCCCATCTCCTCTTGGATATCTCTAAGATCAGTGATCAAGTATTCATTGGAACAACAAAAAGCAAATCTATTAGTGAAATATAATTGTTCCTCTATTGTTAATGATCTAAATGGAATTTCATCCGCCATGGTGATGAATGAAAATAGTTTTACAAACAAAGGGCACAAAGAAAAAGATAGACTAAAAGAAAGCTAATAAAAGAAAAGCAAAAATCTCACTTGATAGGAATCTAGTGAGTAGACCTAAAATCGATAGAAATCAAAACCTAAACTATTCCCCGGCAATGGCGCCAAAAACTTGATGCGGCGATTATAAGACCTCCTAAAAAGTTTTACAATCCTCCTAGGCAGTGTACCTAACCGTTGTAGTGTAGTATAGGAAAGAAACGGGGATTGATCGTTCTCTAGGGGAATAGTGTATGTGAAGGCCGAAGTGTATATCGAGATAGGTCTAAAGGGTGAGGGATGAGTCTTTTTGTATTTTTATATTTTATGAAAAGTAATTAAAAATCTCGGGGTTTGAAGAGTGGGTGGTTTAGCTACTGATTAACTAAACCTAATCTAATAATAAAACTGAATTAAACTAATAACAAAAAAAAGTAAAGTGGTAACTTTTATAATGAGAAAAACGTATTTACTTAGATTTCCTTTCTCCCTAGTTATCTTCTATTGATTTGTCGAATTGTCACGTCCTTGTTTTAATTGAAGCGTTGTTGTAGGTCCACACGAATTAATGGATCTAAGTAGCCTTTGTTACTTAATAGACAACTTGAATAAATCCAAATTGATCTAAGTGAGAAACTCTAACAGGTTGTTAATTGCTAATGCGAAATCTTAACAATAACAATGAAGAACACAATATACTAACTTTGTAATTCTATTAATCTTTCTAACTTCATAATTCTTGTGTATGGTGCATACAAAACACAATGCCTTAGGGTTCCTTTTATACACTAAGGAAAACCCTAGATACAAAACGTGTAAAAGGATAAACGTATCTTCTAAGAAGATAACTAATTCATACGTATCCTTTCCTAACTTATAGCTAACTAACTTTACTATAAATCATAACCAGACTTAACTAAACACTGTCGACCAGACTTAACTATGCAAACTGTCTACCAGACTTAACATTGTACTGGCAGACTTAACTATGACATGATCATAACTAACAGACTTAACTAAGTACTTCAGCAGACTTAAGTCTGTTCTTCATATATAAGTCTTCTCTTGTGATAATTCCCAACAATCCTCCCCTAACTTGATCTTCATGCTCCATGAACTTCAAGTTCCTTTCTGATAAGCTTTCTGAGGATTGAACTCTTAAACTCTTGGAATTATCTTGAACTCTAACTCTTCATATCATCATATCTGAACTTGTGCAGACTTTAACAAGCTTTTCACCATCTGATCTTCTACCCATCTGATCTTTTCAGCAACAATGACTACATGTACATCAATTCTTAAAGTTTCATACTATTCTCATCACTTCCAGGTGTGTGAACTCCTGTGAGAGGTGAATCATTGAAAATTAATGGATTTGATGTTTCTTTACCAGATAGCCATTAACTACTGGAGTAGCCAATGTTTTGGTGTGTAAGACCATGGTACATTGATAACCATATGATTTTTAGCAAACCATCAGCTATCAACGGATTTGTTTTGTCTTTACCAAAATCCGTTTGCTTTTGGACTAGCCAATTCTTTGGTGGAATGCACCTCACCTTGGTGAATTGATTACCAATTATGGATTTCCACAACCTTTACCACAAGCCATACTCTTGTGGGCTAGCCAACTCTTCACTATCACAGATATGGTGAGTTGATTACCATACAATTTTTGGCAAATTGTCAGCCATAAACGGATTTGAGGTATCTTTACCAGAGCCGTTTGCTCATGGATTAGCCAGTCCTTATGTAGATTAGACATGTTGGACTGATAACCATTTGTTGTGTTAGTGCAAAGCACCTTCACCAAGTGAGAAATTCCAATAATCTCACTTAACAACCTGGAAAATTCATTCAAACACCCCAAATAGCTTCCTTTTGGGATTGTATCTCAATTAACTCCAACAGTTGATTACATACCTCATCATCCTTATACCCTAACAGCTTCTTCTCAAGCATATCCTTACATATCCTTGGGTGTAGAGGATATTCAACTTCTGTCAACATATATATATGAGCACTTTGTAAAGTTAAACAATGTACTTGACAGCTCTCAAAATACCTCCATCTTACAATTTCTTGTTGATAAGGTAGCTTCCAAATGTTGTCAGTTCTTGATGGTGGATCAAACATTGTTTTTAAATCTCCCCAAAGAACCCTTTCAAACTTTTCTTCAGGTCTGTTGTCCCCATACTTAATCATCATCAATTTGTAAAGCTCCCTAAGATCATTTCTGCTCAGATCATTCAACAACCCTGGAAAATTGACATGAACCACCTCTGTATAATCTTCCCTGATTATCTTATAGGCTGCTTTCTTACCTGTTTTGATGATCTGCCAATTTACAACCTTGGCAGGCTGAACTGAACTTTCTGGAATAGAACCCATGGTGAATTCCTCAGATGAGGATTCTTCTTCCTCTTGTTCATCCTTCTTAGAGCCTAGCTTTCCCTTCTTAGCTGCTCTCTTCCTTCTAGTCCACTTAATAATAGGCTTTTTGACTTCTTTCTTTTCTTGCACAACATCAGATACTTTCTCAGCCTCAGATTCCTTTTCAATTTCACTCACCTTTTCTACCTCAGACACCTTTTGCCTCTTGAAACTTCTTCTGATAGAATCCTCATAGTCAGTAGGCTTGTAATTGTGATCTCTTTCATAAGCTCTGAGGTAAAACTTTTCAACTTCTTCATATGACATTCCTCTCATCTTTTCAACACTGGAATGCATCATATTCTTCAAGTAAATTTTCATATCTGACATCTTTTGTTGCTTAGTGAGCTTCTTGGTTGTACTCTTTCTTTTCTGTGTCTTTTTGATCTTCTCCATTAAGCCTCCAAGAGTATCTGTCTCCATTCTTGCATTCATGAACTCAGCAAGTTTTGTTGCCCTTTCATCAACTGTTAAACTTGTATCAGCTTTGAGTTCTTCCATCTTAGCCTTAAGCTCATCATCATCTTCAATCAGTGACATATATGGATCATTATCAAAATCCTCTTGCAACTTCTTAGCAAAAAGTTCATCTCTTTTCTTTAACTCTTCAAGTTTGTCTCTTTCAGCTGCTTCCTCAGCTTGAATCCTTGCAATCTCAGCTAAGCTTGCTTCTTCCTCAGCTTGTTGCTTCTTTGACTTCTTAGGTTGAGGAATCTCTTCAACTATCTGCTTTCCTTCCCTTTGAGTTGCAGCAGACTTAACTTCTTGAGCAGACTTAACTTGATCAGATTCATCACCACCAGACTTAACAACATCACCAGACTTATCCTTTTCACTAACAGACTTAACATCAGACTTAACCTTCTCAGACTTATCATTACCAGAATTAACATCCTCAGCAGACTTAACAATATCTTCATCAGAATTAACCTCTTCATCAATTACCAACTTTCTCTTTAGCCTTTTCTTCTTCCTTTGTTGAATTTTGCTAAGAGATTGTGCTAAGGTTTCTGCTACTTCCAATCCTTCTGGACTTATGTCTGTATCTCCAGTTGGTTTTGCTTGAGCTAGAGTCTTAAAAGTCTGTTCTTCATCAAAATTCCTCCCCTGTTTGGAAGAATTTTCTGCTTCAGCACCCTCTATTTTACTGAAATCAACCCCTTTGTCCTTCATAATTGTTTCCATCTTCTTAACCTTTCTGACCAAGGTCACAATAGCTTTTCCCATGGTTGCATTTGATTTCTCCAAAACAGATATCCTTTCAACTAAAGTAGGAACCAGCTGTAAAAGAGCTTCCACAGTCATTGGAGCTGATTCCTCCTCATGAGTTGGACTTGGAACATAGGTTTGTTGCTCCGGTGAAGGTGGTGGAGGTGTAGGTGATCTAGGTGGTTGTGGTGTAGGTGATCTGGGTTGTGGTGTAGGTGATCTAGGTTGTGGTGTAGGTGATCTTGGTACCTCTGCATGCTCCTCAGTTTCATGATGTGCCTCAACTCCAGATGATGTTCCTGCAATGTTAGTACCACCAGGCAACATAGCAAGCAATAATGGTTTGTGTGTCCCCTGAAATCCCCTTTTCATGTTGCTAAAAATTTTATCTTTAAAGGAAACACACAAGTAAGGCACTTTTTGTTCAGTTTCAACATTTAAAACCATTTGTAGAAAACGAGGGTACATTAAAATTTTATGCTTACTGGTCACATTTTCCACCATGCCATCAAAAATAAGTTTTGAAAAGTTAAAAGTCTTGCCAAGTGAAAGACAGATCAAAGCAGAAGCAATATTGCTTCCAAATTGATCCCATCCACCACTCTTGGGACTTAGGCAGTGTAGCAAATGGTGAATCAAAAACTTCCATTGTGGTGAAAAATGACTTTTTCAAAAGGTAAAACCACCACCATTAATGGGATATCCAATGTTACCCATACCCTCTAAGATCATGTTATTTGATAACATAGTTTCTCCAGAAGCATCATTTAAGTTAAGACTACTTCTAATAGATGCTTCTGAGATAGAAAACTCATGATTATCAATGGTTGCCCTTAAATGTAGAGTCCCATCAGCAAGAGTTTCAGAGGTAGCAGTCCCCCAAAACTGTTTGACTAGGGAGTCATAGATAGTTGGATTATGTGTTAAGGCATACCTGAGATGTGAGCCTTTCAAAAAATCAACTATCTGTTCGAAACAAGGTTGTCAGGATCGCGATCCTGCTCGTAGGATCGTACGATCCTACGATCCTACACACACAAAATGAGCAGGATCATTACGGGATCGTAATTCAGGTAGGATCGTTACAGGATCGTGGGATCGCTCGTAGGATCGTAGGATCGTGAACGATCCGATCCTGTTGGTAACCCTTTTTTCAGGTAGGATCGTTACAGGATCGTGGGATTGCTCGTAGGATCGTGAACGATCCGATCCTGTTTTTTTTTACTTTTTTTGAGAGGGTGGTTTTTAAAAATGGTTTGTATACATATGTAAAGGAAAAGCCGAAAACGATCCTACGATCCCGATCTTGCAAAGCCGAAAACGATCCTAGGTAGGATCCCGATCCTGACAACCTTGGTTCGAAACCTTCACTCTTGTTTGGTTTCTTCAGGAAACCCACTTGATTATGCTTGTCACAATACTTTAGCTGCGCCATGGATGATTGGTTAGTGCTGGTTGACTGTTGACTTAGGGTTTATACTGGTGGTTAAAACAGAGTAATCTTGGCCGATAATAAAGATTTTAAACTTAGAAGTAAATAATGGATAAAGATGAAATAGTAGTTAAATATCATCCATATATACTTCGCTTTCCCAAAAAAATATCAACGGTATTATTTAAATAGGAAAAACATTAAATGTACGACCAGACCTAACGGTAAAAAGATATTTACATTTGAACACTACCAGACTTAATATTGGTCAACCAGACTTAACCAACAATCCACTAGATTTAACCAAAATATCAGACAAACTCAAACAGAATACACTAGCAAGGCTTCCAATCACCATCAATCCAAGCTTTTCCTGGAAAAATTAGTCTAAAACAAAGAAAATATACATATTGCAAGCAGAACTAATACTTACTAACTAACAGAATTAACTCTAATACTCACTACCAGAATTAACTCTAAAGCTACCAGATTTAACTACTACCAGAATTAAATCTACTTAATACTTGTTCTACCAGAATTACAAACTATACATTTAACCTCCCCTTAAATGTAACCTCCCCTCAAATGTATCTATGGGAGAAATTAGTTTCTCTTAAGGACCCAGGCCTGAGCAGGCTTGGGTCTGCCTTGTGGATCAACATACTTGTAAGTCTTATATGAACATGATCCACTGTTGCTTTGGGATTTATAGGTAAGTTCATTCTGAAATGGATCCCAAGACCAACATGCTGAGGCCTTAACAGCAGACCCCTCATTTCCCTTTACAGCATTAGAGTTTGAAATTTTTGCTGCATTCTGAACAATGGGTCTCCTCACAGGTGAATGTGATTTAGAAAAATTGTTTCTATGATTAGTTTGGTTCACCTGTGGTCTATTTGCAATTGGTTGTCTGGGTCTAATAGCATTAACATACCCAGAATTAACTTTGGGCCTAACAGAATTAACATTTTGCCCAGAATTAACATTTGGCCTACCAGTATTAATATTTGGCCTAACAGAATTAATATTTGGCCTAACAGAATTAACAAATGACCAACCAGAATTAACATTAGATCTACCAGAATTAAATTGTGCTGGTCTAGTAACAAATTGGTTAGCATGATTAATTCTGTTTGCATTATTCCAAACTGGTTTAGCATTCACATGACCAGTATTAACACTCTTCTGTTTCTTAAGTTCAGCCTCTTTAAGCATCCTCTTTTCATGAAAGTCACATTCTTTGATTAAATGACTTAAACTACCACACACAAAGCATCTTTTTGGAGTGAAAGTGTAACTTTTCCTAAATTCTCTTTTTACTCTATCACTCTTTGGTGACTCTTGGCTTTTAACAGATTCCCTAGGAAATTTTATATGTTTGACACAACTAGGTTTAACTGTTTGAGGTTTAGATGCAGTCACAACTAGTTCATTTATCTTAACTGGTTCAGACCTAGACACCTCTTTAGTTTCACATTCTGGCTCAGATTCAGAGTGCTTAGAGACATCTCCAATGGATCTTTCACTGTCATTAGATTGACAGGTAGAATACTCACTTAATTTGTCATCTGATTTATTTGACTCAGGCATTTGAGGCCCCTTTTTACCATACACAAACAAAGACTCATCAAGTTCTTCCTTTTGTTGAGGAGTGTAATCTCCATTTAATGGAGGTGGAACTCCTTTAAAGTCATTAGTTTTTATGAATCTATTGTATGTAGGTTTACCAATAAAGTCATCATCTCTACCAACGAACACAGTTCTCTCCATTTCTTCCTCATAGCTTAGAATCTCCTTATCAGATTTTATCTCATATCCTAAGCCAATTTTACACGTAGAACTCATACCAGAATCTACAAGTCTAAACAGATTTTTAGATGAAGCTTTCCATAAGTCTAGTGTTTTCTGCAATGCATCCCTATCTTTTACAGCTTTCATGCCTATTCTCCTATATCTTTTCAACTTTTCATCTTTTTCATATATTTCATTAGCTTGAAAAGTAAGTTTTTCATTTAAGGCCGATTGCTGTTTTTTATAGGTGACTATTTGTGCTTCAAGGGTTTTAACAGCATTGGTATAGGCAAGTATTTGAGCTTCTTGGTCACCTATTTGTTTCAATTGTTCATCACACAATGACTTAAGACTATTATATGATTTAATGCAAGTTTTGGAACACAAGGATACCTCAAAACTAGAACCAATGGCCATAAATGCGTGATTTGTGTCTTCTTCTTCCTCTGTGTGTTCACCCTAGTTGATAGCACCAGCTTCTAAAGTCATCATACCCATTTCATTCTTCTCTTCCTTATCTGCTTCTTTAGAGAATGAATCTTTCTGCCTTTTCCCATCAGTAGTCACTTTAGTTGTGCACTCCCTAGCAAAGTGACCATTTTTGTGACACCTATAGCACTCCACATTCTTCTTATTAAACCCAACAGCTGTCTTTCTGTCAAATCTTATATTTCTCCCAGTCTGCTTATAGAACTTCTTCACCCTGAGAGCAATCATGGCTATTTGCCACTTTATATCCATCTCCTCAATATCAACATCATTAATCTGCTCAAGGTCATCACTAAGAAGATCTGGTTCTTCTGAATTCTTTGCAAAGAGGGAATAAACAACTTCATCAGCAATGCCAGCTGGGACTTCTCTTTCTCTTGTATTACTTGAAGAAGCAGCATGAACACCAGATTTAACTTTGTTAGTACTGCTCTTGCTTTGGGAGACAAAAGCAACATTAGCAGCACTTGAAGATGCCTTTGAGACCCCTTTGATCTCATGTTCAAACACCCGAAGATTGTTGTACAAGTCATCAATTGACAAAATGTCAACATCATCTTTCATTCTCATGGTCATTGCCACACTTGACCACTCTTTTGGCAATGATCTGAGAAATTTATGATTAGCATCTTCATTGGATACAACAGCACCATGGGCTTCCAATTGAGAGAGGAGGTGTTGAAATCTATCATAGCCTTTCTCCAAACCTTCAGAACTAGTCACTGTGAAAGCTTCAAACTCTTGTTTAAGGACAGCTTTCTGCATCTTCTTGGAGTTAGCATTCCCTCCAAACCTTGTTCTGATAGCCTCCCAGATCTCCTTAGCATCGTCCATACCATGGAATCTTCTTAAGTGCTCCTTGGGAAGAGCCATCAATAGAATGGTTTTGGCCTTTCTCTCTTTCTCCACAGCCTGAATCTCTGTAGCAGAGACTGGTGGAAGCACCCTAACAACACCATCTTTGCCCACAGAGATCCTTTTCTTCGAATTTCCATTCTGGATTACCTTCCAGACTTCATTATCAATATACTCCAGATAATGTTCCATCTCCATTGCCCAGATGTCATACTCCTCCTGTTTCAAAAGTGGGAGTTTGATATTGGAGATAGTGGTTGTAGCAGGGATACTTTGTTGTTGTTGTTTAGTTGTATTGGTTTCTGATGTAGCATCTTCATGATTTGAAGTTTCATCATCACTGATGTGGTTTGAGTATTCATCACCATTCTTGACAGACATTATGCAGGATTGAGAGTGAATGAGTGTTTAAGGTTTTTGTGTTTCTTCGTACTCAGAGTCCCTCTATAGGCTCTGATACCACTTGTAGGTCCACACGAATTAATGGATCTAAGTAGCCTTTGTTACTTAATAGACAACTTGAATAAATCCAAATTGATCTAAGTGAGAAACTCTAACAGGTTGTTAATTGCTAATGCGGAATCTTAACAATAACAATGAAGAACACAATATACTAACTTCGTAATTCTATTAATCTTTCTAACTTCGTAATTCTTGTGTATGGTGCATACAAAACACAATGCCTTAAGGTTCCTTTTATACACTAAGGAAAACCCTAGATACAAAACGTGTAAAAGGATAAACGTATCTTCTAAGAAGATAACTAATTCATATGTATACTTTCCTAACTTATAGCTAACTAACTTTACTATAAATCATAACCAGACTTAACTATGCAAACTGTCGACCAGACTTAACATTGTACTGGCAGACTTAACTATGACATGATCATAACTCACAGACTTAACTAAGTACTTCAGCAGACTTAAGTCTGTTCTTCATATATAAGTCTTCTCTTGTGATAATTCCCAACAGTTGTATTCCTTAATATCGGTCGTGGGGAAGTGCCGAAGTCCCCAACTCTATAAACATATAAGTCTCCCCTAAAAACCTTAAAGTCTATTAAGTTTTCCAGGATCTACAAGCCGCAATTCATGCAATAAATAAAACGAGAAAAACCAATAGTGCACTCTATGGTTGCGTTTAGTAAGACGTTCAAGCTAGCTGATGAGTGCCTATTTACTCATCATTTTATACTCATATAAGACACAAAAATGACCAAAAACACCCAAATAGATCAAATATTGTTGCAAATATTCTTGGTTTGTGTTTTTATGTGTTTCAGGTACAAAATGATTGAAAACAAGGCAAAACGGACAAAAACTGAGCACAAGATTGGAAAATCGTTAAAAGCCGAGGACGGGGAAGAAATTTACAATTTTGGATCAAGAAATTGCTCAAGTGTCAAAAGTTAACCTTCAAAGAAAATCAAAATGGCAGAATTGGCCCTTGGATATATTTTTCAGACTTGGCAAAATTAGTCCCTAAACTTAAACCAATTCCACATCTAACCCTAAACTAACCAAAACCTAATAAACCTAAAACTTAACCCACTACCTAAATCCTAAAGCCCAATCCAAAAATCCCATCCCATTCAACAAAATAAACCCGGATCCAACCCTTTACCAACCCAACCCTTTATTAAATAAAAACGGGTCAAATTGTCAACCCCCTTTATCCCTTCCCTCTTGCCGCCAAAACTACCCACAGACCACCTTTCTCCTGCTCCAATGCCCAGACAACATTATCCCCTCCACCTTTATACTGCCACAGCCACCCTATTTTCCCCCTCCTCACATGTCCCCCAGCAAATCTCACAAGTCAACTCTGCCTAGATTAAAACCCAAAATGCTTTCCCGCCAAAAATGGGATTAACGACCAGGGTTGAATGGAGCTAATCCTACGGCTGGGATTTGAGGAGAGAGACCCAAGAAGCTTTTGGATGCTATAAAAAGCCTCACACTTACAGTAGATGGGAGTTAGTTTTTAGTCAGTAGTAATTAAATTAGGGGTAGAATAATTTAGCCAATTGCAATGTAGCTTTAATTGTTTAGTTTCATTCTATTGTAATTTGAATATCAGTCTCAATTTAGTTTCAAAAACATTGTACCATTTTAGTGATAATTCAAGTTCGATTTTTGATTCAGTAAGTTGAGATAATTGTTATTTACCATTTAAAAGCCCTATGTTCTGTTTCTTGTAGCTTATTTAAGTCTCATTGCAGCTTATTGTCAGTTCCCTTGCATTTAATCTGTTTTAAATTTCAAATTAGCAAAAATAGTCAAAAAGTCAACATTAGTCAAACTGCTTAATTAGTGCTTATTTATTGTTTTTTCTCTGCTCATTGTTGGTTGTCATTGCCTTCTATAGTCCCTTGTAGTTAGATTAAATCAGCTTTAACAATCTTTTTCCTTAATAGTTTTTTTTTTGCTTGTTTCCTTATAATAGCCAACTGATCTGTTTCCCATTTTCCTATTTCTGAGCTTATTGCCTTTGTTCATGCCTTATTCTTAGATTATTAGTTAAGTTAGATTGTGTTTAGTTAAATGTAGCTTTTTCAGTTTTAATATAGCTTAATTTTAGCTTCTCCTGTCCGTTGCTTATTTCCCTTTTTTCTTGTTTTCTTCATTTGTGCCTACTGTTCTGTTCCCCTAGATTAATCTATGCTTATTGTGCTTTTCAAAAATAGTTTTAGTTTTAAAACAACTTATCTTAATGTGCTAATTAAGTTTGTACAGAGAAAATTAAAAAAAAATAAGTTTACAAAAACTGAGGCCAAGGGATTCGAACCCTGGACCTCAGCATAGCTAAGCCTCACAAACACACACCACTACCAAACGTGCCCTTGGGTCTTTTGCGTTTAACTTCCCATTAGTAATCCTTTTAACCTTTGTTCCCTCATTTGCTATTAGAGTTACTTAGCTTATTCCCAGCTTATTTAAATAAGCTGGGACCTTTTTAGTATTTTTCCTAGGATTGTCTTATCATAAAGTATTTTCAGTAAAATTCTCAGATTTTTCTAAACAGTTTAATATTTTTAATCATTTAATTAGTTTAAAACAGTTTTTAATTCGTATAAAATTAATTATTTATCAGAAAAATATAATTCTTTTTTTTTAATTTTATTTTATTAAATAAAACCTAGGAAAAATAGATTTGTACCCGTAGAGTTAATATTTCTTAGATTTCACGTTTAGGCTCGGGATTTCCCAGTTTAAACGTCTTTTCAGTTTTCCTTTACGTTTTTAATTAAGAGCACTTTAGATTATCGTTTCCCTTGCTTTTCAAGTCGTTTTTAGTTTATGTTCACTTATCTTAGCTTAAAAACCCAAAATCCCATTATTTTCACTATTCAAACACGTTTCACGAATCGAGAACACGAATTCCATTCAAACCTTCGTTGGGGTTAACGACTCGGGTTTACATATTTCCTTTGTAAATCCTTGGAGAAAAATAACGTGTTGATTCCATCGGATCACTAGCACATATAAGAGAGAAGCCAGTTTTCCTACTCCTAACGCTAAGCAATCAATTAAACAAGAGATGACAAATCAATGATCAATAACTAGGTTTCATTAGATCTAAGCAAACACAAGTAAATCTAGCCTAGCATGTTATAACGAAGAAAATTGAATGATTAAACGAATAACTTTTCTTCAATTACACATGGGTGAAAAAGGCTAGAAAAGCCCTACAAAAGTTCTGAAAATCGTCTAGGGTTTTGTCCTCCAAAGTATTACTTCAAGATGTTACAATGAATGAGAAAAATAGGAAAAATATATATAGGAATACACTTGTGACGGCGTCACTTGCAAATTTTGACGCCGTCAGCTCGCCTTCAATTAGGGTTTCGTCTGTGTAATCGCCGTCATGACGCTGTCAGCTCTGTCTTGAGGCCGTCACGTGTAAAATCTTCTGAGCCGTCACGTTATAAAATTGCATTGAGTCTGGGTCTTCAAAAACAAGTGACGGCGTCAGGTTATAGATCGTGACGCCGTCAGGTCTCCACTTTGACAGATTCTTGACTTGGTCGTTTTTCTTCGTTTTCTTGTCGATTTAAGTTCAAAACATGCCGGTTTCCACAATTCACGTCCCAAGTACCTAAAATGCAAAAAGAAACGATTTAGTGCAATATTTGATCAATTACATACGACTTTTAGGCTTAAATGACCCCTTAAAAAGGTATCAAATAAATCCTTATCAGTAGCCTTTGCCCGAGTTGTAATGTGCATCGTATGGACCAACAGGGGGATCACGCGGTTCATTGCTCTAGTGACGTGGGTGTGAAGTTCAGGCATAATCTGGTGCGTGATATTCTTATTGATATATGTTCCAAGGTTGGGATCATGGTGCATAAGGAGGCTCCAATAGGGTTCCTTTCGGAGGATGGGAAGGAGTTACTACCTGCAGACTTGTTATTATTCAATTGACTCCAAGGTAAAGATGCATGTTTGGATGTGACCGGAATCTCTCCACATGCTGGTATTGGGGCGACTTCATAGGGTCCTGGGGTAGCCTTGCACAATGTTGTGGAGAAGAAAAAGAGGAAGTATGCGTCCAAATGCGAGGACAACGGATACAAGTTCATACCATTTGCTTTTTCTACATTCGGGGAATTCGATACGTAGGCTTTGGACACACTTTCACGTATTAAGTCTATTGCCATTAACCACTCAAATAATGTTAAGAGTGGTGTTGTTATCTTTCATAGAGTACGCTTTTGTATTAAGAAAGGAGTGGGAGCACAACTGGTGTCTAGACTCCCATCCAACTTTATATAAGCTTATTATGTTTCAATAAAAAATTTATTGATAATAATAATAATAATAATAATTGATGACATCAAATAAGTACATTTTATTAGCATCATGTATCCTATGTATATTGCTTGTTTTTGTATTATTTTATATGGGAATTGATACTTAATCGCCTACTTTTGTAATTCTCAGTTATAAACAAGCATTTGGTGAATGTTAGCTATTATGGACATAAAATGGAGCAAAATGATCAAGATTGGAAAAGTCTGCTGAATTGAAGAGATTAAAGACCATTGCCTGACTTTGAAGCATGCGCCGCATCTGATTTTATCATGCGTCGCATATGAAACTTTGGTCAACGAAGAAGAACCAACTTGTTATACTCCAGATACGCCGCATCGGACCAATCCGATGCGCCGTATCGGCCATACACAATCCTTACCAAGAAATCAAGTGGAGATTAGAAGCTTAATGAAGAAGTCAAGATTACAAGTCGACACTTGAAGATGCTTTCATATTTTGGCCATAAAATCTTCATCCGGACTCCGTTTTAGTTGATTCAAGCGGCCACGGAAAGAGAAAAAGGAGATCTACCTGTATCTGAAGGAGATGCGGCGCATCAGGTCTTTAGATGCGCCGTATTGGGAGATGCTCCATATCAGATTTATAGATGCGCCATATCGGGTCAGTTTCAGACTTGGAGGCTACGATTACTTATAGATGCGGCGCATCTAACTCTCTAGATGCGCCGTATCGACCCAGATTTCAGAATCTATAAATACCGAACTCATTAACGAATTAGGGCATCATTGGGGACCCTCGGGATCATTCCCTGGCGTCTGTAAACGTCCCAAAACAGAAGAAGACTAGATTAAAGATCCATTCCATCCACGAAGAACATCTCAAGCCAATTTACTTTGTTTAATCATTCGGTTAGCGTGTAGTTTTCATTATGATTTCTATCTTTTATGCTATGATTCAAACATTGTGTATTGTTACTGAGATTATGGGCTAACACCCTTAGGTGTTAGCCATGTTTATGAAGTTTTATTAATTTTTATGATTTTGTCGATGTGTTTGCTTTGTTATTGGATTGGGTGCTTGTCGATAAAAACTCATTTATTGCTTATAACTAGTAGAAGTCTATGTAACTAGGTTATGATCCTTATAACTTTAATTGATGTGACTTAACTACCTGTAATTGTGGTTGCTTAGGTTGAGTTATTTGCGTGTTAACCCGAATCTCTATTAGGAATCATTGTTTGGCATAAACGGAACGTGTCTACAACCTAATAGGACTAGTAGCGTGTAATACTGAACTAGGTTAGATGGTTTAAAGCAATAAGTTAGTATTGATGCTAGACGAGTCACTATGATCATGTCCTCTTTCCCACCACGATGGTAGGTTATTTAATCGTGACAGGATTAATAATCGGATTGACAACAAAACAATTGAATGAATTAAAACAAGTATACATAAGCATGTATAACTATAAAATGGATTAGACGTGGCTAACCCGTTCTTCCTATCTATCTTCATCTATCTTTAATTTGCTTTTAATTAGTTTAATATTTATTTTCTCGTATTTAGTTTAATTAAACACACAAAATCGTGATAGCCTCTCAGGCTAAAACCCCAAAAATATTTACTTGCTTTCTAGGTTAGTTAGTTTAGTAATTAGAATACCTTTAGATCACTTTAGCTTCGCTCCTAGTGAACGACCCTTGCTTACCTAAAAACTATCTACATTGATCGGGTCCACTGCTCGTTAGTGTTTAGAGTCTATAGGTTAGTTCGGCAATAAATAAATTTAAAACTTGGTTGATTTTTATAGACCTAAAAAAAACACATCAAGTTTTTGGCGCCGCTGCCAGGGAACGATTGTTTTAATTTGATTTATTGGTATTTTAGTTTAGTTAGTTTTATTTGTTTCTGTGTGTTTGTTTCTGTGTTTCTGTCTCAGAAAGGCAATACAGCGTATCCTTGTCTGTGGATGCGGCGTATCTATCTTATATCAATACGGCGTATACAGGTCAATTGTATACGGCGTATTGACGTTCTGTGACCAATTTTTTTTATCGTTTTTCTTTATTTTTGTTTATTTAATTTTTATTTTTCGTTTTAGTTTTTATGTTTTTTGTTTCGGTTACTGCTGTTCTTGGTTCTTTATCTTTCAGGTAATAATGATGATGGATAATCCGGACATAACTATAGAAGAATATCTTAGGCTTAACAATGAAAGATCCTTGAGCAATAAAAAGGTTTACGATTGAGAATGAGCAAGATATGGTGCACAAGTCATCAATGATAAAGAACCCACGATGGAAGAGTACTTATTATCAAAGCAGGAAGAGTCAGGGAAAGAAAGAAAGACATTGCCATTTAGACACACTTGGACTTTATCCAATGATGATGATGAAGAAGAATCATAACGATTTTGGTGCAATTAGTTTCCGGCAATAGTTATTGATGATGTTATTTCTCCGGAAGTTGCCCAAGATGAAGAAGAGTCACAAGTGTTTGATTTGAATGAAAATCCGGCAATTGTTTACAAAGAAGCTTATTCATCCGAAAGTGCTTATGATGAAAATGAAGATGAATGTGGAACAATGGTGTATGGTGCTATTACTTGTGATTTTTCACCCGAGTTGGAAAATATATTCTCATCATATCAAAAACACCATGATGATATTCCATCGGATGAAGATAATGAGTATTCTAATATTGAAAGTTTTGATTGTATTGTGTACGATGCCATACCGCAATTGCCACAACAAAATGAAATATTCATGCGTGGAACAAATGAGCCAGATTATGACCCCACAAAGGATTTTGAAGAAATGTGGGATGACTTATTTGAGGCGGCTATTCGGGAAAAGGATGAAATTACAAGACCACTAGTTGAAGATGAAGACTCACAAGATGAATTGGAGTCACTTACAACAAAAAGTGGTACTAATTTATTTAATATTATTAATCCCGTTACTAATAATCTTGCTAGTTTTCCTAAACAAGTTGCAAAACGAAAGAATGATGAGGTGGAATTTACTACACCAACTAATGATGAATATAAAGCACCTGTTATCAACCCATTTTTGGTTGAAATAGAAAAAGAATTCAAGGATGAGCTGATGGACACGACCATGATTGAAGAGGATGATTTCAATCCTATGAAGGATATAGAGGAACCCGAACTTTTACTCGCCAAAGACCCTTTCTCATCTTTTATGGAAGTCAAGGGACGCCTTACTACCAATAGAACAAACGAAGAAGAAGGGAGATTCATTGATCCTCAACATACTACTCTCTCACATGTAATGTTCATGTCATCCAATTTAACAACCAAACCGGTAAGGTAATGAACGAAGTACACATATTGCCAAGGTATTATCTTTACATATTCTATCCATCTCTAGTAGGAAATTTACACCGTTATGGTGCTTATTGCTACTATCACCCACACTTGACCGCAAGTGGGGGGAAAAACACCCTATTGCCTAGTAAATAAGGGTGGAGTCAGGCTCGTGACTCTAACAAAAACAAGCGCTTCTTGGGAGGCAACCCATGCTTGTCTTTTATTTTGTTTTTAGTTTATTTTTATTTTTGTATTTCTGTCAGTTGGTCAATACGGCGCATGCACTTTTAGTGGATGCGGCGTATTAGTTACAGGAAGTTGATGCGGCGTATACAATATTCCATGGATACGGCGCATCGACACTCTGGCCTGTAATTTCCCGTAGTTTTATTTTCCTAACCAATGATTAACGAGATGTTCTCGAGTCTATTTTTTCTGTGGTCTCTATATATTTACAGGTCTGGACGAATGAAGATGTTGATGAACTCCCACATTTTATATGCTCGCGTTCTTACATGGTGGATCATACCGAGCAAATCTCAGGGGAGTTCTCCGTTCTAATTCTTTCTATCTCTTGTTTTTAATTTCAAATACAAACAACGAGGACGTTGTTTAACTTAAGTGGGGGATGGAGAATTAGAACGTTACTTGTCCTAAATTTTCAAAAATATGCTTTAATCTATGCTTAATTATCAAAATTTAATTTTTTTTAACATGTTTTTGTTTAATCTAAGTTGCATAGCTGCACACATAATTTTATTTTCAAAAATTGTGAACTTATCAAAATTCACAAATCTATGAGTGTGCCGGTGACTTGTAAACTTTAGAACTTGGCTTGTATACTATTCGAGACCACCATAATGAGTATTATTGATATAATTGGAGTGACTTGTCTAACAAGGTAAATTTCTAGGATTTCACCCAAAAAGCCTATTATATGTTTTGTGTTATTAACTAACTACACTGGTTAGTTAACCCCCGTATAAACCCTTTGTTTACTCTCATTTTTAGAGTAAGATACCCCTAGAAAAACCCTCAGAGCCATTCCTTTCGTTTCTTACACCAATGTTTAAAATATTTCGTTACACCCTTACACCTTAGCCTACCCTGTAGATTAAAGTCCGTGGTTAGTTACTTTAGACAAAGTGTGTTTCCTTACAATTAACTGTGTTCGCGTGCGTAATTCATTATCTATGGTTAAGGTCGGGAAATTGCACAATGCAATTGGAGTGAAAGTAGATATTGTATAATTTGAGTCTTGTTATTTTTCGTGTGTTTACTACTTTCACTATTACTGTTATTTCTGAAGTCATGAAAAGTATGGAAAAATTATCCAGAGTTATCGTTATAGTGATGTGGTGAAATTTTACACATCTATGTTTATGTTAGTAGTTTGAAAAAAAAAAAAAAAAAAAAAAAAAAAAAAAAAAAAAAAAAAAAAGGAAAAAAATGAGAAAAGAAAAAGAAAGAAGAAGTTGGAAGTTTGTTTTTACCAACATTGTAAAGTTATGTAAAGTTATCATTATTGTTGTTGTACTATATTTATGGATTGAATGGGAGTTGGCCGTTATGGGAACGCCAACTAAGGTTTATTCTTTGATTGAGATTTTATTGAGTCTAATTCGTGTCTACCCAAAGCGTGAGTTATTCAATGATATGAGTATTATTCATGGGATGGTTGGGAAAGTGATTAACCACACTTAGGATTTTAATCTATTTGTTTTGTTTATTTTTCATTTTACACCAATTTATATCCCAAATATTATCCATACCCTATATCATTCTTCATCCAAACCTTTGATTTATTGAGATTAGGGATTTGAGCAATCTTAAGTATCGTAGTCGTGGATTCGACTATGTATTTATGATTTTGTCGCCCTTTTTGATATAATATTATTGGTGAAGATTACTTGGTCCTATCTTTAGCCTATTCGAGTTAAGGAATTGAGCAATTGCAAGTATCGTGGTCGTGGATTCGATCATGTATTTGTAGTTTTGTCGCTTTTTCTGGAATATGAGATCGATAGAGATTAAAAAGGATGATCAACCCTTAACCAACAAACCCTTTTTACCGCTTTAGACTTGTTACTCCTTGGCTTTAGTGGGGGAGATGTGTATCATTGCCAAGCTTATGATAGAATATTCGTCACGACTGGACAGTTAAACGATTAGATTTGCTTTTATCGAAATATTTTATTTTATTTCTAATTCGTTAAGTGTTTGGTTGTGCAATTATGATAAAACGAATAAGTGCTTAATTATAAAAATACATCCTATTTAGGATACATTTTCATAAGTTTAATCTAAGGTTTACTTGAGGACAAGTAAAGTTCAAGTGGGGGGATATTTGATGACATCAAATAAGTACATTTTATTAGCATCATGTATCCTATGTATATTGCTTGTTTTTGTATTATTTTATATGGGAATTGATACTTAATCGCCTACTTTTGTAATTCTCAGTTATAAACAAGCATTTGGTGAATGTTAGCTATTATGGACATAAAATGGAGCAAAATGATCAAGATTGGAAAAGTCTGCTGAATTGAAGAGATTAAAGACCATTGCCTGACTTTGAAGCATGCGCCGCATCTGATTTTATCATGCGTCGCATATGAAACTTTGGTCAACGAAGAAGAACCAACTTGTTCTACTCCAGATACGCCGCATCGGATCAATTCGATGCGCCGTATCGGCCATACACAATCCTTACCAAGAAATCAAGTGGAGATTAGAAGCTTAATGAAGAAGTCAAGATTATAAGTCGACACTTGAAGATGCTTTCGTATTTTGGCCATAAAATCTTCATCCGGACTCCGTTTTAGTTGATTCAAGCGGCCACGGAAAGAGAAAAAGGAGATCTACCTGTAGCTAAAGGAGATGCGGTGCATCAGGTCTATAGATGCGCCGTATTGGGAGATGCTCCATATCAGATTTATAGATGCGCCATATCGGGTCAGTTTCAGACTTGGAGGCTACGATTACTTATAGATGCGGCGCATCTAACTCTCTAGATGCGCCGTATCGACCCAGATTTCAGAATCTATAAATACCGAACTCATTAACGAATCAGGGCATCATTGGGGACCCTCGAGATCATTCCTAGGCGTCTGTAAACGTCCCAAAACAGCAGAAGACTAGATTGAAGATCCATTCCATCCACGAAGAACATCTCAAGCCAATTTACTTTGTTTAATCATTTGGTTAGCGTGTAGTTTTCATTATGATTTCTATCTTTTATGCTATGATTCAAACATTGTGTATTGTTACTGAGATTATGGGCTAACACCCTTAGGTGTTAGCCATGTTTATGAAGTTTTATTAGTTTTTATGATTTTGTCGATGTGTTTGCTTTGTTATTGGATTGGGTGCTTGTCGATAAAAACTCATTTATTGCTTATAACTAGTAGAAGTCTATGTAACTAGGTTATGATCCTTATAACTTTAATTGATGTGACTTAACTACCTGTAATTGTGGTTGCTTAGGTAGAGTTATTTGCGTGTTAACCCGAATCTCTATTAGGAATCATTGTTTGGCATAAACGGAACGTGTCTACAACCTAATAGGACTAGTAGCGTGTAATACCGAACTAGGTTAGATGGTTTAAAGCAATAAGTTAGTATTGATGCTAGACGAGTCACTATGATCATGTCCTCTTTCCCACCACGATGGTAGGTTATTTAATCGTGACAGGATTAATAATCGGATTGACAACAAAACAATTGAATGAATTAAAACAAGTAGACATAAGCATGTATAACTATAAAATGGATTAGACGTGGCTAACCCGTTCTTCCTATCTATCTTCATCTATCTTTAATTTGCTTTTAATTAGTTTAATATTTATTTTCTCGTATTTAGTTTAATTAAACACACAAAATCGTGATAGCCTCTCAGGCTAAAACCCCAAAAATATTTACTTGCTTTCTAGGTTAGTTAGTTTAGTAATTAGAATACCTTTAGATCACTTTAGCTTCGCTCCTAGTGAACGACCCTTGCTTACCTAAAAACTATCTACATTGATCGGGTACACTGCTCGTTAGTGTTTAGAGTCTATAGGTTAGTTCGGCAATAAATAAATTTAAAACTTGGTTGATTTTTATAGACCTAAAAAAAAACACATCAATAATAATATAATAATAATAATAATAATAATAATAATAATAATAATAATAATAATAATAATAATAATAATAATAATAATAATAATAATAATAATAATAATAATAATAATAACAACAACAACAATAATAACAATATATGTTGTTTTAAATATAAAGTTTAAAGGTATTAATTAAACTTGCTAAATATTATGAAAATTAAAAACTGAGTAAACTCCAAAATACATCCCTGTGGTTTACCCCATTTCGCACCATACATCCCTTTCGAAAAAGTTACAACATATACATCACTCCGTTAGTAAAAGTTAACCAATATACATCCACGAGGACGAACGGTGCAAATATCGTATCGTTAACTTGGATACGTGGCAGTTAAGTAAGGGTAATTCTGTCTTTTTATTAGTTCAAACAGGAACCTCCAATCGATTAATATCTTGTTATAGAAAAAACATTCTCAGATTTGCATCATCCCCACCCCAACACCACCACCACCAAAATCAAACACTAAACCCATTTCAATGAATCATGTGTCCAAAAGCTAAAACAATTCATTCATTCATTTGATTCCATGAACAAATCGCTCCATAGCAAATAACAGTCAACAAATCATTTGTTAATATAATTCCATCTTCAATTCATGGATCTAAACACTAAACCAACAAAAATTCATATCATATTATCAAATCTAATCTAAACCCAATTTGGCTTCGAACCTGAATCGCGTTTTCATCACCATGGGTGTTTGATACGAGAATGAAAGTCCATAGACACTATTTGATACACATACAATTGATACCCATTTATTGAACCACACCCCCAAAATCCCCAATTTCAAACCCTAAAGAATCAAAATTAAACTAAACCAATGAGTTTTAACAAAATCTAAAACAAACCCATTTCAAATGACGTGTTATTACACACAACCCATCTTTCAATTTCGATTTTCCCCAAATTTTAACAAAACCCTAATCAGAGCTAATCACACTTCGGCCCGTTTCTGTACCCGCTAAAAACCCAATTTGACCCGACCCATTTCGATTCAAGTATAGATCTTCAGACCTATAAATGCAATCTTGTTGTTGATTTGTGTCTTTGATTACCACAATCTTGACAGCTAACACCACCACCATGACCCATCATATCAAAAGCAGCAGATCCCCATCTACTCACTACAAGACTCGTAACTATTAAGTAAAACAAGATCTCAGTCTTTGGTCAACGTGACCCATCACTGATCTTAAAAAGAAACAAAAAAAAAAAAACCTACCCGAGACCTCATCTTAGAGGTCTTGAAGAAAGATTGAGCCACGGTTTTTGTTTGTTGTTGAGACTTAAGAAGAAACGGGTTGTGACATGTACTTGTCTCGTAGTGATAAGAATGATGAAGTTTGTTGCTGCGTTTGTAGCCATGGAGTTATAAGGTTGGATGTATTTTATGTGATTGATATGTATTTGGAGTTATAAGGAGCAGATTTGTAGCCATGGAGTTTGTGATGCGTATTATTTTTATGTTATAAGGATGGAGTTATAAGGAGCATATTTGAATTATTTAATTTGATGGAGGAGGATGTATTTGGAGTGATAAGGGAGAATAGATCTGCGTTTTTTTTAGAAGAAGGTGCGGTAGGTATTAAAAGAGTGGTAAATGACAGAAATACTCTTACTTAACTGCCACGTGTCCAAGTTAACAACACAAAATTTGCACCGTTCGTCCTCGTGGATGTATATAGTTTAACTTTTACTAATGAAGTGATGTATATGTTGCAACTTTTTCGAGAGGGATGTATGGTGCGAAATGGGGTAAACCACAGGGATGTATTTTGGAGTTTACTCTTAAAAACTTTATACTTAAGTCCATTATGGAAAATAAGAATCTTACGCTTACGACCACTAAACTTTCAAAAATAACCCTATTTTGCAATTCTTTTTCTTAAAAATTTTGACATATGTCTTTTTATAGTCTTTCTTTTTTTCATGGACGAATTTTAACAAATGTTTTTGACCAAAATCCAATTTAATTCTAACTTTAATTGGCCGACTCAATTTTGTCATGTTAGCGAAATAGAACTCTCCTATTAGGTCCAATTAAATTTTAAAACATGTTTTTCTTATAACACCTCCAATGATTGTTTTCTTTATACTATTTAAGAGTAAATTGCAAAAATAGTCCCTAAAGTAGCCCAAATGCGCAAAGAATACACCGAGACAAAAAGTATTGCAAAAACGACATTAATGTTCCATTTTTTTGCAAAAAAGTCACCGAGAGCTACTTTTTGCTAACGCCCGTTATTTATCTCGTTAGTGGCATGCGAAATGACTAATATACCCTCGTCTATATGTCACAATTACTCTTTTTAATTTGCAAATAATGTCCTTGCACTATCCTCTATCACCACCACCCTCTACCACCACCATCACCACACAACCACCACCATCAAATCCCCTTTTTTCACTTGGAATCTTTTGTAAGTGAATTATCAGTTTAATTTCTAAAAGCTTTTGCAAAGCTTGTTCGTATTGGAATAGCTTTACAACTACAGTTTAATTTGTATAGAAGCAAATAAATTAAGATAGAACCTTACATAAAAATTCTAAGTTTCACTAACCACTCAAAATATATGTTAAAGTTTTACCATTCATCACTAACCACTCAAAAGAATACAACTCCAAAAAGTTCCTGGCATTTGGTATTCGAATATTTACTATGAAAAACTAGCAGTTAGTCATAATGCCATTGAATTCATACCTTATTCGTCAAATGAGCACCAAATTTAATTTGTGGTACCCTACGAAATATGCTGTTAGTCATAATGCTTATCAACAATAGTTATGACATGATAAAAGATGTTTCCCAGTATATTTACTAAATGAAAACCTCAAAGTTCGATGACGGTAACCCCGAAATCCATAACCTCGATTCACTGACACTAGCAGCAGACAAAATTCTACTTCAAATCAGTTACCAACTTGAAATTCCTTTTCAATTCAAGTTTTCAACCTTTTTTTAACTTGTGACTAAATGTATTTTTGGTTCTTAAAGAGTTATATATTCATAATATTGACTTAAGCCCACTGCAACGCGTGGGCAGATAAAAACCTTGTTTATACCAATTGCCTGTTAACTGTGCTCTGTTTCATTCACAAGAAAGAAACTTGATAGTATACCTGTGAAAGCATTCAAGCTTAGAACTTGTGTCTGTTTTGTTCCTATTACATATAGTTAATTAAATCTATATATAGCTGATGCGAGATCAATACCTTTAACACCCAGGATACCGTAATTCAACACACTATATCATATTTTGATGTTTATATTTTTACTTTGGAGTACATCTAAGGTCTTCTGCCGCAGTTGGTATCGCTATTTTCTACCTCTGTTATGCTACCATATTTTCTTGTAGCCATATATTGTTTCTAATTTTTCTTAAACTCCCAAAAAGGATAAAAGTGAAGCTTTCTAGCACCTTCATGGATTATTTCTTTAAAGGAACTAATGAATCAGGAAGACGTTGTAGGCAGTTATCTAGAAATAATCCTGTGAATGTCGGTTTTATATATGAGATGGTAAAGGTTAATATCTTGAAGTAATAGTTAATTATATAATAAATGATTAGCAGATAACTGATATTTCATATTGCCCTTGATATGTTTTTTTGCACCCTAAGCTAGTTCCGTTGTTTCTGGAAAAAAGAACTTATTAGCTTCCCAACGCATCAAGGGACCAGCAAAGCAAAGATGTATTAGGCGATGTTTGTCACACAGGATTTGATGGTGGTGGTTGTGTGGTGGTAGAGGGTAGTGTTGTTGGTTGTGTGGTGGTAGAGGGTGGTGGTGGTGGTGGCTGTGTTTGTGATGTGGTGGGAAACATCAAAGATTCCCATCAAAAAAATAAAATAAAAATCAAAGTGGGTAAATTGCAAATTACGTCCCTAAAAGTGGGGAAGAAGAAGAGGGTATATTAGTCATTTCGCATGCCACTAACGAGATAAATAACGGACGTTAGCAAAAAGTAGCTCTCGGTGGTTGTTTTGCAAAAAAATGGAACATTAATATCGCTTTTGCAATACTATTTGTCTCGGTGTATTCCTTGCGCATTTGGGCTACTTTATGGACCATTTTTGCAATTTACCCTACTATTAAAGATTGTTATACTCTTTATAATGTGTATATCACTTTTTTTCTATAAAAAATGAGAAAAGTTATCATTTTACTCTTATTAGTTTTGGTAACAACAACCCTATCCCTTAGGTTGTTGGGGTTGTTAACAACTAAATCATATTTGGTTAAGACAATATCCAATGTCTAAGTAAAATCAACTCCAAGTCTCCAATCACTCATCACTTTTTACAATTTCTCAATTCAAACACAATTCAGTCATTTTATTGGTTTTGTTAGCGAAAAATGTGAAGTTAGTTATATACATCAACGAAACTCAGACAACTTCCTCAACACACCACATTTCGCAAATTCTGTGTCCAACTCTCACACACGATTTTCTCCAATCCGAGAACCTCTCACTGAAGAACAAGAGAAAAGAATATTAAAGAAGGCCAGAAAAGTAAGTTTAAAGAAACAGGCTGAGGAAGAAGAGAGACAAGGAAAACTAAGAAAAGGAGAATCTGCATCACATATTATTGAACAACCAGAAGAATCAGACTCCTGTCCAAATCAGCGGATAAGTCACTTCCTCTTTTTAAAACACTCAAGAAGTGTACAAAAAAGGGAGACTTTCGTTGGACTACGGAAGCGGAAGAAGCTTTCACACAGCTTAAGCAACATATAGCAGCGCTTCCTAAGCTAGTCGCACCCCGACCAGGGGAGGAGTTAATCTTCTCCTAAGGTACGGGCTCTAGGAGGTGAGTGTTGTTGTGGTGGTGGGTTGTTGGGATCAAGGATATTACCACCTTCCATGATGTCGGATGGTAATGGTTACGAACAAAGAAACGACTGTCTTAGTTTTAGTGATTTTGTTTAAACATTACATATTATCCAAACTATATTTTCGGGTTGTTAACAGTAACACTAACGACTGTTGTTCACAAAACCCTACTCTTGTTAATTATACTACAGTACCATTTACCATTTAATTATTGTTTAACACCACCTTTGTTTCATTTTTTCAGTTCAACCTTTTTATTTAATTTTTTGATGGTTTTTATCCTATTTTCTCACTCTATATTTCAAGGGAACTTTTAATTGTTTACATCAACAGTCACCGGAAAAATCGTTGATCCACCACTAGAAAATGCCAAAGATAAAATAATAAGAAAGTATTTATCACCGGTATATTTTACGTGAGTACTATGCTATTAATCTTTGTAGTCTCAAAAACACATGTCCGAGTTCTATAAACTAATTAAACATCCAAAGAAGACACAAAAAAGGGATACGATAATGAGATGTAAGATTGAAGAACTATGGATCGCGTAGAGATTATGCATTATAATTTCTTGTATAAACACCATTCATTTTGCTTGTAAAGCATGTTCACCCTTCGAAAGTACAATAACGTAAAGATTACGAGAGTGAAACATATTTTACAAGTTCAATTAACTGATGTAACACTTCTACACGTACATTGCAAACATGCTAATGCTTGTGAAACTTCAGTGACTTAGGCCAAAAATTACATAAATAAATGCGCATATTTGTGAAAGTATATGCCAGGATGCCATCATCCCATAAGTAGAAGGTAAAAGACATTCAAACACCTGACTTTAAAAGGTTACACTCTATCTCAACTATGTCCAATCTCCTTAGTTTGGAGGTATTCTTTCGTCAAAGAACACATCCTTAATATTTCTCGTCTTTCAGGCGATACTTATTATGAACATTTTAAAGTTAAAAGATCTAGGGTACATCATCAGTATTCCACTGCCACAAAAAAGAACAATTACTTTCCAAAAGAGTTCAAAGACTAGCGTCTCATGTTTGTCCTTGTTGTGGACAAGTACGTTGACAGTATGGCAACCTATTGCGGGAAAATTAAGAAAATTTCAGGACCACCACGCGTGATACTCAGATGCAATCTTCAGTTCTATTCCACTTGAGGTTAAACATGATCATTGTTCTTTAACTAAATCTGACTAAATCATGGTACCAATTACCTGTTTAGTATAAATGTAACTCTCTAATATGTCAAAAAAAAAAAAAAAAAAAAAACAAAAAAGTAACAACTCCAGAGTTTATTCTGGAAAAGATAACACAATTTGAGGCAGCCATCAAGATCTCAATGAAAAAGATTCAAAACACCAAAAGTAAAGTGACAAGAAGTGGAGGGGGACCGAGCTGAGAATCCACTCTAGAAATGCGGGTCAATTATGCTACTAACGTATGCATCACAACAAAAAGATATGGGAAAATATCATGAAGCTGACAACATGCTAATGCCAAAAACCTCCATCATTTACATGTCATAAACATAATATGCAAAACCGTTATTCTTGCACTCCATTCCCATAGGTAGGACCCACATGATCTGAGAGATCAACGGACTGCAAGAGTAACATACATGATCTTAACTCAAATGGAAAATCTCTCATTCAGTTGGGGAAATTGAATACCTACAATTAGCATAACGAAAAGATTTCAGGCTATGAACCACAATAACAAATTCTTATTTCTGTTTTTAACAATACAATATACTAGATTTCTTTTTATGTAGCGAGTCTACAATTGGGATGTGAATGTATGAACTAGAGTCCTAGTAGAATTCATCCACATTGGACTTTTTGCTTAAGGGTTGGACATATCAGGTTCTATTATTCTTTCTAGTTGGTCAATATTCATTTCATTTGCCGTGACCTGCATAGCCCTATTAGGCCCATATTACACATCTTTGTGTTCTTCGTATATGGGTGACAATATATATTTTAGTTCCCAATATTGCAACTTTTCTTCTTCTTCATCATATGTTCATAATACTATTATTAATTTGCCTGCTACCATCATTCATGTGATTTGATGTAAATAAGCCACGTGTTAAAATCTAATACCATGTAGAAATACAAATGATTAATATGATAAGATTATTTGACTATTATCAATGCACCAAGATGCAAACTGTACTGATGGTGGGGTGTACTAATGATATCTAACCCATAATCTAATTCATATATAAATATGCACATCTCCAACTTAGTTTTTCACCAACTTCTGAAAAGAAGAGGTTTATGGGTACTATATAAGTCCATACCTTATTCCTCATAACTGCAAAATCTCGAAAATGGCAAAACCCTTTCTTCTTGTTCTTAAATTTTCGATGGTCTTATTAGCAGTTGTCTGGATATCTGTTTGGGTTATGAAACCGACACAAATATGGACAAGAAAATGGAAGGAAGCCGAAGAGGCTGCAAGAACTACAGTTTTTGGTTCTAATGGTAAGTGCTTGAAGTTACCTAAGGATCTATAAATTTAAGAAACGACATTCTAAGATCATGTATTCACAGGTCTTGATTTTGCGGTTTACACATTCCCTATTCTCGGTTCTGTGATGATTGGATTTGTCTACATGCATTTCAAACCAAAAGAACAGAGACCAAGGTATATTATGTTTAACATTATAATATTAAACTCATAAATAATTACCTATAAGAGTTTGGGTTGTTTTTTTTGGATGTCAGACAAGGTAGAAGGTTCATCACAGCTCTGTCCAATCCAATCATCGTTGATAGCTTCGTAGGGGTTTTGTCTGCCATGGAAGTCCTTGTCATCTCCGTCTTTATCATATTTCTAGCATGGACGTTCTACATACGTATCTCAAATGATTTCAAGAAGATGATGCTAGTCAAATCACTGAAATTAAACATGTGAGTATTAATTTAAAACTATAGACAACTTATCGACTTTTTGAATCATTATACTAAAAAAATACAGAATAACACTACATTTTGCAAGAGCGGATGTTTGTAGACAAAAGTAGGAGTATGATGCTTGTTTTTGCATAATTTGTCCAAAATTACTTACTTTTCTAGCACTTTTACCAAGGACGATGGCTAATTCGTAAGAAAAAACCATGCAGACGAAACACAGACTTACTAATTGATCATTCTTCTTAGCTATAGGGGTGTTTGGATTCTTAGAAAAAAGCAAGCAGAAGGAACACATATACTTACAAATTCTGCTTCTCATTATCTGATTATTAGATATGCAGTAATAATCAATTTTGAGTAACCACTCCCATACTTGCTAACTAATTATCAAACAGTAAAACACAATTACTTACTTACCCTTGCCTTTAACCTAATCTTTAGAATTTTCCTCACATCTCACAAGACGCTTCTCCTTTCCTTTCACAAGAATATCCTTTTTGAAAATTTTATGTAGTAAGTTTTAAAAGAATCAGATTTAGCGGAGCACACAAACACAATATTACAGTTTCATGCAACAAAAGCGCATCCAAAAATTATCTCCTACATCCCTTTCAATACAATTAACTACATAATTTTTATTATTCAAAATCACATATCGAATTTTAGAATGCACATCCAAACACCCCCAACTACATACATATTCTCAATATCTCATTGTCTGTTTTCGCAGATGGCAATACAAGACATTGAGGCTAGCAACAAGGTGTGGATTGCTGGCAGAAGCCTGCTTGGCTCTACTTCTATTCCCAATCATGAGAGGAATGAATGTTTTTAAATTGTTTGGAATCCAGTTTGAAGCATCCGTCCGATACCATATCTGGCTCGGGACTATGATGCTATCATTGGCCACTTTACATGGTGCTGGCACTTTATTCATATGGGGTATCAAAAACCAGATTCAAGATGAGGTAAGCCACCTTATGTATCACTTCTATATAATATTGAGGTCACAGGAGTATTTTTCCAAATTTAATAATGCTGATAACTAATCAATTTTCAACAAAGCTAGTAGGGGGATACATTGAACTTCATGCACAAAAATTATAAAAAGATGGTATGAACATTGTAGCAAACTTTATGGCAGTTTTGAAAATGAAAAGTCTTGGGTTTGACCTAATAAGATAAATTTTGGTCTTTTTTTAAGCAATGGAGGTAGGTGCTTGCTTTTGAGTTAACTTTATATAGTGGAATCTAAACCTAACGTTAATTTGTGTTTAATCTTCAGTTTAGTTCTTTACACAAGGACTTTTCATCCGTATTGATTTCATGACAATCAGTAATCATCACACTCATCTAAAAGTATCGATTTTTTATTTTACCACACAAAGAACGAGTCTGAACTCTCAAGTGGTGAAAATATATCAAGTTTATATTAATTATCAGAAATTTTGACTTATAATATAAAGTATAAGTTGAAAAATTCACTTTACTTCTCGAATATAACATCTCCTTGTATAATGAATTTATTTATAAAAAATACATAACCAGAAGTAGTTTGCTTTGGTTAAAGGCATTTGCAAATTACCAAACTGAAAGCAAACCACAATATGCCATTAACCTCTTTCCCATTCAGTCCAGTTCACGGTTCTGTTTTAGTTCAGCAAATTTTTTTACCACCCCTATCTTCTCTAACTTTATAAATAATGTATCGACTTTTCTTGTTTTTACTGGGAAATAGATATGGAAATGGCAGACAACAGGGAGAATATACCTGGCAGGGGAAATTTCCCTTGTCGCAGGTTTAGTCATCTGGGTCACATCGCTTCCACAAGTGAGAAGAAAAAGATTTGAAATCTTTTACTACACACACCATTTGTACACCATCTTCATCATATTCTTCTTGTTTCATACTGGAGACCGCCACTTCTACATGGTGTTCCCTGCAATTTTTCTTTTCGCCATCGAGAGGTTACTCAGAATAATACAGTCAAGGCCAGAAACATGCATAGTTTCTGCTCGAATCTTCCCTTTCAAGGCTATTGAAGTTACACTGCCAAAAGAACCAAGTAAAATGTTCGAGTTATTATTCATTATCACAAGCTACTATACAAAAACAACTTGTTATAGAGAACTTTAAATCTCATGTGCAGGACTGAAGTATACCCCAACAAGCATAATCTTCATAAAGATACCAAGCATTTCCAAGTTTCAATGGCATTCATTTAGTATAGCTTCAAGCTCCAGTGTTGATAATGATACGATGTCTATAATCATAAAATGTGATGGATCATGGACAAATTCTCTTTATGACATTGTCCAGCGAATGCCGGTCGATGGTCCTGACCAAAGATCCCAGATGTGCATTCCAGTTTCGGTAGAAGGTCCATATGGACCCGCATCAACAGACTTCCTAAGGTATCGTTCACTTATAAATGGGTCTGTTCAGGTTGTGTTCTAATTCAAATGGGTCAAATCAGATATTTAAACTAAAGGGGAACTGATCAGAAAAGTTCCTAGCAGCCTTAAATCTATTAATAATTTTATTCAGAGATTTAAATGACATTCCAATTATATTTTTATGTAATATAAAATAACTCATCAATAAAATAATATAAAATGTTTACAGGTCAAGCGACCCGTTTTGACCCATACTAAAAATGACCCATTTCAACCAGCGTGAATTAGTCGGCCAAAAAACTGGAAACCATGGTAACCCCCCAAAAGAAAAATAATTAAAAATGACCCATTTCAACCTGGACCAGTTTCACCCATTAAAGATTGTATTTTGACCTCTACTCTAACTTAATAATGTCATAATTTGGTATGTCGTCTCAGCAAATATGATAGTTTGCTTCTGGTGGCTGGAGGAATCGGGGTGACACCATTTCTGAGCATATTGCAAGAAATTTTTTCTGCTCATAACCGTGGGAGGAAAAACTTCCCGGCTAAAATACAGCTTGTTTATATCACAAAAAAAGGTAATAGTATCAGTATCCTAAACTCGGTTTTACCTCTTCTCACAAACAAAAAAGCTAAGGAATTTAATTTGAAGTTAAAAACATATGTGACCCAAGAAACACAATCTGGTGCAACGCTTAGTGAACTGATACGTGAGTATTCTCAAGTGGAGATAGTCAATTTTGACACAGGACGCATAAGTTACTCTCCAAATGGCTATGGAAGCTCACTTCTAATGGCTGCTATTGTCGGGCTCTCCTCCATTTTGTTCTTTGTTTTAGTAATCATTATCAGCCACGCCTTCATGCCTCAACCCAAAAAAGCTTCTTCCAAAGAGAAGAACGCCTCATCATTAGTTGATCTTATTCTTATATGCGCTTTCGCTCTATCCATCATTAGCAGTATAATTGTCTTGTTATTTTGGAGATTAAAAGATCTGAGGAAACAGCAACCGCCTATGGCACTGAAGCATAAAGGAAAAGAAATGCAAGCAAGCTCTATTCAATCATATCAAAATCTTGATGAACATGAACTCTATGTCGGAGCAAGGCCCGACTTTCATGGTACCTTTCTCTTATGTTTCTAACACCTTTTAAGAAAAGCCCTTTAACTTTGCTACAGACACTAAGTCTAACCATGTAGCATGTAAATTGAGCAGATATATTTTTGAAATTCCCAAAAGAAACTGGTGGATCCTACGTAGGGGTCTTGGTATGTGGACCTGAAGAAATGAAGGAATCAGTAGCCTCAATCTGCCGGTTAAGTTCGCAAGGTTCAATCACTGCTAGTCAAAGAAAGAAGCCATACTTCAATTTTCATTCCCTAAACTTCACTCTTTAAGAATGTACAAGTGTAAAGACAGGCAAACTCTCTTCAATCACAAGGATAAAAGTTACGCCTAGATCAAAATGATAGGTGTTCGGTATACACAAGTATTGTAGTCTTGAAGTGAATGACCTGAAACATCCTTGGCCTACAATATTTAGCTATCTATAGTTGATAATGATATATGTGAGTTGCAAAGGATGTGAATTATTAAGTTGTTTTGCTTTTGTTTGTCTAGAGATGCACAAATGGACCAAGAACCAGCTCTGGTCCAGGGTCGGCTGATATACTTCAGGCCCAAAATATAATAGGGGTACCAGTCATGACCTGGTTCAATCTAAAAAACTAAACTTCTGGGCGTGGCTAACTGCCTTAAAAGGAATAATATACTTATTTTAATATGTGGACTTCTTGTATTTCTAGACTTACGTCAAAATGCCAGATGACATTTTCCCCCTCCACGAGGTATGCAAGTATACATCAGCTAGTTCCACGGGCAAAATTGGAAATCAGCACTCGGCTTCCAAGCCCTGGTCCTGTCCATATCAATTCTTGTCTATTTAATTTTACGCGTATATGAACAAGTTTTAATTTGACTAGCATGGTATGGACAAAAGACTAATTCAAGTGGGGTCCAAGGCTGCACCAACCAAGGTTGACCATATTTTTTCAAGGAAAATTTTCAGCCAGAAAAGTATAAAGATATGAGGGATATTGAACTTTTATCAGGTTATCAACTTTGTGCTTATTAGTCAAACTCTTGCTACATCTTGCAATCCTTTTATTCAAACTGATATCTAGCAATTGACCAGAATAATATCTTTTGCCACAAATAACAAGCACATGACATGACAACCCATGAACTGATACAAGGGCCAAAACGGGTATGGTCAGGTTGGCCAATCAACACTACTTTGTCCTTTTCATGAAAATTTAATATGTAACTAATGTGTTAATTATGACTACAAAATCGATACTTCAAAAAGAATTAATTTTATAAAAAAGTTAGGCGCTTATAAGCATATGAATAAATTTTAGGCAAAGCCATTTGACCCGTTTCTATCTTATATATGTTTAATAAGTTTTACCGTTTAAATTCTACCAATCATCTGTTTTTTGAATGTCCATTCTCCATCAAAGTTTGGAAGGCAGTTAAAGATAAAGCTAATATTAGTCATGTTCCTGACAAATGGGATGAAATTGTGAACAGAATGTCAAGTATCAAACATGACAGATCCATCAAGAGTGTGTTGTGCAGAATAGTTTTTGCAGCATGTGTGTACTTTATATGGAATGAAAGAAACAAGAGGCTATTCACTAGTGAGAAGAATGATAGCAAGGAAGTGACTTTGAATGTGGTGAACCATGTGAGAATTAAGCTAGCAAGTCTAACAGTGAATAAGTCAGCACAAACAGAGGAGGTCTGCAAGAAATGGGATGTGGTTATGAATGAAAGACTAAGATAAGGAGTGTTTGGCACACTGAAATTGAGACAGAGTATGAGTGATAGTATGGTTCTAATTGGCATAATTGGTTCAAGTATATTCTTAGTGACAGTAAAAGATCTATTAATGCAGGCTATAACAATGGAATAGTACCTTGTACCTTGGAGTCTATTCTGGTCTGACTGTACCTTATTAGTCAAAATAGCTCTACTATGTCTGGCCTTGGGAGGAGACTAGCACCTATTCTTGATGATAAGGAGGTCTAATCAGATAAGATGTACCATAAAGTAGGGCTTTCCATTGTGAAGGGTATATAGCTTGGGCGGACAGTGTATGATGGGTGGAATAGAGAGTGTGTGAAAGATGAACCTTCTTGGTCCACCCAATACACTGTCACAGGAGGTAAGGTTGGACATCATGGAGGGAAAGTGTTCCTAAACAACTGAAGCCTTCCATTGAGAGGGAAATGTAGGTTGTTTGGCAGAGCCCCCCCCCCCCCCCCCCCCCCCCCCCCCCCCCCCCCGGGTTATGGGTGCCTAGTGATGTCATTCTCCATTCTCTACCTAGGCTACTGTGGTGGCAGGTTGAGTGGTCCTGGTGGAGAGGAGAATGGAAATGTAGCTAGATGGTATGATGCACTTCAAGGTGAACTCAGGAATGATGAAAAAGATAGCATCTTTTATGAAGCAGATAAGTATAGCTATGGTCTGTTCTGATGTATATGTTGTAAGAGCGATAGAGTAGTATATTCTGATATGCAGATGTATCTGCTGTTTTGTATGGTTGATTTGGGTGTTGTCCAAATCAGTATTGTTATCTCTATATGTGTAAACATTTGGAGAGTATATATAAAAGTTCACCTTTGCACCGAAAAAAAGTTTTACCGTTTAGCCATTGGAGACAAAATTATAACCCAAATTGCCTCATTTTTAGGTAAGTGGATCGTATACATTTGTTTTCCCTTTCTTAACAATGGTTGGGTTATGTTTGCTTTAAAAATGTCATGAATATACATTTGGAGAGCTACAATTTTTTCTTAATACATGTGTTTATATCATGTGACCATCTCAATACGAACTCTTTTCATATTTGTTTGTCTTACTGATTAAGGCTTCATTTCTACTACATTATGTACTGAATATTCTCCTATTAGTATTGTTATGGTGATCTAAGAGTTTGGAATATCTATCTTTTTGTAACTGCACATGTATGTGATACCGTTATCTTAATGGATCAGAAACTGGTACTTGGCAGGCAAAAGAGTCCGGTAGCACTCGCTTTTGCATGGGTGCAGCATGGAAAGATACCATAGGAAGGAAGACGAACTTCAGACAGATCTTTGAATATGTGAAAGAGATAAGGTAATGTGCCGCTCTTTTACAACTTAAGTTTAGTACAATCGCTCATCAACTGAAGAGATTGATTTTTTTTCTTTTTTCCTGACAAAAATTGAATATATGACCCTTAAATAACTATTTTTTCATATCAGAGCTCATAACTAGTGTGTTACTCATTTGTAGGGGTATGGGGGTGGCGCAGCTATTAAGGGGCAGGGGGGGGCGCCCGACCCCCCGAAATTTTTTTTGCGATGTAGGGGTATATAGTTTTCATGTAGAAAAATTTTGGTATATTCGGTTTCGACCCCCCGAAAATTTCGGTATACCTGAAAAATAGCCTTAGGAAAAAAAAAATTAGATCCCGACCCCCCACTTAAAAATTCCAAGCTTCGCCACTGTTTGTAGGGGTATGGAAATGGAGGTTTGCTATACTTTATGAATGATAGAAAAGCAGCAGGGTTTGGAACTCAAGAAAGCAGGCCTTACAGCTTACAACCATAACCTTGATACATCAATGGAGTATTATCCTAATGTCATTACAACCAGAACATATGATGAACGCCTGGAAACCATCAAGCATGTTCATGTAGCTGGGATTAATATTTGTTCAGGTATGTTAAGCTAAATCTTTAGTTTAGCAATTGACTTTATCTTATATAGGTAATAGAGCAGAGTTTCTACCTTTATTCCCAAATATATATGATATATTATTCAACGTTTGGGCAGACAAGATACATGACAGAACTATCATCTAAGAATTCATCTTCTTTTTACAGGTGGGATAAAATATGAAAGTGAAAACTGAATATTGATTGTTTAGCTTACACTGGAAGCTCACGAGTGGCTGAGATTATTGCAAGAGTTTGCTCCTGAATGGATGTATTAGAAAACGGCTTCGAGTAGTGATCTTCTATTATGGTAAGAATAAAACTTGATGTTTCACAAAATAGTATCTGAGTTTAAATGTGCAATGATTTCAATTTATCTATTGCTTCAAGTTACCATCTTTTTCTGACAAACTACTCCAATTGCAACATTAACCAAATATCGAGCCCAGATTCGATTCCCACAAGATTATATAAAGCTAGGTAAGAGAGACATACTCATTGTGATTGTAAATCTAGCTTATGTTAGTTTCTGATTAACCTATTTTGTCAATTAGAGTCTAAACAGAGCCTCCCATTTTTAGTCAAACGGTTTTGAGCATATTCTCGAAATTACAAACCGTATATCACAATCTGATTTTAAAAGATTTCCCCCAGATTGCTTACTTGCTGCTCAAAGAGTGTCATTTTGGGTTAACCAACGTAGATTTATCGTATATACGCAACGTGTATCAAACGGAATAATGGTTGAAGTTCGATGTCAATTGTAGTTCTTTTAAGTGGTATCATGCCACTATCATATCATTATATTTTCATATACTTGATTAAAATATGTTTCAGGACAACTTTAGATGTTGAGAAATGGGCAAAAACCAACATATGAGTTGTAGCAGGAGAGTTTTCTTTAGTAGCAGGATTGACTATATGGGTGACAATGTTTCCTAGAATTCTGCTGTGGATTCCATTTAATCAACTCATCATTTAGTTTAGCTGAATACACATATCCTTCAGTAATAGAATTATTCGAAGGACTTAGTTTTTCATTT
This sequence comes from Artemisia tridentata subsp. tridentata, assembly GCA_021014915.2. Taxonomy (NCBI): domain Eukaryota; kingdom Viridiplantae; phylum Streptophyta; class Magnoliopsida; order Asterales; family Asteraceae; genus Artemisia; species Artemisia tridentata. The sequence goes on from CP139509.1 coordinate 420,065,634, forward strand.
TTGACTTTGCAGGCCTTAACACGAGGAAATGGAGCATATTGCCACGACTTTAGATGAGCCATATGACAGATAACTAGAACCTACAATTGCTGAGGGCCTGAGGTAGACTATTGTATAAATACATATGTGCTTGAACTTTGTTGTCACTGCTCGCTGTAATATAAAATTTTGTACGTTGAATCTTTCAAAACGTATGTTATATATATTCATGTAAATTCCATAATATACAAAACACTCCCGTAGCAACGCGCGGGCTACCCCGCTCATTTTTACTGAAGACCACAATTTAAGAAATGGCTAATTCTCAAAAAAAAAACACCATAGTTGTCAAAAATGGCAGTTCTGCGTAGCAAAAAAAAAAAAAAAAAAAAAAAAAAAAAAAAAAAAAAAACTCTTTTGAACACTAATGTTGACACTTTTGTCTTTCTTTAAGTAGTATGACCATTTTACCCTTTCAAATTACATAAATGGTCCCTGTGGGTTTGCGAAAATTGCATCCACTGTCCCTAGGCTAAATTACATAAATGGTCCCTGTCGTTTGGAGAAAATTGCGTCCACCGTCCCTATTTTCTTTTCCGAAATTTTTTTTCGAAATTCTTTTTTTTTTCTTGAATTTTTTTTCGAAATTATCTTTTTTTCAAATTTTTTTCTGAAATAATTTTTTTCGTGACATGTGAAAAAAATTTGAATTTTTTTTTTCGTAATATTTTCTAATAATTTTTTTTTTCAATAAAAAATATTCAAAAGTGAATAAAAAAAGGTGAAAACGTATAAAAACGGACTAAAAAGTATTAAAAACGTATATAAAAACGTAATGGATCCAAAAATAATATTAGGGACTGTGGATGCAATTTTTGCTAAACCACAGGGACCATTTATGTAATTTACCCTAGGGACGGTAGATGCAATTTTCAAAAATTCAAGGGTAAAATGGTCATCACAGAATTTTTTTATCTTTATTACTCACATGAAAACAAAAATGTCAACATTAGTGGTCAAAAGAGTTTTTTTTTAGTTCGCTACTCTAAACTGCCAATTTTGACAACTATAGTGCTTTTTTTTTTAGAATTAGCCCTTTAAGAAATCAAGATATATTGATGTAATAAACAAATATACCATCAGGACTACCCTCATTGTGAAATTGGGTATCAATAGGTAAAACAATGAAGGAGACCTCATGGTAGTTTTTTTTATCTACAATAAAAGGATCAAAATCACAAATAAATACAACAGAGAAGGTGATATAGAGTTACAATCAAAATGGCAGTGGCGGCATTCGTTATGGACCATATGGTGATGGCTCATTCTTGCTCTCTTGTAGCATAACTCTTGGTACAACAGTTGTATCCTCGCCCAACAGAAGTGAAACCACCTCCTTCATAGTAGGCCGATGTTGTGGATCAGGGTGGCAACAACTTAATCCGAGCTTTAAAACAGCTTCCATCTCTTCAGCATTGTATTGCCCTTTAATTCTCTTATCTGCAAGATCCAATAACTTTCCTTCTGAATACTTTTCTCTAACCAAATCCACCAAAACCATATCTTCCTCCCTTTCCTGCCATGTTTCAATCGGTTTCCGCCCACATGCCACCTCTAACACCACCACACCAAAGCTATAAACATCACTAGTGGCAGTTGGTGATGCCAACATGGCCAACTCAGGTGCCAAATACCCAAGAGTACCCACTACTCTAGTAGTCCCGGGTTCCTCACCATGTGTATACAATTTCGCTAATCCAAAATCACCCAACCGACCTCTCATATCCAAATCCAATAACACATTGCTCGACTTAATATCTCTATGTACCACAACTTTGTCCCAACCATGATGTAAATAATTCAAACCCTCCGCTACATCTGCCAACACCTTTTTCCGCCCTTCCCAACCCAAAACGTTTTTTGGTTTATCAAAAATCCAAGTATTAAGACTCCCATTAGGCATGTAATCATATACAAGTAATAACTCATTACGTTTCCTACACCAACCTTTCATTTGAACCAAATTTTTATGTTGAAGCCTGCCCATACTCGAAATCTCAGCCATGAATTCTCTTATCCCTTGCTTTGAATCATGATTCACACATTTTACAGCCACCTCCGTCTTATTACTCAACGTTCCCTTATAAACCTTACCAAACCCACCCGCTCCTAATACTTCCTTATCAGAAAACCCGTTAGTAGCCTCTTTAAGATCTTCGTATGAATACCTATGTGGCCAGAACTCAAGCTCCCAATCTTCAGCCACATCTTCCTTATTCTTAGCTTTATATCTCACCCACGCATAATAACAAGCCCCTAACATGCATAAAAAAAACACAACCGCACCACAAATAACACCCACTTTACCACCAGTCGACAACCCAGAACTCCCCTCCGATCTCGCCAAAAAAAGGGGCAACCCACTAGTATTCAAATCCCTCGCAACACCAGTATCACTAAAACTCCATGCTAAAACCCTCTGCGCCTCAACCCAAGTAGTCTTAGCAGCACTAAACCCAACATACATCTCACTCGACAAATACCTCCCAATCTCCGCATTCCTATAACTCAACAAAGGCTTACTCGGCCTCCTAACCCCCGCAGGCGCAATTGTCACATTAATCTCCATCCTCCCCCCATCAAACTCAATCCACGCATGCACATTCTGTCCATTTCTCATATCCACCCCAACAAACCCTCCGCTCTCATTCCAATACCCCGCCCCAACATAAATCTCAGACTCAATGTTATTCAAATCAATCCCTACATGATTCCCATTACTTTCATTAAACTCACTATTCACACCCGTATCAAATTCAACCGCTAGTAATGGCGCAGGCGTCCCCGCGCCAATATTCGAAAACAGTCCCAGATACTGTCCACCTATAGCGTTTAACGGCTCAGTCGTATTACACAACACAAACACAATACCAAAACCAGGACTAGACGCTATTTCAGGCAATATCGAAAACACAAACTGTGTGGAAAAGCTAGTTGCATTATTGGCGGGAAAGTTAGTTAAATTGGCGGTAAAGTTAGTTAGGATAGGGATTTTTTGGGAGTAAAAAGCGCGGCCAACGGACCATTGATTCGAGTCGTTAGAGAGACGAATAACGGGTGGTTCGATACGGGCGTCTCGAACGAGTAAAAGATTGGTGGTGTTTGTGAATGAGTTGTATAAAAAGTCTGTAGCGGTGGTTGGTGCTGATTGTGATAATATAAAAACAAGTAAAATCAGGGTTTTCATTTTGGGGAAAAATAGGGGTTTTTTATTTTAGGGTTTCATGAGTATTCAGTTTATGTAATTTTGATTGATTGTGTGAATGATTGATTTGAAGATGGACGGACAGTGTATGAATGATGATTAAAGAAGTACAGTCGTATTAATTAGTCAATGAAGAATCAGTTGCCAAGTTTAGGCTGCTGGAAGCGTCTGTTAGAAAAAGTCAAATTGATGATTTGTTTTTGTGTATTTTGGGAAAGATGGAGGGTCATGTTGGGTCATCTTTTTTTCTTTTTTTTTTTTTTTTTTTTTTTTTTTTTTTCCCACTTCATTCGTTCTAAAATTATTATCCTCTATTGACTTTTTTAGTCTTTATTTTTAAACTTTGAACTTAAGTATTTTTATTTATATTACATAATACTTGATGCAAAATATATGAACGGATTAAGTTTTAAATTTATTTTTATTAGTATAATTTTCATTAAGTATTGTATAACACAAACAAAAATATTTATAGTTAAACTTGAGAAAGAAAGACCGAAAAAGTCAATAGGGGACAATAATTTTGGGACGGAGGGAGTAACAAACTTTCTAATTTCGACTATTCTGTGTACCTGGTGACTAACGACAGTTTACTATTTTCACCGTTAGTATAAAAATGTGTGTATAAAAATAGGTACAAATTTTAAAAATAATTATAAAAGATTTTTTTTTTTTTTTAAAAAAACCAAATTTTGAGTTATTTACAAATGGTCATTAGTATTAGAGGTGGCAAAACGGGCGGGCACGGGCTACGGTTCAAACGGGCTACGGGCTAAACGGGCACGGGCCAAATGGGCGTGGGCCAAATGGGCACATGTTATACAAATCACTTTAGAAAAAACATAAAACGACGAAATAAATTCCTCAAACGTAACACCTCATTTATATTTAAAAAATTAAATATATTATATCTATAAGTTTTTCTTTAAAAACAATTGTAATGTTCTCCAATTGAGAGAAAATATATGCCCGTTTGTGCCCATTTAACTTTTAAATAGGAAATATATGCCCATTTTAAAAAAAAGAGGGGACCAAATGTGCCCAAATCTTTTAAAATTTTGACCAATTAGCCAATTTTTTTGAGTTTGGGCACAAATTGCCACCTCTAGTTAGTATAAAGGACTAACGGTGCAAATACTGTTAGTATAAAGGACTAACGATGAAAATAGTAAACGGTTGTTAGTCACCAGGTACAAAGAATAGTCGAAATTAGAAAGTTTGTTACTATATTAGGAAAAAAAAGATAATTACACAGAATTACAAAATGTGGTAAGTTTACTACATTTTGGTGATATTTTCCCATCAATTTAGGAGTCAAACAAGAAACAAATAATTTTCAATCTTTAAAAAAAATACTAATTACATTAAACAAATAAAATTTGTATTAAATTTAGACTACATTTGCATTTTTTTTAACATTAGACTAACTAAACAAAAAATTTAAAGTTTAAAGGTATAAATTAAAATTTTGGTATATGTACAAAGGGTATAAACAAAATTTAATTTTAAAACAAAAAATTTAAAAGTATAAATTAAAATTTTGATGCATGTACAACGGTATAAACACAATTTAATTTTAAAACAAAAGTTAATAGAAAAGAAAAGAAAATGAATTCATCATCTTCCTCCTCTACACATACTGCACACTCACACCACAAACACATACACGCACGCAAAATAAAAACACACACAAAATTAAAACCGAACTTGATACAAAAACTCAATTATTATTATTTTAAAAAAAAAAAAAAGTCTTGGCTCGAGCCAAGAAAGTGGTGAATTGTTTGGCGCTTAGGGTACTAGGTATCATGGCTTGGGTACACTCCTATAGTGAAGGTGCTCAAGCTACCATATCTAGCCCTCTTATTTATAGAGAAACCAAACCTGCGAAAAAAGTAAACAGACCACGTCTAGAGCCATTTTAAACTAAAATAAGGAAACTGGAATCGACATGTATACGACGTAAAGGGAGTGTTCCGTTAACAACGTAAACAAGCGAAATAAATAACATAACATAGAACTTAGCATATACGGCGTAAAGGAGGTATTCCTTATACGGCGTTTACAAATCAAGACATATATCAAAATTAGACGGTAGCTTCTACGACATAGAGAAGGCATTAGCCCTACGCCGTAGATAAAACGATCTACGTTTTCTTCTATTGAGCTTTCTTGCCACGTTTCATGTGCTCCATGTATTCTTCTGCTAACTCCTCAATCATGTTCTTATTAAATTTTTAGAAGATTGACCATCTCAAATAGGTCATTTAACAGCGTCAACCCATGCAATAATCAATAGAACATAAAGACAAACCGACCATTTCATGAGTATCTCTTGAGCCAATAAATCTATGAATACAACCATTCTATTCCTAATGTCAAATTAATCAAGAATGTGAAATAGTTTCGTATCTGTTTCTTCTAATGATGTCAAAAAAAGTAGAAAATAGAAAAAGATACAACCATTACAACAGATTGCATAGGAACCACTTGGAATCGCTAGTCTTTTAGAAACACACACAGTCGAACTACAGTTCGATCCACCTTTCTTGAGCTTTTGATACAACCACTCAGGTCTTGATCAGAATCTATTAATATCCTGTCACTATCTTCATCAAGGTACTTGAGCTTGTAATTCCTAAGAGTCAGCTTAAACTTCATACCAATTATATTCTTAACAGTAACAAATGTTGCTTCTGAGATAGGCAGATAAAATTTGATCATGTCATCTGCATACTCTGCTTTTTGTTGGAAAATTTAGTGCACTTGAGAGATTAATTCACACCTGGTAATGGGCTTGAAGGTACGGAGTGTACACCCATCAGGTCAATGTTTACCCTGACTCAATTAAGTGGTTTGTGTTTCTACTACTAGTGTAAATGATAATACTGCTGATGCAGATCATTCTGCTGCTAGTATTATTCATTCTACTGCTGATCAGAACATTCTGCTGCTAGTGCTAACATTCTGCTGCTAATGCAGAGTTACTACTGCTAGTGTTAAGACTAACAGTTTCTACTGCTAGTGTTGAGACTACCAGTACTAAGTTAGTACTGCTGAGCAAAGTTAATACTGCAAGATATGTCTAAGGATGGGTTAATCCCAGCATTTGACATGGACACTGAAAAGTGTAAAACTTGTATGATAAACAAGATAACTAAGAAACCATTTCAAAGTGTAAAACGTGAAACTAATGTGTTGGAACTGGTTCATAGTGACTTATGTGATTTACATGCTACTCCCTCTTTGGGGAATAAGAAATACTTTGTGACTTTTATTGATGGTGCTTATAGGTTTTGTTATGTTTATTTATTGCATACTAAGGATGAAGCATTAGATAAATTTAAAGTATTTAAGACTGAAGTTGAACTGCAACAAGAGTCCCTGATCAAGAAATTAAGGACTGATAGGGGAGGTGAGTACATGGATACTTTGTATTTTCAGTCTGTTGGTATAATCCATGAAACGACTGCCCCCTATACTCCTCAGCAAAATGGTATTTCTGAAAGGAAAAACCGAGTGCTAAAGGAGATGGTTAATTCCATGTTGTCCTATTCAGGACTGAGTCAAGGATTCTGGGGTGAAGCTATGTTAACAGCTTTCTATTTGTTAAATAGGGTTCCCAACAAAAGGAACAAGACAATCCCTTATGAACTCTAGACTAAAAAGAAACCCAACCTGAATTATCTCAGGGTATGGGGTTGTAGGGCTGTTGTAAGACTCCCTGATCCAAAATTGAAAACTTTGGGTGAAAGAGGCATTGAATGCATCTTTGTTGGATATGTTGAGCATTCCAAGGCATACAGGTTCTATGTTATTGAACCTAATGAATCTGTTTCAATTAACTCAATAATTGAATCAAGGGATGCAATCTTTGATGAGAATAGATTCTCATCAGTCCCTAGACCAAGTCAGAGGATTCATAATGGAACTGATGATGTTGGTGTATCTGAGATCTCTGATGAGGTCCCTGATGAGGTTGTGGAACAACAATCTGAACCTCAGCTCAGAAGGAGCACAAGGGTCAGGACTCCAAAATCATTTGGACCTGAATTTCAATTATACTTGATTGAAGGAACAAGGGATGAGGTCTCTGACCAACACTCCTATTGCTTTAATGTTGAGGATGATCCCAAAACATTTGATGAAGCAATGAAGTCCCAGGATGTTGCTTTCTGGAAAGAGGCAATAAATGATGAGATGGACTCCATCATGGGCAACAACACTTGGGTGTTGGCTGATCTACCACCTGGTTGCAAACCTTTGGGTTGCAAATGGATTTTCAAAAAGAAAATGAAGGTAGATGGAACTATTGAAAAGTTCAAGGCTAGACTAGTCATTCAAGGCTTTAAACAAAAGTCAGGGATAGACTATTTTGATACTTATGCCCCAGTGGCTCGTATCAGTACCATAAGATTGCTGATTGCCTTGGCATCTATTCACAATCTGATTATACATCAGATGGATGTGAAGACAGCATTCTTGAATGGTGAATTGGATGAGGAGGTTTACATGAACCAACCTCAAGGCTTCATCATGCCTGGCAATGAACACAAGGTGTGTAAACTAATTAAGTCCTTATATGGACTCAAGCAGGCACCTAAGCAATGGCATCAAAAATTTGATGAAGTGGTTTTGTCTAGTGGTTATTCACTTAACCAGTCTGACAAATGTGTATATAGCAAATTTGATGAATCTGGTAAAGGAGTCATCATTTGTCTATATGTTGATGACATGTTGATCTTTGGCACTGACCAAAATCAAGTTGACCTAACAAAGGAATTTTTGTCATCAAGGTTCTCCATGAAGGATATGGGGGAGGCAGATGTTATCCTTGGTATAAGGATTAAACATGAAAGTAGCAAAATTTCTATCTCTCAGTCTCATTACATTGAGAAGGTGTTGAGGAAATTTAATTACTTTGATTGTACTCCAGTGAGTACTCCTATGGATACCAGTGAGAAGCTCTTGCCTAATACTGGTAAGGCTGTATCTCAACTTGAGTATTCTAGGGTGATTGGCTGCTTAATGTATGCCATGACTTGTACTAGACCTGACATTGCATTTGCTGTGGGAAAATTGAGCAGATATACTAGTAATCCTAGTGCTCATCATTGGCAAGCAATTCAGAGGGTACTGAAGTATTTGAAGAGAACTATGGATTATAGTCTCTCATATACTGGTTATCCTTCTGTATTAGAAGGGTACACTGATGCAAGTTGGATCAGTAACACTGAAGACAATTCGTCTACTAGTGGCTGGGTATTCCTACTTGGTGGAGGTGCAATTTCTTGGGCATCCAATAAGCAAACTTGCATCACCAGTTCAACCATGGAATATGAATTTGTGGCCTTAGCTGCTGCTGGTAAAGAAGCTGAATGGTTGAAAAACTTGCTTCTTGAGATTCTATTGTGGCCTAAACCTATAGCACCTATTTCTATCTATTGTGATAGTGCTGCTACATTGGCAAAGGCTTATAGCCAAATGTACAATGGGAAGTCTAGACACTTAGGTGTCAGGCATAGCATGATTCGCGAGCTTATCATGAATGGGGTGGTATCTATAGAGTTTGTGAGATCTCAACAAAACTTAGCTGATCACTTGACGAAGGGTTTGGCTAGAGACTTGGTTTTAAAGTCTACTAAAGGGATGGGTTTAAGTCCAACTTAGTCACTGAATGCTAAGACACCCAACTCCCTCCTGAGGAAACTTGGGAGCTGAGTTCAATGTGGAAAGCTGAACATTTAGTGTACTGGAGCACATGTTTTATTTTACATCCCAAGGTTGTGCTCAGAACCTGCTGAAAAGGAGGATGAAGTCTTTACTTCTCAATGGTTAATTTTCTTTGAAAAAGTGCTAAGCAGGAGCATGAATAAAGATGAACCACCTATGTAAATGTTGAAGTTTTGCCGCTTCAGGAAGCTTTAGATTTTAGCTTTTACAACATTTATGAATTGGATATGGACACATGGCTTGTATAGTGTCAGGAGTATTTAAGTGTTTGAAAAAATTGTGTGTATTTTATCTTCAGGTATTCAAATGGGTTGAAGGGTTCAATTCTTAGAACACCCTGATTCTCTAATATTTGAACGTGTAATGTACTAAGATGAGAATTCAATCTTCAAGATATTTTCATTTATGCACATGTTTGTTTTATGTTTATTTTTCATGCAAAGTAAGTGAACTAAATTTGGGGAGGATTGTTGGAAAATTTAGTGCACTTGAGGGATTAATTCACACCTGGTAATGGGCTTGGAGGTACGGAGTGTACACCCATCAGGTCAATGTTTACCCTGACTCAATTAAGTGGTTTGTGGTTCTGCTGCTAGTGTAAATGATAATACTGCTGATGCAGATCATTCTGCTGCTAGTATTATTCATTCTACTGCTGATCAGAACATTCTGCTGCTAGTGCTAACATTCTGCTGCTAATGCAGAGTTACTACTGCTAGTGTTAAGACTAACAGTTTCTACTGCTAGTGTTGAGACTACCAGTACTAAGTTAGTACTGCTGAGCAAAGTTAATACTGGTAAGCTTGTTAATACTGGTAAGCATTGTTAATGCTGGTAAGCTTAAAGTTAATACTGGTAAGCATTATTAATGCTGGTAAGCTGATAACCACTGATTCCTACTATTATGGAAACTATTGTGGTATAATTAATGGGCCGTTAATTAAACTTAATTCCATGGGCTAGGGTTTGAGTAATCTCTATCATAAATAGAGATCATAACTTTACTGCATGTAGACAGAACATAAAACCCTAAACACTTGAACACGATTTGGTTCTTGATTTGTGCCTAAAACAAGAACATCACTTGGTCTTATCCCATAGAGATATTCGTGCAACCCGGGCATAGGGTCGAATAGTTTCTATTGGAAAGTGATTACACGATTTCAAGTGAATACCCGGTACCTTGATTATTGATTATCTTTACCCTGATCTGGGAATAACTCATAAACAAACCAACACTTTTATGGTCACCGTAATTTCATTTCTGTTGTCGAGTGCGGGATCACTACAGCCTTCATTTGTTTGACTTTGCTTACTTTGATTTCTGTTTGAATTATTTGCATTTCTCTGCGGTAAATCTGGTCCTTGCCACCCAGACGTGCACAATTTATTATGGTTGCGTTTTAGTGTAGATACAGAAACTGCACAACATAAAAAATAAGATTTCTCAAATGTCTAGTAAATAAGGAAGCATAGTAAGAGAGACTTCTTTTAGTCAGATGTTATGATTAATTTCCAAAGAGATCTCACTCAATTGAAATTATGTCGTTGTAAATCTGGAATAGAACATTATCGTTACCTCCAAGTATTTTTGCAGCTTCTTCCATTGTCTTTCCATATTGGTTTTCAATGTCTTCTCGAGATAATTGAATTTTTTGTGTATTGCGTTTTTCCTTGGAAGGGGCGTTGTAGTTAACAATGATTCGTTTCTTTCCTCTTTCCAGTGCTTCACGTATTGATGTAATTCTACCATTTTGGAAAATCTTGAACATTATAATTTGACTGTCTGCATAATTTTCAACATCTATTACATGTAATTCTTTACCAAGAATTTCACCAGAAACAATAATGAAACGTGGCAAACACCTTTTTAATGTTAAGAGTAGTGCCTCCAGTAAGATAACATGGTTTAAGTTATGGAGCCATAAGAATTCTAACAGATAACAAAAATCACCCGTATCAATGCACCTCAAGCATATTGCAAAACTACTACCTACATCTTCATCAAAATTATCATCATCATCGTAATCATAATCATAAGAAGGTAATGCCCATACTATTAGCTCATCAAACCTCGGCCTAGCCACTTTTTCGCGAAAGTGTGGTTTAAAAGCTGGAAATTCCTCGATTTCCTCCCATATTTTGACAGCAATGATGTCACAAGCATCGTAATAGTTCTTGAAACGGCTACTGAAACATGCAGAATCCTTGTCAAGACTATAACCAGTCAATTTATACACTAACTTTTGTTTCGTTCATGTGTCGTTTAAAGAAGATGAGAAAGGCACAAGATTCACATTTTCATAAGCAATCCAAAATTGTGCTAGAGTTATCTGATGTAATTCACATACGCTCTTTATTGCCTCTTGAATTTCATCCCTGGCCGGTTCGAGACCAATTATAACCTGTTACAAATATACTGAAATTTTTATTCACATCTAATTTCTTACTACAGGTGATAGACAAATAAATATTTAAAAAAGATACTTTGAACCGCTACAAAAAAATGATTATTTATGATGCAACTAAGAATTAACTCGAGAAGAAAATTTTATAATGTAACCGCTACAGAAAATTTCCATAATATTGTTAAGAGTCGAAATCATAGGAGTCGTATTGAGCTTGTTACTGATGCAAACAATATTATGCACCAAGGTAATGAGGTTCCAAATGTTTTCGTGCAACACTATGAGAATTTCCTTGGTGTAGAAGGTAATACCATTCAGCTCTCTGATCGATTGGTATTCTCTTCTTCTATTAATTCGGGTAGGGCTGATTGGATGGTGAGGGATGTAACTAATAAGGAAATTAATGACGCTATGTTTTCTATTAGAGATAACAAGGCCCCGGGTCCTGATGGTTTCACGGCTGCCTTTTTTAAGAAGGCATGGGATATTGTCGGTAATGATGTTTGTTTGGCGATTCGGGATTTCTTTACCAATGTAACCACTGTGAAAAATCCCTTATTTAAATAAACTATCTCTCGGAATATTTATCCTTTTCTACGTGTAAAATTTTTTTTATTTTGATTGTGACTATTATCTTATGTGACGAAGATCACATCTCGAATGACCGTGCTTGCAAATTGAATTAGTATTTATCTATGAAAACATCATTGACCTAAAACGTTATGAGATTCCACTTACCACTTTACGTTATTTCGTTAATGTATATTTAAAATTGAACATTCCTTAACTAATGATAATTTTATAAAACCCTAAACTACCATAACAACATTTATGAACAATAAAACCCTAAGAAATACTAAAGTACAAATCATATGGTTAATGTACAAGTGTCTAAAGCATAAAAACCCTAAATCCATAATAACTCCCGATAAAACCCTAATTTCACATAAGTGTTATTTTATGCATACATTTTATAAACCCTAAATTATTTATACAATATTTTTACAAGATAATATATTTACAAGTTATTTAAACTAGTGTACAATTCATTTATGCACAAAACCATTTATTTACAAAAACCTTATAAAAATCCCTTTTATATTTATTTTCAAGCATAAAGTACAAACCATTCATGCATAACTCTTAAAAATTATATTTTCTAAACTCACTAAATATTTTTACAAGTCTTTAAACCTAAGGTACAAGTACCTAATGCATATAAACTAAAAATTCCATTTATTTACTTTTAACTTAACAAAACTTAACATATAATTTTCATAACTTAATAAATTATAAAAATTACATTTTTCTTATATCTTAAAATATAAGTACAACCTTACTAAAGCTGAGGTACAAGTCTTTAAAGCATAAAACTTAATTACTTATAAAACTTTATATAAAACTTGATAATAAATGTTTTAAAGATATAAGATGTAATAGTTTTACCTATTAATTTTTGAAATGAATATATTTATTTATAAAATAAATGTACAAGTCCTTAGACTTAATGTACAACCCACTAATGCACAAAAACATAAAAACTCATTTATTTATATTTAAACCTTAATAAAAATTACATAAAAATTATAGAAAATTAAGAAATAATTAAAAATACATTTTTCTTATTTTTTTACATTAGTACAAGTCTTTCAAGCCTAAGTACAACTACCCAAAGCACAAAAACTATTTTCCACCTAATATATACAAATCGATACTTATAAAATTAGGTTAATTAGATTCAAATTTTATTTCTAACTTACCTTAAACTTAGGAAACCCTAACTTTACCCAAAACCCTAGTTTACAAGATCACAAAGCCATAGTACTACCCCTTTAAGCATAGAACCGAACCCTAACTAGTTTAGTTACACATCCTAGTTCAAATTTAACCATAACCAACTAAATATCCAGAAACTTTAAACCTTAAACAGCCCACATGTATGGAGAAGGAAGATACACATAGCCCTCTTCTAGAATTAAACCCTAGGTGTATGAATATGAACCTTCCACATCACCCAATTCATTTCCCCCTCATGTGGCGCCTCCTTAGCCTTACACCTCATCTCACACCTGTCCAAATCTGACAAATAAGCTCCATGAAACCCTAGAAGACCCTCTATAAATAACAACCAACTCTTGAAACCCTAAATCACCATCAAACCCACGACACACTACAAACAGCCATCAACCTTCACACCACTGATCCCCTTAGTCCAAATTAAGTTTAAATAGACCAAAGGAAGCAGTAGAAGCAAGCTAGGTCCATAGGAGAGCTCGATTCAATCCCTAACCCCAAACCTATGCCCTAGTCGACCATTTTGAGCAAAGTAAGTTCTAGTTCTTTTTCTTTGATTTCTTATAGATCTTTTATGTCTAAATGAAGTATGAGATAGTCCTTAATAGGTGTTGTAACCCAGAAATCACTAAAACAAATTTTGCTTAAACTTTTATTTCTATCGAGTACATATATATATATAAATTTCGAAATAATGAACAAATGAATCATGGGTGTTAAAAGTAGTTTAGAAATACTTTAAACATGTTATAATAACATACTATAATATAAAAACATAGTGCCTAAAAATCGGATTTAGAGAAACACAAGTTTTCTTTTTCTTTTTCAAACAGTCGAGACCAACAGCAGGTCTGCTGCTTTGGTGCTCGTTTTACCCTATCAAATGATCACTAAAAATTATGGCCTTCGACATGCTTAAAATACTGTAAAAGGGCTAAAAATAGGAAAAAGAATCAACGATTTTCGTTGAGAAACGAGGGAGAACGGGACGTTTGAAGTTGGGGTAATTTTCTGTGTCGAGTGAAACAAAAATACGAGTTTCTGTTTTGATTTTCTAATTCGTGGGTTCGATTCTGACCCCGAGACTTTACAAAAATACTTTTAAAACATTTATAAACATTTTAGAAAGGAAGTCGTAAGAGGTTTCGAGGAAAAACACGAGATATAAAATATTTTTGAATAAGGGATGTCGAGTGGAAAACACTTGAGACATAGGGACTAAAACTGTCAAAACTCTATAGAAATATTATTTTGGACCTTTCATGTGATCGGGGAATCCCTAAGGGGTAAAAACAGTATATTTTGAAACTAAAAGGTATTAAGCGTCAATTTATAAAAAGTCAAGGGTAAAAGTTGTCAATTTCTTAAAGTTTAGGGGTAAAGTATGTAAACCCTAGAAACCTTAGGATGTAAAACGTAAATATACTAAAAACTTTAATATAATTTAATAATTATTATTAGTATAATTATTATTATTATTATTAATATTATTATTATTATTAAGTTTTAATTAAACTTAATATACGTTTTAAATCGTAACTAATTAACGAAGTGTCCTTTTAACGAACGGACGAAACCAAATCTTACAGATAAGAAAATATAATAAAATATTACTTTTGAAACTACATATTGGCTTAATTAAGTATTTAATCAACAAACCAAATAACGAAACGAATAATAAAAACTTATATATATTAAGAAACAATTACTAAGAAACTTGACATAACCAATTCAGGTTGCAAGCCGGTGACGTTTATCAACTGTATTTCATTTTGTTTTCCATCCAGATTGCTCAGGTGAGTTTATAGTCCCACTTTTTACTTACGAGTTTTCCAAATATGTGGGGAGATACATGCTATTAAACCGAACACAAGTATTTTCCTGATTGTTATTGCACTAGGCTAACTGTTCGTTATTATTGAGATTGAATTATTTATTTAAAAGACCCTCATATCATGCACCATTAGTCACCTGCTGGGTGAGCGCGAATATATGAATAGATCTATTGGCCTGACGACCCATTTGTTCTAGCCGGATGGATATCTTCGTGGTAGCCGGTTAGGCAAATGCATTATATTTGATATCTTTAACTCGGGGGCAAGACCACTCTCATTTCAATCATGATTGTGGAATCTGGAAACTGTTAACGCATTGCGTGTCATGAGGTTTAGTGCAATATTATTGAATTACGATATAACTGATTTCTCATATTTTGGCTTGTGTTCAAACTGATTATAATTTTAAACACTATAGATTCACTCAACCTTTGTGTTGACTTTTTAAGCATGTTTATCTCAGGTGTTTAGAAGTATGGATATTGGCACGGAGCGGCGGTGGACTTTCTTCTTAAAATAAAAGAGTGTCCACTTTGTTATCATTCAAAGAATAATGTAATTTTTATCATGTATTTCTGAACCTCCCTCTGGGACCTATCTTATGTACTCTGATATTAAATAAATGAATGATAACAATTTTTATTTAAAAACGTCTCTTTTCGAGTCGTTTTCTATTTCCATGACTGTGAACCATGAAGTAGCACCCCAAGCTTATATTCCGCTGCGTAATCCGAAAATGGGGGTGTTACAACCAATGGGAAACTTCTTAAGGAACTCAATCATACTATTATTGCTCTTGTTCCTAAAGTCTCCACTCCTTCCAAGGTAAATGATTTCAGACCTATCTCTTGTTGCAATGTTCTTTATAAATGCATTAGTAAAATCATTACTAATCGTATTAAAGAGGGTCTTGGGGATGTTGTTAGCATTAATCAGTCGGCGTTTGTTCCGGGGCGTAATATTTTGGATAATATTCTCCTTACACAAGAATTAATGCATAATTATCACCGTCCTCGTGGACCGCCTAGATGTGCTTTTAAGATTGATATTCAGAAGGCTTATGATACCGTGGATTGGCGTTTTCTTGAGACCATTCTGATTGGCTTTGGGTTTCACACCAAGATGGTCTCATGGATTATGGCATGTGTTACTAGTGTCTCGTATTCCATATGCATTAATGGTGATATTTATGGTTGGTTTCGGGGCAAAAGGGGTCTTCGCCAAGGTGATCCAATGTCCCCTTATCTATTTACTCTTGTTATGGAAGTTTTAACGCTTTTAATGCAGCAAAGAGTGGAGCGGTCGAATGATTTCCAGTACCACAACTTATGTGATAGGCAGAAAATTGTTAACTTGTGCTTTGCTGATGATCTTTTTATTTTTACTCATGGGGATGTTATTTCAGCCAGTGTGGTTATGGATGCTTTGAATGAGTTTAAGGAAGTGTCGGGTCTGGTTCCGAGTATTCCTAAGAGCACGGCCTTCTTTTGTCATGTTCCGAACCAAGTGAAGTTATCTATTTTGAATTCTTTATCTTTTAATGAAGGTACTCTCCCTGTTAAGTATTTGGGTGTCCCCCTTATATCTTCTAGGTTGTTGTATCAGGATTGTAAGGTTTTAGTGGAAAGGGTTCAAAATAGGATTGTTGATTGGAAGAATAAATTTTTATCTATGGCGGGTCGTTTACAGCTCATTATATCTGTCTTATCATCTATGCATATATACTGGGCTTCTGTCTTTATCCTTCCTGTTCGTGTCATCCATGATATTGAACAACTCATGCGTGGGTTTTTATGGTGTCAAGGTGATATGAAAAAGGGTAAGGCTAAGGTGGTGTGGGAGGATATTTGTAAACCTAAAGAGGAGGGTGGTCTTGGTATTCGTAGCCTTCATGAGTTCAATGTGGCACTTATGGCTAAACACATTTACAGTATTTTGACTCATAAAGAATCCTTATGGGTTAAATGGATTCATTCTTATAAACTTCGTGGTAGAAGTTTCTGGGATGTTCCTTGCACGGGTGATATGAGTTGGGGCTGGAGGAAAATGCTTTTGATTCGTCCGATTATTCGGCCATCTTTCTGGTTCCGTGTCCGTAATGGTAAGAGGGCATCTATATGGTTTGATAATTGGTGTACTTTGAGCCCTCTTAGGAGTTTGCTGACTGCTAGGGATATATCTCGTTCTGGGTTTTCTCTTACTGATTCCGTATGTGATCTTCTCATTGAGGGCGCTTGGAGATGGCCTATGGAGTGGATTGATAGGATTCCTGATCTTTTGCTTATCAATTCGCCCACATTAATTGATGGTGTTGATGATGAGCTGGTTTGGAGACTGCCTAATGGAAATTTCAAACCGTTCACTATTTCTCGTGTTTGGGATTCAATTCGTATGAATGCTAATCTAGTCCCGTGGTTTCATGTTGTGTGGTTCCCTCAGTGTATCCCGAAACATGCATTCAATATGTGGCTTGTCGTTAATTATAAGCTGAAAACACAAGATAGACTGAGGCAATGGGATGTCGGTCCTTCTACTGACTTGAACCTGCTTCGTTGTCTATTCTGTGATAATCAACCTGACTCTCATACTCACCACTTTTTTGAGTGCCCTTTTTCTTTACAGGTGTGGACGAGAGTTCGTGCGTTATGTGGTATGGATAATATTCCACCCAGATTGGAGGATGCTGTTGCATGTCTTATACCTTTGTCTAAAGGAGGTTCTGCTAGTAGTGTGATTTCTCGTCTTCTTCTTGCTGCTACTTGCTATTCTATATGGCGTGAGCGTAATTCGAGGCTGTCACACCCTGAATTTACCTGTTAATGGCAGCGGATATGAATACCTTGGTGTGACTTTCATGGCGTCTCATACAATGGATATATTGAACGACCTAAAGTGTCGTTTTGAAAATACACGTTTGATCATAATTAAAATCAGAGTTTACAAAACATAGGTCCCAAATGATGTTGCAAGTTTATAACAAAACCATAGTAGATCAAACGTTTACATAAGTGCATGAAAATAAGTGATGCAAGTCGACCCCGCGACTCCAAAATAGCCAAATGCATGTCCACACGCTAGCTAATTACCTGAAAATACATTGCTAAAAACGGTCAACATAAAGTTGGTGAGAGATCATAGGTTTAATAAAATGAAGGTATACGATAGCCACAAGTATAAGGTGTATGACATAAGTCACATAAAAAAAATGGTGTACAATAGACTTAAGCTCATGACCCCGAAACTATGACTGAATCTGTGGTGCCCCTCAGAGTGTTTTGCCAGGCACTCTAATAAAAAGACATGAAATGCATCCGCTATCGGTTGTTGGTCAAAGCCAACACGGATGGAGGCGTCACCCTCGATAGATCTATCCACTCACTCTCGCTTACAGGTAAATTAACGGTTCATGATATAGGGGACTTTCATATGGCAACAAGGTAACTTAATCTATGTACAAGGAATTTGATACTAGGGCTCGCATATAAAAATGGTTGCAATGTATTCTCCCCCGTGGGATTTGAAATGAAATAATAAATTGAAAAACGGGGCTATGAAAACTCACCTGAAGTGATGGTACAACAATGCTATGAGTATGCGATGAACGGGAACAACAAGGCGCGTACACTAGCCGCTACCTATCATGAATGAGCATAATCTACTTAGATTATGAGGCAATGTAGTGCATGTACATGTATATGTAACCTATACCACTCGTACTTTGAAAATAATAGTTATCGTTAATATGTAAAGTTCTTCCAAAACTTGATATAAATATGTTAACTTGTTTCGTCAAAACTAGTCATGTAATAAAGTGTATAAAACGTTCGTGTTAGTATCGGCGTTTTGAAAACATGAAATGTAATATGATAGTTGTGTTAATAAGTCTTTGATCGTACGCGTTCCAACGGGTAAGAATTACGGTTCTCCATAGTCGTTACGTGAAAAATATAGTTTCTAGTACGTAAACATTTTCTAGTTAAAAAGCTGTCAAAATGAAAGGTATATTATCGACGTTTAAACGCGTGTATCTTGTTCGTTATTAGCTCGTTTTCGACGTTCTTTATATCCGTGGGTTCGTATAAACATGTACTAATATATTTTCAGTAGCTCGGGTCATCTAGGTCGCGTTAAACGCCTCAGTTTGTCCGTCGAAAGTCGCGTAACAGCATGTTATTTTCTGAAAATTAGTTTTCGTCGTTAAACTTTGAAAAATCATATCTCCTTCGTTATTAACTCGTTTTTATCCCCGTTTTCGGCCACGGCTTCGTCTCGGAATGTATTTTCTAAATATTTGGCCAAAAATTATCTCACACCTACTGATTTTCCCACGTTTCACTTTTAAGGACAGAATGTTTTATTTACTTGTTAAGACTTGATTTTCTAGTTAGTAACTTGTCCAAAAATGTCACAAACAACAACCAATCATTCTAAAACTTACCATATATCTTTTTAAGGTGTCAAGGGTCCTAAACATCATCATCCATGTAGATCTAACAAGGATCTAAGTATAAAACACTTCTAGGGCTCATAACTTGCAAAAAGATTTAAAAGGAGTGGTATAACTAACATATACATATAGATCTTGTATAAAAATGATATGAACATTATATTAACTTGGTAACATTATGAAAATGAGTTTTGACAACTTACTTGAAAGATTAGTGATAAAAAGATGATGAAAACCTAAGAAACCTTTGAGTTTGTATTTCAAAACCCTTAAAGGAATACTAGATGGACTTGGTTATGGATTGATCTTGAAAGTTTGATGTTTTCTTCCTCTTGTTCTTGTTTTGCCGAACACACACACACACATATAGAGATGAGAGAGTTTACTTGAGATATTATGTAAAATGAAGTGAATTATGGAAGTTAAGTATATATATTAGACAAGATATGATGTGCATTAAATGAGATAGGAAGTTTACCACTTTTGATGTGTTTTGGGGTGCTCATGGGCGGCGCACAAAGGAACAAGGGGGGGGGGGGCCTCTTTTGATTAAACCATGTGATGATTACATATGTTTAAGTGTGATTAAACTAGTTTTAGGTGTAACCGGGTACCGCGTTTGCTAGAAATAAAATTTAACGGAGTTAGTCGGGACTTGACGAAGTCATAAAAATTACAAAAATATGTTGGGTACAAATATTGGGTGTTCGGGTAATTATCGTTTAGTTTTTACGAAAACCGTCGTAATTATATTAAACGTACGATATAAATTAAATAAATTCGCAAAATACCGGGTAAATGAATTTTATAATTTTCTTGACATTAAAATGAGTATAAAAATATATCGGGACCATCGTGGGGATTGTCGGACGTGTTAGTCACATTTATTGATCGCGCGTTAACGTTTTAATTAAAAGTAATTATACGTAAAACGTCAAATGTAACAAAAATATTAATTTGATAAACCTACGAGTGGAATAGTATGAAAATGTAAATATGATGATATGCAGACTATTACTAGTCCGTATGCAATGATCCTACTGATGATGCATAGTTTTTGCAGCTAAACCAAACCGGTTACGCTGAAATGAATGATGAATGATGGACATGAATGGTGATTTGTCGAGGTTAGGAAAGTGACCTGAAATTACGGGTTGTGACAGTCGCCCCTCCAAAAGGGAATTCAGTCCCTGAATTCAATTGTTGTTGGTTTCAGAAGCAGGCTCGGGAAAAAGGTGTGGATACTTGCGTCGCATTTGGTCTTCCCGTTCCCAAGTAAACTCGGGTCCTCTTCGAGAATTCCAGCGAACCTTCACGATAGGAATTCGACTCTGCTTTAATTGCTTGACCTCACGGTCCATGATTTCTACAGGTTCTTCCACGAAATTAAGCTTGTCATCTAGTTGAATTTCTTCAAGTGGAATAACGGACGACTCGTCGGAAAGACACTTCTTGAGGTTTGAAACATGAAATGTGCTATGAACGTTGCTGAGTTCTGGCGGAAGTTCAAGTTTGTAGGCTACCGGACCAATCTTTTCCAGAATCTTGAATGGCCCAATGTATCTCGGGTTCAGCTTCCCGCGTTTCCCAAATCGGATCACGCCCTTCCAAGGCGAAACCTTCAACATGACTTTATCTCCAACTTGAAATTCCAATGGTTTGCGTCGAACATCTGCATAGCTTTTCTGTCGACTTCTAGCTGTTTTGAGCCTTTCTCGAATTTTAACAATCTTCTCGGTTGTATCTCGTACCATCTCTGGACCGGTTAATTGTACTTCACCAACTTCGGCCCAACACACTGGGGACCGGCATTTACGACCGTACAATGCCTCAAATGGTGCGGCCTTTATGCTCGAATGATAACTGTTATTATAAGAAAACTCGATTAATGGCAAATGGTTAGCCCAACCATGTCCAAAATCAATCACGCACGCCCTGAGCATATCTTCTAATGTCTGGATCGTCCTCTCACTCTGACCATCGGTCTGAGGATGGTAAGCAGTGCTCATGTCTAATTTGGTGTTGAATGCATTTTGTAGTGACTTCCAGAAATTTGAAGTAAAACGACTATCTCTGTCGGAAATGATGGAGACTGGTGCACCGTGCTTTGAGACTATTTCCTTGACATAAAGTCTAGCGAGTTGGTCCATGGAATAAGTCTCTCTAATCGGTATGAAATGGGCTGATTTGGTGAGACGATCTACTATAACCCAAATAGCGTCGAATCCACCTGAAGTCTTAGGAAGTTTAGTAACAAAGTCCATTGTAATACGCTCCCATTTCCATTGAGGAATCTCTGGCTGTTGAAGTAACCCTGACGGTTTCTGATTCTCGGCTTTCACTTTAGCACACGTAAGACATTTGCTAACATACCTCGCTATCTCTGCTTTCATATCGGGCCACCAATAAAGTTGCTTGAGATCCTGATACATCTTATCAGAACCTGGATGAATAGAGTACTTCGACTTGTGCGACTCATGCATAATCAACTCTCGTACTCCACCATAAAGGGGTATCCAACTTCTGTCCTTGAAGCATAACACTCCATCGGACCTCTTTACAAAACCATTCTTGTTCTCGGGCATACCATAAATCTTCTCGTGTGGCCGGTTTTCTTCTTTGAGTGCTTCAATCTGAGCCTCTAAGATCTTTGATGGTAAAGGTGAAATAATTGTCATTCCCAATGACCTGACCCTCAAAGGTTTGGGTCGTTCTTTCCTGCTAAGAGCGTCAGCTACAACATTAGCTTTTCCCGGGTGATATTGGATCTCACAATCGTAGTCACTAAGCAACTCTAGCCAACGACGTTGCCTCATATTGAGTTCCTTCTGATCAAGTATATGCTGTAAGCTCTTGTGATCGGTATATACCACACACTTGGTGCCATAAAGATAGTGCCTCCAAATCTTGAGTGCGAAAACTACAGCACCCAATTCCAAATCGTGTGTAGTGTAATTCTTCTCGTGTTTCTTAAGCTGACGTGACGCATAAGCAATCACTTTCTCGTTCTGCATTAACACGGCTCCAAGTCCTTTGTGTGACGCATCGCAATATACCACAAAATTTTCAATTCCTTCTGGTAGTGCTAAAATCGGCGCACTACAAAGCTTCTGTTTCAACAACTGAAATGCGGACTCTTGCTTATCTCCCCATTCGTACTTCTGATTCTTCTGTGTCAACTTGGTCAGCGGCTTAGCTATCTTAGAAAACCCTTCAATGAACCTCCTGTAATATCCGGCAAGTCCTAAAAATTGGCGAATTTCTGTCGGAGACTTGGGCGTAGCCCAATCTTTAACTGCCTCAATCTTTGCTGGATCAACTTGTAGTCCTTGGCGATCAATGTCATGACCAAGAAATTGAACCCTTCGTATCCAAAAATCACACTTAGAAAATTTGGCATACAATTGCTCCTTCTTGAGCAGTTCTAGAATCGTTCTGAGGTGTTCTTCATGCTCTTGCTTACTCTTGGAATAAATTAAGATGTCGTCGATGAATACAATCACAAACTTATCAAGATACGGCCTACACACCCTATTCATGAGGTCCATGAATACCGCAGGTGCGTTAGTTAATCCGAACGGCATCACTTGAAACTCATAGTGTCCATAACGTGTTCTAAATGCAGTCTTCGGGATATCCTCCTCCCGAACTCTAAGCTGATGGTAACCGGATCTCAAATCAATCTTGGAGTAATAACTAGAACCTTGCAACTGGTCGAACAAATCGTCAATCCTAGGGAGTGGATAACGATTCTTCACCGTCAACTTGTTCAGTTCTCGGTAGTCAATGCACATCCTGAAAGATCCATCTTTCTTCTTCACAAACAAAACCGGTGCTCCCCAAGGCGAGGAACTCGGTCTAATGAATCCCTTGTCCAGTAATTCTTGTAATTGGTTCGACAACTCTTGCATTTCGGAAGGCGCTAAACGATACGGTGCTCTTGCAACAGGTGCGGCTCCTGGCACTAAGTCGATCTGAAACTCAACTTGACGCGTAGGTGGTAGTCCAGGTAATTCTTCCGGAAAAACCTCGGGAAAGTCCTTAACAATTGGCACATCCTCAAGTCGTTTCTCATCCGACTTCTTCTCAGTAATGTGAGCCAAAAATGCATAACAACCCTTCTTGATGTACTTCGCGGTCTTGATGCATGATATGATACTAAGTCTAGTTCCGCTTCGCTCTCCACGAACAACTAATGTCTCCCCATCATAAGGAAGATGAACAACCTTCTCATCACAAATAATTTTTGCACGGTGACGGGACAACCAATCCATGCCGATGACAATGTCAAAACTACCAAGTTCTACGGGCATGAGATCTATGTTGAATGGATGATTAAGGAAATTGATGGTGCAATTACGGAGAACTGTATTGGTGTTAACTAAAGACCCATTAGCTAGTTCAACTTGAAATGAAATGTCTAGTGCGGTTGGTGTAATGTTGAGTAAAGGTGCAAACGTAAGTGAAACGAAACTTCTATCGGCTCCCGAATCAAATAAAATAGAAGCATAACGATTATTGACAAGGAACGTACCCGTGACAACCTTCGGGTCTTCGCGGACATCATCTCCACCCATGACGTAAGCTCTCCCTCGAGCTATTCCGCCTTGATTCCTTACCTTCGGGCAATTGTTCCTAAAGTGTCCCACTTCTCCACAACCATAACGTTGGCGGTGGATTCTGATTGTTTCCCCCAGGAGCAGACCTACATCCATTAGCTTGATGACCAACTTTCCCACAATTTTGACAAGGCCTAGGGCAATCTCCCGGGTTATGATGCGTTTGGCACTTGTTACACTTTGGTAGAGTACCGGAGTAACCTTTCTTTTCTGTCGGACCTGCAGCATAGGCCTTTGCAGTCTCTTGCCTCTTGGGTGGTGGTTGGTTGGCGTTGTTACCTTGGATGAACTCAAATAAGTACATTTTATTACTATCATTTATCCTATTAATTTGACTTGTTTGACTATATTATGTATGAGGATTGATACTTAATTGTTTACTTTTGTAATTCTCAGGTAAAAACAAGCGTTTGGTGAAACTTAGCGATTATGGACTAATAATGGAGCAAAACGTGCATAAAGTGGAAGTCTACTGACATGGACAAGATCAAGTCAATTCTGCTCCAGATGCGCCGCATCTCACTCTCGACATGCGCCGCATCTCTATCAAGATATCACCAGATACGATCCAAGATACAAGAGGACATGCGCCGCATCTAATCAAGAGTTACGCCGCATCTTCTGGCGGTGTACGAATATTCCTGAATATTATAATCTTGGACCCCACGCGAAGTTAAGTACATACGCCGCATCTACTTAAGTAGATGCGCCGCATCTTCCCTCAGTCAGAAACTATAAATACCCCGTAGACCAGACGAGTTAAAGAGTTCGAAACCCTAAAAACCGAAGTTCGGACAGCAGAACAGGAGGACGAATTCAGTCAAGAGGCAGCACAAGACACACCCAAATCGAAGATACAAGAGCTGTAAGAAGGTGCTGCATGTATTTAATTCATTAAGTAGTTTTGTTTTATTGTGTTAGCAAACTTTAATTCATCAGGATTGGTGGCTTGTGTAATGTGACAACGAAAGATTGCACTCCCTTTAATACTTGCTTTCCCATCAATTAAAGTTTATATGTTGATGTCTTTGGTTACTACTTATTAGTGCATTGATAACCTCTGTGTTTATTAGTGGCTTGCGGGCATCCGACTGCGGGACAAGATGTGGCTCCCACGGTTGTTTCTAAATTGATCACTTAGGAATAACTTTTAGACATAAGTAATCATTAAGGGTTTACTCGCCGATGAGAATAGGACCAACGAGAAAGGGTTAATTACATACACTTCATATAAAGCTATCAATAAAACAAGTGACAATCTACTTAATCATAAGGACAGCCCTCTTATTGTCTCGAGTATCTATCTGTGTACGTGTGTGCTACTTGCTGATTCGTGCCTATTGGTTTATTTTATCATTTAATTACTACAAAACCGTGCCAGTCTCTCAGGCTGAAACCCCCTTGCGTTAGGATATTAAAATACTGATTAGAATAACTAGATAATACGTTCCACTCTTAGTGATCGACACTCTACTTACCATTATCTTCATACTGACCGGGTACACTGCTCGTTAAGTGTGTGTGTTATTGATAAGTCGGCTAAATATAAATTTAAAACTTGAGTAGGCATTAAAACTGCTAAACCGCAACGACACATCACGCGCATCAAGTTTTTGGCGCCGCTGCCGGGGAGTGAATTGTTATTATCTGTTAATTTGATTAGTATTTTAATTAGGATTTTCTTTTTATTAGATTAATTGCATCATTGTACTATTTTGCATATTTGTTGTATTGTGTGTTAATTGTTTTCTTTTTATTTTTGTGTGTTTTATTTTTGTTTCGTGTGTTTTATTTTTGTTTTTATTTTTCGTATTTTTCTGTTCTGCTATCGTTGTACTGTGCTAAATCGAACGATACGGCGCATCTGATCTCTCAGATACGGCGTATTGCCAACGATGTAGAGTTATGTAAGTGGTCGATATCACCACTATTTTGTTGTATTATATCTATAGATTGAATGGGAATTGGCAGTTATGGGAACGCCAATTAAGGTTTATTCTTTGATTAAGATTTTGTTGAGTATAATTCGTGTCTACCAAAAGCGTGTGTTTCAAGTGTTAAAGCGTGAGTTATTCAATGATATGAGTCTTATTCATGGGATGGTTGGGATAGTGATTAACCACACTTAGGATTTTAATCTATTTGTTTTGTTTTGTTTATTTTTATTTTTACACCAATTTATATCCCAAATATTATCCATACCCTGTATTGTTCTTTATCCAACCGAACCTTTGATTTATTGAGATTAGGGATTTGAGCAATCTTAAGTATCGTAGTCGTGGATTCGGCTATGTATTTATGATTTTGTCGCCCTTTTTGATATATTATTATTGGTGAAGTTTGGACCTATCTTTAGCCTATTCGAGTTAAGGATTTGAGCAATTGCAAGTATCGTGTTCGTGGATTCGATCATGTATTTGTGATTTTGTCGCCTTTTCTGGAATTTGAGATCGATAGTGATTAAGAATAATTAACCCTTAAGCCTAAAAACCCTTTTTACCGCTTTAGACTTGTTATTCCTTAGCTTTAGTGGTGGAGATGTGTATACTTGCCAAGCTTATGATAGAATATTCGTCGCGACTGGACAGTTAAACGATTAGATTTGCTTTTATCGACTTATTTTATTTTACTTCTAATTCGTTAAGTGTTTAGTTGTGTGATTATGAAATAAACGAATACATGCTTAAATATAAAAATAAATCCTAATACATCTTTTAGGATACATTTTCATAAATGAAATTCTAAGGTTTACTTGGGGACAAGTAAAGTTCAAGTGGGGGGATATTTGATGAACTCAAATAAGTACATTTTATTACTATCATTTATCCTATTAATTTGACTTGTTTGACTATATTATGTATGAGGATTGATACTTAATCGTTTACTTTTGTAATTCTCAGGTAAAAACAAGCATTTGGTGAAACTTAGCGATTATGGACTAATAATGGAGCAAAACGTGCATAAAGTGGAAGTCTACTGACATGGACAAGATCAAGTCAATTCTGCTCCAGATGCGCCGCATCTCACTCTCGACATGCGCCGCATCTCTATCAAGATATCACCAGATACGATCCAAGATACAAGAGGACATGCGCCGCATCTAATCAAGAGTTACGCCGCATCTTCTGGCGGTGTACGAATATTCCTGAATATTATAATCTTGGACCCCACGCGAAGTTAAGTACATACGCCGCATCTACTTAAGTAGATGCGCCGCATCTTCCCTCAGACAGAAACTATAAATACCCCGTAGACCAAACGAATTTAAGAGTTCGAAACCCAAAAAAACCGAAGTTCGGACAGCAGAACAGGAGGACGAATTCAGTCAAGGAGGCAGCACAAGACACACCCAAATCGAAGATACAAGAGCTGTAAGAAGGTGCTGCATGTATTTAATTCATTAAGTAGTTTTGTTTTATTGTGTTAGCAAACTTTAATTCATCAGGATTGGTGGCTTGTGTAATGTGACAACGAAAGATTGCACTCCCTTTAATACTTGCTTTCCCATCAATTAAAGTTTATATGTTGATGTCTTTGGTTACTACTTATTAGTGCATTGATAACCTCTGTGTTTATTAGTGGCTTGCGGGCATCCGACTGCGGGACAAGATGTGGCTCCCACGGTTGTTTCTAAATTGATCACTTAGGAATAACTTTTAGACATAAGTAATCATTAAGGGTTTACTCGCCGATGAGAATAGGACCAACGAGAAAGGGTTAATTACATACACTTCATATAAAGCTATCAATAAAACAAGTGACAATCTACTTAATCATAAGGACAGCCCTCTTATTGTCTCGAGTATCTATCTGTGTACGTGTGTGCTACTTGCTGATTCGTGCCTATTGGTTTATTTTATCATTTAATTACTACAAAACCGTGCCAGTCTCTCAGGCTGAAACCCCCTTGCGTTAGGATATTAAAATACTGATTAGAATAACTAGATAATACGTTCCACTCTTAGTGATCGACACTCTACTTACCATTATCTTCATACTGACCGGGTACACTGCTCGTTAAGTGTGTGTGTTATTGATAAGTCGGCTAAATATAAATTTAAAACTTGAGTAGGCATTAAAACTGCTAAACCGCAACGACACATCACGCGCATCAAGTTTTTGGCGCCGCTGCCGGGGAGTGAATTGTTATTATCTGTTAATTTGATTAGTATTTTAATTAGGATTTTCTTTTTATTAGATTAATTGCATCATTGTACTATTTTGCATATTTGTTGTATTGTGTGTTAATTGTTTTCTTTTTATTTTTGTGTGTTTTATTTTTGTTTCGTGTGTTTTATTTTTGTTTTTATTTTTCGTATTTTTCTGTTCTGCTATCGTTGTACTGTGCTAAATCAAACGATACGGCGCATCTGATCTCTCAGATACGGCGTATTGCGTTTAATTTTTTTTATATACAACGCGTTTAATTAATTCGATACGACGCATCTTTTCCCCAAGATACGGCGTATCTGTTTTTAATAAGAAAATTTTTTCTAAGCGATAAAGTAATACGACGCATCTGCTTTTGCAGATACGGCGTATCTGTTTTTGATAAAAAATTTTTCTAAAACGTTAACGCCATACGACGCATCTTCTTTTGAAGATACGGCGTATCTATTATTTTAATTAAAAACAGTTTGCGAATTATTAAACAGATACGGCGTATCGATCTCTGTCGATACGGCGCATCTTACTGAATCAAAAATCTTTTATTTTTAAACGTAACGAAAATACGGCGCATTAACTTTCGTTAATACGACGCATTTAATTTTAATTGGATAAGTTGATTTTTGATTAATTAATTCGATACGGCGCATTCTTAAATTCTAAAGCGGCGTATCTATTTTCTGAATAAAGTCTGATTAAATTTTAACGATTATAAGATACGGCGTATCCAACTTTTTGGATACGGCGCATCGTCTGCATATATCAGTAACTTTAATTTTTCGTATTCCGTTTTCGTTATTAATTATCTGATATATTACATTCTCGAGCATACCCTACTGATGCTTTTGTGATTGATTTCAGGAAGTGCATGACCAGGAGTTCTACGAGGAACTTGATTCAACCTTTTGAAGATCCTGAACGAGCCCTGCATTCGCTTAAGAGGCTTTTCAACACAAGAAGCTTTGATCTTTCAAGTTCACTCGAGCTTGATTACTTTTCTGAAGAAAAAGAGGAAGTTGAAACAGGAACAATGGGCGAAAACACTACTATGGAGGAATACATGAACAATACCCGTGCTGATTACACTTCAGGAGTTGCTAGACCAAAGTTTGATGACAAGTCAAAATTTGAGTTGAAGGGACAATTTCTCAAAGAGCTCAGAGAGAATGCTTTCAGTGGGACGGAACAAGAGGATGCTAATGAGCATGTCGAAAAGGTCCTGGAGATTGCAGATTTGTTTACTACAGAAAGTGTCAATACCGATCAACTCATGCTAAGAATCTTCCCAATCTCACTAAAAGGAGCTGCTAACAAGTGGCTAAGGAATGAACCTGCTAGTTCAATCACTACGTGGGAAGGTTTGAAGAGCAAATTCCTGAAGAGATATTGTCCACCTGCTAAGACTGCTAAGAAGATGGAGGCTATCAATAGTTTCAAGCAAGAGCCTGATGAAACCCTTTATCAAGCTTGGGAACGATTTAAAGATTTATTGATAAAATGTCCTCAACACTATCTAACCCCTATGCAGGAAATAATATTGTTTTATCAGGGATTGGACGTGCCTACAAGACAGATTTTGGATGCTAAGGGAGCTGTACCTCAGATGAGTGCAACTAATGCTAGGAAGGCGATCCAAGAAGCTGCTGATCATTCTCAGAAATGGCACGATGGGACCTCTACTAGATCTAAGAGCAGCACTAATTTTGACGGGATTGCTGCTATTCAAGCTCAATTGGATAAAATTAGTAGAGAGATGAAGAAGCGAGATGAAAGAGCGTATGCTGCCCAAGTTGGATGTGAAAAGTGCGAAGGACCTCACTACACTAAAGATTGCCCGAACAAGAATGAAAGTGAGACATTTGAAGAAGCTTATTACACCCAATTTGGACAACCGTTCCGACCTTCAGCAAGATTTAGGGAAGCTAGTCCGGGATTCTATCAAAAGAACAACTTCAATCCCGCTTATCAAGAGAGGAGGCAGACTTTAGACGATACTTTAAAGCAAATTATGGCCGATGCTGCTAAAAGACATGAAGAGAATACTGCTATGATCAAGGAAATTCGAGCTTCAACGGACACTACTACAAGAAATCAAGGAGCTTCGATCAAAGCATTGGAACAACAAATTGGTCAAATGAGCAAAGTTCTTCAAGAAAGGGGATATGGAAGTTTACCGAGCTCAACTGAAACCAACCCAAGGGATCATGTCAAGGCCATAAGCACCACCGAAGAAGTCACTCCTAATATACCTAGAAGGTCGATGAATGGTAATGATGGTGCAAGACCCGAATTTTTCTTTAACTCTTCAATCAGCTTAAGGAGACTACTAAAAGAGAAGACAAAAATTGAAGAGGAGATCAAGGCAACAATGAAAGAAGAGAGCCCTGCAACCGATTCAAATGCCTTGCCTCATAAAGAAAAAGACCCAGGAAGTTTTACTCTACCTTGTTCTATTAATAATATATCCTTCAATAATGTGTTGGCTGACTTAGGAGCTAGTGTTAGTGTTATGCCTCTTAAGACATTCGCTACCCTAGGACTAGGAAAATTAGCACCAACTAAATTACTTATTGAATTGGCTGATAAAACAGTAAAACGACCTGAAGGGATTGCTAATAATGTGCTAGTTAAGATTGAGCAGTTTATTTTTCCCGTAGACTTTATTATACTAGACATGCCCGAGGATGTTAAGATTCCTTTAATCCTCGGAAGACCTTTCTTGTCTACTGCCCATGCTAAGATTGATGTGTTTAAGAGAAAAATTTCATTAAGGGTAGGGAATAATAAACTAGTCTATAAGTGCCAAGATCCGGTTAAAAGCATAATTAGAGGTGTTTATGTGCTAGGATTAAGAGAGCATATGGACCTCGATCTTGAAGCTAGACTTATGGGAGAAACATTGATTCAAAACAACTCAACTAATCCTAATCATGAAGACTTTGAGGAATTCATTGACCTTAATGTACCTACGGAACTTAGACGAGATATTGTTAGTGATTCTGATGATGAGTGGTATGATTGTGTAGTAATTAATAAACGTAGGAGAGTAGTTGAGAAAACGAATTTGAACAATGATGTGTTTATTGAACTATCACCCCACCTTGCTTATCTGTGCCTATATGATAATAAGAATTTCCCGTCTATCATTTTGTCATCTCTGCCCGTAAGGGACAGGACTTTGTTTATACAGATATTGAAGAAGAACGGCGTGGAAATTAAGGACGAGCAAGGAGTGTTCAATATTACTAAATTGGCGATGAAGGAGCGTGATGTTTCCGACTCCTTCAATGATCGATACTAATGAGCTGAACGTGAGTCTAACTTGAAGACTCTGGAATAAAGACAAGTGCTTACCGGGAGACAACCCGGATTTATCTTTTATTATTCTGTTTTCTGTGTCGAGTCAGTCCAGGCCGCACGGAGATACGGCGCATCTCAGTCCTGAGATGCGACGCATCCTCTGCAATGGTCATATCTTATTTTATTTTTTTCTGCATTTTTATTTTTCGACTTTAAAACTTTTTATCAGTTTATTTTAATGCGGCGCATCCCTGGTTAAGGATGCGGCGCATCTTTATTCTGATCCGTATTTATTCCAGGCTCGATACGGCGTATCTTCTTCAATAAGATACGGCGCATCGACTGACCTGATGATTTTCAGTTTTAATTTTTAAGTTTTATTTTTCCTAACTACTAATGTGTTATGCAAGTTGAACCTTTCTTATCTTAGGTGTGTTTTAAAGTGTTGGTGGTATTATAGTTTCCTGGATTTCCTGTGGATACATCAAGTATGAAGTTTTAACGTTCTAATTCACATGGAAGATGATTTTTGCTCTTATACTAATGGAGGATCATACCGAGCAAATCTCAGGGGAGTTTTTCTTGTTCTAATTCTTTTATTTTCCAGTTTTTAACCTTTTATACAAACAACGAGGACGTTGTTTAACTTAAGTGGGGGGATAGGAGAATTAGAACACTTAACACTTACTTGTCCTACTTTTTCAAAAAAATTATGCTTAAAATGTGCTTAATATATCAAACTTAAAAATTTTTTAGCATGTTTTTGTTTAAGATCTAAGTTACATAACTGCACACATGACGTTATTTTCAAAAATTGTGATTTTTCCAAAATTCACAAATCTATGAGTGTGCCGGTGACTTGTAAACTTTAGAACTTGGCTTGTATACTATTCGAGACCACCATAATGAGTATTATTTATATAATTGGAATGACTTGTCTAACTTGGTAAAATTCTAGGATTACACCAAATAGCCTTTATATGTTATGTGTTATTAGCTAACTACACTGGTTAGTTAACCCCCGTATAAAACCCTTTTGTTACTCTCATTTTTAGAGTAAGATACCCCTAGAAAAACCCTCAGAGCCATTCCTTTCGTTTCTTACACCTATGTTTAAAATGTTTCGTTACACCCTTACACCTTAGCCTACCCTGTAGATTAGAATCCGTGGTTGGTTAATTGCTATAGGCAGAGTGTGTTTCCTTACATTACCTGTGTTCGCGTGCGTAATTCATTATCTATGGTTAGGTCGGGAAATTGCACAATGCAAATTGGAGTGAAAGTAAATATTGTATATTTTTGAGTTTATTTTTCGTGTGTTTACTACTTTCACTATTACCGTTATTTCTGAAAGTATGAAAAGTATGAAAAAAATTATCCGGAAAGAAAGTTGTAGTGATGTGGTGAAATTTTACACATCTATGTTTATGTTTCAAGTAAAAAAAAAAAAAAAAAAAAAAAAAAAAAAAAAATCGAAAAAATGAGAAAAGAAAAAGAAAGAAAAAAAAAGAGTTGGATGTTTATTTTAAGCCAACGATGTAGAGTTATGTAAGTGGTCGATATCACCACTATTTGTTGTATTATATCTATAGATTGAATGGGAATTGGCAGTTATGGGAACGCCAATTAAGGTTTATTCTTTGATTAAGATTTTGTTGAGTATAATTCGTGTCTACCAAAAGCGTGTGTTTCAAGTGTTAAAGCGTGAGTTATTCAATGATATGAGTCTTATTCATGGGATGGTTGGGATAGTGATTAACCACACTTAGGATTTTAATCTATTTGTTTTGTTTTGTTTATTTTTATTTTTACACCAATTTATATCCCCAAATATTATCCATACCCTGTATTGTTCTTTATCCAACCGAACCTTTGATTTATTGAGATTAGGGATTTGAGCAATCTTAAGTATCGTAGTCGTGGATTCGGCTATGTATTTATGATTTTGTCGCCCTTTTTGATATATTATTATTGGTGAAGTTTGGACCTATCTTTAGCCTATTCGAGTTAAGGATTTGAGCAATTGCAAGTATCGTGTTCGTGGATTCGATCATGTATTTGTGATTTTGTCGCCTTTTCTGGAATTTGAGATCGATAGTGATTAAGAATAATTAACCCTTAAGCCTAAAAACCCTTTTTACCGCTTTAGACTTGTTATTCCTTAGCTTTAGTGGTGGAGATGTGTATACTTGCCAAGCTTATGATAGAATATTCGTCGCGACTGGACAGTTAAACGATTAGATTTGCTTTTATCGACTTATTTTATTTTACTTCTAATTCGTTAAGTGTTTAGTTGTGTGATTATGAAATAAACGAATACATGCTTAAATATAAAAATAAATCCTAATACATCTTTTAGGATACATTTTCATAAATGAAATTCTAAGGTTTACTTGGGGACAAGTAAAGTTCAAGTGGGGGGATATTTGATGAACTCAAATAAGTACATTTTATTACTATCATTTATCCTATTAATTTGACTTGTTTGACTATATTATGTATGAGGATTGATACTTAATCGTTTACTTTTGTAATTCTCAGGTAAAAACAAGCATTTGGTGAAACTTAGCGATTATGGACTAATAATGGAGCAAAACGTGCATAAAGTGGAAGTCTACTGACATGGACAAGATCAAGTCAATTCTGCTCCAGATGCGCCGCATCTCACTCTCGACATGCGCCGCATCTCTATCAAGATATCACCAGATACGATCCAAGATACAAGAGGACATGCGCCGCATCTAATCAAGAGTTACGCCGCATCTTCTGGCGGTGTACGAATATTCCTGAATATTATAATCTTGGACCCCACGCGAAGTTAAGTACATACGCCGCATCTACTTAAGTAGATGCGCCGCATCTTCCCTCAGACAGAAACTATAAATACCCCGTAGACCAAACGAATTTAAGAGTTCGAAACCCAAAAAAACCGAAGTTCGGACAGCAGAACAGGAGGACGAATTCAGTCAAGGAGGCAGCACAAGACACACCCAAATCGAAGATACAAGAGCTGTAAGAAGGTGCTGCATGTATTTAATTCATTAAGTAGTTTTGTTTTATTGTGTTAGCAAACTTTAATTCATCAGGATTGGTGGCTTGTGTAATGTGACAACGAAAGATTGCACTCCCTTTAATACTTGCTTTCCCATCAATTAAAGTTTATATGTTGATGTCTTTGGTTACTACTTATTAGTGCATTGATAACCTCTGTGTTTATTAGTGGCTTGCGGGCATCCGACTGCGGGACAAGATGTGGCTCCCACGGTTGTTTCTAAATTGATCACTTAGGAATAACTTTTAGACATAAGTAATCATTAAGGGTTTACTCGCCGATGAGAATAGGACCAACGAGAAAGGGTTAATTACATACACTTCATATAAAGCTATCAATAAAACAAGTGACAATCTACTTAATCATAAGGACAGCCCTCTTATTGTCTCGAGTATCTATCTGTGTACGTGTGTGCTACTTGCTGATTCGTGCCTATTTGTTTATTTTATCATTTAATTACTACAAAACTGTGCCAGTCTCTCAGGCTGAAACCCCCTTGCGTTAGGATATTAAAATACTGATTAGAATAACTAGATAATACGTTCCACTCTTAGTGATCGACACTCTACTTACCATTATCTTCATACTGACCGGGTACACTGCTCGTTAAGTGTGTGTGTTATTGATAAGTCGGCTAAATATAAATTTAAAACTTGAGTAGGCATTAAAACTGCTAAACCGCAACGACACATCACGCGCATCACGTTGTTACCTTGGTTGTTATCCCATTTCCTTTTGTTGTTGTTGTTATGGTTGGTGTTGTTTCGGTTATTGGAGTAGTTGTTGTTGTTCCGGTAATTGTTGGTGTTATTGTTGTTGTTACGGTTTCGGTTGGAGTTATTGTTGTTGTTGTTGTTGTTGGCGGGTGTCACTTTCTTCAGAACTTGAGCTATGAGCTTTTGAGACATCCTGATTGCCTCATCAAGAGTTTGCGGATCAAAAGAAATCACATCACCACGGATGTTTTCGGGCAAGCCACCAATGAAATTCTCAACCAACTTTTCATTATCAGGCACCATAGATGGGCATAGAGCGGCTAACTCTTGGTACCTCCTAATATAAGTCTCGATATCATTCCCCACGGTTACCAGCTCATAAAACTCTACCTCTAACTTCTTCACTTCAGTTCGGGGGCAAAACTTCTTAGTCACTAGCTTCTTGAATTCATCCCACGTGATCTTGTAAGCATTCTCCATCCCTATGGGCTTCGCGTAAGAGTTCCACCACGATAAGGCTTGATCACGGAGTGTACTAACGGCAAACTTTACCTTGGAATCATCCGGACAGTTGCATAAGATAAACACGGATTCGGTATGTTCGAACCATCGAACCATGGCAGTAGCCCCTTCAGTACCCTTATACAAAGTAGGATCTCCACTCTTGAAATCCTTGTACGTACATTTCTTTCCATTAGTCCCGTTGCTAGCTTCTCCCGATGTCTCTAGCTGAGAAGCATCTTTGGCAGCTTTTGCGGCAACAGCGGCTCTTTCAATCTCTAGAGCTTCGGCTATACTATCCCTAACGAGCTTCCTGATAGCAGCTTGAGTCATATCTGGGGTAGCCGTTGCAGCAGCCTTGGATCTTGTTTTCCTAGGTGCCATAATTCTGGTACATCACAACAGAATACATCAACAACAATCATACTAGAAATGATTATCGAACAAAATATATATACAACCACAACCTGAATATATATATTTCCACAACGAGTATAAATATAAACACAACATGTATAAATACAACCACGACATGTATAAATACAATGAAATCACGATGAGAGCAACCACAACATGAAATTTCATAGAATAATCACAACACATGAATATCATACATGAAAATTTCGGCCTACGTGGACCGATATCATAATAGCACAACCAAATCCTACATAGTAGAGTCATACTTGATACATTTGTTTGTACTACAACCAAAAGACAACAAGTTCATAACTATGTCCCACACCCCGGGACTAGGATAATAACAGTACAAGCTACATGATAAAGTCTAACACTAAGCACTCCCTGGTGCTCCACCTGGTCCACCTGGTCCACGCTTCCAAAGTTTGACCACTTTGGACATGGAAATAGCAACCTTCTCCAGCTGCTCCACTCGCAACTGAAGATCGGTCTCTCTGCTCTGTGATGCAGTCAAAGCAGCTCTAACTGATGCCAACTCAATAGCCTGGCGGCGTAGCTCCTCCTGAGTCTGTTCGGCTCTGTCCCGAATCTCTGGTAACTCATCCCTCAACTGGTCTATCAACTCCTGATGCGCTAGCTGACGTGTCTCCAGCCCATGGTAAGACACATCAATAGAAACTCTACCCTGAACCAAATCCTCTACATCCTCCTCAACCACATCTAGTCGAGGCGCAAGGATCTCATCTACTCGGTAACTCAATCTAGCTAACTGCCCCTGCTGATCAGTCAGTTGGGCATCCAAGGTAAGAGCAGTGGGTACCCTCGCGGCAGCAGCCCGCGAGCTCTCTCCAATGTGGTAATGTGCAGGTGGTGGTAAATCTGAAATCTGAGTAGTGGGTAAGGCTGGGGTAGTGCATCTTGCACGCTTTTTAGGCGGCAAAGATAGAGCAGGTGAAGGAGTAGTAGCAGGTGTAGTAGTGGGTAAATCTGATGATGGTGGTAGTGTAGGAATGGCTGGTGTCCTGAATGTAGTGGTAACACGACGTACGCTCTTACGAGCACCAATGATCGTCTTGCGACGAGGAAACATAAGAACAGGTTCGGCTGGAACTGATGAAGTATGGGATGATGAGTCTGTCAGAGGACGGGTAACAAGAGGTGGTGCAATGGGTGAAATCTGAGGAGTAGGAGCAACCTCATCCTCGTAGAAAGCCTCGGTATCCTGTGCCAAAGGTGGTGAAAGTGGTGCAGGCTGAACAGGTGTAACCATGGGTATAGTGGCAGACATAGCGTCCTCAATGTCCACATCGGAAAGTATGATAATTGGGCGGGAGTTAGAAGACATATCTCTGGGGAAACAAATGCAAAATAAAATGAATAACTCATGTAATGAAACTCATAAATAATAAATATGCACTTATGATGAAATGATGAGACGCTACCGTTGGGGTAGTTATAGTCTAGGGTATGAGGACAGCCTAGTTCTCTATAACCATTGCTCTGGTACCAATCTGTCACACCCTGAATTTACCTGTTAATGGCAGCGGATATGAATACCTTGGTGTGACTTTCATGGCGTCTCATACAATGGATATATTGAACGACCTAAAGTGTCGTTTTGAAAATACACGTTTGATCATAATTAAAATCAGAGTTTACAAAACATAGGTCCCAAATGATGTTGCAAGTTTATAACAAAACCATAGTAGATCAAACGTTTACATAAGTGCATGAAAATAAGTGATGCAAGTCGACCCCGCGACTCCAAAATAGCCAAATGCATGTCCACACGCTAGCTAATTACCTGAAAATACATTGCTAAAAACGGTCAACATAAAGTTGGTGAGAGATCATAGGTTTAATAAAATGAAGGTATACGATAGCCACAAGTATAAGGTGTATGACATAAGTCACATAAAAAAAATGGTGTACAATAGACTTAAGCTCATGACCCCGAAACTATGACTGAATCTGTGGTGCCCCTCAGAGTGTTTTGCCAGGCACTCTAATAAAAAGACATGAAATGCATCCGCTATCGGTTGTTGGTCAAAGCCAACACGGATGGAGGCGTCACCCTCGATAGATCTATCCACTCACTCTCGCTTACAGGTAAATTAACGGTTCATGATATAGGGGACTTTCATATGGCAACAAGGTAACTTAATCTATGTACAAGGAATTTGATACTAGGGCTCGCATATAAAAATGGTTGCAATGTATTCTCCCCCGTGGGATTTGAAATGAAATAATAAATTGAAAAACGGGGCTATGAAAACTCACCTGAAGTGATGGTACAACAATGCTATGAGTATGCGATGAACGGGAACAACAAGGCGCGTACACTAGCCGCTACCTATCATGAATGAGCATAATCTACTTAGATTATGAGGCAATGTAGTGCATGTACATGTATATGTAACCTATACCACTCGTACTTTGAAAATAATAGTTATCGTTAATATGTAAAGTTCTTCCAAAACTTGATATAAATATGTTAACTTGTTTCGTCAAAACTAGTCATGTAATAAAGTGTATAAAACGTTCGTGTTAGTATCGGCGTTTTGAAAACATGAAATGTAATATGATAGTTGTGTTAATAAGTCTTTGATCGTACGCGTTCCAACGGGTAAGAATTACGGTTCTCCATAGTCGTTACGTGAAAAATATAGTTTCTAGTACGTAAACATTTTCTAGTTAAAAAGCTGTCAAAATGAAAGGTATATTATCGACGTTTAAACGCGTGTATCTTGTTCGTTATTAGCTCGTTTTCGACGTTCTTTATATCCGTGGGTTCGTATAAACATGTACTAATATATTTTCAGTAGCTCGGGTCATCTAGGTCGCGTTAAACGCCTCAGTTTGTCCGTCGAAAGTCGCGTAACAGCATGTTATTTTCTGAAAATTAGTTTTCGTCGTTAAACTTTGAAAAATCATATCTCCTTCGTTATTAACTCGTTTTTATCCCCGTTTTCGGCCACGGCTTCGTCTCGGAATGTATTTTCTAAATATTTGGCCAAAAATTATCTCACACCTACTGATTTTCCCACGTTTCACTTTTAAGGACAGAATGTTTTATTTACTTGTTAAGACTTGATTTTCTAGTTAGTAACTTGTCCAAAAATGTCACAAACAACAACCAATCATTCTAAAACTTACCATATATCTTTTTAAGGTGTCAAGGGTCCTAAACATCATCATCCATGTAGATCTAACAAGGATCTAAGTATAAAACACTTCTAGGGCTCATAACTTGCAAAAAGATTTAAAAGGAGTGGTATAACTAACATATACATATAGATCTTGTATAAAAATGATATGAACATTATATTAACTTGGTAACATTATGAAAATGAGTTTTGACAACTTACTTGAAAGATTAGTGATAAAAAGATGATGAAAACCTAAGAAACCTTTGAGTTTGTATTTCAAAACCCTTAAAGGAATACTAGATGGACTTGATTATGGATTGATCTTGAAAGTTTGATGTTTTCTTCCTCTTGTTCTTGTTTTGCCGAACACACACACACACATATAGAGATGAGAGAGTTTACTTGAGATATTATGTAAAATGAAGTGAATTATGGAAGTTAAGTATATATATTAGACAAGATATGATGTGCATTAAATGAGATAGGAAGTTTACCACTTTTGATGTGTTTTGGGGTGCTCATGGGCGGCGCACAAAGGAATAAGGGGGGGGGGCCTCTTTTGATTAAACCATGTGATGATTACATATGTTTAAGTGTGATTAAACTAGTTTTAGGTGTAACCGGGTACCGCGTTTGCTAGAAATAAAATTTAACGGAGTTAGTCGGGACTTGACGAAGTCATAAAAATTACAAAAATATGTTGGGTACAAATATTGGGTGTTCGGGTAATTATCGTTTAGTTTTTACGAAAACCGTCGTAATTATATTAAACGTACGATATAAATTAAATAAATTCGCAAAATACCGGGTAAATGAATTTTATAATTTTCTTGACATTAAAATGAGTATAAAAATATATCGGGACCATCGTGGGGATTGTCGGACGTGTTAGTCACATTTATTGATCGCGCGTTAACGTTTTAATTAAAAGTAATTATACGTAAAACGTCAAATGTAACAAAAATATTAATTTGATAAACCTACGAGTGGAATAGTATGAAAATGTAAATATGATGATATGCAGACTATTACTAGTCCGTATGCAATGATCCTACTGATGATGCATAGTTTTTGCAGCTAAACCAAACCGGTTACGCTGAAATGAATGATGAATGATGGACATGAATGGTGATTTGTCGAGGTTAGGAAAGTGACCTGAAATTACGGGTTGTGACAGAGGCTTTTTAAGAAGAGGCTAAAGTCATATATTCAGGTGTTTGATGATATTGTTACCACCGTTCGATTGAAGATCCTCTCATTTCGGTTTACGAAGAACTCTATACAGATTAGAAGGATTTTAGATACATGGAGGCTACCTGGATCGGTGATCATTGATACTAGTTTGACGCCCTGATGGATGTTCTTTATTTGCTAGTCTTGTTCATGAGGGGAGTGCCAGGTAAGGGTTGTA
Organism: Artemisia tridentata subsp. tridentata; assembly: GCA_021014915.2. Lineage (NCBI taxonomy): Eukaryota > Viridiplantae > Streptophyta > Magnoliopsida > Asterales > Asteraceae > Artemisia > Artemisia tridentata. Next base: position 420,106,427 of record CP139509.1, read on the forward strand.
CTCTTTTTCCCTACTCCAAGGTTTTCCCACTGGGTTTTTTCTTGGAAAGGGTTTTTAAGGAGGCAAACTTCCTGGGTCGCTTTGCTCCCTTCGTGCTTACGGGTGGAAGCGGGATGTTCGCTGGTTACAAGTTTATTCTTGTTTTTATTCCTAGTTAGTTGATTTGTAATTTAGCTAGGTTGTTGTGTTTATGGCCTGTCATGAACACTAGTTTATCAAGCTTTTTGCTTGAGGTTAATGTGGTCCCTCTGCCACATTCCATCTGTACTTAACATTTTTTGTTGGTTATATTTTTACCGGGGTAATTCCCTTTACCCAAAAAAGAAAATTTTATAATGTAAAATAAATTGTGAAGAATGGATATATTGGATCAAAACCACAAGGTGGATTATGACGAACTGCATAAAGTGATAACATACATTTTAGGAGTCTAGCTGAAAAAGAATCGGAATGTGATAACCAATCTGATGTCGTTACGTAAGCAAAATTGAGTAATTGTGATTGACCACATCAATTGTCTAACTAAAGTATTTATGGTGTGTTACTTACTTTCTTAGTTTTATAAGTTTAGGCTAAAGGGAGTGGTCACGGCTCATTCACCATCCACATTAGCGTCACATCAGCTTTCCTTCACTCCCTCTCATCTTTCACCCGTTTTGATCACCTTCCACTCAACTTTCATTAAAATACTCATTTTATACAAATATATTTCACTAAATATCACACACACTAACAAAACAAATAAAAAACATTTACTTTTGGAATTGAGACCCACATTTTTTTCACACTCACTATGGTGACCGGCTCACCATACTTTTGCAATTTGACCGTGACATTGGACTTCTCACTCGTGACTTGGCACTAATGGTGAGTGGCTCACCCACCACTCCGGGTAGTCTTACAAATTTAAAAGATATCCACTTAAAACAAAAACAAAGTATTATATCACATCTTATATATAATTGATATGATCAAACGAATACACACTACAACAAAAGAGAGGACGGGCGAGGAAGGTTTCTGCGGGGACGCCCCTGTCCCCGCCGAAAGTCGCTAAACGACAAAAACAATGCTGAGCTGGCACAAAGTCTCGCGAACCGTTTACTAAATTTTCAACGTTACTTTTTGGCGGGGACATGTCCCCGCCGAAAGTGTTTTCCATATTTGACAAAGTTTGACCAAACTTGGAACGCTTAATTGTTCCCGCGTTTTTTTCCCGCTCTCACCATGTCCCTGGCAAAAGTAAAGATACACAGTGTTGGTTTTTTGGCGGGGACTTGTCCCCGCCAAAAGTATTAACCATTTTCGCTCCTAAAAGTTCACTTTATCCTGCCAATATTTTCTAGCTTTTGTGTCCCCGCCAAAAGTGCTAGCGCCAATTTTTCCCGCCAAGGTTTTACTTATATATAACCTAACCGATCATCCTCAAATCGGCAAAACACAAATAACCAAATCACTAATTCCCACAAAACACACGTAACAATGGATCGTTACACGCCGGAAGAGGAGTGGTCAATGGTTTTATCGTCGGAGGGTCTCTTTAATGAAGTTCTTAATACATATGGCTACGAAATTTATGATGAATATGGTTCTTATAAGAACATTAGCCCGTGGATGAGAGACCAGATTCTGGAATGGTTGAGGAAAAGGCCGTACTACAGAGAGATGTTGGACGCTCAAGCTGATGATGTTGGAGGAGAAAGCACGTTTGATACCACACTTGATGATCAGGGAAATAGGATAACAAATCTTGAAGCTTTGTTTGAAGATTTCATCAAGCAAAGGAAGGGAAAAGATGGTGCAGGTTCTAGCAAAGTAGGAAGTAGCAGCAAAAAAAAATGAATGGGCGATGTTTGTTATGGTATATGTCGTGTGTTGTTTCGTTTGAGTTGTTTTGTTTGCTTGTCGAGTTGTTTTGTTTGATCTGTTTCGTTTGCTTGTCAAATTGTTTCGTTTGAGTCTGTATGAAATGTATGTGGTTGAGAACTCTTGCGTGTTTTCACAACAACAACAACATTTTATTAAACAACAACAACAACAACATAAAAGGATTATATCGCTGCATCTCAAGTTTTGAAATTGGTGTGAAAATAAGAGGTTTGGTGTTATCAGGTGGTGATGGGGGATGAAGGTGGTGGTCGACAGTGGTGGTGGAGCTCGATGGTGATGGAGGTGATGTTGTTGCTATTGTGAGAGAGAGGAACGGAAATAAATGCAATAACTAAACACACTTGCCTTGTACAGGTAACTTCTCATTTTTACAACTCTGAAACACATCATAAATTTGTCCAAGAATGGAGGTAGAATGATATACTTGTTTTCGATCCATATAATGAGGATATTCTGTTGCTTTCAAGTCATTAGGAATTACAACCTGTTTCAGGAATGGATGTTGAGAATAAACATCTCGTGTACAACCATATCATCTCGGCTCATTCGTTTAACATCTCATGTACAACCATATCATCTCGGCTCATTCGTTTAACATCTCATGTACAACCATATCATCTCGGCTCATTCGTTAAACATCTCGTGTACAACCATATCATCTCGACTCATTCGTTTAACATCTCATGTATAACCATATCATCTCGACTCATTCGTTTAACATCTCATGTATAACCATATCATCTCGACTCATTCGTTTAACATATCATGTATAACGATATCATCTCGACTCTTCCGTTTAACATCTCATGTATATCCATATCATCTAGACTCATTCGTTTAACATGTTATGTATATCCATATCATCTTGACTCATCAGTTTAACATCTTATGTATATCTATAGCATCTCGACTCATCTGTTTAACATCTTATGTATATGTATAGCATCTCGACTCATTCGTTTAACATGTTATGCATAACCATATCATCTCAACTCATTCATTTAACATGTTATGTATAACCATATCATCTCGACACATTCATTTAAAATCTAATGTATAACCATATCATCTTGACTCATTCGTTTAACATCTCATGTATAACCATATCATCTCGACTCATTCGTTTAACATCTCATGTATAACCATATCATCTCTACTCATTCGTTTAACATATCATGTATAACGATATCATCTCGACTCATCCGTTTAACATCTCATGTATATCCATATCATCTAGACTCATTCGTTTAACATGTTATGTATATCCATATCATCTCGACTCATCAGTTTAACATCTTATGTATATCTATAGCATCTCGACTCATTTGTTTAACATCTTATGTATATCTATAGCATCTCGACTCATTCGTTTAACATCTCGTGTATAACCATATCATCTCGGCTCATTCGTTTAACATCTCGTGTATAACCATATTATCTCGGCTCATTCGTTTAACATCTCGTGAATAACCATATCATCTCGGCTCATTCGTTTAACATCTCATGTATAACCATATCATCTAGACTCATTCGTTTAACATATCATGTATAACGATATCATCTCGACTCATCCGTTTAACATCTCATGTATATCCATATCATCTAGACTCATTCGTTTAACATGTTATGTATATCCATATCATCTCGACTCATCAGTTTAACATCTTATGTATATCTATAGCATATCGACTCATCTGTTTAACATCTTATGTATATCTATAGCATCTCGACTCATCTGTTTAACATCTTATGTATATCTATAGCATCTCGACTCATTCGTTTAACATCTCGTGTATAACCATATCATCTCGGCTCATTAGTTTAACATCTCGTGTATAACCATATCATCTCGGCTCATTCGTTTAACATCTCACGTATAACCATATCATCTCGGCTCATTCGTTTAACATCTCGTGAATAACCATATCATCTCGGCTCATGCGTTTAACATCTCGTGAATAACCATATCATCTCGGCTCATTCGTTTAACATATCATGTATAACGATATCATCTCGACTCATCCGTTTAACATCTCATGTATATCTATATCATCTAGACTCATTCGTTTAACATGTTATTTATATCCATATCATCTCGACTCATCAGTTTAACATCTTATGTATATCTATAGCATCTCGACTCATCTATTTAACATCTTATGTATATCTATAGCATCTCGACTCATCTGTTTAACATCTTATGTATATCTATAGCATCTCGACTCATTCGTTTAACATCTCGTGTATAACCATATCATCTCGGCTCATTCGTTTAACATCTCGTGTATAACCATATCATCTCGGCTCATTCGTTTAACATCTCGCGTATAACCATATCATCTCGGCTCATGCGTTTAACATCTCGTGAATAACCATATCATCTCGGCTCATGCGCTTAACATCTCGTGAATAACCATATCATCTCGGCTCATTCGTTTAACATTTCATGTATAACCATATCATCTCGGCTCATTCATTTAACATCTAGTGTATAACCATATCATCTCGGCTCATTCGTTTAACATCTCGTGTATAACCATATCATCTCGACGCATTCGTTTATAAAGTATATTACTAAACCAATGCAAACAAACACTTGTAGATAGAAGTAGTAGTGTTGCAAACGTTTTTAGAAATAATTTTAAATGATGTAAATTAAGTATAAATGATTTAGCTTAGTTAAAAATGATGTGAATAATTTTAAAAAGTTTTAAATCAATTAAAGATGATTTACAAAATATTTAAATTAAATTTAAATGATTTAATAGTGATTTAACTTAATTAAAATGTTTTAAAAATAATTTTAAACGATTTAAATTAAGTATAAGTGATTTAACTTTATTAGGTAAAAGTGATGTAAATAATTTTAAAAAGTCTTAAATTAATTAAAGATGATTTAGAAAAATTTTAATTAAATTTAAAAGATGTAATATTGATTTAAGTTAATTAAAATGATATAAAAGAGTTTCTTTTTTATTAAAACATCTTTCGGCGGGGACATGTCCCCGCTAAAAGATTTCACCAAAAATTTTGTTTTATCCCGCCAAAATTTTCGGCAAATAATAAAAACTTTTAGCGGGACTTGTCCCCGCCAAAAGTAGCTCCAGTCAATTAAGTCAATTATTAACAGATCTAGACTCACTTACTAAAAGAAAACAACACTCCCACACTTCTTCTTCTTCCTCTCGATCTACACCACTACACCATCTCCACCACAGCACCACCACTACACTACCACACCACCATCTCCACCGCAACACTCCCACACTCGCACCACTGTGCACGATGCATCTCCCCTCTCCTCGTTTAATTCTTTTCTCAACCACTTTATTAGGTTTAATTTTTGTTAATTTTTTTATTTTCGTTATTTTTTTACTTTGGTTAATTTTTGTTATTTGTTAATTTTTGTTAATTGTTGTTGTGTTAATTTTTTTCTTTGGTTAATTTTTGTTATTTGTTATATTTTTTTAATTTTTTTGTTTTTTTTTTTTTTTTTTTGGTACAGTCTTCTCTTATACAAAAGCACACTAAGGTTGGAGTTTTTTAATTTTGGTTATTTTTTCTTTCTAATTTTAGTTAATTTAAGGCTATGTTTGTGTTTAATTTTAGGGTTTTTTTTTTGTTTGTGTTTGGTTAGCACCATAGCCGGAGCCGGACCACCACCACAGCCGGACTACAGGTAACCACCACCATCACACTTATTATTGTTTTTGTTTGTTTGTTTATGTTTGTGTTTAATTTGGGGTTTGTTTATGTTAATTAGTTATAACCCATGTATTATTTATGTTAGTTTGTTATAATTAGTTGATTTATGTTAAATATCTTTTGATTTTTTTATTTATGTTAATATTTTTGGCAGCCTGTTGCCGACGAGCCGGGAGACGACCATAGCCGACCAAAGCAGAGTAGTGTAAGGTTAGTTTGCATTTAAAGTGAATAACTTGTTTGGAGTTTGTGATTGTTGAGATTGTGTTCGTTACTAGTTGCTTATAGCTAACACGGAAGGTTAGTCTGAGTAGATAAGATTTGTTGTTATTAATGGCTATGTAGTGTTTGGATTAGCTTATTTACGCGGCTTTTGGGCGTTGTAGATATTGTAGTTTCATACTTTGTAAATATATGATTTTAATAATTGTAAATATATGCTACTGTGTTGGTGGTTCAATCCTACTTATAATATTAAGGTTTTCCATACGACTTTAGATTTATTATAGCGAACTAGTGATTTCTAGTGTATTTTAATGTGTGATAGTAGTTCTACTATACTATGTTTTTTGATAAAATTTTCTGTTGTTTATTATAGCAATGAGCGATATGAATGTATGTGGATTATGTTTTACATGTATTTGTTGTTGTACTTGAAGTAGTAAGTTTTTTTACTCCGTTGTTGTTTTATGTGATTATAGTGATATGAGTGAACATCGATTATTGTAAACATGTGTTTGCACTATGCAGTTTTACTTATAAGCATAATTTGTAAAAGTTGAAACTTAACTGCATTACTTGACAGTTACTCATGATGCGGCGTTAAATAGTTTATAGTTCGCTTTTTTTTTGTATGATAAGCTATGCTTGTTTATTTGTTGCAGAAAATGCTTATGTGTTTGCATGATCCTGCTGACATAATCCGTGCATCTACTGTGTCACAATATTGGCGAAATTTTGGTGAGTATCACAGGTTTTTTTCTAAGTTTGATGCTGTCGTAAATGAGTTACCTTTTACTTACTCCATTTATAACGAATACTTCATGTTCCTCGATGCGTTTCCTTACTTAGTTAACCTTGTTTTTTCCTATTATCGGCTACTGTGATTCAAGATTATAAGACTGAGTTCAACAATCAACAAAAATACACTTAGTTGTTTACTGTTTAAAACTTATGACCCGTGTTTAATTATTTGAGGTATGTTAACGAGAACAATAAATAACTTGTTTTGTAGTGATATCTAATGAAATTTGTAAGCAAATTTGCTTGAGAGTATTTCCTCAGATCGCTAGCATAGCTTATGTAACTGAACCAACTTCTAACTCTGAACCAGCTAGTGATGATCCTCCTAACACCACCTTGAAACTGCCTTGAATAATTTTCTGATCCTTGGGTTATCAAGCTCAACCCCCCACAAGTTCAATGGGTAGTGGCTACTCTCGGCAAGGTTATCAAGCTCAACCCCCCAAAAGTTGGGCCGCTCCAGTTCAACAAATGCAACAGTCGGGTTATTGCTACCCTCAAACTAGTGCATACCGTCAGTTGATTTACTTATTTGTGATTATAAAACTTATTTGTAATTACAAAACTTATTTGTGATTCAATCAATAAAAGGATATTCTCATATTGATGTATTGTGTTTATGTTATGTTATTTGTGATTTTACAGTTTTAGCGAGTTAATTTGTGGTGTTGTAGAAAATTTGGTATGTTTGTGTTGGATGAGAACAGGTAGATTCTTTCCGGAAAAAATCTGGATATTACCCATTTTGCAGCAATATGCTCAGCAAAATGGGACAGAGCCTTTTGGCTGGGACATGTCCCCGCCAAAAGGCTGAACCAGGTTTGTATGGTTGAGCCTTTTGGCGGGGACATGTCCCCGCTAAAAGCCTTGACCTATAATTTATTACTTAACTTAATCACTTATTTAAGTGGTTTTCCGGTTAATTAAGGGACTTTTTGTCGGGGACATGTCCCCGTCAAAAGTGTTGCCACGCTGGACATAGTTTGACCAGCCCAAAGGCTGTGGGACCCACATGTCCCCGCCCAAAGTTGATATACGTCCCCACCGAAAGTATCAGCGAGGCACTTTCTGCGGTGACGTTTCGGCGGGGACATGTCTCCGCCGAAAGGGTATTGGCGGGGACATGTCCCCGCCGAAAGGGAAAAAAAAGTCTCCTCCGAAAGCAGTCAATGTTGTAGTGACAGTATTCAACACCCACTCCCAGGAAATTGATATTTATCGGGGTCACCTAGACATTCTACTTTTAAAACGAGATATCATGGCTCATGGCATCATTTTACAAATTTGGCCAAAGCCATGAGGGTTGTCTCATACAAAGCGAAGATACGAACTTTAATCGAAAATTATTGCAGTTTAAAAACTTATAGGTACTTTTACAATTTTCACTCTAGGGAGTATCACCCGCGTAAGCACTACAAATTTGCATTAGAGTAAAATACATTGTTCGTCCCTCAACTTGTACCAAAACATGGCGCTGAGTCCGGCAAAAAAAATCAAGTCAAATTCATGTTTTTCGTCATCCAAAGTCCCTTTGACCGTTTATTCGTCAGTCAACATCCGTTATGTTCCCCATGTGCCTTGCACATGATGGCAAAATGATTATTTCATCGCTTTTGTTAATTATTATGGTACAACTTTAAGGACGAACGATGTATTTACACTAAAATTTAACATTATCACCTCACTGACACACTACCATCACTACCACCATCATCTTAGTCACCTCCACCACCATCATCATCTTGTGACCACCAGTGTCACCATCATCTCCTTACCACAATTTATCACCAAACACAAAACTCATTCTCAAATCCCATTCATCCACTCCAAACACAAAACACCTATCTCCTCATCCACCCTCATTCTTCTTCATCTTTACTCACCACCACCAATCATACAACCATCCACCACCATTACAACCATCTACCACCACCCAACACCATTATTAAATTTTTCTATTTTTTATTTTTCCTTTAAAAATTTTCATCTCCAACCATCACCACCAATTAAACCCTTTTTTTCTTTTTCCTTTATACATCTTCATTTTATACATCCTATTCTGTTGAGCTTTTGAAATAGTTAAATGTGTTAAATATGATTGTTAGGAACACGTTTTAAATATTTTACAAGTCTTGTTCATTTAATTAATGTTGCACAATTATGACTATATTGTTTGTATTTTGGACCGGTTCAATAGTAGTCCTTGGACCGGTCATATTATTTAACCTTATCCTTAGCACATGTAAAGGGAATATTCCTAAGAATGATTCCCCCTCCCTATGCCTATAAATACAAGGCAAGGGAGTCATTTGAATTGTTGGTTTTCAAGTGTAGCTGCGTAAGCTTTGTTGGTATAACATTCGAATAGAAAGCCTTCCACTTCTTTTCTTATTCTTCTTCTCATTTCTCTTATTTTCTAGCTTATCGTGTTTAGCTTATTCATATTTCCATAAGTAGCTTATTAATATATAGATAAGTAGTATATCGTGTTTGGTTGGTTTAAATCATTTAACGAGAGTGTGGGTGTTGTTTGAGATCATTAATAGCGACCTACAAGTGGTATCAGACGCCAAGGATATTTAGGATTTGTGTTTTAAGTCTAGATCTAATCGTTATTTTTCATTTGGTTTCAATACGTTTACGTCAGTTCTTTTTCACGTTCATTTGCGTTCAAAAGTGTGAAAAAAGCGGGTTTTGCAAATCGTTGTGTAATCCTTTTAATCAAATCTTCGTTTTTTAAAGTTAACGTGGTTAATTTTGGTGTAAATTCGGTGTTTTAATCGTTAAAAATCATTAGATTTACGTTTTTCATCATCATCCAACGTTCTGGGTTGAAATTCGAAGAAGAAGGGTTTCTCGCAATTGGTTTGCAACAATTCATGGATTTCTCGCATTTGGTAACAAGGGTTTCTCGGAATTGCTGAATTACGGGTTTATCGCAATTGGATTAGTTTAAGAGTTTCTCGCAATTCATCAGATTCTTCAGATTTGGTACTCGGTGTTTCCTTCTTTGTAAAAGATAGTGAAACTACCTCGACTAGGAATTCTTCTCAACTTTTGTATAAAAGTTTGAGAAAGTGATCGAAATTGTAATTTTGAAAAATCTTTCGAAATTGCTTGATCTTTCGCAATTCAGAGTTCTCTCTCGCAATTGCAAAGTTCTATCGCAATTGACATTGATTCTCGCAATTGCAAGTTTCTATCGCATTTGGAGAAATCTCTCGGAATTACACTAGTCTCTCGCAATTGGACAACCTTTATCGCAATTCAGATTCTCTCGCAATTCAAACAGTGCTTCTCGCAATTGGACTAAGAACATTAAGTAAACTTAAAAATCAAACATCATAAATCTTAAAACACATCTTAATTATCTAAAGATCCAAGAAAATGTCTCAACCACCTCACTTCAACTACTACTATCAGCTACAGCAACATCCTCAGCAACAACAATTTCATCCTCAGTATCAACAGCAACAAGCATTCGTTCAACAACATCAATTTCTCTCTCCACCACAAGTATCCCCACAACAAATCATGCAACAGAATCAACAACTGCAGAACTATTCATCCTACTCCAGAGAACCTCATTGGTTTAACAAGATGTGTGAAGCAATCAGTAGTCAGCAATCGCGTCATGAAGCTGGAAGTCAAGAAACTCCACCAATGCTAACTCCGGGTAACTACGTGCAATGGGCTAGTAGATTCCTCAGATTCGTTGAACTGAAAAAACCCCATGGTCAGTATCTCAAGAAGGTCATTGAAGAAGGACCCTATCCCATTCCAGCTACTGTAGTTTCAGCAACTACAGAGAGAGAAGAAACATCCACACCCATTCCGGTTGCCAACTACACAACTGAGCAAACATTACAGCAAGAGGCAAACCAATTGGCTATGTCTTTCATACTTCAAGGAATTCCTAATCCTATCTACCGAAGTATTGATGCTCAAAAGACAGCCAAAGATATGTGGGAACATGTTCATCTTCTCATGGAAGGAACAGAGTTAAACCAAGAAGATCTTGAGTCCAAGTTATATATGGAGTACACTCACTTCATCATGGAACCAGGGGAGACCATTGAATCTTACTACCACCGTTTCACCAACATAATCAACGATCTTGATCGTCATGATATCAAGTTACCAAAGATTGCTATCAACTCCAAATTCCTTGGATGCCTTGGTCCTGAATGGCAAAAATATGCAACCTTTGTGAGGCAAACTAAGAAAATTGGTGATGTCAAATACGGACTCATGTATGATTATCTCAGACAACATCAATCAGAAGTGGATAAAGAAATTGCAGCACGAGGAGGCTTCACACCAGCACCAACACCAAATTCACTTGCTCTCGTTGCTCAATCCAACTTCTCTTTACCACAACAGGAATTTGGCAACTCATCTTTTCAACCAACCATTCCACCCCAACCTCATAATCAAATCATTCCTTATGAAGCACCACAACAATACTCTGATAACCAGCTGGTTCCATACAACAACACCGATTCAGTAATGTACTCAAATGCAGACTATGATGAAGAAGAGGATGCTTTCAATTCACTTAATGAAGCATTTGGATTGATTGCTAACGCATTCGGAAGATTCACCAAATCCAACAACCGTCTTCGTTCATCTTCAAATACCAGGAATCAGGCAGTTGTTCAAGATGGCAGAGTTGAAATTCAAAATAGGTCTTCAGGCAGATATGGTTCGGGAAATCGTGGATATGGTAATCAAAGGGTTCAGTCAGGAGGAAATCGGTTCAATACTGCAGGGGTAAACAGAAACAGTATGGGGAATGTTCAGAGGGGAAATTCAAATGTTGGGAATGGTCAGAAAGGCATTGCTAATACATCTATCACTTGCTACAATTGTGGGGGGAATGGTCATATGGCTAATGCTTGTCCGAAGCCGAGAACAATGGGCAGTCAGTATCACAAAGAGGCTCTTATGATGGCACTCAAAGATGAAAGAGCTGCTGGGATGATGACTCAGAATGATCAAAGTTTTATGGCAACTGTGGAATCAGATGATGAGATGGAAGACCTTGAGGCAAACGCTGCAGTCATGCTTATGGCTAATATGCAAGAGATGAATATGTCCGAGTCAGGCCCGGTATATGACACCGATGGTCTTTCTCAGGTACCTGATCCGATATGTCTTATTAATGAAATTGCTTCACCGTCTGCATCTTCATCTACAAACGAAACTTTTGTTCAAAATGAGTCATTATCATCATCATCCGATGATCAAGATAACACGGTTGTATCATTTGATGATGATAAAACAGTTGTTTCCTTTGATGATCTCATCGATGATGCTAATTGTGATCATATTGAACAAAAAGATCCTTTGCATGATCAAGATTCGGAATTACAGGCCTTGTTATTGACCACCCAGTCACAAATAGAAAAATGCAATGACATCAATCAGAAACTCAAAGAGAAAATTGCAGTGTTAACAAAGGATAATGAGTGCTATAAATTACAACTTTCTGGATATCTTAAACAAGATAAACGTGAAAAAGGTTTTGAAAAGGCTTTCCAACAAGAGTACGTTAAAGTTCAAAATTTAGAAAGTCAAGTTCGTGAGCTAACCATTGCCAAAGCTGAACTTTTCTCTCAGAAAGAAAAGGATCAATTGGAGTTTAAAATTCAAATTGAGACTTTAAATTCTGAATTGTTGAAAACTCAATCTGAGCTTTCTGCATCTCAGAAAGATCTTCTTGAAGAAAAGAAAGCCAATCGGAAATGTGTTGACTCCTATCTTGATCAAATTCTGGATTTGGAAACCAAACTCAAAGACTTTCAAAATGTTGTGTATAAAACGGGTAATTCTGTAACGCAAATTCAAAAGAATGTTGTAAAACCAAGTCCTAAAGGAGTAAGTTTTGCACTTGGCAGTGATACACCCCGCAATTTACACAAAGCACTCAAAGAAAATCCTAAGTTGTACAATGCAACATTTCTGTTAGATGATTCCTTTCAACGTGTTGTTATGTATTCTGTTGATGAAGAAACTGATTTTCTTGAAAACAAGATTGAGGGTCGATCAAAGTCACAAACAAAGTTTTCAAACGTACATTATGATTATAATGCCCGACCTCATTTGAGCAAATCATTTGTTCCTCCTAAGGATCATCCAGAACAAACGTTAACATACACAAACATAAGTGCTCCCTCGTCTATAACTTCTGATCCTACGACTGGTGTACAATTTAAAGATTGTTTGACAGAGGATCTTGTTGATCCACAAATGCCTAAAGAATGTCGGGTTCTTCGATATTTTCAGACATTTATGGATGACATTTCTCGTTTGGAGAGTGAAATTGAGTTCAGTTCTCAAATTCCTATCTCGTCTTTTCTTTCTCCTGTTCAGAAAGAAAAGAAGGAGATTCTTCAAAAGAAAATTCTTCCTCATGTCAGAAATCTGAAAAAGGGTGCAACAAGATGGGAAGAGGAGTTACATACGGAATTAGCATCTATGAAATCCATTTTCAAAGCTAAAGATGACAAGGTTCAACGTCAAAAACTTCAAAAGAAATTTTTAGCAAACGAAAATGATCGACTCTTGCAAAAAGTCTTGTGTTATGACATTGTCTCTGTGATTATGAATTCGCTCTATGAATCTGGTAATGCTTTAATTATGAATGATCATGCTGTGGATATTAAGATGTTGCATATGGAGATTGATAATATGGTACATGAAAATGAGAATCTTCGACAAATCAATTGTGATGTGGAAAACAAAGTTTTTAATCTTCAAAAACGGTTGGACTGGTGTCAAAAACAAAGTCTTGAATTTGAACTCAAATTTCAAAATCTCATGGGATCTCTATCATTTCAAAACAGTCATGAAGAAAACAAAGAAACAAAGGCTTTCTTAAAAGTTAAACTGTTTAAAAATGAAAAAGACCTGGATGAAGTTATTCAAAACAGAAATGACACAGTCTACCTAAACAGGAAATTAGATTCACAAAATCAAGAGTTCCAACACATCATTATTGATTTGAAGAAGAAGATCAGAGTTTTAGACAAGAGCAAAGCAAACATTCATAAGATTGCTCCAGGAATGTATGTAGTGGACAAAGAACATACCCAAGCATCTGACACAACCACTGATTCAGCTACTTGTACTTCCACAGGACTAGAAACCACCTCTAAGATCAACCATTCCAAGACTCACAAGAAACAGAAGAAGAATAGAGTCAAGAAATCTAGGAAGGCAGTATCTAAGTCTGAAGAAGTTCAAGAACGTAGTTTGAATAAGACAAATGTAACATCAGAAATAGAATTGCACTTATCTAAGTCTAGTTCTAAGAATGATGTAACAAATGATAACTCTTTAAATATTAATGAAGATGTTTTGGTTGATGCTACTTGTGTTTTTTGTCGTCTTAGCATACTATCTGGTGATCATACAAAATGTGTTGCTAAAACTTTGCTGACTAAGAGAAAGAAACGAACTAGTGGCGCTTCCTCTAGGCTTCAAACCATTGCAAAATCCATTTTAGGGAGGCCTCCACTAGATGTTTCTGAGGAGAAAATAAAAAAGCCCCAATCCAAGACCAAAAAGTCACCTAGTGCATACCTTAGGAAAAAGGCAGAGACTAGTTGGACCTGGCAACGCTGGTTACAGAATACTTTTGATTTCAAATGGTTACCTAAAGTACTAACATCTTGTGTAACTAACCCAGCGGATCCAACCGTTATCAATTCTCCACCTGTTTCCGATGTTTGTGATGCAGGTGATTCAAATCGTCCTTTGGATTGTTGATAGCGGGTGCTCCCGACATATGACCGGCAATCTCAAACTTCTTCAGAACTTTATTGCAAAGTTTATTGGAACGGTCAGATTCGGGAATGATCACTTCGCTGCAATTATGGGCTATGGGGATTATATTAATGGGAACATCGAAATCAGCCGTGTGTATTATGTTGAAGGTCTCGGTCATAATTTGTTTTCCGTGGGACAATTCTGCGATGGAGACTTGGAAGTAGCATTCAGGGAGAAAACATGCTTTATTCGTGATCTTCAAGGGAACGACCTTATGAAAGGGAAACGCAGAACAAGTCTGTATTCTATTTCCTTTGACGGCATGACAGCTTCTTCTCCTATTTGTTTACTCTCCAAGGCTCATCCCACGAAAGCTTGGTTATGGCACAAAAGATTATCTCATCTAAATTTTAAAACCATGACTGATCTTGCCAAGAAGAAATTAGTTGACGGTTTACCAAAGTTCAGATATGCCAAGGATCACTTGTGTTCTGCTTGTGAACAAGGGAAAAGTCATCGTGCCCATTTTCCTCCCAAAACAGAACACAGCACCGACCATGTCCTACAACTGCTTCATATGGATTTGTGTGGTCCGATGCGCGTTCAGAGTATTAATGGGAAGAAGTATATTCTGGTAATAGTAGATGATTACTCCAGATGGACTTGGGTCTATTTTCTTCGCACTAAAGATCAAGTTCCTTCTATCCTCATCACGTTTCTCACCAAGATTCAAGTTCAAGTCCGTAACACCGTCCGAATCATCAGAACAGATAACGGGACTGAATTTAAGAATCAAATCATTCGGGATTTCACAGAGAAACATGGGATTGTTCATCAGACTTCCATAGCTCGCACTCCGGAACAAAATGGTGTAGTTGAAAGACGAAACCGGACGCTCGTGGAAGCAGCTCGAACTATGTTGATCAATGCTCAATTACCGGATTATCTTTGGGCCGAAGCTGTCAACACTGCTTGTTATACTCAAAACCGTGCCATGATCACCAAAAGACACATCAAAACACCATATGAGATTATACAAGGGAGAAAACCAAACATCAACCATTTTCACGTCTTTGGAG
Organism: Artemisia tridentata subsp. tridentata; assembly: GCA_021014915.2. Lineage (NCBI taxonomy): Eukaryota > Viridiplantae > Streptophyta > Magnoliopsida > Asterales > Asteraceae > Artemisia > Artemisia tridentata. The sequence continues at coordinate 420,121,897 of CP139509.1, forward strand.
CTTTGTGTTATCCGAAGAATGATAAGGATGATCTTGGTAAACTTAAGGCTAAAGCAGATATTGGGATCTTTGTTGGATACTGTGAGAACTCCAAGGGATATCGTATTTGGAATCGTCGGACTGGGGATATTCAAGAAACCATACACGCTAATTTTGATGAACTCACCGATATGGCTTCTGAGCAAGACCGCTTAGAACCCGCACACAATCGTCTGAACTTTCCTGAATCTTCATCTGCACCCCTACCTTTCAACAGGAAGGATCTGGAAGATTTGTTTGCACCAATGTTTGATGACGTTCATGTTACTAGTACATCAGATGCTTCCACCAATTCCGCTGCTCAACAACCTCCGTATCAAGCACCTGATCCATCAGCATCTACATCTACAGTAGTTGTTGATGATGCACCACAACCTGAATCATCATCATCAATGGAGAATAACACCTCAACCAGCAGTTGAAGATTCATCCCCCATTTCTAACAATGTTCCAACACCATCAGGATATGACGGGAACGCCTTCTTTAATCCATTTGCTCCACCCCCAACTGTTCCAAATACCGGAGAATCATCCTCAAGCAACATGGACCCGTCATATCATCATCACAACTTTCAACACTACCCATCGACTCATAAATGGACACGGGATCATCCGTTAGTAAATGTGATTGGCGATCCAGATAAACCAGTCATGACACGACAGAAACTCCACACAGATGGTGAAACTTGCATATACGCTCTCACCGTTTGTCAAGCTGAACCGAAAAATATCAAAGAGGCCTTGACTTACGACAATTGGATTGAATCAATGCAAGAAGAGTTGGATCAGTTCAAGAGACTAGAAGTCTGGGAACTCGTTGAAAAACCGGATGGAGTTTATGTTGTGGGATTAAAATGGATATGGAAAAATAAGCTGGATGCAGAGGGAACGGTTATTCGTAACAAGTCTCGGTTGGTTGCTAAAGGGTATAGTCAAGAAGAGGGAATTGATTTCGAGGAATCTTTTGCTCCAGTGGCTAGGCTAGAGGCAGTGAGAATGTTTCTGGCATACGCGGCTCATAAGAACATCACAGTGTATCAAATGGACGTGAAGACAGCATTCCTGAACGGACAACTTCGTGAAGAGGTGTATGTTTCACAACCAGAGGGCTTCGTCGATCCAGAACATCCACAACATGTTTACAGGCTTAAGAAAGCTCTCTACGGCCTTAAACAAGCCCCGAGGGCATGGTACGATAAACTTGCTGCATTCTTGCTTGCTAATCATTTTACTAAAGGATCTGTGGACCCGACTCTGTTTATACAAAAACACGGGGAGGACATTCTCATCGTACAAATTTATGTGGATGACATCATTTTTGGGTCTACCCATAAAAAGTACTCAAACGCTTTTGCAAAACTTATGAAACAAAACTTTGAGATGTCCATGATCGGTGAACTAAACTTTTTTCTAGGATTACAAGTCCACCAATCACCTCGTGGTATATTCTTGAGTCAGTCCAAATATGCACAAGAAATATTAAAGAAGCATGGCATGACAACTAGTGACACCTATAACACCCCAATGGCCTCCTCATCCCCGAAGCTAGATGCTGATTTACATGGGAAACCCACTGATTCTACAAATTATCGTAGTATAATTGGGTCTCTTATGTATCTCACAGCTAGCAGACCGGATGTTGTATTTGCCACATACCTATGTTCACGCTATCAATCTAACCCAACAGAAAGACATTTATCTGCTGTTAAAAGAATCCTTAGATACATCAAGGGAACCATTAATTTGGGGATCTGGTATCCAAAGGATTCTGGTTTTGCACTAACTGCTTTTTCAGATGCGGATCATGCGGGATGTATTGATACAAGGAAGAGCACATCTGGTGGTGTCCAATTTCTCGGTGATAAGCTGGTGTCCTGGCAGTCAAAGAAACAAGATTGTACGTCTCTATCATCAACGGAATCAGAATATGTAGCTATGTCTGCCTGTTGTGCTCAAATCATTTGGATGCGATCACAACTGATGGATTATGGTTACATATTCAACAAAATCCCGATGTATTGTGACTCCAAAAGTGCTATTGCTATCTCGTGCAACACTGTCCAACACTCCAAGTCCAAACACATCGCTCTCAGATATCACTTCATCAAGGAGCATGTGGAGCAGGGTACCATTGAGTTGTATTTCGTGGGAACGGAACACCAATTGGCGGATCTTTTCACGAAGGCTTTACCTCATGAACGTTTTGTGAAATTGGTTCACCAAATTGGCATGCGATGTTTGACTCCTCAGGAATTGTCAAATTTTCTCAAAAACTAAATACTTGAGTCAAACATCCAAACTATCTTGTAAATAACAATTAAAAAAAAAAAAAAAAAAAAAAAAAAAAAAAAAAAAAAAAAAAAAAAAAGTGTGTGTGTATGCAAGTACAAATCCTCTGTCAACATTTTGTTCATTTTTTAAAAATTTTCTTTCTTCATTTCTGAACAAATGTTGAGGGGGAGACACAAAATTTTTACAAATTTTTCACAAATTTGTACTTGCATATTCTCTGTAACACTGTTGCTGTGTATTGGCTTTGATGAGATATCCTAAGGGTTATCAGGAATTTGATGGTTACTAATTGTTAGAAGACTAAAAGTGCTAAATATTGAAAATCATTTGGTTAGGATTTAGTGTGCTACAAAACTTGAGGTTAAGGGACTAAATGTGAAAAATAGGATAAAAGTTAATAGTAAAAGGATTAAATGCAAAACTGTTACAACTCTGCAAATCATTTACTATCACTAATTCTTGTCCCTCGCATTTACTATCACCCAACAACTCAATCAACGGCTGTCATTAAATCTGATCATCTGTTCAAGATCTAACGAATTTGTGAGTGATTTCATGTTCTTTAAGTGATTATAACACATGGTTTTCAAGGAATTAACGATCCAACGGTGGAATTTGTATCAAATGTTTAATCGTAATTCTAGGGTTTGCGTAGAATTGGGATTTTTTAATCCTATGTGTTTTAAGTGATAATGCTTGTTCTGTTATACTTAAATCTTGATTATGTAACTTAAATGCGTGATTAATTGGTTCTGAAACTCATCTGAGTGATTATACGAACGTTTAGGGTTTATGTTCATAATTTGGGGATAATCGAATGTGAAGGATTTGGTGTGATTAAAGTGTTGTTATAGTGTTATTATGACTCGAATTGAATAGTTGTTGCCTTAGATTAAGCCCAGAAACATTAGACGATCATTGATTGAGATTTAGGGTTTATCAAGAACACTATGCACTAGCAGTTTGATCTTAAAGATTTTGTGGATAGAAAGTGTTAAAAGTTTGACAAAATGCATAAAATAGCTTAATGAACCTATTGCAATTGATGAAAAATCATTATTCTGTGAATTGAAAATTTTTGTGAGTGAATTAATCGTCAAAACGGGTTTTCGAAATTTCTTGGATAAGATATTTTCGAATTTGCAATTGCTATCGCAATTGTCATTTGCTCCCGCAATTGCCATTGCTCTCGCAATTGGTGTTGCTATCGCAAATGGTATTTTGCCCTCGCAATTGAAAAACCTTTTTCTCGCAATTGGAATTTTTCCCGCAATTGGAATGATTATCGCAATTGGAAATTTTTTCTCGCAATTGGAAATTTTTCTCGCAATTGAAAAGTTTTCTCGCAATTGGAAATTTTTCTCGCAATTGGAAATTTTTTTCTCGCAATTGGAAATTTTTCTCGCATTTGACAAGTTTTTCCCGCAATTGGTTTTTTCTCTTGCAATTGGTAATTTTTCTCGCATTTGTCAAAATTTCTCATTTTTGATTATCTGCCTTTGAAATTACTAATTTCCATTGAAATTTTCAATTCCTTAAGTCTTGTCAAATTAAAGGGAAGGTTTCATTATGCAAATTCAAATGATCAATTCACAGATTAACGATTGCTCAATCATATCAGAAAGGATGTTATGTGCAAACATTCAATTTCAACTAATGCTAACACACATATATCCTGCAAATTGGTGTAATAATGCTATTTCAGATCATCCACAATGTCTTCACAACAACAACAACCACTTCCTCCTATCACCAAAGCAGAATTATTCCCACAAGGATTCAAGGCTAAGTATGGGAAGAACAACTCAAGAGTGGTCTTCGACAACATTAAATGTGCTGAACCAAGTTGTCGAATTGTCATCGAGATCCTCAAAAGACATGAATGCAGGAGTATCTTGGAAGATTCAGATAGTATTCCAGAGATCTACATTCATCAGATGTGGAGCACTATCAAACCAGATGACAACAACAAATTCTTCACCTGCACTCTTGATAGGAAACAAGTCAAGGTCACTCTAGCACATCTACGTGAAGCATTATCTCTACCAGATCCACCGGAACCCTCTAGAAGATACTGGCCTGCACCCACTGAACAAGACATTCTCAACTTTCTCATTGGCCTTGGTTATGATGTTGATCCTGATCTTCCACTCAACATCCTCTCAAATATCAATGCCAAATCCATTCCTCAACCATGGAGAGCAATGTACTATATTCTGATTCGATCAGTGTCTGGAAGAGACAGTGGACACGAACATCCAAGACTCTCTCATGCACAACTCTTCTGGGGTTTTGTTACCAAACACAACCTTGATTTTGCTGCTCTTATCTGGGAAGACCTTATGCATCAAATGCATGGTGTACTCAAAAAACCCTTGACTAAAATCCCATTCGTACGTTACACCAAGTTGCTGATCAGTCTTCTTCTTGATAAAGATCATGATATCTCTAATCGACCCGAAGACAGAGAAAGACATGTGATCAAGATGGACACAGACTTCAAATCAGTATACTTTCCAAAGGAAAGCACTCACAAACAAGGTCTTAAGCTGTTTGATGTTCTACTTACTGAAGAGATCAAGGAAACTTCTGCTTACGCTGATTACATTCAAGCTTATGAGAAGAAGCTTGTCGGTATCACTAAAATGACTGAGGGAACAGGGTCTTCCAAGACTCGTTCCAAAAGCAGTAGAGCTAGCAAAACTGGAAGTGCATCAAGTGCTTCAAAGAAACAACCTCCAAGCAAAAGGAGAATCATTAAGACAGCTCCGAAACCAAAAGTTGAAGAAATTGGTATTCGTGATGAAACCTCTGAATCCTCTGAAGACACGGAACCAGAAATAGAAATACTCAATGATCAAGAAGCTGAGTTTCAAACAGAGATTGATTTAGAGAATGCTGCTAAGGCAAGTATTAAACAGAAAAGGATTGATGAAGAAAGAAGAGCAGAAAGAAGAGCAGAACTACAAAAGCAAGTTTTGAGAGAATTGGAAGCAAAGAAGAAGGAAGAGATTGCTAAGGGAGCAGGAGGATCAGGAGTCACTCCAGCACCAGTTTTATCTTCTAATCCGGTTAATCAACCCGGTGTATTGCAAACTTCCACAGTTCAGCCAAATACGGTTAATCAACCCGCTATGGCTTCATCTACAGTTCCTCCTCCTCCATCAAGCTCGGTTAATCAACCCGACTTGGAAAATCCACCACAATCTGAATCAGAAAAGATTGTCTTCACAGAAAATGAAATTTCAGATTCTATGTTTGATGACATCCCACATCAAGAGGAAGAACATCATCAAGATAACATTGAGGAATGGGGAGATTCTGAGGAAGAGAAGGAGATTACTGGATTAAAGACTACTAAAGCTGCTAATGAACTGGAGGAAGAAATTGCTGAAGCAGAAAGGAAAAGGAAGGAAGAAATGGATAGGAAACAAAAGGAGGATGAGGAAGCAGATAACTACATTGTATCTCCATTGAATGATCCATTCAAATCTCCTCCACAACAACCACGTGATCAAACTCCTCCCATTCCTTCTCCCAAACCTATCTCACCTCCAAAGTCACCTCCCAAGCTTCCAACTCCTCCAGAATCACCAAGAAGATCTCCAAAACCTTCACCCTCATCTCACAAGGATTCTGCTTCTCCTAATTCATCATCATCTATTCCATCACTCACTCCATCACCATCAAGGTCACCACCAAACAAAGGCAAAGCAACATTGGCAGAAAGAATCAAAACAGTCATGAAGGGCAAACAAGTCAATAAAATCGCCAAAGTCACAAGAGTTGAAGTTCTCTCACCAATATCTAGGCAAATCAAGAAAGCAGCAAAACTTGCTCAAGCAAGAAGAGAGAGCAAGATGCAAGAACAGATGTCAGAAATGCAAAATCTCATCAAGGGTCTATCTGAACAAGTCAAGGAGATGCAAGAAACAAAGAAGAACATGGATGAGTTTCTTTCTTTCAATATAGAAGACAATATCAAAATTAAGACAAGACATTATGTCAAACGTTTTACCGCTGATCTACAGAAGAATCTTAACGAGAATGTCAACACTCAGCTTGATCTCAAGGTCAAAGAAGCAATCATTCTCAACTTTTGGCTTCAAGCAACTCAAAGACTTCACCACAGAAGAACTCAAACTTGAGCTTCTCAACAGACTCCACACTATGACATCTCCTTCTCCTGAAGATATTAGTCTTATGAAGTCTATTGCAGCACATATTGAGAAGGTTTCTTGCAAGGTTGCTGCTGATAAAGGAAAGAGGATTCGTGATGACGACACTGAGGATCCAGATCCAAATGCCACACAAAAGAAACAAAAGACTGTAAGTGGATCTGGTATTCACATTCAGGAACCACCAGTACAGACAACTTCTCCACCATCTCCTAATCATCAAGAATCTGGTCCTAAGGAAACTGAGCATCACTTTGAACATTTCATCAATGATGACGTTGAGTTTCAACCTCAAGATGACCCTCCTCAAGATGATCCACCTCAATCACCTCCAAAACCAGCAAAAACCAAACCATCCAGCAGTAAAAAGTCTTCTGAAGAACCAGCTGTGCTTACATGGTTAGATACTGACGAAGACTTACATGGAAACAACTGGTTCGACCACCTTGCACAGGCTCAAATCATCGACGACGAAGCTTCAAAGATAGAAGATAGCACGTTTGAATACAATCAGAAAGTCAAACATGCTTTCAACATTAAGAAGATGACTAAAAGAGAGCTTCGTAGAATCAAGAATGATGCGTTTAATCTTTTAAAAGATAAGTCTGCAAGTGCTGCTGAGTTGGAATATCATCTGGAGAATATTGCTAGAGCATTATCAAAAGACTTCGATTGGACAAATCCAGATGTATACAGGGAAGGTGGACTTGACAGCAAGAAACGTCCATACATCACGGACTGGACAAAACCACTTCCTGTGATACGACCTTATCATGGAACGTCCGAAATTCCATTTGCATTCTTCTTCAACCAAGATCTGGAACTACTTGTGCATGGGGCTTCTAGTGAAATCAAGTATGCTACCTCAATAACGTTCACTCCTGCTGCGAATTACACCAATCCTGCCATTGAAGAAGAAGCTAGACGTCGCAAACTCTTCATCAACAAAAGGGTTAAATATGATCGTGATGCTGAACTTGGCATTCATCATTGGTTTGACAAACGTAAATCATGGTACAAGTACAAGCTAGCCCTCATGGCATCTCGTGATAAGGTGTACAGTGATCTTCGTATCAAGGCAGTGATTGATGCTAAAGGATCTCAAAAGCTTGGTTACACATTCATCTCTGAAGTCACGGTTCGCAGACAAGATAATCTTATTTACACATTCAATGAAGCAGATTTTCCTGAACTAAGTCTCAACGACATTGAAGATTTGTATTTGATGAAAGTTCAAGGGAAGCTGAATCATCTCAATCCTACTCTTCTGTATGCATTTAGCACTGCTATATGCCACTTCATCAGAAGAACAGTGATCAAAGAACGTGTAGAAGATCTTCAACTTGGAGTTGAAAGTTATCAGAAGAAACTGAATCTTGAGGATCCCATGTTTACTCTCACTGATAACAAAGAGCCTCAGTACTTGCTCAAGACCGACCCTGTCTTCGGATTCGTCTACAGAAGTGCCACAAACACCAACCGTTTCATGCCTCATAAAGAGATTCACAAGTTCTGTGACGACACTCTTAAGAATGTTCGAGATGGGTTAGTCACACGGGTTCAGGATCAAATACTGAAGAAGCACAAGAAATGGAATCATCAGCAGCTCAGGCAGGTCAAGAATTTTATCTGGTCAATTGAAGAAAGGCTCTACAGAAGGGATCAGATGAGGAGATTGGAAACTTATGTTGGTGGTCGTCCTCCGTTTGCCATCAGATTATTCCAGAGAACAGATCCAAAATTCACCACGTTTGGCCGAGGCGGTTAACTTGTAAGAATTTGATTTCAATATTCAAATATTCATTCAATACTCTTACTTATATATGACTGTGGATATGACTACGGCTTGTGCACACATAACAGTGTACAACCCGACCCCAAAGAAAGGACCCTGAGGTACGCGTCAGTGCCTCAATCCTGAAAAAGGAGCGAAAGCTTCTTACTTATGAGCAGAATTAAAACCAGAATGTTTTCAACTGTTTTTTCCAAACATTCTGCTCATAAGGACAAGTATTCCCTCGTCCAGGGGGAGTATTTGAAAAATATAATCTTTGTTCAAAAAGAAGTATCAAAGTTCTTGAAACTTCTTCCCTAAAACTCAAAAACAGCATATTTTAATCATAAACGTTTTTCCAAAAACATCATGAGTATGCTATTTTTGAGGGGGAGAAGAAACAAATGATTAAAATATGATGTCTCATTTGCTGGAATCTCGTGTGCTCATACTCAGAGTTGACCTTCGAATTGACGAATAGGAAAGTCAGTAGTCGAAAGGACATGTCCCGGACGGGTAATAATTTCAAGCCAGTTTATCTGGTGATGTAAGCGTGTCTCGCAAAGGGCGTGTCTGAGTAGAATGTACCGATTTCGAGCGATAATCTTTGAATCTGATCTGGACGGGTAATAATTTCAAGCCAGTCTAACTGGTGATGTAAGCGTGTCTCGCAACGATCAGGTTCATTGAAAGTCAATCAATTCAAAAGTGCCAACTCCTTCCGGCATGTGCAAATTTCAAAATTATTACTTATGCGCACATGTTAAGGGGGAGCCTTTCTGAAAATCATCAAACTCTCAAAGTGTCAACAAAATGTCTTTACAAATGATCGACACTTTGAGAGAATTTCAAAGGTTTTGGTTGTATGGCATCATTAGGATAGTCATGGAGTTATAAGGTGACTAAGGTTAGGGAAAACCGTCCTATGATCCGCCAGAGCCGGAGTGATCTACCCAAGGACAATACCACTAGTTTAGACTAGAAAGTCCTAGGTATGATATAAAAAAAGGAAAATTGAATGTACGGAGAAAGAAGGGGTTGAAGAATTAAAAAGAAAAGCAAAGAAAAGGGTGAAAAGAAATAGCCCTCCATTTGTTCAACCTTAGGGCAGACACCGGGTTCAATTCATAATCTACTGGTTGATGAGCATCACCGGTATTGAAGACCAAAGACGTCATGGACCCAGTGACGCACTAAAAAACCTTCTAAGCCACTCAAGTGTCTCTCAAAAGACATTTGTTTCATTCACACGGAGAACCCTTCATAATCTATCGACATCTCATTACGAGATTGTTGATATTGAAAAGGAGGCAATCTGCTCCACGCCTCCGATGACCAAACAAATGTGCACTTATTGAGTCTAGAGCCATGAGAATCATCAAAAGATCTCTTAGGTACACTTAGAATTACTCTGGTGTTCTACATCATGAACATCAGTTGTAAACTAGGAAAAGTGTCCTTCGCAGATCTTAGCAATCTGCCGAGAACATTCATGAGAGAAGTCACATTTGTGATTTTCAATGATTGAATGGAAATCCTGCCAGAACAACATCAAACAACTCTGACAGCAGGTCACTTCGGTAACTCCTTGTGGGTTACGCTTAGTGTTTTTGCTCCAAAACGGTCTACAGTCGTGGGGTGATCTCCAGCGACTCACTGAATCGTGGGTGCACTTCGGTGTGTCCGTGTAATCCCTTTCGGGGGAATCCGGTTCAGAACGGTCTGGGTTAAGATTTGAGAAAGTCTTCACACTATGCTGTTGATGATCTCAAGTCTGAGCCTGTAAGTACCGGTTGGTTCGTGCTGTTGCTGCTGTTGCTGCTGGCTGCTGCTGCTGAGGAGCTGGAGTTCGATCATCAAGACTCCATCATGCTTATATCTTGAAGAAATGTCCTCTCAATGACTCAGTTATCACAAAAGTTCAACACAAGCTATAGTAAAGTCAAAAGTTCAAACACCTCAACCTTTCACAAATTTAAGATTGAAAAAGTGAGAACATGTTGCAGTAAACAAGTCAAAGATATATGAGCATGATGGAGAAGACGAGAAGACATTGGAGATTGGCAGATAGAGACAACATCATATCATCATTACACAAGAACAAAGAAACAAAGATTATGAAGACGTCGGAAGCCTAAGAAGCAAAGAAGACGTCGGGCAACATTGATGATCAAGACTTAGGGGGAGATTGTTAGGAACACGTTTTAAATATTTTACAAGTCTTGTTCATTTAATTAATGTTGCACAATTATGACTATATTGTTTGTATTTTGGACCGGTTCAATAGTAGTCCTTGGACCGGTCATATTATTTAACCTTATCCTTAGCACATGTAAAGGGAATATTCCTAAGAATGATTCCCCCTCCCTATGCCTATAAATACAAGGCAAGGGAGTCATTTGAATTGTTGGTTTTCAAGTGTAGCTGCGTAAGCTTTGTTGGTATAACATTCGAATAGAAAGCCTTCCACTTCTTTTCTTATTCTTCTTCTCATTTCTCTTATTTTCTAGCTTATCGTGTTTAGCTTATTCATATTTCCATAAGTAGCTTATTAATATATAGATAAGTAGTATATCGTGTTTGGTTGGTTTAAATCATTTAACGAGAGTGTGGGTGTTGTTTGAGATCATTAATAGCGACCTACAATGATTACTAAAACTATTAATCTAGGGTATGTTTGGCAAAACTAGCTGTAAGCTGTATGCTGTAAGCTGTAGGTTGTAAGGTGTAAGCTGCAAAGCTGTTAACATGAGCTACAAACTGTATCTTTTTTCTAATAAAAGTGTTTGGTAAGTTAGCTGTTAAATGTAATTATAAGATGTAAAATGACATAAAAGGACATATCTATAATTGTAAACAAGTGTTTGGAGGGTATATCAGTAACTTAAAGTTTTAACAGCTCCAAGATGTTTAAAAAGCTTCATGAATCAGCTTTTCATTTATGAGCTATTTGTTTGAAATAAAAGATTGAAGTTAATGTATCCAAACAGAGCTACTTAGTTTAGATGAGATTATTTTGTAACAAAAAGCTAACAGCTCCCTCAAAAAGCTCCTACCAAACATGCCCCTAATCTTTTGAGAGCAAAATGATGAGGTGTTAAGCACTTTAATGACTTTGTACCCTGTTAGACTCATTTGATGGCCCATTTATAGGTAATGGGTCAAAATCACCATCTATATATAGTTAGGGTGGTGTGTTGACTTTACCGCTGTCGCCGCTTGTACTGTCTGCTTTTTCGGATTGTACATTCCATCAAAAGTAGGCGGGTCCCATGTGTAGGGAGGGTCCGGTTAGTACACCTCATATAGTTATGAAGGATATGGATGTTACATTGATTTGTTCGGAGTTCTTGTAATCATTTCTTCTAGAATTTCTATTATTGAGAAAGTTCCCGGTTTACACCCTTTGTTTTATTAGGGTTCTTAGTTCTTTGGTTTTTGACATTCATTTTTTATTTTAAACTTTCATGTTCTCATCAACTTAAACCAATCTGTTTTAACATTGTAAGCTGATTTATTTTGTTTTGCAGGTACATCTAGAGCACCTGTGCTACTTCTGGGGAAGGATTTTACCAGGGCCTGGACTGGCTCTCCAACAACATTGCTAACAAGGCAAGTACTCTACATCATTTTTTCAAAACCACTTCAAAAACGATTCATCGACTTTTTAAACAATTTTGTGTTTTTCAAGAAAATGATTAAATTATGAACTGCCAATTGGTGCATTCATATTGCATCATTTGTTCAGAATTGCTAACTTTTTGTTGACCTTAAGTTGCTATGAAAAAGCCAAGTATGTTTTCCACATTATATAAGTGGATTTCGATTTTATTTTATCTCTTAACATGTCCAATAGGTAGAATAAAAAATAATAATTCCTCAAAAGAAAAAGGTCGAAGGTTTTATTATGCATGCATAAAACCTCTCAAAGCTATTTATTAAAAAAAATGATTAACCAACGGGCCTCTGGTCTAACGGTATGGAGGTTCTACCCTCCTAGGCAAGGTCTCAAGTTTGAGTCTTGTCTAGGGCGATAGGGGTTTCCTCCCGCGTGCGTAAAGGGAATGGTGTCATTGCCTTCTGGGCTGGACCCAACTTGGTTGTGTGGGCTCGCTACGCCTTCTAGGCTAGGGGCCATGTAGCCACAATTGCCGTCCAAAAAAAAAAATGATTAATGGTGAATTAACTTTACCAAATCTGTTTCATTGTGTATATAAAAGTGTGCGTTGAGCTGCTATTTAACCTATTTGCTTTACTACATCTACTCTTATTTAAAATCTTGTGTTTTGTTTTTCTCTTTTATCATGCGTATGAGGTGATGATTGAATTGGATTATGAGGTTAGAATACCAGCGGCAAGTTTTGCTTTTCATTTGGTCCGGTCACTTTCGCGTCTTCTTGTTCTTGTGGCTGGTGTGAGCAGTTATGGAGCTTTGTTTGTTAAAAAAAGGCTTTTTGCATTTGATATATAGGGCATCTATGATACAATGTTTTGTGGATTGCAAGTATTTGCAAAGGTATATGTCATGTTTGTAGCTTTTGATTCATATAACCTAAAGTGAGATTAATGTTGCATGTTTATATATGCTTTTTTTAAGTTAGTACATCTTATATAGCTGCTGCTATGTTATTTTGCTTCTTCTGCACCGTTTTAGCCAGTAGTAATAATCATGTTAGGATAAAGACTATATTGTACTAGAAAATAAAATACTTTTGCTTTTGTACAGTGGGATAAAGACCATGAAAGGGTTCAACTAAAACAAGAAAGTAAATAACATACATCAATTTAATCGAACGTATTTAGGATTTCAGTGTACTGACTTAGGTTTTTTATTGATGATGAAATGTAGATTTATGATGGGGGTATGTAGTTTTGGAAGTTGTGGTTTGATTTGAAGTTGTTAATTTGTGGTATTGAATTAGGTTTTTTATTGATGATGAAATGTAGATTTATGATGGGGGTATGTAGTTTTGGAAGTTGTGGTTTGATTTGAAGTTGTTAATTTGTGGTATTTAGAAGGTTAATGGAAAAAGATGGTGGTTGGTGGTGATGGTTGGAGACGAAGATGTATAAAGGAGGAAGAAAAAAAAGAAAATTTTAATAATGGTGGTGGGTTGGTGATCATAACAAAGTAAATCTCGAATAATTATCAGATAAATCTAATACATGAACATAGAATGGGTTGGTGACAGATCCGTGTAAGGGTGAGCAATCCCGACCGAAATCGACAAACCGTTTTCGACCGATTACCGACCGACTGAAACCGACTACTTTCGGGTCGGTATTCGGTTTAGGATTTACATGCCTTTCGGGATCGGGATTAGTCGGGACGGGTCGGGTCAGGTCGGGATCCGGCCCGATGCTCAACCCTAGATCCGTGATTAATGGTGGTGAGTGGGAGGGTGGTGGACGGTTGTAATGGTGGTAGGTGGTGGTGGATGGTTGTAGTGATTGGTGGTGGTGAGTAGAGATGAAAAAGAAGGGTGAGGGTAGAAGACAAGACCCGAAATGACCATTTTGTCTTCATGTGCAAGACACATGGGAGATAAATCTAATTCATTTAAGTGAAAATCATGTTCAAATATAGTAATTTACAAGTTCATTTAATGTATATTTAATGCATTTTTTAGTTTTTTTTTTTTTTTTTTTTTTTTTTTTTTTGAAAGGTAAATTTCATTCAAAAAGCACCACGAGTTGTCCTCGAAGAAAGGACACCCGGGCAAACAAACGAGATTACATCAAGTCTAGCGGATATTTACACCAAACATTCCAATCTATACCTTTCACATTAGATCTATTTTTAAACCAAAAATACGAAGTCATTTTGATGCTCTCAACCACTTCTGTAGCACGTCGCCTTTTACCTTGAAAAATACGATCATTGCGCTCATTCCAAATGGTCCACAAAGTAGTAAAGATTATACCTCGCAAAATGTACTTAGCTTGCTTGGTAAGCGGCTGGCTCTTGGTTATCTTCATTAAGTCATTAACATCAAAGACAATCGACGGGGTCAACCGGCACCATGATTCCACACGGCTCCAAATCTCAGCTGCGAAGAAGCATCCCGTAAAGATGTGGGTAGACGTTTCAGTGTCCGTGTCGCACAACCCACATAAAACACTTTGAAGGTTTACTCCACGTTTGTACAATTCGACTTTGGTTGGTAACCGATTAAGAATCGCTCTCCAAACCATAATCTTACACTTTAATGGAGTCCAACACTTCCATTTCATTTGCATATCAATGACTGGTCTCGGATAACTAGATAAAAGTCTTCTAGCGCTGCTAACTGTGAATCTGCTTGAGCCGCTAGCTTTCCATCTCCATTTGTCAAGACCACCCTTCCAAACATAGTCATAAATATCCTCCATTAAGTTAAATAGATCGGAAACTTCAACATCAGAGGAAGGTTCTGCACGCCATTCCCACAGCAAAGACTTAGAACCAGAAACAACCCGTATCCTGTCCGCGACAACAGCCCATTTTTTCGTTTCAAGTCTGAATAAATGTGGGTAAGTTAACCGGAGAGGTTCTTCTCGCAGCCACGAATCCATCCAGAAACTAATAACCGACCCGTCTCCCACGATTCCTTCAAAATAACTCCCAAGAGTTTTTCCGGACCAAATCTTTTTTTCGCCAATCTTTACAATTTGTTTCCAACATCCGCTAGCCGAAGCCGTACACGGAAGTAACGACCAATTTCTACTAAGCCCATGACACCCGATCACCACTTTCTTCCACAAACAATTACCTCCGGTTTTAAAACGCCACGCCCATTTAAGAAGAAGCGCGTCGTTAACGTCTTCCAATTTAGAGACTCCTAAACCACCCTCCTTTTTAGGCGTTGTAATGATATCCCAAGCAATCCAATTAATCTTTTTCTCTACACTACAACCCGCCCATAAAAACCGTCTCATAATTTTCTCCATACTCTCTATAACCGCCTTTGGCGCTTTATAGAGAGAAAGATAATAAATAGGAAGGTTCTCCAAAACTGATTTAATAAGAATCACCCGGCCACCAATAGATAAATGCTTCGCTTTCCAACCGGTTAGGCGATTCTTAAGAATATTCAAAACCGTATCCCAATTACTAATTCGAGTCATCTTTGCGCCCACTTTAATCCCCAAGTAAACGAAAGGAAAAGCCCCTTTTCTACACCCCAAGACTTCCAACATACTATCAACCTCCCCATCTTGCGTACCAACCCCGAATAAGTTAGACTTGTGAATGTTGATACGAAGGCCCGAGCATAAGTAGAAAATACGAAGAATACGAGCCGTGTTTTGGAGATTCTCTCGGGACCATTCACCCATAATAAGCGCATTGTCCGCAAAGAAAAGGTGATTAAGATCCGTATTGTCAACCCGGAAATTAATACCTTTTAGAATACCCAAATCTTTTGCTTTATTCAACAACCACGAAAGACACTCCATAACAATAAGAAATAAGAAAGGCGATATTGGATCACCTTGACGCAAGCCTTTCTCACTCTTGAATTGGAAAGTTGGAGACCCGTTAACTAGCACTGAAGCGTATGTCGACTCAAGAATACCTTTTATCCATTTGCACCAAGTCTCGGGGAAGCCCATTTGAGATAGAACAGATAATAAAAAACGCCAATTGACATTGTCATACGCTTTTTCAAAATCAATCTTCAATAAGAACGCTTTTTTCTTTTTTCTTTTAAGCCACTCCAAGACTTCATTAACCCCTAGAGGCCCATCTAGAATAAAACGATCAGATAAAAAAGCCAATTGGGTCTCCGAAATTAATTTTCCCAAAACCTTTTTAAGGCGATTAGCAAGGATTTTAGAAATAACCTTGCTAATCACCCCAATCAGGGTAATGGGCCTGTAATCTTTGAGTCCCACAGGAGCGTTAACCTTAGGGATCAAAGTTATAAACGCGGAACTACAACCTGGATTAATACAACCAGTCTCGTGAAACTCCATCATGATTTGAAAAAAATCATCTTCTAAGCCATCCCAAAAACGCTTAAAGAAGTGAAAATTAAAACCGTCAGGACCTGGAGCTTTGTTGGATTCGCAACTGAAAACAGCGTCTTTAATTTCTTGTTTAGAAAACATAGCAATTAAAGTCGAACCATCTTGCTCATTCAGATGAGTCAAACCTTCACAAAGAAGGCTCGGGCGGGTAGAAACAGTTTCTTTAAAATGTGCACGAAAGAACCGTAAAACTTCCTTCTTCAATAACGCCGGTTTTCATACCCATTCGCCTCTTATTTCCAAACCCGGGATCGCATTTGTAGCTTTGCGACCATTAACAATACTGTGGAAAAAACTCGTATTCTCGTCTCCAAGAGAAGCCCATTTCACCCGAGATTTCTGCCGCATGTCCCGATGTCTAAATGAATCAATCTCTTGAAGACTTTTTTTACATTCCACCCAAACCCATAATTCCGCTTCATCCAACTCCTTATGTTCCATAAGACGTTCCATATCTTCCTTTTCCAAATTCAGCCGCTTCACGTCTTCATTTTCTTTAATTCTGAGATCATTTATCCACGCCTTAAGTTTGCAACGAAGCGAACCCAATTTTCTGATTAAGTTTAAATCAGCCGGCCCACTATTTGACCACCCCAATAAACCCGAAAAAATCACCTCTTCACAACCCGGACGGTCCAACCAAGAATTAAACCAACGAAAAATGTTTAAATCAATGTGCTACACTAAATCTTGCACTAAATGTACCTTAAATCAATTTAAATACATAATAATGCAATAAGTAAATACTATAATTTAATTAAGATATGCAGTATCGTGCTCATTTTAATCGTGTTGATGAGAAACGCATAGAAATATACTTTATATAAATTAGTATTTATTATCTTCTCTTATTGTCAATTATCAAAAAATTTACCATTTATTTCAATTTTACAATCTATTCCCATCAAGTTAATCTAATCTTTTATTTGTGTTTAGACTCGTATAATTAAAAGTTTGCACATAAGATATTGATTTAACCCTGTCGAAACGTGATGGTTATACACCGTAACCTTTGTTTATATCAAATATCAAAGGATTAATATAAGTAATGAATAGTATTTAGTGCAATGAATATTAATGCACTAAAATTTAGTGCTTTTTGCTTGTGGGTTGAGGTACAATGAGAAGAAAACTTAAAATAATAAGGATGATAAGTAACTATAACCATACAATTAAAATGCATGAACTTAAATATGATACATCTCTATTCATTTAGATGTATCTCCTATTTTTACAAAGAGATTTGGAAGTGAAAAAGATGCAAATTAGCACTAAAACCACATTTAATCATTCGATGATGAAGAGTACACAAGATTCACCTAATTTAATGAATGCATATACTATATGTATATGCATATAATTTTGAGCTAAAAAATATATTTGGATACATCTAAATGAATAGAGATGCATCTAATTCAGATACATCTTGAATGTGTGATTATACTTACTTCTCATCATTCTCATTTTATTTTTTCTTCCCATTTTGATCTACATCTTGAATGTGTGATTATACTTACTTCTCATCCTTCTCATTTTATTTTTTCTTCCCATTTTGGTCCCAACTCTAAATTTTGCACTATTTTAGCGCAAAAGGTACATTTAGTGCTTGCATTAGAGACGCACTAGCAAACCGATTTGTTGCAATTTCTAAAAATCATCAAAGTTTTCCTCCTCAATCATAACTTTCGTCCGATCCTGTGATCTCAAATGCATGAATATATTTTTTGAAGGCCCAACCCAATTGAGTAGGTAAATACGTTAGGTATAAAAATGATCCACTTGTTAGTGTAAGGACTAGCTTAATTAAATAAACAAACTTCCCCTTCTATTCAAGTACAAATAGAGGATGATAGTTCGTTTTTCAAAAGATGCATTGTAACTGTCAAACACTATGATATCAATAAAATACAACTTTACCAATTCTTTATATATCATACACACAGACACTTTACACACGCTAATCTCCAATCAATGATCCAAGCTCCTTCTAACATTGTGGTATCAGATCTCGTGATTCTTTGATTGATGTGTATATCATTTTCACGAGTTCGTACAAAATCCTCCATTAACGACCTTCAAAATTTCGAGTTTGAGCTTATTTGATCAAATTAACGGTGATTTTTGTTAATACAAAAATGTAAAAAATGCTATTTATATTTTTCGACCTCCATATGTTTTGATAATCACAAAATGTAACAACACGCTACGTAAAAATATACGTAAGCAATTTTTTAGTCGTAAAAGTCCATTTCGACACAATATCACGTAAGGTTTGAACAAACATTATATATAACTTGTTAAGTGATCAAATAAATGTTTTTGTCATTAAAACTCACATTTTTATAAATGTGACAAAATCTTTTTACAAAAATAAAGTATACAAATTATTTTTGTACTTTAAAGAAATGTTTTAATAAGAAAAATAAATTTAAATTTGAAATCTCCAACAGCTATTTTTCCCGCCCATAGAGATGGCAACTTCAACAGATAAACATTTTAGCACGTCAGGACAAAAATGGGAGCGTCCTATGGACGGCCCCTTATAGGGGTGACGATCCCTTATATATAAGGGACCGTCCCTATTTAAAGGACCGTCCCCCGCTCCTCCTATCGCCTATAAATACAGGACTATTCCCAACTGATTTCTTAACCCTTTTAGAACAAAAACTTTCTGTTCTCTCCCAATCTCTTCTAAACCTTCTTTGATCACTTTAACTTGTATATATGTTTTTATAAGTGATCACATTCTTTCTTCCATCAAAGTGCAAAAGGAAGAACACTCGTATTCGCCAAGAAACAAAGTGTTATAGATTAGGCATTACACACGTAACCGTTGTTACGATTCTCTTCTTTATTTAAACTCTCTCTCTCTCTCCCCATTCTTGTATATAGGTAGATCCAACTTGTGTGTAATTAGGGTATAGTAGTGTTGTACGTAGATCCGGACAAGGTGTAAGTCCGTGTAGTGTAGTGCGTAGATACGGACAAGGTGTAAGTCCATGTAGTGTTGTGTATAGATCCGGACAAGGTGTAAGTCCAAGTCCGTGTAGTATTGTGTGTAGATCCGGACGAGTTGTAAGTCCGTGTAGTGTAGTGTGTAGATACGGACAAGGTGTAAGTCCGTGTATTGTTGTGTGTAGATCCGGACAAGGTGTAACTCAGTGTAGTGTTGTGTGTAGATCCAGACGAGGTGTAAGTCTGTGAAGTGATGTGCTGTGTAGTGTGATGTGTAGATTGGTTCTAGCTAAGATTGGGACTCGACATTTAGCTTAGTGTCGGAAATCGGTGTAAGCTACGGTGTACGGTTTTTCTCCGCCTAAAGGGAGTTTGTTAACATAGTGTTGTGAACTCTCGAGTGTGGTACTCGGGAAATGGAGTAGGGCGAAGAGTGAGCTTCGTAGCCGAACCACTATAAATCTATGTGCATTGGTTTGATCGCTCTAAATCTTTACTTTCAGACATGAAATGGAATGTCAGACAAGGAAGTTTTGATGTCCATTTATCGTTAATTTTGCAAATATAAAATTTATAATAACCTATAGCGCTTAACCGTAACTTATAGCACTATGTTAAGCAAAAATCTTAACTAAAAAAGATATTTTTTTATAAACCTTTCTGTGTCAAGTATAAAACTTTAAAAGGATTAAAAACATATCACATAATTTAAATGCATTAAATTATAAATAAAAAAATAGAAAACAATAATATCTTAAATTTATTCATGCACAAATGATAGGAATGCATTCATGTGATTTATGTCACACCTTTTTAACCTTATATAAACCCGAGTTAGGATCAAATCTATCTATATATATAATAAACAAATGTTTTTTTGAAATGGTTCCACGTCACTAATGTCACGTAATTAATGCCACGTGTAATTCCACCTCAGATGAAGCTTTGACTTTGAAGCTTTAAATGGCAACTCTGAAATTCGATTAAAACATAATTAATTTAATTCCATTTTCAAGTTTAAAAATTGATTTAGTAATGAACAGAGGTTTAACATGTAGCTACACATTCAATTTGTAGTTATGACATCTATCTATGGTTGACTTTCGATCATTGCTCTTGAGTCCTCAAATACAGGTTCATGTTTGTTAAATTTTTCGTTCTAGACTTTGTCTTTGTGTTTTAGTTCTATCGTTTTATGGATTTGTGGTTCTAACTTTTGAAATCGGAATATTAAAGGAATTGACTTGGTTTTTAAGTATCACCTTTTTTGTGTCTATTTACGAATTTATGTTTCAAGTGATGTTTAATGTGTTGTTTCTTTGGCAACAGGTTCACTATAAGTTTCTCTGAGATCAACTATAAGTTTATCTAAGATCAACTATAAGTTTGAGGTTCACTATAAGTTTCTATATTTTATTTCATATTATTTTGTGTTAGTTGACACATGTTTGAGGTTTTTGGTATTTGTGGATTATCTTCATATAGTATTTAAAAACCACAATTTAATCTTGCTTGTGGCGTTTGGGAAACTAAGTTTTGCGAAATTTGTGTAGATTTATCGTGAGCATTGATGCAACCGAACTGTTTGATAGAATGCCTGATTACAAGAATATTGGAAAATGTTGGAAATGCTCCATTTACCATTTAAATACTTTTGATTTTATGTATATGTACGCTATTTTGACGTTCTGGCTTAGACCGGGTTACTACCAAGTTTTGATGATTAATATTGTATGCAATTTAGTGCTACAAACAAGCTAGCTAGGCCTATGATGATGGAATTTGTGAAGCTACACTGCAAGTTATTGCATTAAACCATGATGCAATTCCAGTAAATAATATTCTTATTGAGGTAAGTTCTATGTATCCGACATCAGATTCTGTGCCAAACTATATTTTTCTAATCACATTGTTTCTTGCAGGATGTTGATCCTCTTATGAAGGCTGCAATTATGGGATCGGGGATGGAGTGGAGTTATGAATTTAATTTGAAAGCCATGCCAAAAGAAGTAAGACAATTTTTTGAGCCACTTACTATTAAATGGTCTAATTGGTCAAAAGAACATAAAAAAAAATCTTTTAAATAGTTTGAGCATCACTAGTACAAAAATGGGATTTAGTCACACATGCTGTTTTTCGAACAGCCACACAGTCGCTTTTTTATGTGACTAAATGTACCAGAATAAAATAAACAGCCACACTTGATCCGACTTGTGTGACCATTTCGGAATTACATCCGAGGCTACAGCCACACATTTGAATATTTCGTGACTAGAGGTATCTGGTAAAACTTGTTTTGATTTTTTTAGTCACTTATAATTTGGGACGTGTGACGGATACAAATAAGTTTGAAACATTAGTCACACTATATATATACATATGTGACAAATAATATGTCACACAATTGAAAAGTATGACCAAAATACATATATGGTCACATGAAGTAATTGTGTATATGGCTAAATCATATACTCAAGTTTGTCACACATTATTTAAAAGTGACTAAATCATATAATCAAGTTGGTCACACATTATTTAAAAGTGACTAAATCATATAGTCAAGTACGCACTTAATTTTTGCCAAAATAAAATTTCCCACTCTCTAACTTTTCAGAAGCCGCGCCTAAATTTTTCCCCAAATCAATTTCACCTCCTTCCCAAATATTTCATTAACTCGCCCATATTTTTCTATACTCCTTCCCAAATATCATTTACACCCCAAAAGTAGATCTGGTCTTCTTCCTCAACACTCTCCTCACAAACGCCACCGCTCGCACCACCACCACACTCGCACCAAGACCACCGCTCGCACCACCACCACACTCGCACCAACACCACGCACTCGCTTCAGGAAGAGCTGTTAACAATGAATGGGAATAAATCGTGTGGCATGATTGAGTAAGTGTAATCTATCCACTTTATCTCAGCTTTATTCCCATTCATTGTATAGATTACACCAGAAGTCAGTCGCCAACCATAACCCGCCGTCGTTATTCTTTCAGGATTATCGCTAGTCACCTCCCACCAGAAGTCAGTCGCCAACTATCCTCAATCCTGAATTTCAGCCTATTTATCCCCCAATAAGGCACTTTTATTGTGTAGTATGCTAAATATAATTATCAATTTCAGTGGTCAATTTCGTGTTTTGGTGATTTTAGGAATTAGGGTTCATGGCACATGCTTGCTGCTGAAATCCATGCTGTAGTTTCATATAATATATTCTCATTACATGCTTAATTTATAGTATTACATGTTTTTGTTACAAGAATCTTGATAGCTTGTTTGTTTTAAGGTTTAAAAGTAAATTTTTGGAAGCTTGTATTGATTCATGTTTCTAATAAGGTGATTAGTAATCTGTTGATTGTGTAAGTACTTCATTAAGAAAATTTGTATTGGAAAACATGGGTCTGGCTGGAACAATGTGTGTTTTAATTTGCTTGGATTAGATTTAATGATTATGTATTGTAAGCTAACTAGTACTCATGACTCATGATATTTATATCTAAACATTTGGTTTGCTTGTTCATTTCTTTCTATATAATTAAGTATCTGGTATTTTAGCTAGTTTGATAGCTAAAATAGCTATCTTTAATGAACTTTGGAGCCAAGTAGCCAATATGATATCGGTATTCAAAACCTTTGAGAATGTCAATATTGGGTACAAAATGGTTTCAATTACGTATTACATGTAAATTTCTAAATGTTGTTAATATTTATATTTGCAGGTAGTGCAAGAAATGTTGAGGAGCACCAAGCCCGTTGTTGGGAGGTGACACTGTGTTTGTTTCAGAATCCATATATTATGCTTATAAGTAAGTTCGTATTTGTTGATATGAGTTATATTATGTTGAAGCACGTCACAAGGGGTCTGAATGTGTTTCAGTTTAAGGTGTGTAAGTACTTACTTCAAGATATAGATATCCATCTATGTTTTAATTTTTTTGACTTAAAATCATTTTCATTTTAATGTGTTTCAGTTCAAGTCGTGCAACCGATACATAGGATGTTAGTGTCTAAAAAAGTATGTTACCCTCCTTTTTCTTGGATGTTATTGTCACTGTTAATTTTTTACTAGTAAATTTTTTTCATTCTCTATTTTTACTTGTGGGCAGAGGGGTTTCGGTGATATTTTAGTGGAGCCAATTGTATGTTTATAAAATAGTCTCTTATTGTTTTATAGATTATTTCTGTGATGGTCAAAGACAAGATTAAAGTGCATAAGAAATACACGAAAATCATCAATGTCCATGATTAAATATTTGTATTGAACTATTTGCATAAGAATTTTAAGTTATAATCCTTCAAGAATTAAAACAATAGGTCCAATAAGCAAACCATTAAAGTAGTTTTTCTCAAATGTTCTTGTTTTAAAGTCCCTACGTGCATACACATTATTCATTGTGTTTTGTTCCTGGTAGTTTTACAATTGTCCAATAAGCAAACCATTGTAGGCATAAACTTCATATAATATATAAAGTCTATTTGTTAACATGTGTATTATTGTAGGATTAGAATCATTCAAGAAGTTTGTACTTTGTATCACGTAAGTTTATTTGATAATCACATGCTAGTTACATTTTTTTTTCTAGTTCTTTGCTAACACATTTAACAAGTTAATTGGAAAGAAAATACACAACTTTGGTGACAATGAAGAACTTGTCAAGTTTGTTGGCTCGTTAGAAATGGATAACAAACCACAAGCTTCAGTATGCATGATATCTATATATTATAATTTGTTTCAACCTGAATTTTTGGTACATCAGATGTAGAATTGTACTACTACTGCTGTTATTATGGACAGGGATGAAAGTCTTCCCAGCCTAACCCATTAGTCCTCTTCCGCTCTAGAAGAAACTTGCTACATATAAAGTGCTTCAAGCAAAGGCTGCAACTGCCAAAGATCCTGAGGTGTGTCACGTTACATTTCTCTTATATCTTATGGAACTTAACATTATGACCATACTATTGACTGTTATAAATGTCTTTGAGGTGACTGTTTTGACCCATTACTTATAAACGGTTTGATTCAGTTATGTTATATCTCTAACTGGTCAAAGTAGTAAAATATAGGTAAAGCGGAGACATATCAAATGGATCGAAAGTCGTCAAAGTATATTTCTAATGACAGTTTTTGTACTCTGTACTTCTGCATACCAGGTGAAAATCATTGGTGTATTGCCCAATAAAGTTTGTTGGTTGTTATTTCTGTGTCTCCCCAATTATTTGCACATATTCGGCTTTTGCTGACATGGGGACTTGCTCTGCATGCAGGCAGTTTGGAAACCACCTCAACCCGTCAGAGGTGACATACCCATTAGCTTTCTCAGGTTTGCTTTTAAAAGGCCTTCTCCCATTATGTTCTTCGTCTAAATGATAGACTTGTATTAATTGTAATGTGCATATTGCAGTTTGCAAATTTTGGTATACTGGACTACTGGAGCAACATGGATTTGCGAGCAATAGGCTATGGACATTAGATGACGATCTGCGGTTAACAGTCAACCAAATGCTGATCTATTATTAAAATCAACTGAGAGAGGATCTGAAAACATGGCCTCTCAGGTAATTTGTACATTATTTGTCATGAACAATTTGGATAGCTTTGTTGATCTATTAATAGGAAGTTTGATTGTTTGACCCATAAATAATCAAATACCAAGTCTAAAACACCTCCCCAAAGCCTCTTGGATTGTTTACACATATAGGTATTTCTTTTGCAGTTGGATAGAAAACCATCCAAATGTGTGGTGTTTGAAGACGATCCTCGTGGTGTAACCGCTGCTCACAACTGCACCATGATGGCGGTGGCGCTTATCGGTGCACGTCCAGCGTATGCATTTCAAACCTCTCAACAATACTTTATTATTCTAATACATAAATATTGATGTCTGAAATTGATTTTGCAGGTATGATCTGGTGCAGACTGACCTTGCTGTTGGGGGGTTCAATGAATTATCAGTCATCAACCTTCGTGCCAGATATGTTATCAAGGATCCTTATGTCGTCGTTCCACTTCATTACGCAGTTCAAGTTAGTGCCATGCAAACTGTGAAGTTGCTGATCAAATCCAAAGTTGATGTTAATGTTGCTTTTAGATAATATAGTATGAGCAAATGGATCATTTTTAATACTGTTAGTTATAAGTTAGTACTGTTGGTTCATATAACTGTTAGTTATAAGTTAGTACTGTTGGTTCATATAGTTAGTACTGTTGTAGATATTATTGTATTTGAATTTGTTTTGATATATATTTGAATCTGTTTTGATATATATTGATTTCTTAAATGTGACTAAAAGATGTATATAGTCACACTTATAAACACTTTTGGTCACTGTTTGTTTAATTCGTTGTGTGACTAAATATTACAAAAGGCCACCCAACTAAAAATTCATGTGACCATTGGATGATCAATAGTCACACAAAATATATATTTCTTCACTTTAAACAGCATATGATCACACTTATTAACACTTTTGGCCATTTTTTGCTTAATTGTATGTGACTAAATACCCAAAACAAACATGCTTTGTGTGACTAAATATTACAAAAGGCCACACAAACTAAAAATTCATGTGGCCATTGGATGATCAATAGTCACACAAAATACACATTTCTTCACTTTAAACAGCATATAGTCACACTTATTAACACTTTTGGCCACTGTTTTTTAAATTGTATGTGACTAACTCGAAAAAAACAACACACGTTGTGTGACTAAATCATCACAAACGTCACATTTATTATATATTCATGTGGCCATAGGATGGGAAATAGTCACACATACTGATAAATCCAACAAAACTTGTGCCTAATTGGTCACACATATTCGGGTTTTGGTCATTCTTTTTCAATGAAAACGGCCACAAACTAAACAATGTGACCATATGAACCCTATGGTGGCGCGACTTTTCGTCACACACACCAAAAAAAAATGTGTGACTATATGCATATAGTCACACATTTTGTGGTGTGACGATATCCAGTTTTTGTACCAGTGCATGTTGATAAATGCCAAAATACATTCTTAGGGTATACAAAGGTCTGTATAGGATGCTATTTAGATAATTTGGATTACAAGTAAATGGAAAAAAGAATTGGTCAACTTGTACCCGATCCATTTGACCCATATATTGTACCTTCTTTTATTCAATTATTGGTTTTATGATCTTAGTTTCATCAAAAGTGTTCATGTTTGCTCCATTATAGGTTGAAGGCTATTACAAAGTAAATTTCTTAACTTGACAGTAACTTTCCATGTTTGAGTTTCTATTAGGCCCCGTTTGGTTCGCGGAATCTTCAGGATTCTGATGGAATTGGAATCTGATTCCATTACATAACGTGTTTGGTTAGCAGATTCAAGGAATTCAGAATCAGAATTCAATTCCTTAACGTGTTTGGTTGGCAAATGGAATGGAATGAAATCATTCAAAATTCCATTTCTGTGGAATTCAACATTCCATAGCAAAGTGTGAGGAATGTTTACAATTCTATGGAATTCAGTATGTTTATCTTAAAAATCAGTTATTATTATTATTATTATTATTATTATTATTATTATTATTATTATTATTATTATTATTATTATTATTATTATTATTATTATTATTATTGTTATTGTTGTTGTTGTTATTATTATTATTATTATATTAATTATTATTATTGTTGTTATTATTATTATTATATTAATTATTATTATTAATATATTTTTTTTATTTTATTTTTATTTATTTTTATTTTTTATTTTATTATTATTATTATTATTATTCAGTTTATCGATTTTAATTTAAAATAAATTTTAAATATTTTAATATAATTTGTTTTTCACTATTTTATTTTCTTTCAACCAAACACGCGTAACATTCCAATTCCTTTACATTCAAATTCAATAAATACATTCCAAATTCATAAAAAAACATTCTGCGAACCAAACGAGGCCTTAGTGTAGAGCCTTAAATTTGCAACTATGGAGATTTACAATATATATATTTTCATGTATAAGTATTTGATATGAGATACCATAGAAGTTACATTGATGCAATATTCTTTGTATGATTCCTTGGGGTACACTAAAAGTATGTTGTTATTTATGTGATATCAATTTGATTAACTATTAATCTCTAAATGTATGAGTCTTAAATACCAATTTGTTAACAAGTAATGGCAACCCATTAATAATCAGAGGACAAGATGATAAGGACAAAATATGGACGTATAAACGGTTTTTGAAAGCAATTGAAGTAGATAAACAAGTGAGCAATTTTGATTAAACTTTTTAAGTATTCTCAAATGGGTTAGGTTGGGATTAGCTAATCTACATACACTTTTAACAATTAACATGTTAGTTATTTGACCCATTATGTGCTTCTCATTAACATTTTTTTTTTAATTTAATTTCCCATTATATTATATGTATTCGTGAGTTTAGACAGATTATGTAAAGATGATTTTGTGCTTTCTTGTCGTCGAATTCAAAAAAAATTTGAACGAATTTTGTTAAAGTTTTTTCATGTTGCGATGATACAGTGATACTCTCATCATCCTTTGAAATCCATTGCTAATTCCTTTTTGGGGAAAGGTTCAGTTGACCAAATTTACAACATGTGACGAACTTCTTGCACGAGTGCAAATTGATATCCGTTTGAGAAAAGTGTCTCACTTATGAAGCTTTTAGTCAACCTATGTCCATTTGTGTTGATTGGCTTTTTTAATATACTTATTTTGAACATAAGATAGTTTGGAATGTGAAGTTCTTTTTTCATGCTTAACATCTATTACATGTAAGTTTCACATATGAGCATCATCTACCACTCGAGCATATAATTGAAAATAATGTAGCGTGGGTTGCCATATAATGAAAACTTTAATCTCATGTTCCGGAATTTTTATATGTAAACCTCTTTTTTTCTATTAGTTGTTATGCAGATTTCGCTTCATGTTTGATCATTTACACTTGTTACTTCAAACATCTGATTTGTTTTTTTTTTACCTTTTAAAAGCTACCCGTGATTTATCACGGGTTTATAAGCTAGTATATATAATAAAAGAAAGTTTTTTTGAAATTTTTACATGTCACTAAAGCCACCTAGACACCCTGCCACGTCATAAATGCCATGTCATAAAAGCCACTTGGCATATAAAAGTTTCACATTGCACTCTTATTACACGCTTTGTTTGACTGACATTTAATAGGTTACAATTCCCATTTAATTTCCATGTTTCTTTCCAACATTAACAAATGAGATTGTATCTTGTGATTTAGTTTCTGTTTAATTCTCAATCTTCAAGTTTAGTTGGGACGAAATTATAAAATTTCATTCCCATTTAATATTGCTCTTATTATTTGCAAGTGTATGTCCGATTGTAAAGAAATACAGATGACTGAGCTTTGATATTTTTATGGGTTGTTCTATTTTTATTGTTTGCATTCATCCTGCAAATTCGATCTTGATTTGGGTTTGCAGTCGGATGTCAAATTGTCAATCGATCTGATTAAGGTTTCACAATCCATTATGAAAGGTAACTCAGATTTATCAACTTTTTTTTTCTTTTATGATTGCGATAATAAAAATTGTTTTGAGTTTGACTGATAATTTTACATGATTCGGGTTTGCAATAGGATGTATACATGTTATTAATAGCATGCATGTTTTTGTCTAATTTCTGGAGGTTCATGATCCTCATGCAATGGACAATGGTATGGCTTTTTTTATCAACAGTTAATCAATTTATTTTGTATAGATAGTTGACATTAAGAACATGTAAATAACTTCATAGGGTTGTGGATATCTCATTTGATTCGATTACATGCTACAAGACTTCTATAAGCTTTGTGTATGATCCTAAAGTATATGATATAAGAAAATATATGCTCATGAATTATTATTAGGAGTTCTGTAATTCCTAAAAATATATGCTAAAAAGAATCATCCATATTGCTTTCATAAATAAGGACTCATGTTGCAGACTGATGAATTAAGAAAAGTCATTATAGAATAAGGACTCATTCTTGAAATGAGAACAATACTTTATAGCTATGTTTGGCACATGAGATTATGAAGATATTATGCTTACTTTTTTTTAAAAAAATAAGCTATTTAAAAAATAATCTTTTTTTTTCAGACAAAATTTATAAGAGATTAAAAAAATATATATATATATAAAAAAAACAAAAAAAAAAAAACCTTCCTTAATCTTTGAAAATTTACTTCATGTAGCTTATAAAAATAATCTCTTTTTATAATCTCCATCTGCAGCATCATCTCCAGCACCAACAACAGTTACTTTTGCCAAACATACCTATAGTCATTGAACATTCAGAACCAATATAAGAAGGGCAAATGGCACTAAACTTATGGTCCGTTTTCAATCAGGGTACTCTTTTTTTTTTTTTTCTTGCATAAAAGGCGCCCAACAAATTTTTTCAGCCGATTTAGGTTTTTTACTAACTTTCGTTAACCCACTTCGTTAGTAAATTACATGTTTGGTCCTTGAATTGGTATAATCATTTCACGTTTGGTCTTTAAAATTTTTTTTCTAAAATATTTTTTTAGAAAATATTTTTTTTTCGAAATTTTTTTTTTTGAAATTTTTTTTCTATATCCTTTTTTTTTTTTTTTTGTCTAAATTTTTTTTTCGAAAAATAAAATTTAGAAAAAAAAATTTGAATTTTTTTTTAATTCGGAAAAAATGTTTTTTTTGAAAATTTTTTTCAAAAACTTTTTTTTTCTAAATTTTATTTTTCGAAAATATTTTTTCGAAAAAAAAGGTTATAGAAAAAAAAGTTCAAAAAAAAATTTGAAAAAAAAAATTCGGTAAAAAAAGTTTCAAAAAAAATATTTTCGAAAAATATATTTTAGAAAAAAAAATTTAAGGACCAAACATGAAATGATTATACGAATTCAAGGACAAAACATGTAATTTACTAACGAAGTGGTTAACGAAAGTTAGTAAAAAACATAAAGCGGCTGAAAAAATTTGTTGGGCTCCTTTTTATGCAAGAGAAAAAAAATAAAAAATAAATAAAAAAAAGTACCATAATTGGACACGGACCCTAAATTTAGTGCATTTTTGTGTCATTTGCCCATATAAGAAAGGCTTGTACAAATATGACATGGGAGTACTTTAAAGACTACACATTTCACATGTTGATAGTCAACGAATATTATAATACTCTTTTTCTTAGTGTGTAATAGAAATAAGTTTGGTACCGTGCAAGGATAAACTAGAACACATCTGTTACAAGTTTATTTTTTATTTTTTTTGTGGACTCACATTTTTTTTTGTCAATTCTAATGGTGTATTTAACAATGCATCAACTACAAAAGGATCATTCAAAGCCACATATAATTATTTATTGTGTAAGTAACGGATTATTTTGGTCGTTCCTTTGCACCACAATTCTGGTATCTATAATAAGTATCTAAAATAGACGGGTTTTTTCATGGAAGCAATCTCAATATTATCAGACATAAACGATTTAGTCTTGTGGTTTATGGTCTATTCCCGAATCTTTCATAGTATATGTATACTAGCCTATAAACCCGTGATAAATCACGGGTAGCTAATAACAAGTTGTAAGTAAAATATATACTTAAACATCTTAAGTAATATAAGAGTATATAATAGAAGTAGTTTTTTCGAGAAGTATTTGTTGTAAACTTCGGGAACGGTTGTGCTTACAGTGTTGATTATAAACACTTTAATCAAGTAAGTGTGATGTATTACCTTCAATAGTGATGTAGTATGATTTTGGTTATGGCTATGATCAAGACTTGGCACCCACAATAATTGCTTAAAATATCTAATTCGTGATAGAAGTAAGCTTTTCAATTTTGATTTAAATATAAGGGATTAAGTCGTAGAATAGCAATGTACTTTTTAAAGTGTCCCGTTTTGGTACGTGTACTTTTTTTAAGTTGTAGAATAGCAATATACGGAGTACTTTCATAAATGTTTCAATTTGGTACATGTATTTTTTTTAGGTTATAGAATAGCAATGTACTTTCCATAAGTGTTCCAGTTTGGTACATGGGATGACGTACCAAATTGGAACACTATGGAAAGTACATTGTTATTCTACAACTTAAAAAAAGTACACGTACCAGAATGTGACACTTTAAAAAGTACATTGCTATTCTACAACTTAAAAAAAGTACACGTACCAAAACTGGACACTTTGAAAAGTATATTGTTATTCTACGACTTAATTCCTAAATATAATTACATAATAATCAAACTAATAAGGTCATTAATCACCTCCTATTAGTAAATAGTAGGTAAAACCATACCACCTTGCCAATAAGAATTGCTTGGTTGATGGTTTTGAAGCATGGGTAATAGGAAAGATAATGAAAGATGATGTTTGGTTAAGTATAATATATATAATCATTCCTTAGTATTGGACCATACTCCATTACCCACAATTTTGAGGGTAATCACTTTTGATCACCCACTCCTCTCCTTTTTTGTAACTGCCACATTTTTTATTTTTTTTATTTTTTTATCTTTTCAATTTATTTTATAGCACTTATCTTCAAGATTGTGAAGATTCTATTTGTTAATTTCTCAAATATACTGATGTCGTTGCAAGCATTATACTGATTTATTTTTTTATTAATCATGTATTTAATTTCTACTTGACTTGATTTCAAATATCTATTATGTTGTGATTACTAATCAAATGCATTATCTGTGATCATGGGCAAAGAATACATTCACAATCGAAAGCCAACTGATGGATCATTATCCAAACTCGTCTTTTCTTCTTTCTATGATATTAGGATAGTTATCTAAAAATTTAATATAACATAATATAAAACATTAAAACCACATATGTTATAGTTATCAATATGAATCAAGCGAAGTTATTGACAAAAGGAATACTAAGTAATGCTCATTACATTCCTTTGCATTCCCTTTGCTTTTCCTTCTCCTATTCCCTAATTTGAACCAAGCATGCCCTAAATCTTGGTACTGATCTACGTTTTAAATTAGCTATCATCTCATACTTTATTTTGAATAGGTGGGTTGCTCATTGCCTCTAGTTGTCGTCTTAGTATATAAGAAATATTTAACATTCTTAATGGATCATAGGTTCACTTTGAGATCAAAGAATCATGTTAAAAATCGATTCAGTCAAAATATTGAAAAAGTTTAAATTTTACCTTAACTCAATGTAAAGTAATCATTTGAGTAAATAAACTTATGATGTGCATCTGCTTTGGGGTGTTCTACAACCTAAATATGATATCCTAAAATTCGCAATCCGATCAAAGCATCATAACTAAGCCTTACAAAAATAAAAAACATCACAACTAAACCTGAGTTTCAAAAATAGAATAAAGATTCAATTTGGAATGCAGGGACCAAATGTGAAGTCTTACAAGTAAACACAATGAACCTATCAAGATAGTGAGGATACATTAATCGAACATTGTGTTAAATTATTCTTAATTGATTAAGGTTCTCATTTAAAAACAAAATGAATGAATAATGAGCAGCCATAGGAGGGGATTTTGCAATGTGTTTTTTTTTTCTGCTCGTTTAATGAGATCTCCAATACAAAACCAAGAGTATACTTTATAGTGAAGATTACAAATGAAGCATTGACGTTTTCAAAATAGAATAGTAAAAATAGGAAATAATGATTCGTATTCTTTAATTTAAGGATATGACAATAACTGACATTTAAAACATTCCTTAATAAGAAGATGGAAAACGGAAATTGACATAGCATTGGTCAAACAAAATTCTTAATGAGGGGCTAATTAGTAACATTGCAATGCCACATGGATTTAATGAGATGGCATTAGTGACATGGATTAAGTGCCAACATAGCTTTAATGACATGGCAAAATTCAAATAAACCTTTGTTTATTATATATATAGATTTATTTATGATCTGCTCAGGGACGGAGCCAGGAATTAGTATTAAGGGGGGCTCCAAAAAAATTTCGATAGCAACATAAGATTGTTTGTTTTAGAAGCCGGATTGATGTTTGAATCGTTCGAAATACGGGTTTAATGATATTTTTTTCGGTAGTAACATATAATTACTTGATCAGTTGAGAAAATGAACAAAATGAGCAAAGTTTGGCGTAAATGGTAACGAAGATGATTCGATCATAATACAGACTAATATAGTGGTTTTTTGCGAAAGAGATTCAAATATAACGAAATTGATAAATTGTAAACTACAGGGTTAAAACTGAAATTTTTAATAAAAGTATTAAAGTACCACACTTCCACTAAATCATTAATAATAAAATAAAGACTATTTTATTTCTTTTTGTGGTCATCTTCCTGATAAGAAATACAGACCTCAAAACCACCATTCAAACAAGAATACCATTTTTACTCGTATTATTCATTGAATTGCTTTTTGTCTTTATTTCTTCTCACATAGATGTAAGGTGGTTCCCGATCTAATTCTAAGGTAGGTTCTAATTTTTCTTATATATACCTTCTAAAAGGCTTCGATCTCTAAAGTGGTTTCTGAGAACCACCTTGTCATGGGGTAGGTCCGCCACTGTTGGGGGTGGCCGAGCACCCTCCAGCCCCCCCCCCCCCCCCCGCTCCGTCTCTGGATCTGCTTAGCATTTGTACATTTATCTAGCATTTTCAAATTATACACTTTTGCTTGGTCAACTTTCTTTTCACCATAAGACAATTGCTGATTCAACCAAGGTTTTGAAAATCAAACCCTAATCGAAGCGGCCATCTTACCGAGTCGATGTTCAACCGGTTCGACCAGTTGGACCGGTTATAAGAACCGGAGGACGTCATTATTATGTAATGTGTTACTAAGAGTTACAAAACATATAAAGATACTAAAATATATAGATATCTCTATGAAATATGCAGGAAAATGATTATGATCAGGGAAATCGAATGTTTCTTTGCATAAGTATCAAATTGCGGATGAAAAATAAAACTAGGAAACGATAATCGTGAAGTCATGGTATATATTAAGATTGTTCATTTGTTTGGGGTTTACTATGAGAAGCCTTCAACTAATTTCGTAAGTTCTCTTTTTTGTTAGTAGCATAATATGAAACACAGAGTAAAAAAGAAACACAACTAATTGTCCCACATCACTTGGTACGGTGGAAATTTTTTTTACGAAGCATATCTTCACACAAGGTCAGTTTTATGACATTGTGTCTAAGGTCATTAGCCGGAATGGTGAAAATGTCAAATATATAGTACGTTGGACGTCATTTCTTATCATGAAATGTTACAAAAAATTTAAACTTACCACGGTTGTTTATTTCAACAGTTAAATGAAAACATTAGTTTCATGTTATTTTGGAATGTGAATTCGTCATGTTTATTCTTTGCTCACATAGCATTTAAATTCTTGTGTTGGTGTTTATTTTATGCCTTTTTATAAGCTTCCCGTGATTTATCACGAGTCTATAGGCTAGTGAGAATAATAATTAAAATGAGAAGGATAGGAAGTAACAACAACCACATATTTTAGATAAATCTACAAAAGTTGATGCATTTTCTTTCAAATTTTCTCTCCTAATTTGAAATGTGTGACTCGAATTACTTCTCACCCTTCTCATTTTAATTATTCTTATAAGTTGATCTCTTCCTACCTTTACATGAGTGCCCACAAAAACAAATGCTCTTCTATAAACAGCCATTAGACCATCCGTAGTGGGGCTTTGTTTGCCCGATTTTTGCACCAACAGTGCCCAACAGCGCCCCGCCCCCCACTACGTACGGGCGTTGTTGCCCAAAAAAACCGACCCGGCTTTGTTCTGACAGCGCCCCGCCCCTCATCCATTTTGAAAAAAATGACCGTTGCAACGGCTATTTTGACCGGCCATTTTTTTTAATCAAATAATTTTTATAACATTTCCACTATAATACCCCCATCAAACCCTCACTTTTACTCACTATTCTCTCATCTTTTATACATTTCCTCTCAATTTTTATAAACACATCTCCCTCTTTTATACTATAATTTTATCACCATGAATCCCAACCGTCCAACCCGCCCACAAAATTACACAAACCCCGAATACGTTCGTCCTCGTCGTGTTAACGAGTTTGACGAGGGTGCGTTTTCAAACCAAGAACTTCTCGATGTCATCTCGCATTTGCCACCAAACATGCAACCGCAAACGGGTTTCAAAACTACGGTTAACGGTAACCAAAATTACGGGTTCAACGTGTACATCCAACAAAACGCCACTCCACAATTCTCGTCACAATTCCCGTCACAATTCAACACGTCTCCACAATTTCGCCCGCAACAATTCCTTTTGCAACAACAATTCCCTTTGCATACACAATTCCCGTCACAAGAAGACCCGGTAGATGTTGAATCTTACGAGAGGGTCCCGGAGACTCCTCCAAGCGTTACCCGACCGAAGGGTAAGAAAACCACCGCCGCCGGACCGTCTCAAAAAACAAAGTGGTCGCACAAAAAGAAACCCGACGGCGAGCCAAGAGCTAAGATGACGCGTATGCCATGGAACGATGACGAGTTGATGTGTTTGGCACGTGCGTGGGTAGAAATTGCGACGGATCCAAACGCCGGTATTATGTTTAACTTATTTTTTTTAAGTTATTATGTAGTTTTTTTAAAGTTATTATGTTTAACTAATATTTTTTACTAAGTTATTATGTTTAACTAATATTTTTTACTAACTTATTATGTTTATTTGTCTATTGTTTAGCGGATTATCAACGGGGACATGTATTTTGGGCTCGAATTCGAGAAGCGTTTTTTACCGCCATGGGTGTCGGACACGATTATCGTACGCCGGACATGATTCGGGGGAAGTGGACCGACCTCAACAAGGCGTGTCAATTCTTTAACGGTTGCTACAACCGGAAAAAGAATACGCCAGTACCAAGCGGTCAAAGTTTGTTGACGTGGACTTACGAGGCCGCCGACAAGGACTACAAGGCGGTATGGGAGTACCTTCACACCCATCAAAAATGGATCGAGCAACCCGCTTTGGAAGTTCGTACAACGAGACCGTCGAAACGGTCTAAAACCGAATCGTCATCCGCCCCCGAAAGCCAATCGTCCGATGCTCACACGTTGAACCTAAACGACGAGGCGGAAGAAGACGAACACGTGTATGTCGAGCCGCCAAGGCCCCCGGGTAGGCGAAGTGCCAAAGGAAAAGGGGTTTCCTCGTCCTCGTCCGCCGCCACCGACAACAACGCGTTGAGCCAAATTGCAGCTCAACTAGCTAGGCTAGGGGATGAGGCTCGAATGCGTCGTGAGCTTAAAGAAAAAAGATACAACGACCAAGCAACGCTAATCCAAAGGAAAGATTTGGAGCAATTGCGACAAAGTACCGAGGGGATGACCGACGAGGAACTAGCAATTAACGAACAAATCAACGAAGCAATCCGCCGAAAATATCGTTTGTAGTGTTTTTTATGTAATATTTAGTTGTCGTTTTTTTTAAAATTATGTATGACCTTTTTTTTTTTTTTAATTATGTAATGTTTTAGGGTTTATTCTAATGAAATTGTCTTTTTATTTATATTATTTAGTTATATTTATTAGTTTTTAGTAATTAAAAAAAATAAAAAAAGAAAAGAAAAGGAATGCAACATGTCAAACAATGTCTCACTCACCACTACACCACTTTTTCAATAAAGCCCTCACTGCCACATGGCGAACAACACCCCACCCTCTCTTAGGCTGTGTGTAATGGGGCGTGATTTGCCCATTTTTTGCCCAATTCGCCCCCCCCCCCCCCCCCCCCCCCATTACATAGGGGCGCCAAAATTGAAAAAAACCCACTATGCGCCAATTGATTCACGCCCCGCCCCTCTCTTCCTCCAAGAATTCTAGCCGTTGATGTATATATGAAAATAGAAGATCTGTATATAAAAGTGACACGTATCAAAATTTGCCCCACCCACCATTTTCCACCATTATACATCTAAACCCATCAACCCCCTTTGCTGACTGGGTTGACACGTGTCAAATTTTGCCCCACCCATCATTTCTTACCATTACACATAGCCTTACGCACCACTACACATGGTCTTATGGATGCCTCATGTATTTAAACTAGGGATATAATTATCTAAAACCTATAAATAGGGTCGACGATTGTAATTGTGATTATGTTAACTGATGATTAGATGCTATTGGGAGTTTGGGACAGCTCATCGACACCTCGAATGTCGATAAACTATCTAGTTCTTTATTTACCTTTTTTGTTTGTTTGATCTAAATATTGGATCCGGGTCGTATTATCATGCCTGTGTTCCTAGGTCAATCTTCTTGTGATCATCTCAACAACGGTATAGCTATTTATGTTTTCTTGATTGTTTATGGCTTGATTATTCTATTGCGTAAATAACCACAAATGATTAGTAAGTGTTTTAGAAACCTTTACCTTGTATGGTATATGATGTTGTACATCAAACACAAAGAGACCCACTTCCTGCATTCAAAACATTAAATGACTCTAGTCAGCAATGAGATGAAACTTTTGCCTTCCAAATAGAAAAAGCCAAGGATGAAATTATAATACGGGATAACCTAAACGGAGAGTAGATTTTATTTTAGTGAAAAACCTATTACGGAGTATATGTAAACTGGATCGAAAACTAAATGAGCTCAAGTAATAGGATCAATTGATAAATTGATTTGAGGTGTATGCCTATAATAATTAATAAGTAGTAAAAATTAGGGA
Organism: Artemisia tridentata subsp. tridentata; assembly: GCA_021014915.2. Taxonomy (NCBI): domain Eukaryota; kingdom Viridiplantae; phylum Streptophyta; class Magnoliopsida; order Asterales; family Asteraceae; genus Artemisia; species Artemisia tridentata. Next base: position 420,159,829 of record CP139509.1, read on the forward strand.
AAATATCCAGAAGAAAAAACAGAAAATATAATAATAATGAGAAGAAAAAAAAAAGATACTCCATAAAAAAATAAAAAAAAAAAAAAAAAAAAAAAAAAAAAAAAGAAAAAAAAAAAGCCACGGATTTAAAATGAGATGAAATTAAAAAGATCTATCTATTTTTTCATCATTCTCATTTTAGTTTTATTTCTCATAAACCAACAAAATACAATCATACCTCGAGTGCCCTCTTAGTAGCATTGGCAAAATCTGGATCAGTGTACCATGAAGAACATTCGACAACACCAATACAAGAATAAGAGCATTGAGAAGGACAAAAAATAGGCATCATATAAGAACTACTCAATTTGCACTTGTAATAACCCATAATTTTTCGAGTTATTAATTTCCTGTAAACTCGAAGTAATCAATTATGAAGTTTTATTCAAGTCATTTTATTCATCTTCGCATTTAAAGTTTTGCTCTGTTTAAACTGAGAAACAACAAATGATATGGCCAAACGGACAATCACTACTAGAAAAAGGGCTTTTCTTGACTCGCATTTTATGACGCACACTAAAAGATGACGCGCAAATAGCAGAGTCATAAAAATAAGAGTCATAACGAGTAAATTTTTTATCGAAGATGACTCGCTTTAAAAAGCGTCATAACATATGGGTCATAATCAGTTAAAATTTAGCCTGCTAGATGACGCTCGTTTTGCTTCGTCATAAATAGGGGTCATCTCCTTCGTTTTTTTTTTTTGCCCAAAAACACTTCCCGCTCTTAACACTAAAACTTCCCTCTCAAACCCCTCTAAAATTATTCAAAACACTCAAAACACTCCCGCCCCCTCTCAAACCCCTCTAAAAGTCTGCACCCACACCCATATAAATACCACATATAATAACCCCTTAGGGTTATTCAACTTCTCTGTTTCTCTCTCTACGCCGACAAACACACCCACCCACATCTCCTTTCTTCTCCGATCACTTATCCGGCGAGAACTCCACCACCGCTGCGCGTCCACCTACACCTCCACCACCATCATTCACCATTTTTCCTTCCCGTCATTTTAAGCTATCAAACGCGCCATTTGACCTACATTAACACCACTTCAATCTAAGATTTATACTCGAATCCGAACACCTTTTTCCTCTTTTCGTGTTTCTTGTTCGAGCCGAGCATCAAGGTGGGTAAACCCACCATTTTTATCAAGTTATCACCACGGGTTTGTCTCAAAAACCCTCGGGTTGCGAGATAAACAAATAAAAACGTGTAAATAAATAATAAAAATGAGTAATAATGTGGTTGGTATCAAGTTTGGTTCATGGTTGTGTATGGGTTTGGTTCAAATAGGTGGTGTCGAGTTTGAAGTTTGGTGATGTTGTGGATTGTTTTGATGGTAAAAGAGGCCGGGCCATAAGGTAAAAATGATTATTATTGTTTTGATAACTTTATAATCTGCTGATTTGTCTTACTCCTCGGTTAATTAATCGAAACAGATATGTATTTACCAATTTTAATTATACTGCATGATGCTAACGATTTCAGACTGAGGAGGTACTTACTCTACCTTATATTATCTTTTGAGTAGTGCTTATTTCAGTCTAGTTAAGTTAGTTGATTATTAATAAGTCTGATTCACAGATTAATTTGGTCATTATTAGTTTTAAACTTCAAAACAGTTAACTTATAGGGTGTTTGGTTCATGGGTTAAAGTGGGTCATTAGGGGTGTTCACTGTTGCATTACCCTTTCATCAGATTCAATTGGACTTATCTTAACTTGTATAAGCTGTTTCAACATCTCTCTGCTTGTTTTTCATCTTGGACTAATAGTTTTTAATAGACTTGCTGCGAATTGCATAAGTTTGTTTGTAAACAACTTAATATTAACTTTGTTATTCATGATCTTTTGTTTAATTGTAGGGCGTAATCTCGATAGATCAGATGGACCTTCTAGTGGAGAAAGTTAAAATGCTTGCAGAAGAGATTGCTTTCAGTTCAAGTACAATGTTGCTGGTTATGATGACAAAGGTCCCCAACTTTATCAGGTAACTAACTCACTTGGGTATCCAGATTTTCGAATAAGATGATTTTAGGAGATTTTATGCAGTAAATATGTACCTCACACGACTCCATGCTGCTGATCATTTCATCATTTAGCTTTACATATCAGTTTTAAAAATGAAATGTTAAGATTTTGCTCTCTTCTTGGATAAGGATCATGTGTTAAGAAACTTTCTAACAAACCTAAGCTTGAAGACAGTAGAGCGACAAAACAAGTTGTTGCACTTTTGAGCGCTCCACTTGAAAAATACAGTGATATCGTCACTTCCTTGACGCTGTCTAATTATCCTCGAGTAATGGATCACCTTGATAATGGGACTAATAAAATAATGGCTATGGTTATCATCCAAAGCATAATGACCAACCAAGCTTGTGTATCTTCTGCTGACAAGGTATTGAACATCTTTACTGTTTTACTCATCATTCTGTTGTTGAGGTGATTGACCAATATTGTGTTACCTTCATGATTGGTTATCTGTTGCAGGTCGAGGTTCTTTTTGAACTAATAAAAGGGCTTATAAAGGACTTGGAAGGAGATTCAGAGGATGGGGCGTTGGCTAACTTGCTCTTCTTCGTGTTGCTAAGGTTACTGGTGGTGCTCCCAACAAGCTCTCCAGTATGCTATCAAGGCGTAATTTGGTAGCTATGAAGGAGGAGATTTAGGTACTTAAGTGTGTATATCTCTTTCTAGTTTTGAGTTTTAGTTTGTAAACGACTTGGTCAGAAATCTGAAATCTATGTATTCGATAGTTTTATTGTAATGACTTACAAGACAGTTGATGTTGGAGCTTGTTTCTTGGTGTTAATTTTGATATTTGTGTTTTTAATTTTGTATTATCAGGTTTTTAATTGTCATTTAATAGAAAATTAGGAACTGAAAAAAATTAATTTTTTTAAAAAAAAAAAAATTAGGTTATGACTCGCAAAAAGGAGAGTCATAAAACGTGGGTCATAAATGCGCGTCATAGAGGGATGACGCACATATGCGAGTCATGAAGATTTATGACGGGTCTTTCCTTGACTCCAATGTGCGCGTCATAAGGTCTCTTCTTGACTCGCATCTGGAGTCAAGGAAAGCCCTTTTTCTAGTAGTGAATGTGGCAAAACTCACGTTCTATTTTTACTGGAACCGCACGCGTTCCGACGCCGTAATAGTATGGCATAGGTCTAATAACTTAATACCGGGAGTCATTAAAACACGAGGTTCGTTAAATTCCCTCGAGCGTTACGAAATCAAAAGCATTCCCACGTCTCGCTTTTTATTTAACCTTCACCTTTTAATTTATATACACACCAAAAACGAAGCTTATCATTTTCCTATACATTATCCACCCACCCATTATCTTTTATATAAAAGCAAAAAAAAAAAATATATATATATATATAATATATATATATATATATATATATATATATAATATATATATATATATATATATATATATATATATATATATATATATATATATATATATATACATATACATACATTATATATAACAGGAGTCGTTACACGTAGATAATGCCACCTCAATGCCATGTAATTGTGATTTATTGCCATGTAATCACATTTTGTCCACCTAAGCGACTATTAATCCTATTATAATTCTATTAAAATTCGGCTGATTTATTTTTTTCAAAAAGACACCTGCATGGATTCAAACTCATGACCATGAGTATAATATATGGTATATTGACCATTGAACCACTACAACTTTTTGGAGATATTTTGTTGCTCGAATACTATAAACCTGTGCAATTTATTATTTTTGCTAATTCACATGTATCTAATTCAATTATGCAATTAAAAAACCATTAATTAAAATGTGAGCCTCTCCAGAAAACCCTACAGTGCTTCTTTATCCAAGAAGGCCGGTCTAGCTGTTATCAAAAGAAGTTTTCCTGCAGAGGTATCCTTTCTTTTTTCTTTCATTAATATTTACACCATCACTTGGATCATGAGATGAATAAGGTTGTATACTTTCAAGATTATTGCACAAATCAATTGGAACCATGGTACTGGAATATAATCGATTGCTATACAATTTTATTTTGCTGAGTCCCAGTTTTAACTACTCAATCGGGACGCAAAGCTATCTGTTAATGACTAAAAACACACTCGATGAGTTATGTAGCTCATTGAATAAAGGTCACATACTTCCCCCAGAGTAATTTCTTATTTGCTTAGATAGTTTAGTGACATGATTGGTAATGTATCTTTAACTTTCGTTGTGATTATCTTAGTATATAGTTTAGGATACTCCCTGTATAGGTATGTCTTTATTTAAGTATTCCTTTGAGTTTGTAACTTTCTGTAGGGCACATGCCTCTGTCTTTTTTGTTAGGGCTGGAATTTTATGCAGGACATAGAAAATATCTGTGCACTTCATTTCTACACATTTGTAATGTCTATTAAATTCAGTGGGCACAAAATTCTTTGAAGATGAGCTCACTTAGGTATTCAGTGGTATACTAATGAGCTCTAAGTTTTGTGATTTTACAGTTTTTGTTACTCTCATTGCAGGCTATGAGGTTTGGTGATCTTCCATCATGGGCAAATGAGCTATCAACAAGTGACCGTGAGGTTGTTCAATATAGCGATTATGATCCTGAATTAGTAGACACTAATACCTGTGAAATGGATGAAGAAGAATGCATATTTCCGTCAGAGCTGCTACGCAGGGAGACTCTTTAATCATCTCATTGTTAACTCATACCAGCCAGGTGAGGTGTCGGGTGCGGTATGATCTTTTTAATTTTCCAAAATCATGTGCTTTATCTTATTTACACCAAATTTGTCTCTGAAATGGGTCGATTTGGGCTATATTTTGTTCTAACAGGGTCAATCCAGTGCAATTTAAAATCTGGTTGCAAATTTTATTAGTTCAGGACTGCTGTTAATTGCTGTAATGGGTCTACTATTCCCAGTTGTGCTTCACTTTACACACAGAAGTCCATTTCGAGAAGTCAAAATTGGCACTTTCAAGATTTAGTAGCTCTATAATGTTGGTGGCATACGCAAATTATCTGTTCTTTCAGCTCAAAAGCCAATCTAATCTTTACGATTCACTCGATGAGTTATGTAGCTCATTGAATAAAGGTCACATACTTCCCTCAGCGTAATATGCGGAGAACACAAATACCATATTACACTTTTTCATACCTCATTTCTCACTTTTTTATAAATTATTTTTGCAGCTGGTTCGCCACCGCTATCCATCTCAGGAAAAACGCTTATTTGATGATGTATTAGGTATTGTGTTTCATACCTAATGTACACGACTTTAAATTTGGCGTTTCATGTTGCCATTTTATCTAACTAATTTAATTTTTCAGCAACATTTTGTCCTTCATCACGCAGAGCATGGGCATTCTGTCATTCTTCCGATAATTTCATGTATCATTGATGGTACAATGGAGTACGATAGGAGCACTCCCCCGTTTGCTTAGTTCATTTCATTAGTCTGCCCAAGCACTGATGTAAGAAAGCACCTTACTATCTAATAACCATTACATATATAAAGTTTATTTAATGCTACCATTTAGATTAGTCTAGCTCTGGTCACATATGATAAAAATCATATAACACATGTTCTAAAATGCAGAAAGAGTACTCCGAACAATGGGCGTTGGCATGTGGAGAGATTTTACGAATTTTGACCCATTACAACCGGCCTATTCTTAAGGCCGACCATCAGCATAAGGTAACAGATAGAAGCATCAGTGGAAGCCAAGCTTCAACAAGTAACTCTCCTGACAGTGAAACTTCTTCACCATCAGCCCAGAATGAAAATAAACCACTGAGGCTGTTGTCTCCTTGGATTACTTATATTTTGCTTGATGCTCCATTAGGTATCAGAAATGACTACTTCCGCTGGTAAGGAGTGTCTCCAGAAGAAAGTTTTGTGTTTGTGTGTGTGCATCTATTTCATCAGTTTAAAAACTTACTAAAATTTCATATAATAATAGGTGTGGTGGTGTCATGGGAAAATATGCCGCATGAGAACTCAAGCCACCTTCTGTTGGTAAGCAAACATGTTTTCACATAACTGATGTGTGGACTGCTTATATTGATAGAGATAAAATAACAAAATTTTCACCAACTGTTCAGTCATGGCTTCTCGTGGATCTGGAAAAATTCATCATGATCCGTATCGTTGATTGCACAGGCGGCTGATGTACCAACTCTTCCATCGAGTGGTTCTCATGTAAGTTTTCTCAACACTTCCATGAAGGGCACCTATAAATATCCTTCTTTAGATGCTTTGAAGTCTTTGTTGCCAAAATTTGTGTGGGTAATGTCTCCAAGACTTACTGAGAAGTTGTATTTAAGTTCTATGGGCTAATAACCCTTTCTATGACAAACCTTTCAAAGAACTTTTTCGAAACAACATGAAATGAACCCGTAATCATCTTTTAATTATATAAATCCTGCGTTTATGAGATGTATTGAGTCTGTAATAACAGGATTTATATAATTTAAAGATGATACATTACTGTTATCGAGTTAAGTTGGATGGTTTCAAGACATTTTCAAGTGGTATTTAAAGATAAAAAAGAGTGGATCAAACTAAAACATTACTTGACAAAAGAATTTTTTATTCTGAAAAGGTTATTGTATTTATCCACTGTACATAACCTTTCCCTTCTCTATGTCGACATAACAGTCAAGTTGTTATTCTGATATTTTTTGTGGAAAAGCCGTTGATTTAAAATATTCTTCTCTAGAGTCAATGTCTTGAAATTATAATTCAAACGTGCATTTGTCATACTTCTTGAAAAATTAGATTTTCACTTGCAATTAAGTAACTGAAGATAGGATAGTTGGGTGATCTTTTATCTAACCAAAAAAAAATCATCGTTGTTTCAACAACTCTTTTCCTGCATCCGAAAATCTGATCATGTTAGGGATAGAAAATTTAAATCATTATTAGATCTGCAGATCACTCCAAGTGTGATTATTGCAACACATATCATTTAGAGTGACAAGTATCGCGATGCAACCCATATATGTACTATTCTTGCTTTGTGAGTATCGTTATTGAAAACATATAATAGACATAAGAGTGTGTTGGAATGTTCAGTTTGTCTTTTGTAATGTCTTAAAGTTGCAAAGGATTTAAAGTATGGTGACTCTTATGAATGAAAAGTCATTGCTAACTCTGTCTCCATTGGTTTCACAGACAATGAACACGATCAATTAGGAGATTTGGTATATGCTGAATTACCAGAGGTAGGATCTGCTGTAATTCAAGGTAGCAGTTTTGGGTTAGTCAAGAGCGCAATGGCCACTAGGAATATTAACTCCCATGCTTCACGAAAGGTTATTAAAGTCAAGCGAAGAGGTCAGTTACCCACCTGGCTTGGTAAGCCATTATCGCTCATTTTTATATAAAAAAGAAGGGGGGGGGATTCAGTAATACAAGCAGGCAAATTTTTTATGCGGGTCAAAACTGTTTGGATTGACCCGACTCACTTTCTTTTCAAATGGTGAGTGCTGTAAATATTATACGGAGTATTATTTCAATGAAAGTCATTTATTGAATACACTGAATTAGGAATCGATGCCTACAAATGTGCACTTTTAGTCATTTATAAATTATCAACTTTCAGTCAAAGATCAAGAACAACCTTCGTGCACATTCATCATTGCATGAAATTTGCAATGGTTCTTCTCTTGAATATATTTCAAGTCAAAGTTACCTATGTGATCACTTTCTTAGTTTGAAATGTGTTGATTTTGTGGATTTTGGTCCATATGAATTATACAATATTACATAACTAAAATTAGAATCCATTCCTTTTACATAACTAAACTTGTGTTCTAAAACTTGTGTCATATTGGGTTTTATTGCTTTTTTCAGTGTGAGAAATCTCCCACTTTTCAAGGTTACCATTCCTTTTATGGTTTGTAGGCGTGTGCAAGTAAAAGGAAGCCATTTGTGTTGGTCGATAACAGATGTTTATATGGATTTGGATGGATGGGGTATGTTCTTCTTAGCAAAAAAGGCACACTTTTCACATCTTGCTATTCTCACATCGCTTCAGGTGTGTTTTTCGCTCTTGCATAATGTACTCAACTTACTAATTTTGAGATTAGACAATTGTCACACATGGTCATGGAAAGCCCCATGATGCTTATAACCTTTCACTCAAACTGATTATGATAGTATAGCATTTCCAATCTTACTGCAACGTTAACTATGTATAAAACTAAAAAGCACGGACATGAATGTTTTTAATACCGGCCTAACCCGAATGAAAATGTGCCAGTTTTGACCCGTTACCACATCTATTACTTTCCTTTAACTAATAGGAATTTTGTTTGCTTGTGGTAATATACATTGGATACGGTATAAACTTATTTAAAACTCACAATCTCGCATGGCCTTCACTCTCTTGCAGGTATAATTTTGTTAATTTGCTGATTTTAGTGGTTTTTGTTTAGAAACCTTAGGTTATGTGTACTGATCTGTTATGTTGTTTATTGATTTATTAAACCGTGATGCATATGAACTTTGAGCTTATTGTATGTTTAACTGATTTTCCCTCGACATAGACTGTAAAACAAGCTCACCATGGTACTGAGAAACAAGAGATGTCATCTTGTGGTGTTGATACATAGGCCTAACCTGTTGCACCATTGGTACCATCTTATGGTAGCTTTGTATGACAACAACACTCTGCACGAAGGAGCTCTTCCAAGGTGTCCTTTTATCCACCTTGCCAAAATTCCCCACAACCATCCAGTGGTGCTTGATTTTTGGTGCATTCAGTTAAGGTTTGAAACTACCACTCGAAATATTTTACAGTCGAACTTTGATGTGAAGGATGACATTAGTCAACAGGCACTTATAATTCCAGCATTTCGTACCTCAAAATACAAGTATGTTTTTACAAAGAACCCTGGTGATCCGGAAAAGTCATTATGTTTGATAAATCTAGAGCAGACACATACACTTTATTTGTGAATGTATTGTTCTTAACTATTTTGTTTCATGACAGGAACTCATCACATTTGGATTCATATCTAGATCCAGTTTTCATGTCCCTAATGAAGGATCCAGATCAGTGACGCAAGGAACAATGGGATAAAACAGCTCGATCACAAAATAGGTTTAACTTCACTAAAGTTGTAGGTTTTGGTGATCTTGACGGGCATCAGCTTTCAGCTTCCAAATAATACTCACTCCATTCTAGATACCTTGCCAAAGCCAACTCTCTTAATCTTGCTGAGATAGCAGAAATGAAGATTGTGTAAGTAGTTGCTGAGAATCTCATTATGTTGTTTAGTCTCCTATTGTATTGTGAGCAAGAAACATTCCTAAAGTCACTCCAATCATTGTTTCAACTATTTCCTGACATCCTTCCTGAACAGAGACATAAGTATGTAATATTATGAGACATAATAAAATAATAAGACGTTTTGGTATCTTAAGATAAAAAAAAATGTTATTTTATTGATTCAACTAATAATCAATAATTAGAAATAATTAACGACCATCAAATATTAAGCAACAAATAATTACAAGTCATGCCCGCCCATCGGGCGGGCTTAGAAAAATAGTATATATATATATATATATATATATATATATATATATATATATATATATATATATATATATATATATATATATACACGTTTTCTCCTCTCCCTCTCTCTCCACCCCCACTCCCTAACCTGCTCCTCCTGAATCTCTGATCATCAAGAAACGTCATCCTCCATGTCCTCACCTCCAAATCGAAAACAAACACAAAGAGTGATGCAAGGAGTGAGATGATCAAGCCTTATCCTTTTCTTTAAGTCCAAGGGGAGCGTCTGCCACTCTCTGTCGAGCCCTAAAGTCAACCAACCAAGCCAAGAAGATGATGATTGATTTGATATTTTATATAGTATATTTCCGAAGGAAAAGGCAACGGATGCGTTTTCCCCGGGTCGTGTCCCAACGAAGGTTGAATTCGAGTTTTTGTTTCGGTGTCGAATATGTGAAGTGAATTGTGTGTGAAAAGAGTGATTGATTGGTGATTTTATACTACTAATAATGAAATATGAAATAAAAACAACTAATTATGCTAAAGGTAAAATTAAGCTAAACATGTAATTCTAAAAACGAAAATTGAATTTGAAAACGTTACGCGACGAATTTTAAAACGTAAATAAAAAGTAATTTCCTAAAATTTAAAACCTAAAAATATAAAATAATTTTTCTTAAACTCTAAATATAAAAAGAAAATTTTAGAAAAAAGAAAAATATTTTTTTGACTTTTTATTAATTTTTAATGAATTAAAAACTATTTTAATCTATTTAAATGATTTAAAAATATTAAAACAACTTGGAAAATTCTAAAAATTTCTGAGTAAATCTAAAATTTAATTCTAAATCTAGGAAAAATTAATTCAGGAACTGACTAAAGCCTAATAAGCAGAACAGAGCAAATAAGCAGTTGGAAATAAGCCAAGAATAAGCAAAAGTGAACCAAAAATTCTCAGAAGCTTAGGAATGATGCAGGGGACTATTTCAAGCATAAATCAACTCATAAACATCAAATAAGCCAAAGCAATAAGCAGTAAAGCTTCTGCACAGTAGCAACTCAAATGTAGTAGCAGTGACCAAACAAGCTATTTTGCAGCTTAATTATAAGCTAACCAGAGCTAATCTGTGAAAACCAGAAGCAGAAGCTTGAAGTTCATGGATCACACTACTATCCTTCCAGTTATACCCAAATTTTTACTTTAAATGCTACTCTAATTCAATCCCAAAACAGATGGTGATGGAAACTAATAAACTGAAGCAGGTTAAGGCTACTTTAAGGGGCTTATTTGCAGACTATCAATAAGCAATCTAATAAGCACCAAACTTGGATCCCATATAATGAGCTTAATGCTTGCTATACTAACTACCTACAAACCAAATATCAAGGCAAGAGCTTAATTCAATAAGCTACAAAGAAGCTCAGATCAGCAGCTACAAACTATGGGTCTGCACTAAAGTGCTCTGTGACAGCAGACTATGAAAAAAAGGCGCAAACTAAGCAAAACTTTACCAATTCTATCCAGCCTTTGTGAACTCACTTTAACACCTAAAAGCAATTTGAAAATGCCCAAGTTGTGTTCCAAATAACCTCAGCTTATGCTGATGCTAATGAAGGCAGTTTACTAACTAATGTTACACTTTTTAGCTCAAAACTCCAAATTCAATCAAAACAGCTTATGATATCTAATGACAAGCTTAAACCAACTAATTTTAGCCTGATCTAAGTTCCCAAATTGGCAAAGTAACAGTAAACAAGATGCAACACCCCTAACAGTGATAATTCCAAACACCCTTTTAAATTCACTTTTGCAAACTTTACACTAGAAACTGAGATTTAAGCTAAGCCTCTTATTATCTACTGTATAACTAAGTTAAGCAAACACTAATAAGCAACAACCAAATCTGAATAAGTACTAATAAGCAGTTTATCACTAATAAGCTCTAAATTCTACCAAATGAAACTTACAAGTAAACACCAACTGAATATAAATCTGAACCAAATAGCTAACACCAGGCTATTCCAATAAGCCAGAAAACAATACCCAAATAAGCTGATGAGATCAGCTTATTTCTTCCAAAGCTTATGTTGACCACAGTTGACTTTTATGTTGACTTGTGGATTTTTGTGATAAGAACAAACTGAAAACTACCAAAAGCTTACACTAAGCTATTAAACTTATATAAGCTTGTACAATTGATAAATCAGCTTATTGAAGCTGGAATTTCTGAATATTTTTGTATTTTTTTAATATTTTTGGAATTATTTTTGGATTTTATAATAAGATAAACAACTTTGAGAAAGGAAATTTAAGAAAAGCTAGAAATGATAATAAAAAGCTACTGATGAAGATAATAAGCTAGAATTCAAAACATTAACTCAGAATAAGTGGAATCAAAATAAGCTAAAAATAACTTTCATTAATTAAAATTCAAAAAGTTACAAAAGAAATTTAAAACTACAATTGAAAAACTAATTTAGCAGCATAACATTACAATTAAAAACTAACTCCTAACACAGAAGATCAAGGTCCTATTTATAGCCGAGAGGAGATCCTTCTAGCCCTTCCTGACATGCTGGCAATCCGAGGGATTTGTGTTTCTTTTGAGCATAATCCAACCATTGATCATTCCCTATCATCATCCCATCAATTCACGACCCTTAGATTAACTTTGTCGAGGTGTTCGGACCAATGGGAGAGTGCCACGTAGCCATTCGTGTGCTTCTTCTGACATCTGACACCTCTAATAGCTTCTAGACGTCCCATGATTGGTCGATTTTGCCCTTAATTGTGGTGAAAAAGTGTACGGGGTAATTAGGGTTTATCTGGGTAACTTTTGGGGATAAAGTTGGGCGGGTAAAGGCGGGTGTGTTTATTTATTATTGTTTGACCGAAACTAAATGTTTGACCGGGTTTGTTGTTGGGTTCGGATCATGGGTTTATTTAGATAAAGATAGGCTCGGGTTTAAGGAGCAGATTGGGCTTTGGATTTGGTTTGTTGGAAAGTGGGTTGGATTGGGATTTATTAATAATCCGGATAATAAGTGTAAGGGTTTAAGGTTTTGGTTTAGCAAAAATACAAGGACCAAAGTTGTACTTTCTGAAATTCCAAGGGACTAATTTTGCCACATTCTCCAAAATACAATCAAGGGTCATTCTTGTCAAATGATGAAACTTCAAGGGTTGACTTTGACTTTTTGCATCCCGGCTTCGGCTTTGAGTCCTTTCCACATCTCGTGCTCGGTTTTCCGTTTTATCTTGATTTTTGTCCTTTTCTTCGATATCCGTGCCTGCATAAGTAAAAACACAAAAACACAATATATTTGGCATAATTGGTTAGTTTTTGGTCTATTTGGGTCCGGTTTTGGTCAAGAAAAGGTATGTGTTTAAGCACATACCAAATTCCCCCAGACTAAGCTATTGCAATGTCCTCATGCAATGTTATAAAAACACGTTTTTGAAACCGAAAATTTCCAATCTCTTTTTACTAACTTTGAGAAGTAGCAAAATTTTCAAAAGAGATTAAGAAATCTTAAGTTCTAAAAACTCCCCGATTTTCCTTTTTATTCTATTTTTGTATTTTCTCATTATTCATGTGACGGTTTTGATGACAATCATTATCTTACGATAACTTTTAGGGTCATCGAGCAGGAAACACGACTCATAAAGAAGTGACCATATGGATAAAATTCGTCGTCCCCGATTTTTCACGAGTCCCCAAACTAAGCTTAAAAACGAAATCATTGTTATTTACAAGTTAGATTGCCGACACTACCCATGAAAGCTAATTGTGGACTCTTTGTTCCCAAATTCCTATTTTCCTCTATTTATTTTATTTTTGGTGAGAAATGAATTTCTTCAAATTCTCGTTTCGATAATTTTTAAGCCGATAAAGATACCTAGTTTAGACACTAAGTAGTTTCCAAACCTTCCCTCGAAAACCGTTGCATACAAAAATTGTGGTCCACATCGAGGTCTCTGATTTAACACGATTTTGAGGATATCCCTTTTATATACGACCGAAACAACTCATCTACGAGTCCAGAGACAGAAGCTTTTATTAGGATACCCCCGGAGTCGAAGTTTGGCATTATTAACATTATTAAGCACATATTCAAGCACATTAACGTATTTAATCCTTGGCCCTTTATAACAATCACAACATCGGTTGCGAGCCGGCAAGATGTGATAGTCTATTATGACCTTGGAATTTTTCCTCTGCCTTTATTAGAAGTCTACAACATCAGCTGCGAACCGGCAAGATGTAGAAAACTTTTTATGGCTTTGGATTATTATTATACATTATCATATTCATTAATTATTTGTGTTGCCAAACCCCAAGTCCTACGGCTTTTATAACAATCCCAACATCGGTTGCGAGCCGGCAAGATGGAATAGTCTATTACACCGTAACACTGGCAGTACCTTGATGTGTACCCAACTTTCATAAGCAAGAATTCTCTAAAGAAGAAATAAAAACTAATTATCGTCAAAACTAAAATACCTTTAATTATTCCTAGATTACTATTATTGGGTGAAACAAGCTTATGGGAACAAAAAGCCACAAATAACTTTGATGAGCTCTAAAGAGATCCAACTACTCCACGTTTAGCAATCTAACTTATAAACAACTCTATCATTTCTCGTTCTTCGCAAATTTAAAATCTTAAATAATAAGATCCGCGAATGCTTAGCCTTATAATCAAGCCATGCATATATAAAGTCAATACGGGAACTTGCAAACTCTTAAAAAGAATTCGCATTTTATAGCTCATTGTGTAAAAGACTAGCACGAGCTTATAGATTATAAATGGTTAAGGGAACAAGCTAGGGCTCAACACGCCCGGTCAAGTCAGAATTTTATTCCTACCCTCACCAGCGGAAAGTCAACAAAATGTCAAAATTTATTATATTTTTGCAAAAATTTTTAAATTTTTCTCATTTTTTTGGATTTTTTTTCAATTTTTTATTGAGAAAAAAAACGGGGTTGCATGAGTAAACGGAAAAAATGCAAGGCAAAAATCAAATCGAAAGATTACCCCCCCTCCCCCCCAGACTAAAACTAGACATTGTCCTTGATGCGTGGTTTTGCGACCTTACAACAGGTTTTACCTCTCGAGGGATCTCAAGAGGCTTACAACCCCACCAGGCAGTGTACCTGACCGATGTAGTATAGTGTAGTGGTAAGTACGGGGGATTGATCGTTCTCCACAGGGAATAGTGTTCATTAGGTATGAAAAACTACTCTAATTAGGTCTAAGGGTGAGGGAAGATTCTTTTTTGTATTTTTTTATATTTTAAGTAAAGCAAGTAAAATCTCGGGTTTGAAGGAGTGGGCGGAATTAGTTGCTAGTCAACTAACCCAAATTACTACGAATGCAAATAAAATAAAATAACTGAAAATGAAAAGGTTGTGAAACTTATGTGGAGAGAAATGTGTTTACTTAGATTTCCTTACTCCCTAACTATCTTTTACCGGTTGATTAGTGTGTATTAATTGCGTGGATGACGGGTGTATTCCTTAATACCAATCGTGGGGTGGCGTACGTACTTCCCCAACTCTACAAGCTCCTACTTCACTCCTATGTCGAGCCGGCTAGGAAGCTCCTAACATGGGATCACTAGAATTCGCTCATGCATTAAATACAACCATATAAACCTAGTACGCATTGGTTCATGTTTCTTAAGACGTTCAAGCAAGTTACCTTATAGGAAGTTAGCCAGTTTTCTTAAGCCTAACATCAATAAACAATCATCCAATACAATTAATAACACATTAACAACCGATAATCAATAGTTAGGTTTCATTAGATCTAAGCAAACACAAGATAAATCTAGCCTAGCATGTTAATCAAAAGACAAGAACAAGATATAATCAAACAACACATAGACATATTGATTGATTAAGTAATTACTTATCTTCAATTAAACATGGGAGATCCAAGGGTATGAAAACCCTTAAAAATGGCAGAAATTCGTCTTAGGGTTTCTCCTCACAAAGTTGCACACTAATGACAAAAAATTGCAAAACTATATATAGAGTTTAAGGGCTGACGGTGTCACGTTATAGGACTTGACGCCGTCACCTCGCCGTGTCTAGGGTTCCCGGATGGCCTTCTTGACGCCGTCCCTTTGTAGCCTTCCAAAATCTGCTCTGGCCTATCAAGGCTTGACGCCGTCAGAATAGGGCTTGACGCCGTCCCTCTTTAGCTTAAACCGTGATGGCCTTGATCACCTCAAAGGGTGACGCCGTCAGAATTTACATCGCAAAACTCCCTGGCTTATCATGTGTATTTTTCATATCCACCTTTTTTGCCAAGCCATGACGCCGTCAAGAGCAATACTTGACGCCGTCAAAGGTACTTTTCCAGCCGATTTTGAGACTTTGTCGTTTTCTTCACTTTTATGCTCCAAAAACGTCCAAAATGCTTCCTTTTCCAGATTTCTTCTCCAAAGTACCTAAAATGACAAAAGGAACGATTTAGGGCAATATTTGATCAAATAAATATGATTTAGGGCTTAAATGACCCCCTAAAAGCGGTACACTTTTCGCTTCATCAAATACCCTTACACTTGAGATTTGCTTGTCCTCAAGCAAATGCGCTTTTATTCTAATCAAAATACAAGTTAGGGGTCATTTAACGCTAATATAAAAGTAATTACAACAAATAGTCGTTCCACTTTAGTCATAATAAGCACGGAGATTACAAACTAGCACCTCACAAGTAGTGTTTAGATACTCACATCTCTCAGGTGTCATCAAAATAAATCTCATAAATGAAAACGGATAATATCTCTCACTACCTGTCATAGCAAATAGATTACCATAGGCTTGGGAAAGGATCGAAAACCTCCTCCACTAGGCGTAAGCACCTAAGATAAACTATCAAAGAGGGCTTTTAAACGGGTTATAACGTGAGGTGTAGGGATATGATAAACACGGTTTTGTTGGATAATGGATATTTTACTGGTGGCGAGTTAAAGATCTTGATTAATTACATGTAAAATATGGCGTTGCTAAGCCAAGACTAGACTCGACTTAAGCTAAAAACAAAATAACAAAAAGATAAAATAAACATAAAATGAAACGAGATGGTAGTCCGTATGTTTTTTCTATTTTTCCTTTTCTCAATTTTTTTGTATCTTTCTTGATTTTTTCGATTTTTTTTTTTTTTTTTTTTTTTTTTTTTTGCATACACTCTTGCCCTACCATCCAAAATAATACATCATAGGGGCGTTGCATTCCCCTTACACTTGAACTTTTACAAATAACTATTCTAATGACTCGAATTAAGATAATCGAAACACTTGGAGTACTTTTTAAAATATTTAGCACATATGGGGGTAATAATGTTGTTCTTCCCCATTACTCCATTACACTAGTACTTTACCCATGAGTCCCAATCATCCCAAAACAATATGTACAAGGATATGACTCGACTTAGCAACCATGTAATCAATTAGATAATTAACTAAGGGTTTAAACAAATGTTGTAACAATAATGCACTAAAAATGAGTGCATACAAGGTAGGCTAAGGCGATTTGGGTGTACATTTAAGTGGGGTGTAACAAATTCTTCCTTTAAGTAAAATGCTTAAAGGTCGAAACGAAAAGATAGGCTCTGAGGGGTGTACTAGGGGTATCGTGTACTAAAAATGAGTACAACGCAAAGGGTGTGGGAGAATTACTTGACCAATATAGCCAATGTAATTATAACAAAAACACAGGTGTAAAACAATGGGTTAATCCTAATGCCTCTTATCATGTAGTAAATCTAACTACACGAATGTAGTCTCACTTGTGGCCTCGGAATGGTCCTAACGCAAGTTCTAGAATCTAAGTGCTGCCGGTACACACATCATAGCATAAATGCTTTTCCTACCAATTCTAGGGGCGAACCTCACATATTTGGGGGTGGAAAATTTTTTAGTGGTACGGTTTTTGTGCTAGTCATATAACTCCTATCCATGAGACGCTCATTAAGATCAAAGTTTCACTCCTATATGTCGTAAAAAAATTTAAATTTGGCACTAAAATTGCCCTAACAGGTATTTATCTCAGTTTTATTACACATCTACCATCAAACAAACAAAAATCAAGTGTAATAGCATTCTCTAAAGTATCGTATTTTTACCCCCCCCCCTTACACTTAAGATGAACATTGTCCCCAATGTTCAAATAACAAGATGTAAAAGTAATAAGGTAAACGAATGAAATCAAATACTCCCCTGATTCGTTTGGTGGATAAAGAGGTAACATGGTTAGATCTTCTTCCAAGAGAATGTAGAAGCTCCAAGACTAATGCATCGCCATAAGCTTGATTCCACATACATATCCTTGTCCAAAATAACCTGTTAAACCTGAGAAAACAAACACGAAAACCTGCATAACATCGGCGGGATAAATCTATATATAAGGATATAATGCTTGTGGAATGATAATTTTGCAGATTCCTGGAGTTTATAAGTTAGAGATGTAATAAAAACTTTTTATGAAAACAAAACTTTCAAAAATTTCAGAAAATTAACACCTGACGCCGTCAGGTTGTAAATCCTGACGCCGTCAGAAATAATCTGACAGAATTCTCATGTTAAGCTTCCGGAAAATTTCTGGAAAAACCTATACCTTACTTCCTGGAATTCCTGCAAAACATCATTATGACTCGATACAAGCATTTGACTCAAACAAATACTAATATGTATGTTAATTTAATATTATTACGATTCATGTTCATTTGTTCTAATAAACCGATTTGGATTTCCCTTACACTTAACTTTTGCAAAATACCTTTATATGTAGTTAAGACGAAGTTAAAAACAAGATAAAGCATTTTCACAATTTAGTTTTGAACATGAATCAATAATAATAAAAATTAAACACACATACGGAAACAAATAAAATCAAACAAACAAATAAATAAACACACAAAGCAAATAAAGCTTGGGTTGCCTCCCAAGAAGCGCTTTTCTTTATTAACGAGTCTTGTAGCTAGACTCAAAGTCACGTACATTACGTGACTCCATCATTGGTCACGGTTCCTAGGCCATTCTCCTTTGATTCTCTATCAAAATCACTGTTTTGGTATTTAGAACTAAGCTCCTTAACATGCTTAAAGAATCCACTTGACAGGTCAAAAGTGTCCTTACATCCTCTTCTCACATCATCATCACATAACACGAGTTGGGAACTTAACCCATCGAGCCCTCCATAATCAATCTCCTTGAATTCTCTCATCTTGTAAGGCGTTTGGTATGAGATTTCCCTAATCCCATCGGTGAAAGTCATGATCCCATTGAGCTCGTCCACAACCAAGCTTGTGGCCTTGCAAAAAGGTGCCCCAAAAACAACTTGTGATAACCTGGGATCGATGTACTTTTCGATATTATCGACGATTGCGAAGCTCATAGTGAATGTCATATTTCCTACAAGCACCTGTACATCATCATCTATGCCAATGTCATCCTTCCCTTTATGAATCATTCCCCATCTGCAAATGTTGTTATAATGAAACAAGGACATCACATTTTTGGGTAAACATGTGTCAATGTAAACATAAAAAAAATGCTTGTGACCAATCATGCAAGGTATTTTGAGATTATTCGGATCACGTCGCTTAATTCGGCCAGGCCTTCTACCGTGTTGCCCCCATGTGTTGCTAGTTGCGGATGGTTGATACTCATACACTTCTTCACAGCCATCCCGAAAAATCACTTTCCTGACACCATCGGTAAATAATGCACTACTTTCATCCTCATCGAGTATTACTCCCGTTGCTTTTATGAATGGTTTGCCTAGCACAAGGCTAGTTAAGGATGGGCTGATGATAGAGTTCATGTTATTAAATACAGTTAGCTCGATATGAAAGAGGAACTTTTCTATCACAATTGGTACCCTTCTTATTACCCCGATGATATTAAACCCTTCATATTTGACCTGTTTGGTGAAGGCTTCGTTATATAGAGAAAGGGATATTGCATTCATAGAAGAGTTGGGGTTTATGTAGGCATCTTTTATAAACTTTTTCCGAGTGGTGCAAGATATCTTAAAGACTCTGGGAGCGCCATCCTCTATTCTCTCTCCAAATCCCATAGGCAACTTTGCTGTGCCCCTCTCAAGTTCCTTCGCCAGGGGGCGGTCTAGCGGTCCTGGGAGCCCATGAGGCATTTCGGATTTCTCTTCCGAGCCCTTCTCATCACTCACCTCTCTTGTACTCGAGTTCTTTGGTGAGTCTAGATAGTCGCCGGGCGCCTCGGGGTTCTTTTCGGGAACTTCACCCTCCATTTCATTGTCCACGTTCTCGGTTGATTGTTGGTCCAGATTGGGTTTAGGAATAGGTATTCTTGTAATGGTGTTCACGAAGTGGAGTGGTTTTGAAGGGGTATGAGCATCTCTAGTTTCTTTTTCATTTTGTGATATGTGTTTGAAGAGTTTACTAGGGTGCTTGATTTTTACAGGAGGGGGTGTTTGGTGAGTCACCGTAACAGATTTGATCTTATTAACTCGTGCCAACTCACAAGTTGACCTGCCAACAATGCGATCATTGATAACTTTTAACAGGTTATCAACTTTGTTGTTCATATCAACTTGCTGTTGTCTGAATTGATTCTCAAGTTTGGAGAGCTGTGTTTCTTGGGAGAGAATGAATTTTTGCAGTGATTACTCGCGATTTTGTTGTTTATGCGTATGCTGCTGAGGATAATGTTCAGACCAGGTGAGTGGGGGAGAGTCATTGAATGATACTCTTCGAGTTTGGTTCCAACTAAAATTTGGCTTACTCATCCATGCCTCATACCTATCTTCGGAATTCTTGGGTCCATAATTAGTGGTGAGCCACTTATCTCACGCCTTATCGATTCACGAGGATGAGAATTCTTTGAAAGCCTGTTTGGGGAGTTCCATGCAATCATGAGTGTCGTGGGGACCACTACATAATTTACACGAAGAAGTGATTTTGTTCACTTGGCCTAAAGGTTTAGGAGCCTCGTAGGATTTCATAAGAAACTTGACTTGGTCTTCAAGTTCTATGATCCTACGGTCGGAAGTGCTTGAATTGTTCGAAGGCAAAGATATTGCCTTGACCGTTTTATTCAAATCACGGGGATCACTCCAACTTTCTTTGTCATAAAGAGCAAGATCTTCTAGGAGAGCCCATGATTGTTCCGCACTTAGATCACGTAGCTTACCACCGGCCGATTGGTCAATGGTTTGCCTCGTGGAGAGATTGATATGGTCATAGAAGATTTGGACTTGGAGCCAAAGTTCTATGCCATGGTGAGGGACTTTTTGGAGTAAGTCCTTGAATTGAGTCCATGCCTCGTAGAGGGTTTCGCCTTGACGTTGTTGGAACATCAAGATATCATTCCTTAGCTTGGTAGTTCTTCCTGGTGGGAAGAACTGAGCAAGGAAACGAGTGGTGAGATCATCCCAAG
Source organism: Artemisia tridentata subsp. tridentata (assembly GCA_021014915.2). Classification (NCBI taxonomy): domain Eukaryota; kingdom Viridiplantae; phylum Streptophyta; class Magnoliopsida; order Asterales; family Asteraceae; genus Artemisia; species Artemisia tridentata. Next base: position 420,180,846 of record CP139509.1, read on the forward strand.
AGGTGATGGATCCTGCGGGTAGACGCTCTAGCCATTGACTAGCTTGGTCCCGCAGAGAGAATTGAAAGAGACGCAGTCGGGTCGTCTCTCGAGTGGCAACATCAAGGTCTATGGAATCAACGATTTTGAGAAAGTCCTTGAGATGTTGATTAGGATCTTCGGAACGAAGTCCATGGAATGCGCATCCGCTTTGCACCAACCGGATGGTGTCGGATCGCAAGGGAGTGACATTGGCTCCTTGAGTGAGCTCAATGGTGTTTCGATAGCCATGGTGGCTAGGACGAGAGTAGTCTCCTAAGGTACGGGCTCTAGGAGGTGGGTGTTTTTGTGGTGGTGGGTTGTTGGGATCAAGGATATTACCACCTTCCATGATGTCGGATGGTAATGGTTACGAACAAAGAAACGAAGAAAAAAGATAGACTAAAGAAATCCTAGAAAAATAAAATAAAAATCTCACTAGAAAGGAATCTAGTGAGTAGACCTAATAAAATAAAAATTCAACCTAAACAATAACTATTCCCCGGCAGCGGCGCCAAAAACTTGATGCGTGGTTTTGCGACCTTACAACAGGTTTTACCTCTCGAGGGATCTCAAGAGGCTTACAACCCCACCAGGCAGTGTACCTGACCGATGTAGTATAGTGTAGTGGTAAGTACGGGGGATTGATCGTTCTCCACAGGGAATAGTGTTCGTTAGGTATGAAAAACTACTCTAATTAGGTCTAAGGGTGAGGGAAGATTCTTTTTTGTATTTTTTTATATTTTAAGTAAAGCAAGTAAAATCTCGGGTTTGAAGGAGTGGGCGGAATTAGTTGCTAGTCAACTAACCCAAATTACTACGAATGCAAATAAAATAAAATAACTGAAAATGAAAAGGTTGTGAAACTTATGTGGAGAGAAATGTGTTTACTTAGATTTCCTTACTCCCTAACTATCTTTAACCGGTTGATTAGTGTGTATTAATTGCGTGGATGACGGGTGTATTCCTTAATACCAATCGTGGGGTGGCGTACGTACTTCCCCAACTCTACAAGCTCCTACTTCACTCCTATGTCGAGCCGGCTAGGAAGCTCCTAACATGGGATCACTAGAATTCGCTCATGCATTAAATACAACCATATAAACCTAGTACGCATTGGTTCATGTTTCTTAAGACGTTCAAGCAAGTTACCTTATAGGAAGTTAGCCAGTTTTCTTAAGCCTAACATCGATAAACAATCATCCAATACAATTAATAACACATTAACAACCGATAATCAATAGTTAGGTTTCATTAGATCTAAGCAAACACAAGATAAATCTAGCCTAGCATGTTAATCAAAAGACAAGAACAAGATATAATCAAACAACACATAGACATATTGATTGATTAAGTAATTACTTATCTTCAATTAAACATGGGAGATCCAAGGGTATGAAAACCCTTAAAAATGGCAGAAATTCGTCTTAGGGTTTCTCCTCACAAAGTTGCACACTAATGACAAAAAATTGCAAAACTATATATAGAGTTTAAGGGCTGACGGTGTCACGTTATAGGACATGACGCCGTCACCTCGCCGTGTCTAGGGTTCCCGGATGGCCTTCTTGACGCCGTCCCTTTGTAGCCTTCCAAAATCCGCTCTGGCCTATCAAGGCTTGACGCCGTCAGAATAGGGCTTGACGCCGTCCCTCTTTAGCTTAAACCGTGATGGCCTTGATCACCTCAAAGGGTGACGCCGTCAGAATTTACATCGCAAAACTCCCTGGCTTATCATGTGTATTTTTCATATCCACCCTTTTTGCCAAGCCATGACGCCGTCAAGAGCAATACTTGACGCCGTCAAAGGTACTTTTCCAGCCGATTTTGAGACTTTGTCATTTTCTTCACTTTTATGCTCCAAAAACGTCCAAAATGCTTCCTTTTCCAGATTTCTTCTCCAAAGTACCTAAAATGACAAAAGGAACGATTTAGGGCCATATTTGATCAAATAAATACGATTTAGGGCTTAAATGACCCCCTAAAAGCGGTACACTTTTCGCTTCATCAAATACCCTTACACTTGAGATTTGCTTGTCCTCAAGCAAATGCGCTTTTAATCTAATCAAAATACAAGTTAGGGGTCATTTAACGCTAATATAAAAGTAATTACAACAAATAGTCGTTCCACTTTAGTCATAATAAGCACGGAGATTACAAACTAGCACCTCACAAGTAGTGTTTAGATACTCACATCTCTCAGGTGTCATCAAAATAAATCTCATAAATGAAAACGGATAATATCTCTCACTACCTGTCATAGCAAATAGATTACCATAGGCTTGGGAAAGGATCGAAAACCTCCTCCACTAGGCGTAAGCACCTAAGATAAACCACGAGCACGAGAGTCTTCAATCATCGGGCAAATCCTGGACACATCACAGAAAACCACGAAACACAAGATATGGAAGAGGAAAACCTCTTCATGTTTTATTAGAAATGAGAGAAGAAGATAGAATGATAAGCATGGGGTGCCTCCCACGAAGCGCTTGTTTTTGGTAACCGAGTCACATGAGCTTGACTCGACCCCGAATTTATTTGTCCATGGGGGAGCAAGTGGAAAAAGAAATCTCCATCGGACTTTCGTTCAAGATGTTTGGATAAACATTGAAGCATACGAAAGTTCCACTCCGATGAGATACCCACGGTATTTTTAGAAAGAAGAACCAGAAATGGTAATACCGGGGTCAAAGATGGTATCCTCACTCCCGACGGAGTGAAGGATAGGAGAAGTCACATCATATGTGATGAATGGAAGAAAGATTTTGATAATAATTAAGATCAATTCTTCATCATCAGAAGCAATTTTTTCATTAAAGCTCTTGGGAGGGAGGGTCGGGATGAAATCTTCAATAAACAATTTATTTTGATCAAGAACACCTTCCCCCAAACTAGAATCATCCTCAAGATCAAAATAGAAATGATCGTATTTCGGAGGAGATATAAAGAGAGAGAGTTCACCGGAGAACTCCTCAAAGATAAACGAATCATACTCGGGAAGAGAGATATGAGAATGAGAAGTGGTACTGCCACTACTCGTCTCTTCAGTATGAAAGTCACTATCCTCAACGGGGATAGGAGATGAAGTTGGTTTATCCTTTAATGCTTCGATCTTAGAAATGAGAAGATTGACATTCAATAATTTTTCACGGAGTTCATCGTCCTCAATTTGAAGAATATCAGTGTCAATCTCTCCATCATCTGGATCAGAATCCTTTTCTTCCTCTAAGCTGACATAATCGATGTCTCCACTGGATAAAGAATCATCATTCGAAGTACAATCATTATCAACAATTTCCGGTGAAATTGGATCATCGAGCTCTTCCATAGAGATATCACTTCCCTCAAGTGGAGGAGAAGGATGGGAAGAGTCGGAAATGACGGATTCAAGAGACGGAGTGGGATTGCCACTCGGAGGAAGAATCGAAGTTTGAACTTTTAATACTTCTGAAGGTTCATCCTCATCACTCTCGTCAGAGTCTGAAAAGTAAAAGGTGTGAAGATGACCCGGTCCTGGTTGATAATTGTGACTGATATAATTGACTTGCTTGCCAAGGACCTCGATTTGTTCATTCATAACGGAATAATAATCGGAATAATGATCACTTGGAACTTCGGAGTCCCATTGATAATGATGTTGTGTCATATTCTCGATCAAATCGTAAGCTTCTTGTGGAGTTTTCCGCATGAAATTCCCGCCGGCTGCCAACATAATTTTGTTTTGATCAATTGGAGTTATACCATGATAAAAGGTTAGGATTTGATCAAGAAGCAAAATTTTATGATCAGGACATTTCTGCAATAACGATTTAAATCTCTCCCAAGCTTCAAATACGGACTCCATGGGCAATTGTCGGAAATTCAGAATGTCTTTCCTAAGCTGCTCCATTTTAGAACGTGGAAAGTATTTTGAAAGAAACTTGACGAACATCTCTTCCCATGAATGAATTGAGTGGGTTTTAAGGGTATAAAACCACGATTCAGCATTGTGGGATAAAGAGAATGGAAAGAGATTTAAACGGATGTTATCAAAAGAAATTCCATTTTGCTTTATGGATTGAGTGATAGATATGAACTTGTTTAGGTGCTCGTTTGCATCCTCATCTCGAAATCCGTGAAATTGGCAATTTTGCCGGATCAGTCGAACCATATGATTTTTTAATTTAAAATCGGTTCCCGGAACTGATGTAGGAACGATCGGTCCTCCTCTACCGATCAGTGTCGGACGATAAAAATCCTCCATGGTCCGAGGATCATGGGGATGAGATGGTGGAAAATCGATCATTGTGGAGAATTAAACAATGAGAGGATAAGAAGATAAGAATTAAACATTTAAGAGGATTTAAGAAGAATATTTTTGGATTTTTAAATTTAAAAACATGGAAAATCACAAAAGAAAAATGGAAAATAAATTTGAAAAGAAAAATCTTTTTGGATTTTTATATTAAAAGAAATTAAAATTATTATCTTTTTGGTGATCGCTCGATCAACCGTACTCGTTTCTTTCAAAACTACGCGCAGCGTGGCGGAGAAGCAAAGGTCCACTCGAAGGTGATTAAAAACCCGCCTCTTTCGGTCTGCAATTTAATGTCAAGACCATCCTTAAACCCCGTGTATAGGTTGTAGCAAAGAAATAATCCGAGTAACGTTTAATTTCACGATCTCTTTTGTTGTTTTATTCGGAATGGTTTACAACGCCCTCTCGAGAGCAAGGATTTATTATTAATGGTGAAAACACTTTAGGAAAAGTTTTTTTTTTTTTTTTTTTTTTTTTTTTTTTTTTTTTTTTTTGATTATTTTCTTTTTGTATTTTTTAATTTTTCAAAAACAAATAACTTCCGAGGAAGGGTCTTCAAAACACGATCCAACGAACGAAATTCAAACTCTTTTCAAGCCTTCCCCGGCAGCGGCGCCATTTTTTTGATTTGTCGTTTTTAGTATATATATTTCCGAAGGAAAAGGCAACGGATGCGTTTTCCCCGGGTCGTGTCCCAACGAAGGTTGAATTCGAGTTTTTGTTTCGGTGTCGAATATGTGAAGTGAATTGTGTGTGAAAAGAGTGATTGATTGGTGATTTTATACTACTAATAATGAAATATGAAATAAAAACAACTAATTATGCTAAAGGTAAAATTAAGCTAAACATGTAATTCTAAAAACGAAAATTGAATTTAAAAACGTTACGCGACGAATTTTAAAACGTAAATAAAAAGTGATTTTCTAAAATTTAAAACCTAAAAATATAAAATAATTTTTCTTAAACTCTAAATATAAAAAGAAAATTTTAGAAAAAAGAAAAATATTTTTTTGACTTTTTATTAATTTTTAATGAATTAAAAACTATTTTAAACTATTTAAATGATTTAAAAATATTAAAACTACTTGGAAAATTCTGAAAATTTCTGAGTAAATCTAAAATTTAATTCTAAATCTAGGAAAAATTAATTCAGGAACTGACTAAAGCCTAATAAGCAGAATAGAGCAAATAAGCAGTTGGAAATAAGCCAAGAATAAGCAAAAGTGAACCAAAAATTCTCAGAAGCTTAGGAATGATGCAGGGGACTATTTCAAGCATAAATCAACTCAGAAACATCAAATAAGCCAAAGAAATAAGCAGTAAAGCTTCTACACAGTAGCAACTCAAATGTAGTAGCAGTGACCAAACAAGCTATTTTGCAGCTTAATTATAAGCTAACCAGAGCTAATCTGTGAAAACCAGAAGCAGAAGCTTGAAGTTCATGGATCACACTACTATCCTTCCAGTTATACCCAAATTTTTACTTCAAATGCTACTCTAATTCAATCCCAAAACAGATGGTGATGGAAACTAATAAACTGAAGCAGGTTAAGGCTACTTTAAGGGGCTTATTTGCAGACTATCAATAAGCAATCTAATAAGCACCAAACTTGGATCCCAGATAATGAGCTTAATGCTTGCTATACTAACTACCTACAAACCAAATATCAAGGCAAGAGCATAATTCAATAAGCTACAAAGAAGCTCAGATCAGCAACTACAAACTATGGGTCTGCACTAAAGTGCTCTGTGACAGCAGACTATGAAAAAAAGGCGCAAACTAAGCAAAACTTTACCAATTCTATCCAGCCTTTGTGAACTCACTTTAACACCTAAAAGCAATTTGAAAATGCCCAAGTTGTGTTCCAAATAACCTCAGCTTATGCTGATGCTAATGAAGGCAGTTTACTAACTAATGTTACACTTTTTAGCTCAAAACTCCAAATTCAATCAAAACAGCTTATGATCTCTAATGACAAGCTTAAACCAACTAATTTTAGCCTGATCTAAGTTCCCAAATTGGCAAAGTAACAGTAAACAAGATGCAACACCCCTAACAGTGATAATTCCAAACACCCTTTTAAATTCACTTTTGCAAACTTTACACTAGAAACTGAGATTTAAGCTAAGCCTCTTATTATCTACTGTATAACTAAGTTAAGCAAACACTAATAAGCAACAACCAAATCTGAATAATTACTAATAAGCAGTTTATCACTAATAAGCTCTAAATTCTACCAAATGAAACTTACAAGTAAACACCAACTGAATATAAATCTGAACCAAACAGCTAACACCAGGCTATTCCAATAAGCCAGAAAACAATACCCAAATAAGCTGATGAGATCAGCTTATTTCTTCCAAAGCTTATGTTGACCACAGTTGACTTTTATGTTGACTTGTGGATTTTTGTGATAAGAACAAACTGAAAACTACCAAAAGCTTACACTAAGCTATTAAACTTATATAAGCTTGTACAATTGATAAATCAGCTTATTGAAGCTGGAATTTCTGAATATTTTTGTATTTTTTTAATATTTTTGGAATTATTTTTGGATTTTATAATAAGATAAACAACTTTGAGAAAGGAAATTTAAGAAAAGCTAGAAATGATAATAACAAGCTACTGATGAAGATAATAAGCTAGAATTCAAAACATTAACTCAGAATAAGTGGAATCAAAATAAGCTAAAAATAACTTTCATTAATTAAAATTCAAAAAGTTACAAAAGAAATTTAAAACTACAATTGAAAAACTAATTTAGCAGCATAACATTACAATTAAAAACTAACTCCTAACACTGAAGATCAAGGTCCTATTTATAGCCGAGAGGAGATCCTTCTAGCCCTTCCTGACATGCTGGCAATCCGAGGGATTTGTGTTTCTTTTGAGCATAATCCAACCATTGATCATTCCCTATCATCATCCCATCAATTCACGACCCTTAGATTAACTTTGGTGAGGTGTTCGGACCAATGGGAGAGTGCCACGTAGCCATTCGTGTGCTTCTTCTGACATCTGACACCTCTAATAGCTTCTAGACGTCCCATGATTGGTCGATTTTGCCCTTAATTGTGGTGAAAAAGTGTACAGGGTAATTAGGGTTTATTTGGGTAACTTTTGGGGATAAAGTTGGGCGGGTAAAGGCGGGTGTGTTTATTTATTATTGTTTGACCGAAACTAAATGTTTGACCTGGTTTGGTGTTGGGTTCGGATCATGGGTTTATTTAGTTAAAGATGGGCTCGGGTTTAAGGAGCAGATTGGGCTTTGGATTTGGTTTGTTGGAAAGTGGGTTGGATTGGGATTTATTAATAATCCGGATAATAAGTGTAAGGGTTTAAGGTTTTGGTATAGCAAAAATACAAGGACCAAAGTTGTACTTTCTGAAATTCCAAGGGACTAATTTTGCCACATTCTCCAAAATACAATCAAGGGTCATTCTTGTCAAATGATGAAACTTCAAGGGTTGACTTTGACTTTTTGCATCCCGGCTTCGGCTTTGAGTCCTTTCCACATCTCGTGCTCGGTTTTCCGTTTTATCTTGATTTTTGTCCTTTTCTTCGATATCCGTGCCTGCATAAGTAAAAACACAAAAACACAATATATTTGGCATAATTGGTTAGTTTTTGGTCTATTTGGGTCCGGTTTTGGTCAAGAAAAGGTATGTGTTTAAGCACATACCAATGATATAGTTCCCTTTTCGGCAATGGATCGCCTGAATAACAAGAAAGAAAGGGTCAAACAACCCTCTGAATATCTTTTAAAACCCCTAATCGATCCAAAGTGAACCCACTCACTCTCAAAAGAAAAATTATCAACACAAATCTCATAAGTGGTGAAGGGAAAGTTTTCTGTGGAAGAGGAGTGTGGTTTGCTTGATTTGGATTCGGGTTTCTTTTGATCTCATTTGGCCTCCTGTTAATCGACCCATTGTGTAAGGGTTCTAAATCTTTTCTCTTTTTGTTCCATTCGAATGAATATATTTCTTATGTGATTTTAAACTTCATTTGTTAAGATTGTTAAATACATAATTCGTTAATTTGTTGTCGAATTATGTTGGTGTGGTATAACTCGAAAATGGTTTTAGAAACTAATGTTGGCTCAAGAATCTGGATGTTGTGCTTATAAAAAAAATCTCTTGTCAAATTAAATTCATCAGTTAGAATGGTTGTGGTTAAGTGTGTCAATTCGATAGGCTTAAGTCAAAGTTAGACTTTGGTTGGTCTATATTGCTCGCAAATGTGCTACTCTAAGCAGTTTGTTCGAATGTTTGTAGTTATGGTTAAGAGTTTAAGCAACCATATTGGGTTCTAAAAGTATGCTCGCGATGTGTTTGTGTTATTGTCTAAGAAAGGTCTATCTTTAGAACAAATGAGTTAGTGCTCATAAGCCTTTAGTCGCGTGTCTTGATGAATACTAAGAACCCACTCGAGATCATATTTGTGGAGGTGTTGAAGTCGAGTCGAGTGGTACTCAACTCGAGCTTTTAACAAGGCCATACAAGCTCACCCGGAAGTATGAATCATTAATCCTCTTGTTTGGTTCGACCATCACCCCGAAGGGTGTCGTGGTCTCCATACAAATGGTCTCTCCTTTTGTTGCTACCTCGTGTATATACCACCCCCAAACGGGTGATTGTTTCATTCGGTTATAAAACACAACGGGTGTGTTTTGGTTGTGACTTGTACGCCAAGTTGAGAGCAAGAAATCGAGTCTCGCAACTATGATTTCATTCGATCCATAATGCGAGGAAAACACTGTGTTCGTGTTTTACTGCAAGTGGTCTACTGGAAAATTCTTTTGTATTACTAGTTTGATTTCAAATAAGCGCTGGATCCTTTTTCTGTTGTTACTAGTTCTTACTCCATGGGCCGAAGCCCATCCATGGTTTACTTGTGTTCTTCCTTGGCTCTAACAAGCCCACAAACTATAAAAGATCACATTGGGCCAAAGCCCATGTGACTCATGTAGAACAGCCCACTATTCAACTAGAAGCCCAACTGTTGGGGCCTGGTTCACTGATTTGAGTGGGCCGCATCCCATTCCCCCTCCTCGACTCATGTTCTTATAACTCGACATATTTTTATAAACTTGTGATTGTTTAAACCCGATACGACAACATATAATGAAATTTGACGATAACTAAATATCGCAATATTAAAAATTTGATTGTTGGTCTACATTTTGCAAATAAAACTATTAATCTCGACGTACGTTTTAAAATGGGACATTACACTTAACGTGTTGTAAAAATATATATACATACGACATGGACATATTTACACGGAATGACATCAATTTTAATATTTACACTTAATTATATACAATTAAATTGAGAAACCTTAAACTAGCCAAATGATTTTTATAACTTACTATTTGCAAACGGTTATGACAAAACTTACATAAGTCAAGTAAACGAGAACGATTATTTTCTTTTAAACTCCAAATTGATTAGAACCACATTTACTCGCAAACACAATTTATAACACCTCATTTATTAGCGAAACCTTTTTAACATCATTTATTTTCCACAAACCACACGTATATATGTATGAGAATATATATATACACCCGTACTCTCCGTTAAACGCCAACTATTCTATATGTCGTTCACATTGACATTCCATGGTTGTTATCCTTCATGCGTATTTTTCCAATCCTTGTCTATTCAAAGAGACACTATCACTATTCTTTTGTACGTTCGTACACTCCGTTGAGCCAACAACTACTAACGTCAAAAACTTTGTTTTCATTTAAATGCTGCCACACCAGCAACAACAACATAAACACTTTAAAACTTTTGAATTAAATTCGTGGAGTCTTGAACTTAGTCTGTTAACTAAATTATGTCATACTAATCTAGGTCACGCGTCGGAACTACCACCTACCATTTGACTCTATAGCATTTCAGACTACTACTACACTGAGGTGAGTTCATAGTCCCACTTTTTACTATGTTTTCAAATCCAGTGGGGAGATACATGCTATAAATCTGAACACAAGTATTTTCTGTATGCTATCCTGATTGATATTGCTAAGTTAATATTGCCTAAGTTACCACCTTTGCCAAAAGTCCCTCATATCATGAACCATTAATCACTTGCGAGTGAACGCGAATTTAGTGAATAGATCTATTGGCAGTTGACGCCCCATTTGAAGTTAGCCTGGGATGGTAACCGAATGCACTTTATTCGAATTAACTAAGAGTTTGGCAAACTCCTACGACGAGGGCACTATCACCTACATCATTTTATGATGTTGGCTATTTATATCATTTATGATATCACCCGATGTTAAGGTTTGCGTGTCATGAGGCTTAGGGCAATATATTACACTACGATATCATTAATTTTACTACTATCTGACTTGTGTTCAAACTATTACAAATAAAACACTATGGATTCACTCAACCTTTGTGTTGACCCTTTTAGCATGTTTTATCTCAGGTATCTAAGAAGCATAAATGGCACGGAGTGGATTAGGGCCCCTTTTTGGACGACGTCCAAAATAATGTTATCATTCATTTTAACTTAAACATTTTCATTATGTACTATTAAATGTTATGGAACCGTTGTTGCAAACTCTGATTTTATTTGATGAATGATAACTAAATTTTCTCAAAACGTCTCTTTCGAGTCGTTTTCTATAATTGTGACTATGATCTGAGATGTAATACCCGAATTAGACTTCCGCTGCTTCATTACGATTTTCGGGGTGTTACATATTGGCATCAGAGCCATGGTTATAGAGAACCAAGTGATTTTCAAAACACTAGACTATAACCACATTTTCAAAAATGAACTATTTACACTTTACTACCTTATGCCCTCCGTGCCAACATTTTACCAAACATCATGCATTGAGATTTGCTTAGCAGATGATGCATAATTTTTAGACATCATGACTAGTAAATATAGTAAATATTTAACATTATTCGAATTAAATGACTTATATTTACTATTGGAATATTGCAGTACCATGTCGCCCCCTATCATTATTTTATCTGACAGTGATGACGCCCTACCAGCATCATCCTCTATTTCCACTATTATCTTATCTGACATTGACACCGATGACACCTTACCTTTTTCACCCATTGTCCCAGCCCTTGCCCCATCTGAGGTGGCTTCAGGGGAGACGGAACCCTATGAGGAGGGAGAAGTCGCCCCGACACCAGTTGTCTCACCTACCATCCCACCTTCATCTTCCCCTACCTATGGTCCCATGACTTATGATCAGTGGCTGCTCTATGACCAGTACATGGAGTCCCAGCAGTTCCTATCTGCTGATGATGTTCCTTCACCACCACTTCCAGTCATACCGTCCCCTCACTACTCCTCTGGGTCAGAGGCTGATGATGAGTCATCCGACTCAGACTCTTCTGATTCAGCTGCATCCATTCCACCACCACCCCCGCCTGCACCGGTCCACCGGCGCAAGCGAGTCAGAGTCCTTCAGCCATATGAGCCAGCCCCTTTTCGGAAGAGATTTAAGTACTGCCCTAATGGTCGAACCTATATTTACACTGCTCGGAAACGAGTACGTACCCCACCAGCCCTAGTACCACCACCAGCTCTCATACCTACACCACCACCCATTTCTCCTGAGCCATCACCATCAGTACCACAGCCCCACCCTTACATGCTCCCGACCTTTACATCACCACTCTCACCAGAGGATTCACCATCCCCCATACCACCACCTACTGTGTTCTACACCCAGACCACCACTGTTCCCCTATCATCCCCCATTCCATCTCCTGCTCCTTCACCCATTCGTGCTCAGAGTGTTCCCTTGCCCTCTCCTGAGAGAGCACATCACTTGAGTCCTTCACCATCTGACCCATATGTTCAGGCTGCTACTGAGGCTGCAGCCTATCCTAGACTTCATAGGAGAGTTGATGCTCGTAGGTGGTCATTCCTGTTGGATTGTATTCGCCGCTGGAGACTTGAGGAGGGAGCCCCTAGAGCTTCAGAGCTAGGAGAGAGTTCGTCAGCTTTCCTTACGGTTACAGGGGAGCCCATTCACCATACCATCCCACTGCTAGCCGCCAGGCTTGTCCGACATGAGGATCGTATCGATGAGCTTCTGAGTTTGATTGATGACATATCTCTCGAACGGGTCGAGAATATCCAGGAGGAGGTTCAGAACCTCGTAGTGGGCAGTTTAGCTATGGAGGAGGTATTCGATTTGTTGGGTACACAGTTGGAGGAGGATAGGGAGATCATTACTGAGCTTGGACATCGACTGGATGCACAGAGTTACGAGTCACAGCAGCTGAGGGATATTGTAGTGATGATGCAGCAGATGCTCGAGCACCAGACTGAGAGGTTGGCAGCAGCCAACAGTACCATCCACACCCTCAGGGGTACGATTGGAGAGATGCAGGCTAGAGAGAGGATCAGGGATCAGAGGATGAAGGAGCTGACCGAGATAGTCAGAGGACTACAGCGCGGACCAGGGGATGCACCTGGTACTTCATAGACTATCCATGTGCTATTGTAGTAGTGACATCTTAGCTTGCCCTGCGTGACATTAATAATATTGTATTGTGTTGTTCTTGGTAAAGAACGTAGCAAATTATTAAAACTTTATTGTTGGTTATGATTACTATGTACCGGTACTAATCTATGTTATTATGGTTGCTTTCTTTCGTTTGTGTGATGTGATTCTCTCTTATACATCGCCATATTAGGATTCATTATAAATTCCATGTGTGTTGTGACTGTATTCAGACATGTCGTGATGATTATTTATGATTGATATGGTTTGCTTATGATGATGTATGTGTTCGACTATTATGAAGTTGGTTACGATATCTCACTTGGTTATGTTGATCATGATTTCTAAAGTGTGCAATTGTGATATTTATAGAAATATGGCTCCTCGAAGAAAAACAACAACGACAACAACCCCCGCAACCACCATGACCCCAGCTGCTATCCGAAAGTTGATCGCCGATAGTGTTGCTGCAGCACTGGAAGAGCAAGCGGCGGCTATGGCACGTTCCAGTAGCATCAACAGGCCAACTGGAGAAGGCGAGACATCTGTGGCTAGCAAGTGCACTTACAAAGACTTCATGGCTTGCAAGCCAACCTACTTTAAGGGTACTGAAGGAGTGACTGAACTTGCTCGATGGTTTGAGCGTTCTGAGACTGTGTTCACGAGAAGCGGATGTTCTGATGACTGCAAGGTCTCGTTTGCTACGGGGACTCTACTGGAAGATGCTTTATCTTGGTGGAACTCTACCGCTCAGAATATGGGCATAGAGGAAGCCTACCAAATCACTTGGGCCGACTTCAAACGAAGGATGTTGAAAAAATATTGCCCACGTACTGAAATCAGGAAGCTGGAGGATGAGTTTGATCGCCTAGTGGTGAAAGGAAATGATATTAGGACTTATGATCGAAGGTTCCAAGAACTTGCTCTGCTATGCCCAACCAAAGTGCCAGACCTTGAGAAAACGCTAAAGAGGTATGTTGAAGGGTTGCCTAAGAGCATAGAAGGAAATGTCACTGCATCCAAACCTCAGACACTAGAAGAGGCTATCGAAATTACTCAGAGGTTATTGGAGAGGGAGATCAAACGCAGTCAGACTCAAGGAAGCAACGATAACAAACGAAAATTTGATGATCGCAGGGGCAATCACAACAACAACTCTCATCACAACAACAACAACCACAACTACAACCGCAACAACAATCAAAACTATCAGCAAAACCGAAACCACCATCACAACCAGCAGAACTGCCGGCAGGAAGCCGCAAGGGCTTACATTGCCACACCCGCTGGAACTGGGGGCTATGCTGGACCTGCTCCTATGTGTAACCGATGTAGGATGCATCACAATGGGCCCTGCTTTGCTAAATGTGGGAAATGCCAGAAAACCGGCCACAAGACTCAAGACTGTAAGGCCACAGGTGCCAATTTACAACCAGTGGTCGTGGTGTGCCATGGATGTGGTAAAAAGGGGCACTACAAGAACCAGTGCCCAAACCAGACTGCCAACCAGAACAGCAATGCTCGTGGGCGAGTTTATGTGATGGGAGAAGGGAATGATCAGCAAGACCCAGACGTAGTCACGGGTACGTTTCCACTTAACAACCATCTTGCTAAAGTTTTATTTGATTCGGGAGCCGACAAAAGTTTTGTGTCTACTTCATTTGCGTCTCTACTTGACATCACCCCAACCAAACTAGACACTACTTACGAAATCGAACTAGCCGACGGCAAACTTGTAGGCACTAACACCATAATCCGAAGTTGCACCTTACTCTTACTCGACATAGACCTCATGCCTATTAAGCTTGGTAGCTTCGACGTGGTCATCGGCATGGATTGGCTATCCAAGAACCATGCTAGAATCATCTGTGACGAGAAAGTCGTTTGCATCCCTTTTCAAGGTGAAACCCTAATCATACGTGGTGAACGAAGTAAGACTCGGCTTAGCATCATATCGTACGTCAAAACTGTGAAGTATATCGATAGAGGATGTCACGCCTTTTTGGCACAAGTGACAGAAAAGAAGTCGGAGGAGAAGCAACTTGAAGATGTGCCAGTAGTTAAGAACTTTCCTGAAGTATTTCCCGAGGAGTTGCCTGGCCTTCCACCAGTCCGCCAAGTGGAATTCCAGATTGAATTAGTGCCGGGAGCAGCACCCGTGGCGCGAGCACCATATAGGTTGGCACCATCCGAAATGAAAGAGTTATCTGAGCAATTACAAGAATTTTCAGATAAAGGATTCATTCGTCCGAGTTCTTCGCCTTGGGGAGCTCCGGTGTTGTTTGTTAAGAAGAAAGACGGGTCTTTTCGGATGTGTATTGATTACCGTGAGTTGAACAAACTTACAGTGAAAAATCGATATCCATTACCTAGAATCGACGACCTGTTCGACCAACTGCAAGGATCGAGCGTCTACTCGAAAATTGATCTAAGGTCAGGTTATCATCAACTAAGAGTTAGGGAAGAAGACATTCCTAAGACAGCTTTAAGGACACGATATGGCCACTACGAATTCCAAGTAATGCCATTCGGTCTAACTAACGCACCAGTTGTGTTTATGGACTTAATGAACCGAGTGTGTAAGCCTTATCTGGACAAGTTCGTAATTGTGTTCATCGATGATATCCTCATCTACTCCCGTAACAAAGAAGAACACGTAAAACACTTGAGAACTATCCTGGAACTGCTCAAAGAGGAGAAATTGTATGCCAAAATTTTCAAGTGTGATTTTTGGATTGAGAAAGTGCAATTTCTTGGGCATGTGATCGATAACAAAGGTATTCACGTGGACCCCGCAAAAATCGAAGTTGTTAAGAATTGGGCATCTCCTACAAACCCCACGGAGATACGTCAATTTTTAGGTCTTGCTGGGTACTACCGAAGATTCATCGAGGGTTTCTCTAAGATCGCCAAACCTTTGACGGAATTGACGCAAAAGAAGAAGAAGTTTGACTGGGGAGAAAAGCAAGAGACGTCATTCCAACTTTTGAAACAGAAGCTTTGCGAAGCTCCGATCTTAGCACTACCCAAAGGAAGTGAAGAATTCGTGGTATACTGCGATGCATCGTACCAGGGCTTAGGCGCTGTGTTAATGCAAAGGAGTAAAGTTATCGCATATGCTTCCCGACAGCTCAAAACTCATGAGAAGAACTACACTACCCATGATCTTGAATTGGGAGCAGTAGTATTTGCTCTCAAAATGTGGAGACACTACTTTTATGGCACCAAGTACACGGTGTTTAGAGATCACAAAAGTCTCCAACACATTCTAGATCAGAAGGAATTGAACATGAGGCAACGACGATGGTTGGAGTTACTCAGTGACTATGATTGTGAAATTCGTTATCATCCTGGAAAGGCAAATGTCGTGGCAGATGCCTTAAGTCGAAAGGAATGAATTAAACCCCTTAGAGTTAGATCTTTGGGAATGACAATTAGATCACCACTTCCATCGAAGATCCTTGAGGCTCAGACCGAAGCTCTTAAGAAAGAGAACAGACCAAAAGAGAAGATCGATGGTATGCCGAAAAGTGAGAATGGCTTCGTGAAGAAATCAGACGAGAGATTGTTTTCAAGGACCGAAGTTGGATTCCACTCTATGGAGGAATACGTGATCTCATCATGCACGAATCTCACAAATCTAAATATTCTATTCACCCGGGTTCTGATAAGATGTATCAGGATCTCAAGAAACTTTACTGGTGGCCAAACATGAAAGCTGACATCGCTGAGTATGTCGGGAAATGTTTGACATGTTCAAGGGTAAAAGCTGAGTGTCAAAAGCCATCCGGTTTGTTGATACAACCCGAGCTTCTAATGTGGAAATGGGAGAGGATTACAATGGACTTCATCACAAAGCTACCCAAGACATCGGGTGGATTTGACACCATTTGGGTCATTGTTGATCGTCTCACTAAATCCGCGCACTTCTTGGCAATCAAAGAAACTGACGATATGAGTACCCTTGCATGATTATATTTGAAGGAAATAGTCTCACGGCATGGAGTGCCGATTTCCATCATCTCGGATCGAGATAGCCGTTTCACGTCAAACTTCTGGCAGTCATTGCAGAAAGCTTTGGGTACCCGGTTAGATATGAGCACCGCATACCACCCGCAGACTAATGGCCAGAGTGAGAGAACTATCCAAACCTTGGAAGACATGCTACGAGCATGTGTGATCAATTTCGGGAAAGGTTGGGATAAGCACTTACCATTAGCAGAGTTTTCTTACAACAACAGTTACCACACTAGCATCAAGGCAGCGCCATTTGAAGCACTTTATGGTCGGAAGTGTCGATCACCGGTTTGTTGGGCAGAGGTTGGAGATGTTCAGCTCTCAGGACCCGAGCTTATCCACGAAACAACCGAGAAAATTGTACAAATCAGGCAACGCTTGCAAGCTGCCCGTGACCGACAAAAGAGCTATGCCGATGTGAGACGAAAACCCATGGAGTTTCAAGTTGGGGATAGAGTCATGTTGAAGGTATCCCCTTGGAAAGGAATGATTAGATTTGGAAAGCGTGGAAAGTTAAATCCTAGATACGTCGGACCATTCAAGATCCTAGAAAGGGTTGGTCCAGTGGCGTACAAACTTGAACTCCCTGAGGAGCTCAGTAGAGTACACAATACCTTTCATGTATCAAACACTGAAGAAGTGCTTTTCAGATGAAACCTTTATCATTCCATTCAAAGAACTTCGGCTCGACGAGAAGCTCAACTTTATAGAAGAGCCAGGAGAAATCATGGACCGGGATGTGAAGCAATTAAAACTAAGCCGCATTCCTATCGTCAAGGTTCGATGGAACTCTAATAGAGGGCCAGAGTACACATGGGAACGTGATGACCGAATTCGTGCCAAATATCCACACCTTTTCGCCGAGACAACACCGACCACTACCACGGACTAAGAATTCCGGGACGGAATTCAGAATTAGGGGTAGGTACTGTAATAACCCGTAATTTTTCAAGTTATTAATTTCCTGTAAACTCGAAGTAATCAATTATGAATTTTTATTCAAGTCATTTAATTCATCTTCGCATTTAAAGTTTTGCTTTGTTTAAACTGAGAAACAACAAATGATATGGCCAAACGGACAATGTGGCAAAACTCACGTTCCATTTTTACTGGAACCGCACACGTTCCGACGCCGTAATAGTATGGCATAGGTCTAATAACTTAATACCGGGAGTCATTAAAACAAGAGGTTCGTTAAATTCCCTCGAGCGTTACGAAATCAAAAGCATTCCCACGTCTCGCTTTTTATTTAACCTTTACCTTTTAATTTATATACACACCAAAAACGAATCTTATCATTTTCCTATACATTATCCACCCACCCATTATCTTTTATATAAAAGCAAAAAAAAATAATAATAAAAAAGAAATAATATATATATATATATATACACGTTTTCTCCTCTCCCTCTCTCTCCACCCCCACTCCCTAACCTGCTCCTCCTGAATCTCTGATCATCAAGAAACGTCATCCTCCATGTCCTCACCTCCAAATCGAAAACAAACACAAAGAGTGATGCAAGGAGTGAGATGATCAAGCCTTATCCTTTTCTTTAAGTCCAAGGGGAGCGTCTGCCACTCTCTGTCGAGCCCTAAAGTCAACCAACCAAGCCAAGAAGATGATGATATAGTTCCCTTTTTCGGCAATGGATCGCCTGAATAACAAGAAAGAAAGGGTCAAACAACCCTCTGAATATCTTTTAAAACCCCTAATCGATCCAAAGTGAACCCACTCACTCTCAAAAAGAAAAATTATCAACACAAATCTCATAAGTGGTGAAGGGAAAGTTTTCTGTGGAAGAGGAGTGTGGTTTGCTTGATTTGGATTCGGGTTTCTTTTGATCTCATTTGGCCTCCTGTTAATCGACCCATTGTGTAAGGGTTCTAAATCTTTTCTCTTTTTGTTCCATTCGAATGAATATATTTCTTATGTGATTTTAAACTTCCTTTGTTAAGATTGTTAAATACATAATTCGTTAATTTGTTGTCGAATTATGTTGGTGTGGTATAACTCGAAAATGGTTTTAGAAACTAATGTTGGCTCAAGAATCTGGATGTTGTGCTTATAAAAAAAAAATCTCTAGTCAAATTAAATTCATCAGTTAGAATGGTTGTGGTTAAGTGTGTCAATTCGATAGGCTTAAGTCAAAGTTAGACTTTGGTTGGTCTATATTGCTCGCAAACGTGCTACTGTAAGCAGTTTGTTCGAATGTTTGTAGTTATGGTTAAGAGTTTAAGTAACCATATTGGGTTCGAAAAGTATGCTCGCGATGTATTTGTGTTATTGTCTATGAAAGCTCTATCTTTAGAACAAATGAGTTAGTGATCATAAGCCTTTAGTCGCGTGTCTTGATGAATACTAAGAACCCACTCGAGATCATATTTGTGGTGGTGTTGAAGTCGAGTCGAGTGGTACTCAACTCGAGCTTTTAACAAGGCCACACAAGCTCACCCGGAAGTATGAATCATTAATCCTCTTGTTTGGTTCGACCATCACCCCGAAGGGTGTCGTGGTCTCCATACAAATGGTCTCTCCTTTTGTTGCTACCTCGTGTATATACCACCCCCAAACGGGTGATTGTTTCATTCGGTTATAAAACACAACGGGTGTGTTTTGGTTGTGACTTGTACGCCAAGTCGAAAGCAAGAAATCGAGTCTCGCAACTATGATTTCATTCGATCCATAATGCGAGGAAAACACTGTGTTCGTGTTTTACTGCAAGTGGTCTACTGGAAAAATTCTTTTGTATTACTAGTTTGATTTCAAATAAGCGCTGGATCCTTTTTCTGGTGTTACTAGTTCTTACTCCATGGGCCGAAGCCCATCCATGGTTTACTTGTGTTCTTCCTTGGCGCTAACAAGCCCACAAACCATAAAAGATCACATTGGGCCGAAGCCCATGTGACTCATGTAGAACAGCCCACTATTCAACTAGAAGCCCAACTGTTGGGGCCTGGTTCACTGATTTGAGTGGGCCGCAGCCCATTCCCCCTCCTCGACTCATGTTCTTATAACTCGACATATTTTTATAAACTTGTGATTGTTTAAACCCGAGACGACAATATATAATGAAATTTGACGATAACTAAATATCGCAATATTAAAAATTTGATTGTTGGTATACATTTTGAAAATAAAACTATTAATCTCGACGTACGTCTTAAAATGGGACATTACACTTAACGTGTTGTAAAAATATATATACATACGACATGGACATATTTACACGGAATGACATCAATTTCAATATTTACACTTAATTATATACAATTAAATTGAGAAACCTTAAACTAGCCAAATGGTTTTTATAACTTACTATTTGCAAACGGTTATGTCAAAACTTACATAAGTCAAGTAAACGAGAACGATTATTTTCTTTTAAACTCCAAATTGATTAGAAGCACATTTACTCGCAAACACAATTTATAACACCTCATTTATTAGCGAAACCTTTTTAAC
Organism: Artemisia tridentata subsp. tridentata; assembly: GCA_021014915.2. Taxonomy (NCBI): domain Eukaryota; kingdom Viridiplantae; phylum Streptophyta; class Magnoliopsida; order Asterales; family Asteraceae; genus Artemisia; species Artemisia tridentata. The sequence continues at coordinate 420,201,139 of CP139509.1, forward strand.
AATCATTTATTTTCTACAAACCACACGTTTATATGTATGAGAATATATATATACACCTGTACTCTCCATTAAACGCCAACTATTCTATATGTCATTCACATTGACATTCCATGGTTGTTATCCTTCATGCGTATTTTTCCAATCCTTGTCTATTCAAAGAGACACTATCACTATTCTTTTGTACGTTCGTATACCCCGTTGAGCCAACAACTACTAACGTCAAAAACTTGGTTTTCATTTAAATGCTTCCACACCAGCAACAACAACATAAACACTTTAAAACTTTTGAATTAAATTCGTGGAGTCTTGAACTTAGTCTGTTAACTAAATTATGCCATACTAATCTAGGTCACGCGTCGGAACTACCACCTACCATTTGACTCTATAGCACTTCAGACTACTACTACACTGAGGTGAGTTCATAGTCCCACTTTTTACTATGTTTTCAAATCCCGTGGGGAGATACATGCTATAAATCTGAACACAAGTATTTTCTGTATGCTATCCTGATTGATATTGCTAAGTTAATATTGCCTAAGTTACCACCTTTGCCAAAAAGTCCCTCATATCATGAACCATTAATCACTTGCGAGTGAACGCGAATTTAGTGAATAGATCTATTGGCAGTTGACGCCCCATTTGAAGTTAGCCTGGGATGGTAACCGAATGCACTTTATTCAAATTAACTAAGAGTTTGGCAAACTCCTATGACGAGGGCACTATCACCTACATCATTTTATGATGTTGGCTATTTATATCATTTATGATATCACCCGATGTTAAGGTTTGCGTGTCATGAGGCTTAGGGCAATATATTACACTACGATATTATTAATTTTACTACCATCTGACTTGTGTTTAAACTATTACAAATAAAACACTATGGATTCACTCAACCTTTGTGTTGACCCTTTTAGCATGTTTTATCTCAGGTATCTAAGAAGCATAAATGGCACGGAGTGGATTAGGGCCTCTTTTTGGACGACGTCCAAAATAATGTTATCATTCATTTTAACTTAAACATTTTCATTATGTACTATTAAATGTTATGGAACCGTTGTTGCAAACTCTGATTTTATTTGATGAATGATAACTAAATTTTCTCAAAACGTCTCTTTCGAGTCGTTTTCTATAATTGTGACTATGATCTGAGATGTAATACCCCAATTAGACTTCCGCTGCTTCATTACGATTTTCGGGGTGTTACATCACTCCTCGAAAGCATAACGCGCCAATGGATCCCTATGTCGAACACTTGCATTCCAAACCACCTCTGTCAAACGATTCAGGAATGCAGAGGCGGAGGCGCCACTAAATATAACATGCTTATTATTTTTAGTCACGTCAATATTATACCCATACTCCCCGCATCGTTTCCTATATTTTCCGACCCTGCTGCTAAGATAGCAGACAGCAAATGGTTGACCAGAAGTTGAAAGTAGCCATCTGCCACGGATCGTTACTTGAGGTGCCCAGAATTAAACTATATCACCCCCATATCTATTTACATTAGCAAATGCAGATTTAATCTTGTCGTCCCTATTTAAATCATCCGAGTGCCAAGATCATCTGTGTAATTTACGTGCAGTGACTAATTATGAATGATCCAAAATACAACTAAAAGTAAATAGGGATATTGAAGATAGATAGAGGAAGGCTAACCTGCAGATGAAATATTTTGAGATCCTTCATCTTGGCTGCTAAAAACCCATCTTTTATTTGAAAAATAGCTCTTTGATAAAACAGTTTGATTGTAAAGATGATAGGTTGGGAAGCATTCAAGGAATGCAGATAGCTCCTCAGCCTCCTCATCATGGAGACGCGTAGAATCACCCATCAGATCTGAATGTACCTAGTTCACTTTGTTACTCATATTAATAGCTGGTCTATCATAAAAAATATGCATAAAGCACCCCTTTTGCCTTCATTTATTTTTGTAGTATTATTTTTCTTCCACTACATGTAAGCAACCAATTCAGACCCCCATTTCGTTTTGATTATATCTTATTCTAAGAAAAATAATGAATAAAATTGCATAAATCGTCTATGATGTTTGACGAAATTGCATGTTTCGTCCCAACCATTTCAAAACTGGAACCTTTGAGGCTCAAAGTTAAATGACTATAATACCCTCTGTCTTTAAATTTTCATTTAAATTTCTTTTTCTTAAAAAAGACTCATTCACTCATACTTATTTTCCAGATTATCAAAGCAAAGACACATGTGGAAAAACTAGAAGGGGGGGTTGAATAGTTTTATGTCTTTTTAATTTTATTATGAAAACCTTTGTTTATTTTTAAAACACTTAGATTCAAGTTTGTATGAAAAATAAAACTTGAACCTTATTATTAGTTATATATGTATTCTTTTAAATTGATTGTAAAAGTTTTGGTTTCTTGAATGGATTTTCAAATTTATCTTTATGTGAAGTCGACCTCTAATTAATACTAGCAATTATATAAGCCTATGTGTATGAAAGTAATGACGATGCAAGTAAATAAATAAATAAGGTATGGAAAGATCTAACCGAGACACGAGAGATTTATAGTGGTTCGGCTACAAGGACACCTTCCTTGCCCTACTCCACTCCCCGAGCACACCTTGCTCAAGAGTTTTCTTCACAACTTCAATAAGCTCCCTTATGGCGGAGAAAACCGTACACAACTTTGGCTTACACGGGTTTAACGACACAAAGCTAAATGTCGAGTTCTAATCGTAGCTAGAACCAATCTCACAACTTCACAACACAACTTCTTCACGACTAATTCACACCGGCTTCACGACTAGGACTTCACGACTTCAACACGACCGCATCACAACCTCTATGCTACGGCTTCACGACTTCAACACTTAGGACTTCACGACTAGAACTTCACGACTTCAACACGACCGCTTCACAACTTCTATGCTACGGCTTCACGACTTCAACACTAGGACTCCACGACTAGAGCATCACGACTTCAACACGAGGACTTCACGACTAGAGCTTCACGACTTCAACACGACCGCTTCACATCTTCTAAGCTACGGCTTCACAACTTCTACACTACGGGTTCACGACTTCTACACAACGGCTTCACGGCTTCTACACTTTGACCTCACAACTTCTATACCACAACTACTTATACAACATCTTCACTACTTACACACAACACTAATCTACAACACACACCTTACATACAAATGAATGAATGATTTACAAACTTTGTTGAACACACAACTTAAGTAACAAAATGATACTAAGTTGTAATACTTCTAATCTTGATTGATAGAAGTATTCTTCTTTTGCACTTGGATGGTGGAAGCTTGGATCACTTGGAAACCAATGCTTAAGATTACATGATCAAAGGTTTTTCTAAGATATGAAATGAGATCTACAACAGAAAGTTTTAGTGCAAAAGGGTGAGTAAAAATCCAGGGGAAGGCTGGTATTTATAGGAGAAAAATCTGGACAGCTGGACCCTACTGGAGCGTGGCCGGCCCCCTTAAATAGGGGGGCGGTCCCCTTAATTTTACTAGCCGGTCCCCTTAATAATTAAGGGGGCCGCCTAGTAAAATTTTCTGAACGTTGCCCAGATTTGTCCTTTTGTGGGGAAGGTTTTTCTGGAACATTTTTACTGATTTTGGTTAAAAATTTGAATTCATGTTTTTATAAAAGATTAAACATTTTTATTTAATACCAAAAATGTTTTTCAAAAATATATAAAATGTTTTTGATGTTTTATAAAAAATCTAGTTATTAAGAAAATGTTCCTTTGATCATATAATGCATTAAGCATTAGTTCATTCATACCTTAAGTGATTTTAGTTGTAGAAGTGAATATTTACAACTAAGTACTTGTTTAATTTATGAGTTTATGTTTTAATGAGTTTACATTTTGTGATCATCAAAACAAAGAGATATGAATAAATATTGATAATGTTTTTAGGCATTTATTTATGTCAACAACATACACAAAGTTTATTATATCAAATCAACTCCCACAACCACATATATCCATTTAGGGACACACTATATAAACGGGGTCTAGTTTGACCACCGTCCAATAGTTTTTTTTTTTTTTTTTTTTTTTTTTTTTTTTGTACTTGTTGTCAGTTTTTTTGCAGTTTTTTGTTTTTTTTTTTCTGTTTTTTTCTGTTTTTTGTCCTATGCTGTCTTTTTTTTTTTTTTCTTTTTCCCCAAAGTTAAAGTAATAAGTGTTTTTTTTTTTTTTTTTTTTTTTTTTTTTTTTTTTTTTTTGTGTCTTTGTATTTTTTTGTCCAGAAGTCCAACTGCAAATTCCACAATCCATACACACAAAAGTGAAACACAAATTAAGTACCATTGTCCAAGTGCAGATTCCACACAAACACAAAAGTGAAACACAAAGTCTAAACCAAAAGTGAAACACAAAGTTAAAAGTGCAGATTCCACACAACACAAAGTGCAGATTTCGTCATCGCCTTATAGGCTCAGATTTGAAAACGTAATAGAAAAAAATGTAGATTTTTAGTAAGGCTCGGATTCGAAGGTTGCAAAGTGATAAAATATCACTTTGCCATGCCATTCGGTTTTGAAGGTTGCAAAGTGATAAAAATATCACTTTGCCATGCCATTCGGTTTTCGTCATCGCCTTATAACCAAAAGTGAAACACAAAGTTAAAACCATTGTCCAAGTGCAGATTCCACACAATTGCACACAAGGGTTATATCCAAATAGGGGGGGCCTGGATATCACAGATTGTTAACACAATCCACAAAAGCAGATTCCACAATCCACAAAAGCAGATATCACAGATTGTTAACACAATCCACAATCACAAATTGATACAAGCATGTCGCAAAACAGTAAGATTCCCAAACTGCATGCCCGTAAAAAACAAACAAGCCCAACAGTAAGATTCCCAAACTGCAGCTTTGCTCGATTATAAATAAAGCTCAATCACAAGCAAAGCTCACAACAAACACTACAACCATATCAACCATATAAAAAACAACCATAGAACCACAAACACTACAACCATATCAACAACAACCACAGAACCACCAACTAGAATCCACCAACACATAATCAACCACCACAGAACCACCAACCATAACCCACCATCACATAATCACCCACCACAGAACCACCAACCATAATCCACCATCAAATAATCACCCAACACAGAACCACCAACCATAATCCACCATCAAATATTCACCCACAACAGAACCACCAACCATAATCCACCATCAAGAAGTACAAAAAGTACAAATAGCCACAAATAGCCACCGTCCATATATAAAAATAGGGCCCGTTGATACAACCATATCAACAACCACAGAACCACCAACAAGAGTCAACCAACCATAATCCACCATCAACAAATGTCGAATTCACAATTTTACACAAATCAGGTAAAGGCTCAGATTTATAACAAAACTGCTTTCATATTTGGCTGCAACATCAAAGGTTGCAAAATCATTTTTTTGTTTTGCCGTCCATTCGGAAATGCCACGCCAAAATCAAGTTTTTTTATATAAAATCATCATTGCCATTGCCAAAATCAAGTTTTTTAAAATAAAAACAGTTTCATCACAAGCCTGTGGGGAATGGGGTAGGCCAGAGCAGGTATTCATACCACTCAAAGTGGCAGATCAAGGTGTTAACCTACCCACATAATCACCACATAACCACCCACAACATCACAACATATCACATATCACATAATCACCCACCACAGAAACACCAACATCACAACATATCACATATCACAGAACTATCAAGAAACCATCACAAAGTATCACATATCACATAATCACCCACCACAGATCCACCAACCCAAACCCTAATTTTTAACAAATTAGGCGTTTCAAAAAAAACTTATAGATCTGCTCAATTAGAACACGTATCTTCCAATTAAGACTGTTTAATTGTAATAAATCAAACAATTTTAGGAAAACCCCAAATTTTATAGAAACCCTAAAAATCACAGATCTATCAAGAAACCATCACAAAGTATCACATATCACATAATAACCCACCACAGAATCACATAATCACCCACCACAGAACCACCCAACCCAAACCCTAATTTTTAAAAATTAGGCGTTTCCAAAACAACTTATAGATCTGCTCAATTAGAGCACGTATCTTACAATTAAGTATGTTTAATCGTAATAAATCAAACGATTTTAAGAAAACCCCAAATTTTTTTAGAAACCCTAATTTTTTAGAAACCCTAAAAATCACAGATCTAACAAGAAACCATCACGAAGAATCACATATCACATAATCACCCACCAACGTATCACATAATCACCCACCGGAGAATATCACATATCACAAATCCAAAAAACTACAGAAAACATAGAGAAAAGAGAGAGATAAAACGCTTGTTTAGATCAGAAACAGAATATCACATATCACAAATCCATCACAACAAATCCATCACAACAAAAACAGATCTAAAACTTTTTTAGATCTAATAAAGAGAGAGAAAAGAGAGAGAGATAAACGCCGTTTCACACACACATGTGTGAGAAAAAGAGAGAGAGAAAATGTTTTATACCGACCGGGAAAACGCGTTTTTTCGTATTTATCCTTTTTTTTTTTTTTTTTTTTTTAATTGTTGTATTAAAAAGTGTAAATGTTAAAGATGTAAATGTTAAAAAAGTTATAAAAAAATGTAAAAATGTAAATGTTAAAAAGTTATAAAAGTATTAGTTAAAAAAATATATGTTATAAAATTTGTTATGTATTGTCAGGTTTTCGGTTCTTTAGAGGAAGTAACTGAGTGGGTGCAAAATATAGCTCGGGAGCTCGGTTTTGTCATTGTTAAACATAGAACCAAATCAGAAAATGGTTAGATGTGCGAAGTCAATTATAGGTGTACAAAGGGTGGGAACTATGAACCTCACGGTAGTGGAAAACGGAAAACCAAAACATGTAAAACCAATTGTCCATTCAGATTAGATGCGAAATATCATCGAACACAAAATTATTGGATTTTGAGGGTGAAGGATGATAGGCATAATCATGATATGCTAGAGTCGTTGCATGGTGTGGCATATGCAATGCGATTAAAGGAAGATGAGGTCGGGTTGGTCAAAGAATTGTCAGATTATAACGTACGACCACGTAATATACTTTCGACAATACAGGGTCGTAATCCAGATAACGTGTTTAGCGTTAGAACTATATATAACGCACAAGATAAGATCCGGAGAGCCATAGTAGGTGATAGAACTCCAATTCAGGTCCTTTACTCGCATTTGATGCATTCAGGGTATACGTATTACCCCAGGGTAAATGAGCATAACGAGCTTGAGGAGCTATTTTTTTTGCACCCCACGTCGTATGCTTTATGGTGTACATTCCCTGAAATCATGCAGATGGACTCCACATACAATACCACGATGTTTAAATTGCCACTGTTGGAAATTGTTGGAGTAACTTCAACAAATAAAACATTTTCAATGGCGTATAGCTTTTTAAACAGTGAAAAAGGGCATAATTTTCAATGGGTATTGCAACGTGTGAAGGATGTGATAGACGAAAGATATTACCCACGTGTTATAGTCACTGACAGAGATTTAGCGTTGGTTGGGGCATGCAGAGCAGAATTTCCTAACGCTCACAAATTACTCTGTCGATGGCATATAGAGCAAAATCTGATTCAGTATTGCAGAAACAGATGCGGTTCGTTAGAAGAGTATGAGGCCATTAAACGGAGATGGGATTGGATGGTTAAAGCTCCGACACGCCTCATGTTCGAGCAACATTATGAACGCCTACAACAGCGATTGGTCAACCATGAGGGTAATTAATTATTAATTCATTGTTTTATATTATTTAATAAATAAGCACCCGAATGACCTTTTGTTAATTCATTGTTTTTTTTTCCAGATATCGCTGAGTATCTGAATAACTGGCTGCGAGATTACGCACACATGTTTGTCTCGTATATTACCGATCGATATCGCTCCTACGGACAGACAACAACGTGCAGAGTTGAGAGTCACCACACGTTGTTGAAATTATATTTGGGCGGCACACAGTCCAACTTAGACAGGTTGTTGAGTTCGGTCGATAAGATTCTCATTGCGCAAGAAAATGCGATAAAAGAGAGTTTTAATAGAAGCATCAACGAGAAACAAAATAATTGTAATATACTACTATTTGAAGAATTGTGGTATAAAGTTTCCAAACATGCTTTCAAACTCATGTTCAAGGAACTCCACCTGTCGATCACCGTAGAAGACTGTAGCCATAAGTTGCGGTCAATTTACGGACTGCCATGCTTTCACGAAATGCAATACTATGTATATCATGGTAAGTATATTAAATTTATAACTATCAAGTTATTTTCCCCGTTAATTTATATAAGTCACTTTTAATGAATTCAGGACGCCCCATTCCACTGGATGAAATTCATATTTTTTGGAGAACCCTGTCTGTTCCGTGGCCTATTATCAATAGGCCACCGCCTGAAGATGGCTCTTCCAGCGAACCTGATGATGATGATGATGATGATGATGATGATGATGATGATGATGATGATGATGATGATACTTCGTTTCAAAATGACATGCGACAATTCAAGAATGTTTTTAGCAAAGCAACATCGTTTGTCAAGAAAAATATGTTAACTAGGATGAGAGCGATATACCAACCTGAATCTGTTGACACACGTGAACCTGTTATTCAGAAAAATACCCGTGGACGTCCGAGCGCAAAGGACAAAAAGGGCAAGGCTACAAAAGTCCCGGACTTGAATGAAGTACCAACCGTAGATCACCGAAGAAGCACAACTTCAAGATCTACGAAAGTCCCGAACTTCAACAAAGAACATGCAAGACATAGTTCTTACACGGGTCCTAGTGTTCAACAAAGAATAAGACACCAGTTGTACGTTGGAGATGTAGATAGCGAATATTTTATGGAGCAGATTCCAGAGAGATGGCATCCATACATAATAAGTATATATAATGCGGTAGGTGATGGAAATTGTGGGTTTCGGTGCGTTGCCCACGGTATTTGTGAAGACCAAAATAGGTGGCGCCAAGTTAGAGAGATGTTATTGCAAGAGTTAGCCCTACATAGGGAGGTTTACACAAACATGTGGTTGCAAGTTGGCTTTAACAGAATTTGGTATTCAGTAAACTGGTTCGGAAATGGAGCTGCGCCTGAAGATCGCTATATGATTATGTCAGACACGGGGTTGGTTATTGCATCACTGATTAACCGACCTGTTGTATTTATATCTTGGCAGGGTTGGAATATGTGTTTTCCGCTTTTTTTTTGTCCAAACTTCTCACAAAGAACTGACCCCCTTGTGATAGCCCGTGTGGGGTCAGACGAATGTGGTCACTACATTTGTCTGACGCTAGACGGAGATTCTCCACTTCCGCATCTCCACCCACAATGGAGGAGGCACAGAACCCAAGATGCATCCCAATGGGAAACATTATATTACGATCGACTAAATAAATCATTGTAGTATCTTAGAACTAACTATTGACGAGCTTGTAATTTTGTGAACACCCTATCTTTTGATGTATATATATAACAAGCTTAGTCTTCCTATCCGATTATTTGTGAACACCCTATCTTGTATTGTTTAAATTAACAATACATTACTTATTTATGTTTATGTTGTAAATAACTGTTTGTATCATTTGAATTAATTATTTGGCCAGGTGGAACAAAATATTCCTTACATGTGTCGCTGTAAGAACGGATTCATTATAGAGAGGATATCCCGTAAAGAACATAGTTATGGTCAACCGTATTACGCATGTCCTCTTTCAGTGGTAAGTAATCATATGTTTGCTTAGTTATGTAAATTATTTGTTTGTTAATAATACATTTCTTATTATTTTCTTAACATGTAACAGCCAGGAACAGATGACTATGGTTGTCGGTACTTTATGTGGAAGGATGAGTTTCAAAGGAGGCACTTTAGTCGAGCCTCTTCTTCAACGCAGTGCTCAGACTGCGTTGCTAAAGCTAATAAGATTGACCAGCTTGAAGCAAGAAACAAGCTGTTGATGACAAGAATAAAGACGCTGGAGATGGAGTTAGAATTGGCAAGGAATCCTGAGGATCACGCTTGTCAGTCGAGTGCAAGGCTTCATGATCTTTTAAATGAAATGAATAATCTTCATATGTCGTAGATGTTGTTGTTTTTAAATAATGTGTTGACGTTGTCGTTCAATTTAATAATAACAGTTGTTGTTGTAGTTATTTAATGTAGCAATATTTAACGTGCTATTATACAAAAAAATAATTATACAAAACATTATACATATACAAAACATTATTAAATACAAATATAAAAAACATTATACATATACAATATACAAAACATTATTATATATTTCTATTAAAAAAAAAAAAAAAAAAAAAAAAAAAAAAAAAAAAGGACAAAAACTGACAAAAGTACAACAAGTACAAATAGCCTTAATAGCCACCGTCCAAATAGCCGCCCGTTGATATAACTCAACCCATCCATTTAATCTTCATCCCCACAAATATCATAACCAAAAGTCCAAAACCCACGACAAGCAAACAAATTATTTGTATGTTAGAAAACCCAAAATAAACAACAATCAATTTCAACAGCCAACACAACAACAAAAACACCCTCTGTCATTGGTCTTCGTCACCGCTGCCCCGGTACCCTCTGCCGCCGGTCGCCATCACCGTCGCCGCAAGTGTCGGATCTGGTGTTTACGATGGTAGTAGTACCAGATCTGGTATTCTATTTATATGATTTGTTGTGAAGTTTGCTTATGAGTATTAGTTTATACACCGCGCGGATTGAAATTCTTGTTTATTAAACATCTACAAGAAAAACCTAATAGAACAAAACTATAACGATGGGAAAAAAATGATAAAACGCATATCTTTTACTTCTGATAAATTAGTTTTATTAAAGGGAGTTGATAAATACACATAACTTTTACTTGATACACATGCATTGAATGCATTGAATGCTTGTACTCATGCATTGAATGCTTGTCTTTTTATGTGTATTAAGTAAAAGTGTATGTGTATTTATATCTCCCATTTTTAAAGATTTATTGTCAAAGTCAATTCAGCATGTCAAAGTCAAAAATTTAATGCTAACTCAGTATCAAAATTATTCTCGGTACACAAAAAACGAATTTTAATAAAAATGAGACCATTATCAACTACTCAAATATAATATTTTCTCACTAAATTCTCTAATTATTTTGAGACATTCTAAAAAAGAAAAAATGTGAACTATATAAATTTGAGATGGAGGAAGTATAATATTTGTTGTTACAACAATTTTTTATGAAAGATTATTTGCAGACTTTTTTTCTTTTATCTATTTCATTTTCTTGAAAGGCTAGAGATATGTACTAAAAGAAAGGCACCAAGAAGGCAAGAAGGAAGCCCAAAACAAAACAAAAAACATAGGGAAAATCCAATCAAGTAAATGAAACAAGACAAGAGGAAACCAGCAACTTAAAATAACATCAAAGAAATTAAAAATAAGTAAGAGGGTTTTGAAATCCATGTGTTCCAGTTAGCAGCATTCGACTTAAAACTAGCAAATATCCAAATCTTTGATATTCTTTGAAGGAAAGAGAAGATGTCTTCGTCGTTAATACTACCAACTGAGCTCGGGTCAACATTAATAACTCTATTCCTTCACTTCTATATGTTTCAGAGAGTACAATGTAAATCTCCATGCAGAACTTTGTTTATGCGAGAGCAGCCTTGGAACCGAATATTTCCCATAGAAATGTCATAAATAAATAAATAAAAATAAATAATAAAATTAAAAAAAAAAAAAAAAAAAAAAAAAAAAAAAAAAGGAACACCAAAGGAAAGGGCAGGTTTAACCATGGCAACTCCACGCTTTTCTCCAAACTGCCAAAACACGAGGGCACTGAATAACACAATGATCAATAATGATCAATATTTTCAACATCCACCTCACAAAATGGACAAACCGATGGGATATTAACACTACGAAGGGACATATTAGTGCGAGTGGGTAATACATTCATCGAGGACCCAAGGCCTTTGGTCTAGTGGTATGTGAATTCCCCACCAATATAGAGGTTGTGGGTTCAAGCCTCGCTACATGCATTTGATAGATATATTGTGAGATAGATGATATAGGTGTGAATAAATTGTAGTTCTAAAAAAAAAAAATTAAAAAAAAAAAAAAAAAAAAAAAGCATTCATCGAGGCCCTCCAAACACAAACATTAACTTACCACGGGATCCAAGAAATCAAATGATGATGCTTACCGAAAAATCTTAATCATCGAGATTATAATTTTGGATGTTATTCGCTTATTAAACACCGAAAACTGAATTTCCCCGAAACATCTCCATTCCACAACCATTTGTAACGGCCATTTGGGGAGAGATGAAGACTGCCAACAGGGACGGAGCCAGAAATTTGTATTAAGGGGGGTTAATTATTATTATTATTATTATTATTATTATTATTATTATTATTATATATATATATATATATATATATATATATATATATATATATATATATATATATATATATATATATATATATAATTTTTTAATTTTTTTTTTTGCGGTAGTATCATACGATTTTTTGTTTTAGAAGCTCGATGGAAGTTTGAATCATTCGACATACGGGTTTAATTTATTTATTTATTTATTTATTTATTTATTTTGTAGTAACATATAATTACTTGATCAGCTGAGAAAATGAACAAAATGGGCAAAGGTTGGCATAAATGGTAGCGAAGATGGTTCAACAATAATACGAACCGATGTAGTGGTTTTTTTGCAAAAAATATGTCATATAAATTTAAGAATAACTGAGCTGATAAATCATAAACTGAAAGGGCTAAAATTGAACTTTTTTTTTTAATAAAAGTCCCCAAATCCCTAACAATAAAATACAGACTATTTGTTCCTTTTCTGTGTCATCTTCTTCATATAAGAAACAGTGCTCAAAACGACCATTAAAACAAGAATATCAGTTTCTTGGTTTTCTACTCGTATTCTTTTCTTTCTTTCTTCTCACATAGTTGCAACTTGCAAGGTGGTTCCCGATCTACATCTAAGGTAGGTCCTAATTTGCTTATACATACCTTCTAAATGGCTTCGATCTCTAAGGTGGTTTCTGGGAATCATCTTGTCATGGGGTAGGTCCGCCACTGTTGGGGGTGTCCGAGCACCCTCCAGCCCCCCACCGGCTCCGTCTCTGACTGACAATAAAGTGGTGAGAGACGAGAGGTCATCCAAGCTCTACCACGAGGAGGGAGTGCCAAAGACCAAGACCCGCTCTACACGTCATTAAGCATACGCCAACGGCCATTTACCTTACAATCTTTAAACGTTTCAAGAGCATAGAGCGGAACTGTCACACCCCAAAAATCGGGTCCAGCGGAAGCATACATGTCACTGGGGTGCAACATAATTGGTATCACAACACAAGGTACAAAGAACGGTTTTACCTCAATCATTTAGAATAAAAATCTTAAACAAAATGTTGAATTTACATTATTCAAAGGTAGTGCGGAAATAAGGCCCAAAAATAAATAAAGCGGTCCCAAATATAAATATCAGAGTCGTCTATGACCATGCCCCTTCCCAAGCGCCTCCAGAGATAAGCTATAATCTAAAACCTGAAAATACATGCTAAAAGGGTCAGCTTACGCTGGTGAGTTCATAGGTTTGTTAAATAAACCACGAAGCTGTGAATAATATAATGTAGGACAATAGCGAGCATGATATGAACATGTACACACTTAATAAAACCACAAGCTTGCAACAACTAAACCTCATGTTTGAATCACACATAAAAGATCCACGTACATTGGGTGCTACTTCCCAAAAGTTATACTGGGTGCCACTTCCCAAAAGTTATACTGGGTGCCACTTCCCAAAACTTGCGCGGAGAGTATTCACCCTTTCACGGGGGTGTGAGTGTCAACCCAAATAGTACCGGGTGCTACTTCCCAAATGGTACTACCAATACAATCCTAACCTCGTGCAACCTCATAGTAACAATCACACAAATTGAATTCACACAATACAAACCACACAATAAGAATCCACATAAGGATAATCACACAGATTGAGTCCACACAATATAGTCACTCAACAAGGGTTCACCTCCTAGTAATATAATATCATCATCCAAAGCATTAAGCTATGTAACAACTTGGATTTAACTTAATTTCACAACTCATCAAACAAGAACTGTCATGAAATTAAATTAAGAGTTGTTACAAAGAATTAATGTTTTTTATGATAAACATATATCAGAGGAAAGTGAAGTCAAACACACATACTGAAATCGAACACACATATAGTAACCAAACGCACATATTGTAATCAACCGCACATATTGTCCAAAATCACAAAACTAGTAGATCACAACATTGAAAACATTCAAAAGCATTGAGTTTGGTTATAAAAAAAACGAGCATGTATTCTCCCCCAAAATAGTTATAAAATCGGTAAAAGTAGGGGCCATGAACTCACCTTAGCCACAGCAACGCAAGATCACAACTAACACGACTGGCATCGAGAAGCAAACCACAACGGTCTCAAAACATACGGCACAAGGGTACACGGAGGTACAAGCACGGCGGTACACAACGGTCTAGGATCGGCACAACCTAATACGTATACGATTATCTCAAAACACGTCTCGCAAAATAATAAAGTCTATAAAAGACAGTGTGTTGTAGTTTTCGTGGATTACTCAGTTTTCAAAACTTATCAAAAGCTTATTTTCAACGTTTCATGTGGTGTGGTAAGAAGACATAGACTTGACATACAACTCACGCCAAGGAGAAAACACATCGACCAAGTCGAGGGGATACTGACGAGAACTCAAACCAAGGAAGACAACCTTATAAGCTAAAAACAAACACCTCAAGTAAAATAAATTAGTTTGTACGTTTCGGTATTTATCCCGTTATTCCAAATAATTTGTATAAAATGTAAACATTTTATAAATAGAAATAAGTTTAACTAATAAAATTAGTTTTCTCAAATCGTCGAGACTTTAATAGAAATCAATTTCCTCAAAATAGTTTAATGGAATTTAATAAAAAGTATCTGTTACGAATCAAATATATTAAAGTCGTAGTGAGTCTAATATATTGTATTCGTCTCCAGTCCAATGTCCAAATATATATTTAGTCTGACATACGATATTTGTTAACGATTAAGTGTATAACCTCATAAGTTAACCATTTCGACAAACAAGATTAATACTTAACAAATTTAAATTTAGCTTGATGGGCTTTGGCCCTGCGCTAGACCAACACACTTACTTGAAATATTGGGCCCTAAGCCCGTTGATATTTTCTTTTACAAACCAAAACGCACCCTATGTGGGTTACTTCATGTGACCGAGAACCGAGAACAACCAACATCGCAAATATAAACCAACACCCTTCGTGGGTTGTTATACCGAGACTCAAACCAATCGAGCACACCTTATGTAGGTGTCTCATTGAACCGAGAGTAATCACATCGCACACCCTTATGATGCTTTCACAAACAAACCGTATCAATGAGATTTAGCCACCACTTGTATCAATAATCACCAAAGTAACGACTCCGTTTCAGACCCAAGATTATGACGGGTTTTGACCCATAACCTGTAAACCAACGACTCAACCACACAGACTAGGAAAACAAAGAAGTCATGACTACAATTGCAAACCGGGTAATAAACCCGACCCGCGACCACAGAAAAACTAAACAACAATCAAGAACAACAACGCCAGGTTAATCAAATCTTACCACACGAAACAATAAATGACCTCGTTTTAATCCAGTTTCTATACCCAATTTTTATATCACGAATTAATGACTCCGTTTCATAGTTAGTTTCAAATCCACGAAAACCAAAGACAACACAAATCACAATCGGTTATCTCAAAATAAATAATAAAAATAATATAAAATGGTTTTTCCTCGAGTTACCATGTCGAGAAAAGGGAAGGAGAGGGAGGAGAACGGCAGTGTCGCTGTGGTGACAGCCATGGTGGCTGCTATGCGGCTGAGGTGCTACTCGAACCAAACAAACCAAAAACAAACCCGAATAATATATATACCTTCGATCTATACTCGCTACCTTCAACTTATGTTGCCGGAAAAACTCGTCGGAAAAGTCATAACTTACCAAGGGAAGGTTTCTAGGCGCGTGAACCATGTAAAAATAATGAGGAGAGTGAGGGGATTAAAGTGGTGGTGGGGGTGGAATTATGTGGCCGACGGTGGGGCACTGGTGGCAGGAAATAGTGATCAAAAAATGTTATAGAGGAAAGAGGGAGGGAGATGAGTGTGTCGGCTGATTTGGAAAGAAATGGGTTTGAAACCCTAAAAATATTATAAGTGGTATTTATAGTGTGAGGGTAGGACTAAGCACAAACCCTAACGCGCCCTCAGGGACTAAAATGCAAATCTCTTCACATTTTTAACGGAATGCCAACGAGACCAATAAAACGTGTCGTAAATATCTCCCGAGCATCCGAAAGTTATTCCATTAACTTTAAAATCGTCTTTCCATTAATTTTGATTATAAATACGTATACTTTTATTTCTCGTTGCCCGAATAAATTAATATTCGCGTTTAGAATGATTTTTCCAATAAAACGACCATTCGTACGTCTCGTTTCTCATGAATAATAAAATAATCAAATTAATTCGTCGGTTATGCCTGTACGCGTTGTGTACGAATTTCATGTTTCGCGAGATATATTTCACGTTTTCAAACCAAATAAGTTCAGAAAGGATCCGTTTATGAGAAACAGCGAAAGTCTCGTATAAAAAAATATATTAAAAAAATTAAGGGTGGTTACAGTCTCACCTCCTTAACGGAATCGCGACCTCGCGATTCAATTCCAGTTGCTTGTTACGGTTGAAAAGAAATGAGTATATACACACGAGGATTCATCGTCACGTTCTCACGTGAATTCAGGACCTTTCGCGAGCTTCGAAGAGCTTTGTCGATATGGATGCGACTTTACTAATGTCGTTCGAGTTCACGATTCATGATTTCGATAGGTTTCTCAACAAGGTTCAAATATTCATCAATCTAGATTCTCTCCCGAAGGAATAGTGGTTGCCTCATCGGCAAGTCATTTCTTCAAAATGCGCATAAAAACGTTGCGAATACTGCTGAGTCCTGATGGTAGCTCGAGCCTGTATGCTACCGGTTCAACTCTAGCAGGGATTTCAAATGGATCAAAACAGCGAGATTAAGCTTTCCACGTTTACCAAACGTATCACACCGTCTCATGGTGAATCTTTAAGCATAATCTAGGCTTTAACTGGGAATTCAAGAGATTTACATCATTTGTCAGCATAATCTTCTGACGATTCGTGAGCAGCTTGCAACTCGGTTCCGATCTGAACAGTCTTTTCGGTAGTCTCGTGAACAAGTTCGGGGTCAGCAAGTTAGGGTATCCCCAAATTCTACCCATCAAGTCGGCGATCGGTACTTGCGACCATAAAGTGTCTAGTACGGTGTCGTTGACACACTGGAGTCGTAAGTATCGTTATAAGAGAATTTGGCCAACAGGAGGTGTCGATACCAACTATTGCCAAATTACGCAGGAACACAACATGTCCTCTAATACTCGAATGATTCTCCACTTCGGCCCTCAGTCTGGAGATGTTACACAGTATTCATCTCCAAATCTGTTCTCGTGGCTCTTTGGAGTGATTGCCGGGAATTTGATGTGAAACAACTATCCCAATCAAAGAATGGTAAGAGTCGACACTCTATACCGGGTAATGATTTCATATGAGTATGGGCGAGCAAGTTTGCCCATACTGCCGTTTCATCGATTAGAGAGGGTGAGTAGATTAGGTAGGATTATCAACAATTACTCCGGTAGCGGCGCGGTATTTACTTTCAAGGTTTTGTTTATAATATAGTTTAGGACAATAGTGAGCATGATCTGGTAAGGAGGTAGCAAGGGTCACTGGTACATCCGAGGGACGAGTGAAAAGTCAAGTGGTTGTCCCAAGGAATCGCGGTTTCAGTTACTCCTTAAGATCTTAAGATTTCTGTTGGTGTGGAATCTTCGCCAAATGGAGAGTTTAGCGAGTTCAAGGTAAAATTATGAGGGAAGATGTTGATTGCCACAAGCAATCGGTTGGTTGAATCGGTAATGTACAAGGTACTCAAAACGGAAGGTACAACGTTGATTGAACAACTTCGATTGAACAATCCCGATCGAAAAGATGAACATCATCGATTGAGCACAAGGCTTATAGTAGAGGCGACTGTAACAAGGCCACCACAAAATGAGACCGAATAATAAATCCAAATCCAGGATGATGTCCAAAATCATAAAATCAATCAACTCGAATTAAATAAGCATCAAGACCAATCCAAACATAGTCGATATCGAATCCAAACGTAGTCAAAATCAAATCCAAGCGAGGCAAAAATTAAATCTAGACGTAGCCAAAATTCAAAACCAAACATGGTCGAAATCGAATCTAAACGTTCCAGTAAGCTCGGACGGCTTATAGCGCTCTTAAGAGGTTACAAATAAGTAACTCGGATTCACACGGTGCCAATCGGATCTAACTCGACCCGATGCAAAAATACGGCCAGACGGCAGCAAACATGATTTCCATATAATGGAGACGTATAGCGATGCCAAGGGCATTACGGTTCACGCGGTGTTGTGATGCCAGTGTGTAGTGTGTGGAAGTAAAATTTCATGTCCGTGTACACACACGAAACTGTACCATTCCAAAAATCAATAACCAACTCGGACATAATTCCATTATAACTACTCTGAGTATTGCAAAATTCACCTCTGAGTCGGACATAGGTGATCAGGCTATGCCCCACTGTCCCTGGTTGAATATAGGTGATCAATCTATATTCACCCGAGGTTCAATGAATTTTCGAAGACTAAGCCTAGTTATACTAGTAGTATGTCCATTATATCCAGAATCATTCCCAAAAATCACGACAAGTATACAAACACGACGTTCAATAGTGAGATTACGCAAGGAAATAGCGTAACTCTGTGACAGGTATGGTGCGTGCATAAGCATATGAAAAAGCTTATAGTGAAAAGCTAAAACGAGCGGATATAAAATATCCAAGAGTCAAGCACGCATCTCAACAAATATATAATCAAGCATCTCATCAAATAACTCGTCAAGTATATCATGAACATCTCATCTAATATCTCGTCAATCAATTATATCCTCAAACAAATTTATACGCGAGGCATTAGCTTGGCAGGCAGGCACTTGTCGGTCATAGGGTTAAGTTTTCGACAAAAGTGGTTATAGTCCAGGTTTTTGAAAATAACCCAGTTCTCTATAACCTGGCTCTGATACCAATTATGTTGCACCCCAGTGCTGGACCCGATTTTTGGGGTGTGACATAATTGGTATCACAACACAAGGTACAAAGAACGGTTTTACCTCAATCATTTAGAATAAAAATCTTAAACAAAATGTTGAATTTACATTATTCAAAGGTAGTGCGGAAATAAGGCCCAAAAATAAATAAAGCGGTCCCAAATATAAATATCAGAGTCGTCTATGACCATGCCCCTTCCCAAGCGCCTCCAGAGATAAGCTATAATCTAAAACCTGAAAATACATGCTAAAAGGGTCAGCTTACGCTGGTGAGTTCATAGGTTTGTTAAATAAACCACGAAGCTGTGAATAATATAATGTAGGACAATAGCGAGCATGATATGAACATGTACACACTTAATAAAACCACAAGCTTGCAACAACTAAACCTCATGTTTGAATCACACATAAAAGATCCACGTACATTGGGTGCTACTTCCCAAAAGTTATACTGGGTGCCACTTCCCAAAAGTTATACTGGGTGCCACTTCCCAAAACTTGCGCGGAGAGTATTCACCCTTTCACGGGGGTGTGAGTGTCAACCCAAATAGTACCGGGTGCTACTTCCCAAATGGTACTACCAATACAATCCTAACCTCGTGCAACCTCATAGTAACAATCACACAAATTGAATTCACACAATACAAACCACACAATAAGAATCCACATAAGGATAATCACACAGATTGAGTCCACACAATATAGTCACTCAACAAGGGTTCACCTCCTAGTAATATAATATCATCATCCAAAGCATTAAGCTATGTAACAACTTGGATTTAACTTAATTTCACAACTCATCAAACAAGAACTGTTATGAAATTAAATTAAGAGTTGTTACAAAGAATTAATGTTTTTTATGATAAACATATATCAGAGGAAAGTGAAGTCAAACACACATACTGAAATCGAACACACATATAGTAACCAAACGCACATATTGTAATCAACCGCACATATTGTCCAAAATCACAAAACTAGTAGATCACAACATTGAAAACATTCAAAAGCATTGAGTTTGGTTATAAAAAAAACGAGCATGTATTCTCCCCCAAAATAGTTATAAAATCGGTAAAAGTAGGGGCCATGAACTCACCTTAGCCACAGCAACGCAAGATCACAACTAACACGACTGGCATCGAGAAGCAAACCACAACGGTCTCAAAACATACGGCACAAGGGTACACGGAGGTACAAGCACGGCGGTACACAACGGTCTAGGATCGGCACAACCTAATACGTATACGATTATCTCAAAACACGTCTCGCAAAATAATAAAGTCTATAAAAGACAGTGTGTTGTAGTTTTCGTGGATTACTCAGTTTTCAAAACTTATCAAAAGCTTATTTTCAACGTTTCATGTGGTGTGGTAAGAAGACATAGACTTGACATACAACTCACGCCAAGGAGAAAACACATCGACCAAGTCGAGGGGATACTGACGAGAACTCAAACCAAGGAAGACAACCTTATAAGCTAAAAACAAACACCTCAAGTAAAATAAATTAGTTTGTACGTTTCGGTATTTATCCCGTTATTCCAAATAATTTGTATAAAATGTAAACGTTTTATAAATAGAAATAAGTTTAACTAATAAAATTAGTTTTCTCAAATCGTCGAGACTTTAATAGAAATCAATTTCCTCAAAATAGTTTAATGGAATTTAATAAAAAGTATCTGTTACGAATCAAATATATTAAAGTCGTAGTGAGTCTAATATATTGTATTCGTCTCCAGTCCAATGTCCAAATATATATTTAGTCTGACATACGATATTTGTTAACGATTAAGTGTATAACCTCATAAGTTAACCATTTCGACAAACAAGATTAATACTTAACAAATTTAAATTTAGCTTGATGGGCTTTGGCCCTGCGCTAGACCAACACACTTACTTGAAATATTGGGCCCTAAGCCCGTTGATATTTTCTTTTACAAACCAAAACGCACCCTATGTGGGTTACTTCATGTGACCGAGAACCGAGAACAACCAACATCGCAAATATAAACCAACACCCTTCGTGGGTTGTTATACCGAGACTCAAACCAATCGAGCACACCTTATGTAGGTGTCTCATTGAACCGAGAGTAATCACATCGCACACCCTTATGATGCTTTCACAAACAAACCGTATCAATGAGATTTAGCCACCACTTGTATCAATAATCACCAAAGTAACGACTCCGTTTCAGACCCAAGATTATGACGGGTTTTGACCCATAACCTGTAAACCAACGACTCAACCACACAGACTAGGAAAACAAAGAAGTCATGACTACAATTGCAAACCGGGTAATAAACCCGACCCGCGACCACAGAAAAACTAAACAACAATCAAGAACAACAACGCCAGGTTAATCAAATCTTACCACACGAAACAATAAATGACCTCGTTTTAATCCAGTTTCTATACCCAATTTTTATATCACGAATTAATGACTCCGTTTCATAGTTAGTTTCAAATCCACGAAAACCAAAGACAACACAAATCACAATCGGTTATCTCAAAATAAATAATAAAAATAATATAAAATGGTTTTTCCTCGAGTTACCATGTCGAGAAAAGGGAAGGAGAGGGAGGAGAACGGCAGTGTCGCTGTGGTGACAGCCATGGTGGCTGCTATGCGGCTGAGGTGCTACTCGAACCAAACAAACCAAAAACAAACCCGAATAATATATATACCTTCGATCTATACTCGCTACCTTCAACTTATGTTGCCGGAAAACTCGTCGGAAAAGTCATAACTTACCAAGGGAAGGTTTCTAGGCGCGTGAACCATGTAAAAATAATGAGGAGAGTGAGGGGATTAAAGTGGTGGTGGGGGTGGAATTATGTGGCCGACGGTGGGGCACTGGTGGCAGGAAATAGTGATCAAAAAATGTTATAGAGGAAAGAGGGAGGGAGATGAGTGTGTCGGCTGATTTGGAAAGAAATGGGTTTGAAACCCTAAAAATATTATAAGTGGTATTTATAGTGTGAGGGTAGGACTAAGCACAAACCCTAACGCGCCCTCAGGGACTAAAATGCAAATCTCTTCACATTTTTAACGGAATGCCAACGAGACCAATAAAACGTGTCGTAAATATCTCCCGAGCATCCGAAAGTTATTCCATTAACTTTAAAATCGTCTTTCCATTAATTTTGATTATAAATACGTATACTTTTATTTCTCGTTGCCCGAATAAATTAATATTCGCGTTTAGAATGATTTTTCCAATAAAACGACCATTCGTACGTCTCGTTTCTCATGAATAATAAAATAATCAAATTAATTCGTCGGTTATGCCTGTACGCGTTGTGTACGAATTTCATGTTTCGCGAGATATATTTCACGTTTTCAAACCAAATAAGTTCAGAAAGGATCCGTTTATGAGAAACAGCGAAAGTCTCGTATAAAAAAATATATTAAAAAAATTAAGGGTGGTTACAGCGGAACCGTTTGAGACCTTAATAATAAAGGAAGTATTAAAAGTAAGGGTGACAATTCTCGACACGACATGGTAAACGACACGAACCCGACACGAAGTTAAACAGGTTTGGGTTGAGAATAAACAAGTTTGAGTCAAAAACAGGTCAACCCGTCTAGCCCGTTGAATAAACAGGTCGTGTTTGGGTTGAGTAAGTATTAACCAAGTCAACCCGTGAACCCGTTTAAGCATATAAACTCTAAAAATAAAATATATATAACCTGGTTTTTATGTTGAATCTGGATTAAATGTATTTTGAAATATATAATTAATATGAGTGAACTACGATTATACCTCACATATCATTGAAATTGACGTCAGAAAATTGTCGTATAGTTATTTGTATGTTATTTTTATCATATTTTAGATCCTTATAACATTTTTTGTATTCAAACTAGTTAAGTCAACAAACCATCAACATTATTCACTGCTTGATCTATTTACTTAAACGGGTTACACGTGTTATGCAGGTCTGGGTTAAGGTTGAATTTCTTGACACAATTAATAAATAGGTCGTGTTTGGGTAGAAGTTATACTAACCCGCCAACATGCGAACCCGAATAGGTTAACACGAACACGACTCGATTACCACCCCTAATTAAAAGTAGTAAAAGAAGTTCAATATCCTTCACTGTAACACCCCCAGTTTCGTGATATGCAGCGGAATTCAAACAGGGTGTTACTCGACGACACAACAGTTATAATAATAGAAAACAAACTCTAATTGAGTCGTTTTAAAAGATTTAACATTCGAATATCAGAGTTTACAAAATCAGGTCCCTGTAGTTTTACAGTTTGTTAAATAAGTTTTGAATGATAATTAGATTTTAGCCTTCTATCAGTATCTGTGCCCCTCTGTGCCATCCTCGTTCATTATGGACCTGAGATAAAAATGCTAAAAGTGTCAACACAAAGGTTGGTGAGTTCATAGAGTTTATAAGCAAAGCAGTTGATTTTTGTAGTTTCGAGCTTGAGTGATATTTGCAATAAATACAAATATTGATAAAATAAACCGTGGGCTACGTTGTTTTACACCCTTAGTTATCAGTTGAACACAAGTTTCAAGTTTAGTAGATAGTGGGCCCTATTGTTGCATCCATAAATTCAGTATTGGTAGTACCATATCATTACAGTACCATAATATTGCCATAAGTCTCATGACACGCAAACGTTAACAGTAGGACATCACAAGAGTGATGTAAATTACTAACATAATTAAATGTAGTAATAATGCCCTCGGGTAGGAGCTTGCCAACTTCCTATTTAGTCTCAAATAAAATGCATTTGTCTATCAATCCGGCTAGCATTATAGCTATCTATCCGGCTAGTACAAATGGGTCGTCAACCTCCAATAGATCTATTCACTATATTCGCGTTCACTCGCAAGTGATTAATGGCTCATGATATGAGGGACTTTTAGTGGCAATAGTGTAAGCTTAGGCAATATCAATCAGGATAGTATACATAAAAATACTTGTGTTCAGGTTTGTACCATGTAGTTCCCCACAAGTTTGGAAATGTATAAAAGTGGGACTATGAACTCACAGTAATATGTAAAAGTTTAGAGTACTTGTGAGAGTAAAAGTAAGTAGTTGAGCATGTATCTCCCCCAAAGATAGTACGAAATAATTGAAAATAGGGGCCATGAACTCACCTGATAGAACTTATATATTAATGGCAAAAGTGGGTACATTGAAATGAGGCTCGGACACTAACCGCAACCTAATATGAATGATGTGACTTAGATCATGAAATGATGTCGTGTATACATTTTATGAAAGTTATATCACCCGTGCATGTTTGTTTGTGAGTTTGAAATGAAAATAATGTTATTAGATAACCTTTAACAATAGTATGAAATATAACATTTTTGGACTTTTAACAAGTGTGTATTGTAACCACGATATGAACGTTTCAATAATATATAATTGAAAAAGTCTTCGACTCGACTAAAATATGTAATCAAAATACTACAACTTCTATGTATGATATTTTATCCAAAACCGCACCCAAAGTGCTTAAAATCCATGTCTAAGAAGAAATTCAGGTTACTATTCTCTATTAGAAATCTGTCAAAATAATAGTTTTCGTCGTTAACTTCATTAAGTCATAACTTCTTCGTTATAGCTCGGTTTTTAAAGTTCTACCTGTCCCCGAGAAGGTATTTAAGTATACTAACATATTTTGAAGTCTAGGGGACTCAGTTTATCTCTTAAAGCTTGGTTTTACTACGGCAAAAATCTGGACATCACACTTATTATTTTCTGAAAATAGTTATCGCTAATAGATTTAGAAATATTCGTATCTCTTTCGTTATAAACCCGTTTATACTCATTCAAACGACCACGTTCTTGTTATAAAATCTATTTTCTATTTCTTTGAGAAAATCTTGTATAATAATATATTTTTCTGAAAATTAGAAATTTCGGCAGCGAGAAATCCGTTTTCTAAACTAATCCGCTTGTAATAACAACACCAAACTAATCTATATTCCTCCACCAACTTCTTCCATAATTTTTATATACTCAAAATGACCATATTATCATGATAAAAGTGTAGATATAGTAAAATGACTAAAAATGTATTAGAACAATTATAGACTTATATATAACAATAAACTTTGTAAATCAATCAAAAATGATCCAAGACTTGTAAGTACTCATTTTTCTCATCCAATAATTATATAAAACTTGTATATACTTGTTTTAACCATAAAAATTCACAAACATGCTCATAGGTGATATATGTGAAATAATGAGTTTAAGTGTAATTTAAACTTAAGAAATGCATAATTAAGTATAATGAACACATAATACACCAAATGAAATGTATAGAAATTTATTTCTTACTTACTTGATATTAGGATGTTTTAGAAAGTAATTTAAACAATAGATCCCCAACGATGACTCCAAATTAATTTGTAGTTAGTTATAGCTTGAAAATGATCGATAAATGCTTGAAATACTTGAAAAATGACTCCGTCTTCTTTCTTTTTCTTCCTTGGCCGAACACACAAGTAAAATGAGAGAGTTTTTCCTAGTGAAAATGGTGTGAAAAAAATGAACTAGTTTTCTTTTTATTTATAGTGAAAATTTCTAAAAATATCTAGATATTTTGATTAATAGTAATTAGATATTTTGATGAATAGTAAATAGATATTTTGATGAATAGTAAATAGATATTTATGAATAGTAACTAGATATTTATATATTAGGAGTACATGGTACATTGTTTATGCATGAAAATCGTGTAGAAGCGTTTATTTATTTATTTAATGATAATAAATAAATAATAGGTAAATAAGAGTTGCAATCTTTTATACTTGACATGTAAAGAATGTTTATTTGAAACTTACTTAAGACATGTTGGTGTTGGTGAGTACGTTTATTGAGAATGTGAGTTACGTCACATTAGTTTGTCGTTATGATAAGATAAACTGATAATGTTTAATCTTTAAAAAAAAAATTAGAAGTAGAAAATGAATAAGTATTTTTTCATTAGAATATTAATACAAGTAAAAATTTACCGTTTGTTACATTCACCGTCTTAACAATTTCGCAACAAATACCATTTGCCAACTGAACTCTAGGGAGACAAAAATCCTCCGTAGTCACAATAGAATTCCTTGATAACTTGATGCCAAAAAGTATTGTTTTCTGTGAGAAATCTCCGCTACTTTCATTTAAGGCCAAGGTTTTTCATTTGGATATGTTTTCTTTACAACAAAACATTTTCTACGTGTGTGTATATGTACTTAACGGATCACAATCCGATCTCACCAACACCCGCATCAAGCTGGCATTACATGGTGAAATGTTGCTAGTATATTGCCGAAGCTCAACCCCAGAATTATAAAATATATATAGTCATTTTTATCACTAGTAAGGTTAACAAAATATGACAATATCTATACTGCATATAAACCATTAATGCCTTATTCTTTAAATCTTGAAAATTTAAATTAATATAGTTGGCCTAAATTACCCTTAATTATCCTTTAATATACATTAAATTCGATCAATTATAAACTTGACAACTTTTAAAAAAATACACAATATATTAATCTTAAAAAACACATGCTTTGTATTTCAAAAAACACATTTTGTATCAAGGTCGAACGATCACGATTTCACAAGTATAATTATTTGTCACTATACGCTTATCGTCATTCTTAACAACAAGTAACACGTTGGTGACACAAAAGTAAAGCTAGTACGGGCGACTAAGGTTAAGAATCAATTCCAAAAATAAGTAGAAAAATAGTTGGTTTACACCAAATTGGTACTATTTTTTTTGCATTTTAAATTTACTGCTAGACTATGCGATTTTACTATTTTTTTTGACAAAGTGTGCAATAGTTGTTCAATTGAAGAGAATTTTGTGCGATCGTTTTGTCTTTTTCGAAAAAAAAAACAAATATTTCTTGTAAAAGATTCAAAAAATTGTTTTTTTGATAAATTTTTATCTTTTTCGAAAAAAGACAAAATAGTCACGCAGAAACATCATGGCCGTACAAAATGTCAATTCAGTCAAACAAAAAATATCTAACTACCAACTGAACACTTATAAAAAAAATATAATAAAATCGCAAGGTATTTAAAAACTAAAAAAAGATAACTACTTTATGGACCACTTTGCTAAAGATGACTTCTTTTTTTTTTTAAAAAAAAACCTCTAAAATTAATTGTCATAACCTTTTTAAAAAATTAGAAAATGTTATGGATAATTATTAGTGGATGTCCATATAACCCATAATAGACCCATGACCCATGTTAGCTATTAGGGTTTTTGCCCTAATGTTTGTCTATATATACTCTTTGTAAATCTCATAGTCAATGATCAATAAGAAGAATATTCATTCCCTTAATTCTTGTTCAGAACACGTTATCAGCACGCTCTTAAGATGATTTTCGATCGAGGTAACTTTTGAACCATTCTTCGTATCTTGTTTGACCATCAATAGTTTTGTTTGCTACTGTGATTATTATATGATACATGCATGCAATCTTTGATTACAAATTTATTTCGTTATTGATTTTTTTTATCTATTAAACATACAACAAAACATATATATGGCAGTGGTTCAATGAGTCATCCGACTGATAAACAATAAGTATAATATAAAATTATATTGAATGTCTAGCGAACCATGTGTGTAGTTTATAAAATATATAATTGATTTTTCTAATAGTTTATGTCATCATCTACGTAATGTGTATTCTTCTGTACATGGTATGATTTGGCCGATCATTATAAAAGAAAATCTTAAATAATTATTTTTGTGATATTGAGATCGCATGTTTAATATATACAATGTTTTATATTGACATACATTAAAGGTATGATCTATGTATTAATTCCTTAATGTTATTTGTTGCGATTTAGTTTTTTTTTAAAACTGTTTATTCTACGTGAGATTCTTATCTAGCTAATGATATAATATAACTTATTGGTTGCTAATTGACTTTTGATTTTTGAATTGCTATTACGGTTCATTTGTTTATATGGCTTCACTTGTATAATACAAAAGTAAAAATTAAGATTTTATGGTAAATTGGTGAGGTTCGTTTTTTGCTGTTGTTGTCAAGAATTCATAAATTAAATAATACGGCATAGGCCGTGAAACAATGATCGGGTTAATTATGTAATTAGAACAACATAAGACAAACAAGTACTACTAAAGGTTGTGGTAAAGCTCGTCATATATAATTCATCTACGGGTGTAAGATTTTTTTTAGACTTGTGAATGAGTCGGCCACGTAATTACTTAAGGTGAGTTTACATATGCATAGCGAAAATTTGATGTTTAATTGTAGTTACATCTAAACTGACTTCGCATCTCATCCAACGCGATTGATTCTATTATCTATAGCTCATGTAAAACTTCATATGTTAAGACTCAATAGTGCTATACAGTTAAATTAAAAAAAAAAAAAAAAAAAAAAAAAAAAAAAAAAAAAAAAAAATTATGCGTCGAATATTATTTTGTGCATAATGAATATAACTCTCTACATTAATGCACTAACTTATTTATTTAAAATAGTGATTATCTGGTGTAATTATGAATATATGATGTATTAGTGCATAATTTAAAGCTACTTTGTTCATTTTAAGAGTTTGATACGATTATTAGTTGGACAATATTCCACAACCAAATTTCTACCTCATATGGTGATTTAAGTTTACTTCGAGTTTAAAATTTTATATGTAAACTTCATTAGCTCATACTACATTTTGTATACAAGATTCTGGTAACATGAAAATTTTAGATCTCGAAACAATTCTAAGCATTAACATCAAAACCAAGAACCAACTTGAAAATATTTAAAATTGTTGATCATACAGATTTAGTTAGGCACACTCCAAATTAATGGCAATGGTTTTTGGGTCTTAAATTGCCATGATTAAAAACAATAGTTGGGTGGATGACATTAGCTGGAGTGATTTTTATTGTTGCACTCGTTGTTGCTGTTGTAAAAAAAGGAGTAGTGCATGCCTTTACGAAAATATTGTGTGCCATTAGGCATGTCTTAAAGAATTATTTGACCATCAAGTGAAAGAAATTCTTGTAAGTGCGCGATATCCCCGATGGTTCTAAAGACCATACTGATGATGAAACTTATTTGGAAGCTGATGATTTTCTTACAGATGATTAATTGGTAGAGTCAAGCCATGAATAATTTTTCTTTCTGTGTTTTGTTAGGAATTTTCTTTAAGTGTTTGGTTTGGAATTTTCTTTAGGTGTTTTTCTTAGGCTTTCTTGATTATGTTTGGATTCCTATTATTTTTGGCTATGAATGTTTTATTAGGCTTTATTTTATTTATTTTATTTCTTTGGTGTCCATTATATTTTTTTTCGAATTGATAAATGCTTCAAGACTTCAATCTGTCTTTACTTGACACATACCAATTTTATAATAACACATAACCTATTTAAGGCTATCTAGTTTGTTATGTGATCTGAGTTATAAACATGTTTATAGCAATATAGTTGAATGACGTATACAGATTTTATTTTACATATTATTGTTTTGTGGCCAAGTATAGTAACTTGCATAATTTATTTATTAATTTTTGTTTCTGTAAATTCTTTAATAGACATTATGTTATGATATATGATGTATATGTGTTAAGAATATTGTGCAACTTGTATTGATTGGCAAACCGGTTCGACCATTCCGGTTTAGTGATGATGCGAAATATATAGAAGAATGATGTGTTTCTTCCAATATAAATTTTTATTGTTCTCAGTGGAAGTTGGTTATTTACTTATCACCATAAAATACAAATAAGGACTTGCTTCCTTAAATTGTGGAAAAATATAAAGGGCATGTATGTAGGCTTATACATGTGCCATATGGATCATTTTGATTTATAAAATCGATGCATCGTCAAAATGATCATCAAAGACGCAACTTAAGATTAGCGTGATTAATGGCTCGGCTTATAAAATGCGAGCACGGTTTTCCAAATTAAATTATTAAAAATGGTGGTGAAAACTTCCAAGTATTGGGCGATTATTGGAATAAGTGTTGAACATAAAAGTAGCCCATGTTCATACGCGAATTGCTTTTGTTGAAACGTTTATAAAACGTCTTCAGTTGATTGCAAAGCCAATAATATTGTGAGAACAAAACTTTTAGTTTATGGGGCATGTTATGACATATGAATCGCATCTTGCCAACAATCTATAATGAATCCTCCCCGTTAGAATGGTTTTTCACAAACCAAATTTCCCATGTGAGATTTTGTAATTGTGTGATATATAGTAAATACACCACAACCCCACAAAATGGGATATTTAAATTGATAATTCATTCAGGGGGAGAGAATGAGCAGCGAGAAATATGGAATGAATTATGATATAGATGTTGATCCTCACATTAATGAATATGAACTTAAAGTTCAAGGGACAAATAACATTCCAGATATAGTAAATGCCAGACATATTTAGTGACCTAAAGAAAGTGACTAGATCATATTATGCTGCTATTGCTCCAATTACAATGTGTGTCCCAACAGTAAAATCATTGATTGGTAGTAAGTCTATGGCACGTCTGCAGCGTGATAGACGAATCGATTCCAAATAAAAAGTCCTCGAATGAATAGATAAAATGGAGCAATAAATTAAGATGGTCGAATCGATGTAATAAAGACCCCATAATAGTCTCTGAAAGAAAAACTAGACATGAAAGGATATTGAAAACCCCGGGTACATGAAAAAAAACTTTGAGATCTCAACAAATGATAGAATATAATGTCTAGTAAAGTGTGAAATCGAAAAGAACTGAAACGACGTCGATAATACTGTATATAATAATGCGCATGATAAATACAAGGTGAGGATCTTGGATATCTACAAGAAGTGTAGTTGTAAAATGAATGGCCAAAGAATATAAAGACGCAAGTAACTAATGAACTATGAAAGTCCCTTATGATGAAACGTGATTATTGGGTGAAATCCATACACATGAATGTTATGAGAAATGATATTTAATGTTATGTCTGGCAATATGAGAAATAAGTTGTATGCGTCTAATATTATAAAACAAGAGCTCATTTTTGTTGAGATTCCTTAAGGAATATAGAATGCATGGAACACGTGTCATGATTTAAAATTCTCGAGAATAGTAGTTGATCAAATTGAACCACAGTAAATCAAATATTTCAATATTTTCAAGGTACAAAGGATATGGGTTTATATTTTATTAACCCATCAAAACAAGTTTAGTTAGTTTTGCAGATGCAGGATATATGTTTAACTTACAATGATCGATCTCAACATGGATATATTGTTACAAGTGGCGAATATTTTTCCTGGCATTTGATAGAGCAAACAATCAAGGCGACTTCATCAAACCATACATAAATTCTGGAAAGGAGATAACAACTATTGCATGAAGATAATGTAGCATACCTTGCTATATTCAAGTAACTTTACATCAAAGGCGACAAGACACTTCTCATTCCAGTGATGATTTCGTTGACCTATTTACAAGATACCAAGTGATGTAGTCATCAGAGGGAGATAATACGCGCTGCACTCTTTTTGTCCTTAGTCATGATTTTGTCCCACTGGGTTTTCCTGGCAATGTTTTTAATGAGGCAACATTCCCTAAGCGTATTAACAATATGGACATCCAAGAGGGAGTGTTATGGATAATTATTAGTGGATGTCCATATAACCCATAATAGGCCATGACCCATGTTAGCTATTAGGGTTTTTGCCCTAATGTTTGTCTATATATACTTTTTGTAAATCTCATAGTTAATGATCAATAAGAAGAATATTCATTCCCTCAATTCTTGTTCAGAACAGAAAAATAATTGTTTGATTAAAAAATAACTTAATAATAGGCTTAACAATACGATAAAACAAGTCGCAAATTGATCGAAAATCGTGAAAATTAAGAAGACTTGTATGACACACGTTTAATGAGAAATGAAATATGTCTGTTTTTAATCCTATGTATTAGAACTACATATCATTACCCAAAATAATAATAATAATAATAATAATAATAATAATAAAATAAATAAATTAAAAAATAATAATAATAATAATAATAATAATAATAATAATAATAATTAGGATTAACTTTGCTATAACTAGAGGAGTAAGAGCTCAGTTAGTATGTCGACTCTTCAATAATTTCTTGTAAATCTTATGAGTTTCTAATAAAGTGATGTTGATATAAAAAAAAAAAAAAAATGAATAATAATAATAATAATAATAATAATAATAATAATAATAATAATAAGAGTGCTGTTTTTACGTTCGAAAAATTCGATATAGAGGCTTTGAGCACATTTTCACGTATTAAGTCTATTGCCATTGACTACTAAAATAATGATAAAAGTGTTGTTTTTATCTTTCATAGAGTAAGTTTTTGTATTCAGAAAGGAGTGGGAGCACAACTTGTTTCTAGACTCTCATCCAACTTTATGTAAAATTTATTATGTTTAATGAAAATTTTATTATATAAAAAAAAATAATAATAATAATAATAACAATTTCTAGACTTCCATCCAACTTTATGTAAAATTATGCTATTGCTAAAGGTGTGAGGGCCCAATTAGTATCGAAGCTCCCCACTAATTTCTTGTAATCCTATTGTTATTCTAATGAAAGTGTTGTTTATAATTAAAAATAAAAAAAATAAAAAAAATAAAATAATAATAATAATAATAATAATAATAATAATAATAATAATAATAAACTACATAGCATTACTCAAATAACTGCTCCGTCACGATATAAAAGACGAGGATTTTTATCGTTCAAAAAAAAAAGAAAAAGAAAAAAAGAATAGGGTTTTTACGACCACCACTAGTTCGTGCATCCATCGAAGGGACTAACATCTTTAAAAAAATGTGGCAACACCTAGCGTATAGGTACAAATGTAATGAAAACACATGTAATGTAAAAACGTATACATAGAATATCAACAACGAACACGACAATGAATTGTTGTAACAGTATAATTAATAAATCAACTAACTAAACGTGAAGTTACAATTCCTTTTGTTTTGCACATTTGATACCCTTTCAACGAAATATCCTTTCGTAATATTTGGAAGGCATAAATTCGTTCCAAAGTCTTTACTTTTTAGCAAATTGGTCCAAACTCCAAAGTCATAAGAATATGAAAACGTAACAGTCGAATATCCGAATAATTCCTATTTATTTCCCGGAAATTAAGAGAAAAGCAGCCTTGGTCGTATTTTGCGTGTAGAATTGAAGTCTTTCTTTGTTCCTTTTATAATTGTCCCTCAACGATTTGTGGATGTTCATTTCTTATCCACCAATTTTCTATTTTCTATTCTGTTTTCTATTATAGTTTGTTAAGTACACTTGACTTAATCTTGTCCCGTACTATGCTAGAGGATTGATAAAAAAAATTAAGTAAGTTATACAAACCCTCCTTATATTGTCACATTAAGAGGGTTTAGTGAAACCGTACAACACGTGATACATACCATATAAATCTGCGATGCGTGCAATGATTGGAAACCCTCCCTACGGGAGTTCAAATAACTTGCCAATTTTTTTTTAAAAGCCTGGAGCATGAGAATTGTTTATAAATATATTTTTTACTATAGTAAGCTTAACATAGCCATAAAGGCTAATTTTTTTTTTTTTTTTTTTTTTTTTTTTTTTTTAAGGCTATCCCAATCAACACGGTGTTTATAATCGAGTAATTGGTTGTAAAAATAGGTTTAAATAGCGATAGAGAATATATAAAAGACAGTGATTTATTTTACGTAAAATGGATTCTAATGTAGTGCTTTATCCAATTATTTCAAACATTGAGATCCCATTCTCAAATAATCATGCACACACTATTCCTTTTTAACAAGTTGAACAAACTTCTTGAAATAAATTTGATCATGTGGTTGTTCAACTTCATCTCAATTAGTGATTTTCATGTGACCTCAACTTGCTTAATAAAAATAGCGTCATATATTATTATTTGTTTCATGTGATAAATAAGAAAGAAATTGTACATTCAGTTTTGACATTTAATAAAATTATCTTGAGTACACGACTTTTATTAAAAATAAATGCAGTGGTGATGTGATTTATATATTTTTATTGAGAGATAGCTAAATCTTAAAACATGTTTATTAAAAGAAACAAAAAACTCTTAAGACAAAATAGTTTTTGATATTTAATTTTTGTTATTTGGAGGTTGATATATTTAGCTAAGACCACTCACATCGGGCACGTTAAACGTGCGTTAAAGGACATTCTTTGCAAGTTAAATCCGCGTTAAGGGGCGTTATGCGTTGCGAAGGTGGGGCGTTAAAGCTGCGTTAGGAGCTGCGTTAGCACCCTAACGCAGCGTTAAGGGTGGATACTATCAAAAAAAAAAAAAAAAAAAAAAAAAAAAAAAATTCCACTCTGCCCCCCTAAACGGCTAGTGCATGCGTTTGAATTAAGTTTCGAAAATTGCAAATCAGCCCCTTGTGTTTATGTTTAAGTGCCGGACATATTTTCCGGTGAGAAAGAAGAAAGAAGAAAGGAAGAAAATATGTCCGGTGAGGAAGAAGAAAGAAGAAAGGAAGAAAAAAAGTTAGGTGAGTGGTGTATTAAATGAATGAGTAAAGTGGTGACATGTAGTAATATATTTATAAATAAATGAATTATTAATTATAGTTTAGGGGTTGAATTTGAAAATTTATGTATAAAAGTGAGTTAAGGTGTGTTAAAACTGAGTTATTGTTGTGTGGGTTAAAGCTGAGTTAAGTTAAGGGGTGAAAAAGCTGACGTAGCATGCCTTAAAATTTAAGGCTGAGTTAACTATTGTGAGTGACCTAAGGGAGTTGAAAATTTAAAAAACGCATTTAAATAGTTTGGTGTTTTTCATTCCGATGAAGAAAAGCGTGGGTTTTGAGTCAAAAAAACAAGACAAACTTTAACACTCTGTTCTCAAGTATGATTTTAGAGGAAAATGGAAGTAAATGAAATGGAAGTAAAGAAAATGATGTGAAATGGAAGTAAATGAAATGGAAGTAAAGAAAATAATGGGACCCACTCACTTTCCTTCACTTTCATCCCATATATGGGATGAAAGTTGTGACACAAAAAAACAAAGGGTGGCCCTCCCTTTTACTTCCATTTACTTTCATTTACTTCCGACCAAAAACTAGAGAACATGATTTTTTTTTGTTTATTTTCATTGAAAAACTGGAGAACATAGTGTAAGAATGATTCTATTGTTTTCTTTAATGGATTGAAAAATACTTAATTCGTTCCATAAATATTATTCACATTATTATTTTGATTTATTCTAAAATAATTCTTCAAATTTCAATAAATAAATGTAATAATACAATTAGTTTTCCTATTTTACCCTTACATAAATGTCATATCATAATATATTTATTTGATTAACTCATTAAATGCAAGGATACAAATGACATTATGATAACTAAAATGTACATTAATCTCATATATCGTAAATTGTCAACAAAAAAGCAAACACTTTTCTAAGACAGAGCAGAGTATAAATTTTTAGATTTTTGCTAAAACAATTTTAAAAATAACTAATTTGAACATAATTCTCTTTTTTTTTTCCTAAAAAGCACACATGTTTTTCTTTAACTAAACTCACCCTTACTTTCTTTATAAAAGCCCAATAAACTTTTATTATTTGTTAATCATCAATTTTTAAAAATATATTTTGATAAATTAATAATCAACTAATTAACAACTTTTCTTAAATATATATTTTTACACGTCTCGATTCATAAATTTATATCAATTAATTAATAACTTTTAACAATATCATTCGCATTAATTTATAGAGTTTTATTGTACTAGGTTTTACTGTACTAGTGACAGTAGAAAGACTCAAGGACTAAAATAACAAACTAAACACAACCCAAGGACCAAACTACAAACCCACACTACAAACCCACACCCTATAAATACCCACGGATGTTACCATTAACCCCTAAAGACCTTCCACAAAATCTTCTAGCACCTTCCTTCCATAAACCATGACTCGCATAACAAACTCAAACTCCGTCACCAAACCGTCGCAAAAACCGTCACATACTACAAATCTCAAATTCCTCTACAGCTACAACGGCAC
Source organism: Artemisia tridentata subsp. tridentata (assembly GCA_021014915.2). Classification (NCBI taxonomy): domain Eukaryota; kingdom Viridiplantae; phylum Streptophyta; class Magnoliopsida; order Asterales; family Asteraceae; genus Artemisia; species Artemisia tridentata. The sequence continues at coordinate 420,237,570 of CP139509.1, forward strand.
AATCATGCCACGTCACACCGACGGCAAGCTCCGTTACATCGGCGGTCACACCAGAGTCCTTTCCGTTAACCGTTCCGTCACTTTTTCCGAACTGTCCGTTAAGTTTTTCGAAGCGTGTGGATTTTCGGTTAAGTTGAAGTGTAAGTTACCGACGGAGGATCTGGATGTGTTGGTAAGTGTTGAGTGTGATGAGGATCTGAAAGCTGTGGTGGCGGAGTATGGCCGTGTGTCGCCGGAGATGAAGATTAGGTGTGTTTGTTTTCCGGTTAAGGAGGTGAAGACGGTTTCTCCGGTGCCGTCTGTTGAGTCGCTGTTGGAGTATGCGGCGGTGAAACGGGGTTGCCGTGGTGGTTTAGCGGTGGCGCGTGGGTTAGGGTTTCGAAACCCTAGGTTGAGTTATTATGTGAATAGGTGGTAGTAGTTAATGAGGAATAATAGTTAGTTGGTGTTAGATGAACATATTATATAAAATTATAAATGATGATGATGATGATGATGATAAATATTAGTCTATTCGTGAGATTGATTTGATGATCTGTTGCGAATTTGCTTATTGCGTAGAATTCAGATTAAGGATTGAATTAGGCATACATATTGATGATGAAATGATCTCTATTTGATTCCAATTGATGTTTGAGATTGATTTGATGATCTATTATTCATATTGCGAATTTGCTTATTGCCTATAATTCCGATTAAGTAGCTCATAAATCGCAAAATGAGGTGTATGAGTACTTGTGATACCGACCCCGAGTTGAATAAGCAAATAAGAGAAAAAAGTAATCAGAGGTGTCAATTTGTGTCCGAAATAAAAAAGTTTGGCTAATTTAGGTTACTTTGCAAAAGATTTGGGCATATTTAGCTCTTTCTTTTTTTGAAATGTACATATTTAGCCTATTGAAAAGTTAAATGGGCATTAACGGGCGCATATTTTTTCTCAATTGAAGAACACTATAATCGTTTTTGAAGAAAAACTTATATATATATAATATATTTAATTTTTTAAATACAAATGAGGTATTACGTGTACGGAATTTATTTCGTCATTTTGGCTCTTCTATAAAGCGATTTGTATAATATGTGCCTGGCTCTTTCCTGTTTAGCCCATACCTATTTTAGCCCGTGCCTGTGTACGCTTGGCCCGCCCGCCCGTTTTGCCACCTTTAAAAGTAAGCTTAAACAATTGAATATTACTCTATCTCTCAAAACAATTGCAGTGTTTTGACTATTTAAAACTTTTTTTTTTTTTTTTTTGTAAAATTTTGACTTTACATATCTTTGTTTGTTGTATATAATACTTTATAAAAATTATGCTAATGAAAAGATATTTAATACTTAATTCATTTATATATTTTGTATCAAATATTATATAAAAAAAAGAAAAAAAAAAAAGTTAAGGTAAAAGTCTAAAAGGAAATACTTTAAAAAGTCAAAATATTACATTTATTTTAAAACGGAAGGAGTAATTGGCATTCCATCTTTTTATCTTGACAGAAATTTGCAATTTACACAGAGTTGGTGGATGTATGTGGTTTTAATCGAATTGGTTTTGGTATTGATTTTGAAACTGGTTTGATTTTCGATTGAGTTGAAGTGGTCCAAAACTCGAATAAGTATATGAGTTGAAATGTTCCAAACTCGAATTAGTATTAGAAATGGAAACTCAGCTCAACGGGACACATGGAAAGAACAATTCTAAAAGGTAAAGCAAAGAATGTCTTATCAAAAAGTGCTCACCAAAGATGTAACCGTGTAATGTTGGTTTGTTGTCTGTGGGACCGTGCTACTTTTCTACTTGACGATCTCCCGTTAGTTGAGTGCCTTGATCAACTTCTTTTACCTAATTTTGTGTGGTGTTCCCGGGCTGGTTTTGTTTGGAAAGTGATATAATCCGGCTGGTTTGGTTTGGGAGGTAAAAAAGTCTGAACATTTTTTTAAGGACGGGTGGCTCATCTTAGTACCCGAAACCGACTCATAAGAGGCAGGTAAGAAGCAAAAACAGGGAAAACAGCAAAATACCCGTAGTTTCATAAATAGTGAAACGCTAAAAGTTCTACTCATATATGAAATGGTGTTTATAAGAGCATCTCCAACGGCAATCAACAAAAACCACCAAAAACCATAAAAAACCTAGCCACGTCACTGCCACATCAGATTTCTTAAAAACCTCATTTTTTACTCCAACAATATCCCTTCTCAAACCCCATTATTTTAATATATTTATATATATAATAAATATAGGTATATATATATTTGTGTGAGAGTGAAAATTGTTGGGGCCCACTTTATTTGCACTTTTCAGATTTTGCAGAGGTTTTTGGTGGTTTGGATTTTCAGACGAGGCTGGTTCAAACAAGCACCTCTAATGGTTACAAACTTGGCAACTTGGTTTGAACCACAAAAACATCTCCCGTTGGAGATGGTCTAAAGACTGGAACTAAATGTTTGAGAATTTGAAAGCATCAATGGGGTGTTTGGGATTGGGATTGGATTGTGTAAGGGCACTAGGAGTGGGCATACTTGAATTTATCATACCTCCCAAATTCAGCCAATAAACTTCAGCCAACTCATTCCCATAAATTCTCATCCCTCCCAACCTAATTCACTGGCGCCCGATAAATTCTCATCCCTCCCATTTTTTTTTTAATTAAACCAAAATCAATTTAATTAAAAAAATAACATTTTATTAAAAAATAACATTTCACTACAAACTAAAAAAAAAAAAAAAAAAAAAAAAAAAAAAAAAAAAAAAAAAAAAAAACTACATCGCAACATTATTTATAAAAAAAAAAAAAACTACGTAACATAACTAAAATAATCTAACACGTCACAAATTTATATTTCTCACCTCCACCTATTTCCCCATTCAATCAAGAAACCATCAGATCCTCATAAATTGAATTAAAGAAAAAGAAAAAAAGAATGGATCAAAGCAGGGGAGCAGTGGAATCATACTGGATATCAAAGATGATCGACGTGGCAACATCAGATGAAGACAAAGTGACTCATGTTTATAAATTGGAAGAGATTTGTGATCTCCTTCGCTCTTCTCATGTCTCTATTGTTAAAGAAATCGTTGAATTTATTCTTAAAAGGCTTCAACAGTCATATGGGCAGTATCACCACCGGTGTATATTACCGTCTATCATAAATTTTTGGCATAAATTTCATGCCGGCGGCGGTGTTACCGCCGGTATGCCCCATAAATTCATCCATATCGATACCCACTCCTAGTGCCCTAAGGTATACAATAAACTCTAGGCGCGTACAAGTAAAACACATGTGAATAGGCTTTTAGAAATGGGGTATCCCAAATCAACGGTTGTTTTGATTCTTAGGAACAACTATATGAATATAGACTTTTTTCGAGACCTCAATGACCATAGATCGAACATGCTCAAAGTTTACAATGTTACTACATCACCCACACGGCCAGACCCACGCGCCATTTCACCAAGAGTGGCTGGGTACCCCTATGCCTAGAGTCGATCACATCCCACTCCGCACTCCAAATGCCAAATATATTTAAACTAGATCGGCCATTGCAAAATTCTCTCTCTTTTGATAGTCTGCTAGACAACCAACATTTTCTGATCACCTCAATGACAATCAAAAGAACATGAAGAGTACAATGTCCTTGTTCGATTTAAGGTTATAAAATGGATAAAAAATTGCTAATATGATTTTTCAATTAGTAAAGAAAATGATAAATTTGGAAAAAGTGTTCACATGTATGAGTTCAGTAAACATTATAGTGCGTTAAGTTAAAAGAAAATACCTTTGTTTTTTAAAAATATTTTGTACAAAACAATGAAATTAAGATTGCGTTCAAATCAAAATTTTCCCAACACATTATCTACAAAACACAAAACAAGAATTTCCAAACTTTACAAGGAATACTACAAAACAATATTTTTTTGTGTTTTCCTTGTTTCTCTTTTAACTTTCTTTTTTTTCTTCAAAATAGAAAACATTGCCACATGAACGTGTTTTCTATGTTGTGTGAAAAATTTAATCCACTATTTTTTTTTTCACAAAACGAAAAATAAAATATTAAGAAACTTTTCTTCAACTAAATGCAGGACACATAGTTCAAAAAAAAAAAAAAAAAAACGCAGGACACACTTGCATGAAAGCAGGGCTGTTCATCGGTTTGGTTAGGGGTTATTCGGTTCGGTTAGTTCGGTTATTATTTTTTTTCTGGGTAAAACAAAAAACCGAACTGAACCGAATTCAAATTGGATTAAACGAAACCGAATACCGAACCGAACCGAATAACCCGAATCACACAATTTTAATTAATTATTTATTTAATTATATAAATTTTTTTCACAAAAAAAATAAAAAATAATTTCAAGCTTAAAAAACATTATATTCCAAGATGACTGAAAATGCAACCGTGGGGTTGGTGTTGGGACCTAAGCCCACCTTCCAACTTGACCATCCCCACTTCTTAAAATATGGGAACAAGAATAAAGTTATTGAACAATTTATATGATCTACCGAAAAACATGGAACAAGAAAAAAGGTATTCAGAGGATATGGGCGTCACTTGATGCAAGATGCTATTTCTTTACGGGACATTTGGAGTACTTTTGTTTTCAAACATCTTATTATAGTATTTATTGAAGAAACTATAGTATGTTTTGTTTTTGTTAGAAACTGATTGTTTTGTTATCTATGCTAAAACTAATAATAAGCTTCACTAGAGTTTTACCAAAACAAACTTCTATTTATTTATAGAGATTTTTATTCTGGTAGTATGTAAAGAAAAATCAATTTAGGTCCACTAAAAGATTTTGAACAAGGAAAAGATATTATCATGATCTCAACAAAATAAACAGTAAAAACTACCAGGGTGGATAAACTGATTTGCAACCTGAGTACTTTCATCAGAGTGAGAGGTATCATGTTTGAAACTCTGTTGGCGTGATTGAATTTACTGATGGTCACACCAGTTTGTTTTTAGGGAGGGTTTTACACGGTTTTGATCGTTGTGGTGGTGAACTATGACATGATGGATTCATTAAACAGAACGAAAACATACAGGTGTTTAAAGAACAGTTTAGAGAGAAATTGATAGTATTATTCGTTGTTTTCAACTTACAAGGGATAACCCATTATCAAGGCCATAACATTTGGCAGAATTGCCATAATCTCAAAACTACTCAGAATATATCAAAACTGTAACAGCTAAAAAAGATCATGTAAAAAAAAGAAGATACAAATGTGTTTGTCAATGGTTTTAGTGTTACATGACAGTGAGAAAGATATTATTTTGCTATGTCTATGCGAGGGATGGTACAACATCAACCATCACAAGAATCAACTAGTTTCCTGTTCAAACTCATCACCGTCCGACTCTTCTGCATTATCGGCATCATCATCATCAGCATCATCGTCAAAGTCTTCTTTGTCTTCCTCGATTGTTGTCTTCCCTATCACAATCTGGTTGCTATCTATCTTCTTGATTTCATTACACTGCAAAAAATAATAATAATAATAATAAAATTATATATATATATATATATATATATATATATATATATATATATATATATATATATATATATATATATATATATATATATAATATGCGTTCATGTGGTGTACAAGCTTAAAATAGATAAAATATGTACACATGTAGATACTTGGATCAATGTTGATAGATGAGATCCAAATAAATAATATTAATTAATTATATTTTTTACTATAAGGGTATTATAGTAATCTTTGTTTTTCCCATTATCTGATTTTTTTTCCTTTGTAATCCCATGTTAAATGCCCCACAATCTGCAACTCATTATTATTTCATACGTTTTTTTTTTTTTTTTTTTTTTTTTTTTCAATATAACCACAATGATTCACCACACGACATCTTCAACACAAAAATATTATATTCGAATTTATCAGTATGTCGAATACAACCGATAATGATTCCATGCAAGGTAAATATATGATTTATTTGAATCATTCTTTTTTCAAATAAATCATATATGTTTTTTTTTTTCAACCAGTATGTTTTTTATTTATTTGAATCATTCTTTTTTCAATCAGTTTTTTTTTTTTTTTTTTTTTTTTTTTTTCGAACACATACTTATGTTTATTTGAATCTTGATAGATGATATCAAGTTGTATTCCTGTTAGTGATTCTTGTTATCCTTTTAGTTACATTTGTTAACCATTTTGTAAATTTTTATGTGAGTCATTAGGGAATTAGGGAATTATGTGACGATTTGTAAATTTGTTATGTGTGTCATTAGGGAATTAGGGAATTATTTGACGATTTATAAATTTTTATGTGTGTCATTATGGAATTAGTTACATTTGTTAACCATTTGTAAATTTGTTAACCAAGTTGTAAGATGCATGAAAAGTTTTATGTTTGTCATTAGGGAATTATTTGACGAATTTATACATTATTATATGTGTGTCGGTATGTAGACATTGAAATAGAATCTAATAGTTATTCATTTAAGTGTTTGTATATTTTACGTGTGTCGATAGGTATGTTTTTAAGAAGTAGACATTGAAATAGATTGACATTGCTATAATACCCTGTTGAACAGCTCATGATATGATCCATAGTTATTTATTTAAGGTGTCACAGTTGGATCAATTTATTTTCTTTTTTTGATTCAGATTAATACATAATGTTTATTTGATAACAGGTGAGCCATCAACTCCAAGATCAACTGATAATGTGCAAGACAATGTTGTTGATGTTGAAAGTGTTCCACAAGCTGGGAGTTACCAACCAACCCCGCCAGGTAGTAAGTTTTGGATTCCTGAAGCTAAGAAAAAACCCGTGGAGGGAACTGAGTTTGATACAATTGAACAAGCTTTCCAGTTTTATAAAGAGTATGGGAGGGAAGGTGGTTTCGAAGTTAGGAGGGGTGGGCAGTCCAACAGGAAAAAAAAAGAAAATCCTGATTTGAAATACTTTTTTTGTTCTAGAGAAGGCGTGAAACCATCAAAGAAAGATAAGTCAAAGACGGATACCTCATCATTTGATATCTCAGAAGTAGTAAAGGCTATTAAAAGAAGGAAACGAGCATCCCAACGTTGTGGATGCAAAGCTCTACTTCGTCTTAGGAAGACCCCTGAAAATAAGTATCTTGTGTACACCTCTTTTGAGAAACATAACCACAGTTTGGTTCATGAAAATGATTACAAGTATCTTCGGGCTGTGAGGAAATAGATAAAATAGGTAAAATAAGTACACATGTGAACCGTTGGATCAAGCATCATAGAAGAGATTAGATATTAAATAAATGAGTGGCAGAATTGTAATTAAGTGGAACACAAATGGCATTTGTGTACTAATTTTATAACACTAGTATATAGATTGGTTTGACTCTCATTAATACATAAGTTTCAAAAACTAGCAGGGTACCCGCGCGATGCGGCGGCGGGTACTCTGTGACTATATTTTCTGGCAATGTGATGTTATGCGACCATATTTTTTTAAACAATTAATTTACAAATAACAATAAATTTAGTTTACATTCCATTTGACAATTGCAGCCCAACACACCACACGGATCAAATCCAGTCCAAATGATAACAATACCCGGTCCAATATCCAAACACAACACACCCTAATCTTTTATACAACCCTAATCTCACATTCTATCACAAACTCACTGCCCCCTCACCTAAAAAACACGCAACTATCTTATCCTTCTTATCTCCTAACTGAAAACACAACGACCCCAAAGACAAACCAATCTCAAACAACCTATATATCATCTTCTCACATAAACGAATCAAATCAAAAGAACCTTTCTTTCTTCTTTTGATAAACCGGATCCATAACTCGTAAACATACACGAATCACCGAGACCCACAAGAATCTCTTATGTTTTCTTTTTGCGAATAAGGCTTCAAGATCTTGAATAAGTCTCGGGTAGGTATTTTATGTGGTTTCTTGTTCTTGTGTTTTGATAGCCGAAAGAAAAGAAGAATGAAACCTATGTGTGTGTTCTTTCTTTATGGCTTTCGAAGATTATCACAAGATTGATGATGTGTTTTCCCTCGTGTTCCACACGAAAAAGAGAAAAATGAGATCTTTGTTTATTTTCTTATTATGAGTTCGAGTCTAGATGTAGGTTGATGAGAGTTGAAGAGTGATTGGTGTGGGTATTTGGTTGTGTTTAGTTTAGGATTGATGTGGTTTTTGTTGTTGATTTGAAAGGGTTAGAACAGTAGGTTTTGTGATTTTTGAATCTTTTACATGAGTGGCTAAGTGACAGTGGGTTGTTGTTGTGTTGGTTTTGGATTCGGATTTGTTCTTTTGTTTCAGTTTCGTTCTAAACTGAGTAATATTTCAATTCTTCCTTTTTTGTCTTTTTGTTTCGGTTTTGGATTCGGATTTTTATTGGAAAAGGCATTGTACATTGTGCATTAATATGGATGGGTTTTAATGGAGGGTTGCAGCTATTGTACATTGTGCTTAAATGGTTGTAATTTTTGGTGAAGGGGTGTTTTTAATAGCATTAATGTTGTTTGATAGAATTTTGGTCTTAAAATAACACCACACTTTATTTTGTTGTACACCATGCTTTATTTCTTGTAAGTCTGAAAATTGGGTGCATTAAAGTGTTGTAAATCATGTTTTATTTCTTGTAAGTCTGAATTTTTAGACTAAGAGGAGAGAGATTCATCCCTACATTATATGTAGTATAGATTAGGTACGAACAATAATTCATCCGGATATCATGCAATTCAGAATTGAAACCCTAATCCCCAAAATCACTCACTCAATCAAAAATCCCCAAATCATAGTTCTACAATTGTTTTTTAAAAAGTATCAAGAAAGGTGTATGTCCATTCCATACAAACGAAAATGGTAGTTTTTCAGAATGAAGTGATCGACATTGGGAGTGAAGAACAAAAATTGTTTGGTAATTGATACATTGATCTGCTTTTTAATATCTTTTATTCAGTGAAAATAGTTTGTTTGTTAATTTTATTTGTTGGTGTTTGGTGTCAGTTCGTCGAAGTGGAAGGTTGTGAAATCGACATCGACCAAAGGGAGATAATGAGGAGTATGAAATGATCGATCTAACTATTGATGGAGATAGTGAAGACGAACAAGGTATTTCTGAGACCGCAACTGTGTATGAGTTGGTTTATGTGTGTAACCTACTTTGTAAATTTTGTAGGTTAGTTGAATATGATTCATGTGCATCAGATAACCATCAGTTTGATATATGTTTTGAAAATAATTTGTTAGCTGATTATGTGTATTAGTTTCATGTGTTGTTTTCAATTTAGGTATATGTTGATTATGTGTATTAGTCGAAATAAACTTTTCAAATAAGGTATTCGTTGTTTATGTGTGTTTGTTGAAATAAAGTATTGTGTATTGGTTGATTAGGATTAATGTGCGCCAGCTGTGTATACGTTTTGTAATAAGCTATTAAGCTACAATGAATTAGCAGTTGCAACATGGGTATGTGTGATTGAGTTGTATTATGTGTAGTAGCGACTTAAAGCTCGTTTGAAATAAGCTATTAGGTGAATATGCATATTTGTTTCATATGGTTGTTTTGGAATAAGATATTAGTTGATTATGTGTACAAGCTGTTTATGTGCACTCTTTGAGTATGTGCAAGGCCATACATGGGTTCATGTCGTGCGCATAAGGCCAAACATGGGTTCATGAATTTGTGTACAAACTGTTTACGTGCAGATGTTCAGTAGTTGAGTATGTGTATTATGTGATAAGGTGTATTAGTTGAAATAAACTTATGTGTATTAGTTGATAATGATTCATGTGCATCAATTGATTATGTGTACAAGCTGTTTACGTCCAGAAGTTGAGTATGTGTATTAGTTGGTAATGATTCATGTACTCAGTTGCATTCATGTGCAGTAGTTGATAAGGATTATATATATATATATATATATATATAGAATCTGGATCGATTGAGAAGGTTTTTATTTTGAGAAGATTGAGAAGGTTTTCAAAAACGATAGATTTTTAACTTTGATTCATGTTTTTCAAGCGTAAAACTCATTTTAATGTGATTAAAATTCAAAATGTGTAAAAAAAATTTGAATCAATGTTAAAAATCTCTCGATTTTGCGATATATGTAGAATATTGAATCATCTGTACAAATTTAATGAATCATCATCATAACTCGATTTTAACAATGATTTTTGAATCAAATTTGTAATTTATAGATTCGATTCACCATAAAATGATGTTTACTTGTGAATCAAATCAAAAAACATGAATCAGTTTGTTCAAACGAAGATTTCTCAATCTTCTCAAAATAAAAACCTTCTCAATGGAACCGGATTCTATATATATATATATATATATATATATATATATATATATATATATATATATATATATATATATATATATATATATATATATATATATATATATATATATATATATATATATCAACATAAGGCCACCCGAATTATTTCAAGTATGAACATGTATAGTCCTTCCCTACCTTTTCCAATTCCAGTTGCATAAAAGATATAAAGCTTATAATCACATTCTTATTTATGTTCATCATATGTTTTTAATTTAAGCATACAAATACATAAAAAGGGTCACTAGCTACTTTACATCTTCTACGAGGGTGTCTGAGATTGCTTATTTCAAAATGCTTATTATATTGTATACTCCAATAAGCAGGCATCAACGTGCTTTTCAAATGCTTATTACAGCTGGAGTTTATGAGACTTGGAGATGGAACTGGAGCTTTTATTTTCAGATTCGTTTGGTAAAGTAGTTGGAGTTGGAGCTTATATATGTAAAACGACATTAAAGGACAAAATATGAAAGCTCCTCCTAAGTAGCTTCTCTTTTAAGAGCTTATAAATTTCAAAACCTCTTACAATCTGTTGTGCCAAACATAGCTTATATTATAAGCTAGCTAATTTTAAATGCGCAAGCCCTCATACGCTCTCACCACCCCTGTGCCAAACACCCCCTAAATACATTATCCATGTCATATGTCAAGGATTCCTAAAAAGCTACTTTGTCTCCTCTTTGTGACATCTTTTATTCATCAAAACTTTGTTTAGTGAAGCGTTTCTTTATATAAATCAACACATTTTTAGTTGGTATTTTTGAAATAGCGAGTCTTGGCACAAAATTCTAGTTTTGTTGGTCAGCATTGTTGGATAGAAGTTGTACAGAACAGAGATAATACACTTAAGTAAAGTTGTATCTGTACCACAATGTTTTTGACAAAAATGAAGATATGACAAAGTCAATTCCAATAAACATATTCAGATATAACACAGCAACACTAACCTAATTATAGAAACAAAGAAACCTAAAATCCAAGAATGACAAACTGTGATTTATAGAAAACAAACGAACCTTATCTTCGAAATCTGACTCCACCAAGGCAAGAAGAAGCTCCTCATTATGCGGCTGAGGACACTGTGGAGTAAGAAGAAATGATGTAGGAATCTCACGGTGTATCCTCGTCTCTCCCTTTCTTATCATCACTACAACATTCGACCCTTTCGGCGGGACATTTCGACCCTGTCGGCGGGGACATGTCCCTGCCAATAACTTTCAGCGGGGACATGTCCCCGCCGAAAGGTCCCCGCCAACAGCCCACCGCTGATACTTTTGGCGGGGACAAATGTCACCTTTTGGCAGGGACATGTGGGTCCCACAGCCTTTGAGCTGGTCAAACTTGGTCCAGCGTGACATTACTTTTGGCGGGGACGTGTCCCCGCCAAAAAGTCTCTTAATTAATCAGAAAGTTACTTAATTAAGTGATTATGATAATTAATTAAGTCTTTTGGCGGGGACGTGTCCCCACCAAAAGAACCATCCACTGTTGCAGTAAATTCTTTTGGCGGGGACAAAAGGCTTAACCAGATAAAACTGGTTCAACCTTTTGGCTGAATGGGTAATTTCCAGATTTTTTCAGAATTTTTCCAGAAAAAATATACAACATCACAACCTGTATATATATATATATATATATATATATATATATATATATATATATATATATATATATATATATATATATATATATATATATCCAAATGCTACAATACCACAAAAGACTCACATCACAAATTCGCTAAACATAATATCATACATATTCAAATTCACTAAGTTAACATAATAATACATATGTATCCAAATTCGCCAAAAACGGTTCAAAAACCGTGATCACATGATCATCTACAAAACTATACATAAGCTAGCTATTTGCAAAATGGACAAAAAAACTATACATAAGCTAGCTATCAGTAAAATGGTCCAAAACTATACGCGGGGAACAATTTAGCGGAAATCCTAACACATAAACTACGTAAACACATAATAATCCATGTAAATCTACACAACTTTTTCCATAACCCCAAAACAAATATAAACCGACCCATCGGACCCAAACAAAGCCATACGCTACTCCCCAGTCCCCCCACTACCCCCACTCCCCTCCCCGGTACCTCGAGACTCACCCTGTGAAGCATCTAAACTTTTGGCGGGGACGTGTCCCCGCTAAAAGTGAGGGCGGGAAAAAAACTCGGGAACAATTAAGAGTTACTAGTTCAGTCAAATTTTTCCAAATATGAAAAACACTTTCGGCGGGGACATGTCCCCGCCAAAAGGTTACGTTGAAAATTTAGTAAACGGTCAGCGAGATTGTATGCCAGCTCAGCGTCGTTTTTGTCATTTAGCGACTTTCGGCGGGGACATGGGTGTCCCCGCCGTAAGCTTCCTCGCCCGTCTTATATTTTGTTGTAGTGCATCCTTAATGTCATTCTTATTGACCCTTTTCTCTTAATCTCGCGGTTTCTCTATGGAGCAATTTTGATCATCCTTCTTCTCCCTCTTTATATGTTTCTCATCCTAATCTTACTATTATCATCTTGCGTTTCCACCTCCCTATTGTAGTCTTTACTAGAGGACTTCCTTTTATTATCAGTCTTATCATATGATAATGAATCCTCGGTATTAAGACCACCCTTAGCTAGGCATTTCATGCTTACCAGCATCCGTGTCTTTTACACTCTGCTCTGACTTTAAGACATCATAGTTATCTGGTTTGAATTTCTTTGCAATGGAATTATCGTTATAATCATTTGTAGCTCCATTTGGACCCACTCCATAGGAATCACTTTCATCTTTTAGAGACTTCGTATCAGGCACTTTACCATTATCTACCTGTGAACTTCCATATCACTGCCAGGTGTACAGTAGGCCTACTACTAGCGGAAGATGGAATCGATGAATTTTTAACTTCTTTATCCTCACCGTCATCTGATGCACAACAACCAAGCCCTAGGATATCTCCAGGTGAGCTGGAACTAGATTTCCCATTTGCATCATCCAGATCATTAGGCCTACTACTAGCGCAAGATGGAATAGATAAATTTTAACTTCTTTATCCTCATCATCATCCGATGCATAGCCCCCAAGCCCTAGGACATCTCCATGCATATGAGCTAGAACTAGACTTCCCATTTGAATCAGTTCCTTTAGTTTTGGTCGGAATTAGGAACTTTGCGAAAGACTCGGGAATTATAGCTACTGATGAATATAATGATATCCTATCCCTTGAAGCAACAACCTTTGGCCCAACTACATAGCGATAAAAGGGTAAAAGATAAGAGGCATATCAAACATCATTACTTAGTAAAATTATACTGCATGTCGTATTTTAAAATGAAAAGCTTGTCACAAAAATGAAGAAGAGTGGTTAGTGACAACCTTCCAAAGTATAACGCATTGGAATTGCATCCCAGTTTGTTGATTTGATCACTTTGAGTAGGTCTTTAGAACCAAGCTTCTGTAGGATATCATCCGTATTTCCTATCTTGACGGCCTTATCCGTGTCTTTAAACGCACGTCCAATATGTTTGACTTTTGTGATCGAACGAGCGATGTTTTCCAACTCGCCAAAACGCTCTTCAAACATCAAAGAGCCTTTTGGCAAGCTGGAAAATATCGCTCGTTCCATTACAGACGTCAAACGTATTGGACGTGCATTTAAAGACACGGATAAGGCCGTTAAGACAGGAAATACGGATGATATCCTACAAAAGCTTGGTTCTAAAGACCTACTCAAAGTGATCGAATCAACAAACTGGAATGCAATTCCAATGCGGTATACTTTGGAAGGTTGTCACTAACGACTCTTCTTCATTTTTGTGACAAGCTTTTCATGTTAAATTATGACATGCAGTATAAATTTACTAAGTAATGATGTTTGATATGTCTCTTTATCTTTTTACCTTTTTGTCGCTATGTAGTTGGGCCAAAGGCTGTTTCAAGGGATAGGATATCATTATCTTCATCAGCTATAATTCCCCAGTCTTTCGCAAAGTTCCTAATTCCGGCAAAAACTAAAGGAACTGATGCAAATGGGAAGTCTAGTTCCAGCTCACATGGATATGTCCTAGGGCTTGGTGGCTATGCATCGGATGATGATGAGGATAAAGAAGTTCAAAATTTATCTATTTCATCTTGCGTTGGTAGTAGGCCTACTGATCTGGATGATGCAAATGGGAAGTCTAGTTCCAGCTCACCTGGAGATATCCTAGGGCTTGGTTGCTATTAGATGATGCTGAGGATAAAGAAGTTCAAAATTCATTGATTCCATCTTCCGCTAGCAGGCCTACACCTCGTAGTGAATGGAAGTTCAGAGGTAGATGATGGTAAAGTGCATGATACGAAGTCTGTAAAAGATGAAAGTGATTCCCATGAAGTGGGTCCAAATGGAGCTACAGATGATTATAATGATAATTTTGAGAAATCCAAACCAAATAACTATGATGCTTTAAAATCAAAGCAGAGTGTAAGAGACACGAATGCTGGTAAGCATGCACTTCCAGTTAAGGGTGGTCTTAAATACCTAAGGTTTCATAAATCATGTTTTGATTTCGATTTCTTATAATATATATCCAAAACTTCCGGTTGGTTAATGTTCATGCATGGTGATTTTAACGGATGATTTAAGGTCTAAGGATTATTGCATATTAGTAACCAATTGTTGGTTAAAATCTGTATCTAAACTATTATAAGAACAAAACAAATGAAACAAGACCAAGGAAACTAAAATACTACTCAAAACCGAAGTTGTTCCGTGAAGGAATCCCTGCCTTGAAAGCAAATTTCGGCACTACCGAGGTGCAAACCAAATACCGATCGCTCCCCAAGGTTTACACAACTAATCGACTAAACGTGCACTCGTATTAGCCGACTTGGAACTTGCAAAACCGATTGCCCAAACCTTCAAAGAATCTGTAGCTATGGATATATAAAAGAACAGGAGGGTATTAAGGCTAATTGGGGGTTTTTAGTATTGTCATGTTTATGATAATTGTATATCTCAAACTGATGGGAGATTGTCCCATTTATAGAACCTCAACAGCCCCAAGAAGAGAAGCCAACGGCTGTATTATTTGGTTGAGAAATATTGGGGATAATATGAGGTCATGGTTTACCAACTTAGTATATTGACCAGTCATGGATAAAAACCCGGTCAAACTTTGAAAATATCATAAGTCCAACAACTCAGTGCAGTAACTTATATTTATAACAATAGAAAAATGTAGCAGCCATTATTTATTATATACATATATAACTTAAGCTAAGTTCATATATTATATCCAACAATCCCCCACTAATGGCTGGCTACAATAAAAAAAAACAAAAACAAGAAAGTATGGGCAGAAGAAGAGTCGTGTACCTAAGTACCAATATCTTTCGATTTGAATTGATACGTAGTGAAGCAAGGCAACAACTTAGACTATTAGGTGAATTACTCTTGAACCAAACAGACTTTGTTGAGACCCCCACAACACGTAAAAACTCTTAAAATTCAGCAAGTTCCACGATACAACACCACAAGCGCTATTAATGGCCATGCGAGAACCTTGGGTACTCGTGAATGCTCTAGAAAGACAGCCTGTGACAAACGGTAATTTTCTCACTAATATTTTAATAATAATTGTCAATTTATTATGACTAAGCTATTAAACTAGGCATTTATGAGCTTACATAACTATTACGGGAAAACAAACCCGCACACTGTATCACACAGTAACTCACCAAAACTATTTAATCTCACCAGGAACAGTGAATTTCTGCCATTCTCACGTTTACAGACTGTAAAGTAATAAAAACAAGATATTATCTCACTTTTACTCAAAAACGAAACCACACGCGTACCGACACTACATCAGTAACAAATTAATCTCAGGATTTATTTTTGAGTCAACAAACTCTAATTTCATGTGAGTTTTATAAAAACGTCCCCAAAATTTATTTTTCACATTCATATCAAGTCCGGGAAAAACCCGATTTCACCTTAGCCAGTGGGACACGAGGTATACACTACCCACCCTTTTAATAAAACAAACCTTTAATAAAAATACTTACCCTTTCCCTATACCACTCACACGACTCCCCACACTTACTTATCTCCTTCCATCCTTTTGTCTGCGACTCTACAAACCCAGAAAAAGCAAATCAACCTATCACTATCCTTCCATGGCATCACATGCTTTCCCTACAACCCAAAAACTAGCCGTCCCTCTCATGAAGCGTTCCCCATAAGTAAACGGCATGGGAAGCCAAGAATGACGAGGATAGATGGAGAGTTTAGACTCAAATGGGAATTTCTCACACCCCAAATCCGAAAGAAGAGTTAGAGCTATTCCCAAGTTTCTTTTTTTTAATGGCTTTTCCAAAACCCAGTCGATCACACCATACTCCTCAATCACTCAAAGCTTACCGAGAGCCAAAGAGATTCGAAGGGCAACAATTCGATTTGGAGTGGATTTTGCTGGGGTTCGATTTGGAATAGCTAGGGTTTGGATTGAAATCGTTCGAATTGCTTCTGTGTCCAAGTTCTCGAGTCGTCTTGTCGAATCACTCTAAGGGTATAAAATCTTCTACATTCAAACTCTTTAATTTTTCCATTTCCTTGTTATTCGGTTGACATTTAATTTGGTTTATGTAAATTTTAACTCGAGTGTATTTATATTTATCATGGTGTCGAATTGTTGTGGTTGTTGTTGCTGTCATTGTGGCTTGAAAAACTTAAGGAAATCTTAGAGTTGGCTCACTAGGTTAGATCAATCTTGGTTCGTTGTTATTGTCAACCCTTGTTCGGGTTAAACGACTTCAGTTTTGCCATTAGTAAATCCTAGGCAAAAGGGTCTTGAAATTGACCTAAAATGGTTGTTATCGACTTGTATTCAGTGTCAAAAATCCTCTCGAGTTAGCATACTTGAAACCTTAGAACTTTGTCTAGGTTAAGAAATCGTGGTAGTCTTTGGTTCGAGTAAAAACCACACCCACAAGGGTGTGTTGAAGCTGTTTTAATTGTGTAAAACCACCCCTCACAAGGGTGTGTGAGGTTGTGCTTTTGGTCCGAATGGAACTCACCCAACAGCCACCCAAATAGGGTGTGCTGTGGTGGTTCTTGGTCAGGGAAAAACCACCCCAAAAAGGGTGTGCTGTGGCTCGATAAAACCCTCACCAGGCAGCCACCATGAAGGGTGTGCTTGCCATGGTTCAAACCTCGTCCAGCCTAGCGAAATAGCCTCACAACTTATCCACTTGCAATACTAGTAATGGTCAAAATGGTTTGTGAAATGTTGGTCGAGTGTCTTTGTTTTCAAGACTAGAAATCCCATAGTTGTTTCCAGTCGAACCCCAATGGGGTGTATGTCTTGCTCGGTTTGAACTTAAACCCACAAAGGGGTGTCGAGTTCAATCTTCTACAAAACCCAAAAAGGGTGTTTTGGTTGTCTAGTTTGAGGTCAAACTCAAAAGGGAATGTTGAGTTGTCTTTTACTTGTTCAAATGTCGAATCTCACATCAAGATTTGGTCAATTATGTCGAGAATGAGGAAGGTTTGGTGTCGAACCAATAGCCTTCACATAACACTCGAGACCATCAAGTTGGGAAGTCGAGTTGTACTCGACCTCGACGTGCAATCTGTCCTTGTGATACAAATCCTTTGGTGTCAACGATAATTCCAGGCAAACACACAAAGTCTCGTTTGGAGTTGTGTGTGTGTATTTATGTATAGCATAAACATATCCAACCCACTCCACTTAGGTTCAGCCCACTCCACTTAAAAATTCAGCCCACTTGATACTTCAAATCCAGTGCATTTAGCGTGCAGTCTCACTGCCGCTCATAGCCCACCAGGCCCAACGTGATCCTTGGTGGTTAATATCCAGTCCAGCCCAACATCGTAATCCCCCCTCCTTTGAATTCGGTTCAGCCACAACCCAACAAGTGTGAGACAATAAAATTTTAGCCGTGTGTATTTATATATATAGAGTCGACATATTTAAAATCGAGCACACAAAACTTAAAAGTCGTGACCATAGTTTAAAACATGTATCATCGTGATCTCAAAACCAATCTATTTTACAACTTGCTCTCGACTTATAATTTGTCACGCAACATCGTCATAAACTCATATACATTTGTAAAAACAATAAACCTTCGACACAACAATGCGAACATTTATATATATACATGTCGCCTAATATAAACTTTTTATACAAATGACCAATTATGTATATTAATTTTTGAAGAAAACACATATAAGGATTAACAAGTTTTACCACCTATTATAAACATTGTTTCGGATTTAAACAAATAAACATTTATCTTATTTATATCGTTAGGAAAATTTAGAAAATGTAAAACGGGATTATAGCAAAACTTTGCTTGAGTTTTTGTAACAAATTTTAGAAACAAATGTTTTCTAAACATATATAATCGTGATCAACCAAGAAACCAACTTACGAACACGAGTCATAACCAATTTCTATTAAATAAATGAACTTGTGATATTTTATTTAAAACAGGATAAACAAAACATTTATAATACAACCGTTATACGTCTATTTCTCAAGCTATTAAACAATTAAATGCAAATCATCATTTACATATAATTTTCTTACATATCAAAACATATGTATGTTTTTATAACGACTAATTTACATATCCTTGATATTCCATATCTCGACGACGTCTATTCTTTTTCATAATCTCTTCATTTCATCATCTTTCGACTTCCATCAATCAAAATCCTATAAGTCTTCGATATCTTCATTGTCGTACATTTAAGCACTTCCAAGAGCCAATACCTACAAATACTAAGAAAAATATTTTTAAACTCATTTGCTGCCACACAAGCAACGACAACATAAACACTTTAAAACTTTTGAATCAAATTTCGTAGAGACTTAATTTAGTCCGTGAACTAAAACATGACTTATTAATCTAGTTTGCGTGTTGGTGCTGTACATTCTCTAAATTCACAGCATTCACTGTTCAGTCTATTAAGGTGAGTTTATAGCCCCACTTTACCTATACTTATTTTACAACTATGGGGTGAGAAACATGCAAATTGTTTTATGGACCACATTACTATTTATTTTCTCAAAACTATTGCGTAGTTTGCCTAAGCCCTAAAACCTACTGTTATGCCCATTTTCATGAGCCGTTAGTTCCCTTAGGGAAGCACGATTGCTAAAGATAGATCTATTGGGGTGACTCCCCCATTCGGTTGGCCAGACGGGCTAATGCGAGCATATAGCAAGTCGGACTACAAGTGTATTGGGTTAAACACTCGCTAAGGGCCCCTTGACTATTATTTATGTGCTATAGGTTAGCGCACTAAACTGTCGAGCCTCGGTTGCATGAACTTAGAGCTAGCACGATAGACTATTTTGTATGACATTATATGCGTTGTAATGATCGTACACAAAACTATTGGTCCAAACTTATTATTTACTGCTTTAAATTAAACCTATGAACTCACCAGCTTTTTGCTGACTTTTAGCATGTTTTTTCTTTTCTCAGTTGCTTAATTTGATTGATTATGGCAAGGTTTCGGCAAGGCAAGGGTCATAGCCCCTTTTCAGAAGTATTGGCAGATATAATTAAGACTTGTTTTTATATGGGACCGCTGAAACTAATGGGTCTATTTTTCTGAACATGAATCATCTTTTGTAAACTCTAAATATTTGATTTGATATATTTAAAATGGAGTATGTATTTTGTTCTTTGTTCACCTTGTGTTGTGATTTCCAATTACAAGTAGCACCCTTATGTTCCGTATGCTTCCGCGACTGTTAAATTTTGGGGGTGTTACAGATTGGCATCAGAGCCTAGGTTATAGAGAACTAGGTACATATAAACACTAAACTATAACCGCTTTTTATAAAAAAAACAAGTCCCTATGACCGCCACTTGTTTGAGTTCATCACCTTGCTTGCCACATTACTTGTTGTTTACGTGTCTTAACTACATGCTACGATTTTACTATTCTACATAATTACATGTACTATAAGTATTATATGTATATATTTATATACACTTAACCTACACTATTTACTACGAGTATTTTCGATATACTTACACACATATACCGTTTTTGTCACAGACCATGTCTTCCCATTATATTCCTCCAATCTCGCTAGACTCAGACGATCCATACGTGCAGGTGCTGCAAGCTTTCAATGCACCAGACCCCGACTTACTTGAGCCTACACTCACTACAACATTACCTACATCTACTACCGATCATACTCCCATCCAGCCTATCCCTACTACCGATCCTACCACACAGCCTACTCCATATGTCCATACTCTCCCAGTTCGCCGAACCACCCGCATGCGTGTCCCAGGATATCGGATGCTGATGAAACGAAAAGTGTACCGCTTTTAGGGGGTCATTTAAGCCCTAAATCGTATTTATTTGATCAAATATTGCCCTAAATCGTTCCTTTTGTCATTTTAGGTACTTTGGAGATAAAATCTGGAAAAGGAAGCATTTTGGACGTTTTTGGAGCATAAAAGTGAAGAAAACGACAAAGTCTCAAAAATATGCTGGAAAGTACATGTGACGGCGTCAAGCTCTATTGTGACGCCGTCAGCCCTTGATAAGCCAGAGAAATTTTGGAAGATTAAAGGGGGACGGTGTCAAGAAGGTCGTCAAGCCTTGATAAGCCAGGGATGATTTTGGAGGATTAAAGAGGGACGCCGTCAGGAAGACCATCCGGGAACCCTAGCCACGGCGAGGTGACGGCGTCAAGATCTATAACGTGACGCCGTCAGCTACTAAACTCTATATATAGTTTTGCAATTTTTTTGTCATTAGTGTGCAACTTTGTGAGGAGAAACCCTAAGACGAATTTTCTGCCATTTTTAAGGGTTTTATACCCTTGGATCTCCCATGTTTAATTGAAGATAAGTAATCACTTAATCAATCAATATGTCTATGTGTTGTTTGATTATATCTTGTTCTTGTCTTTTAATTAACATGCTAGGCTAGATTTATCTTGTGTTTGCTTAGATCTAATGAAACCTAACTATTGATTATTGGTTATTAGTGTGTTATTAATTGTATTGGATGATTGTTTATCGATGTTAGGCTTAAGAAAACTGGCTAACCTCCTATACGGTAATTTGCTTGAACGTCTTAAGAAACATGAACCAATGCGTACTAGGTTTATTTGGTTGTATTTAATGCATGAGCGAATTCTAGTGATCCCATGTTAGGAGCTTCTTAGCCGGCTCGACATAGGAGTGAAGTAGGAGCTTGTAGAGTTGGGGAAGTACGTACGCCACCCCACGATTGGTATTAAGGAATACACCCGTCATCCACGCAATTAATACACACTAATCAACCGGTAAAAGATAGTTATGGAGTAAGGAAATCTAAGTAAACACATTTCTCCCCATATAAGTTCCACAACCTTTTTATTTTCAGTCATTTTATTTTATTTGCAATTGTAGTTATTTGGGTTAGTTGACTAGCAACTAATTCCGCCCACTCCTTCAAACCCGAGATTTTACTTGCTTTCATAAAAATATAAAAATACAAAAAGAATCATCCCTCACCCTTAGACCTATTAGAGTAGTTTTTCAATCCTAACGACACTATTCCCCTAGAGAACGATCAATCCCCCGGTACTTGCCACTTCACTATACTACATCGGTCAGGTACACTGCCTGGTGGGGATTGCAAGCCTCTTGAGATCCCTCAAGAGGTAAAACCTGTTGTAAGGTCGCAAAACCACGCATCAAGTTTTTGGCGCCGTTGCCGGGGAATAGTTATTGTTTAGGTTGAATTTTTATTTTATTAGGTCTACTCACTAGATTCCTTTCTAGTGAGATTTTTATTTTATTTTTCTTGGTTTTTATTTAGTCTATCTTTTTCTTTGTGCCCTTTGTTTGTAAAACCATTTTCATTTGTCACCATGGCGGATGAAATTCCATTTAGATCATTAACAATAGAGGAACAATTACTTTACACGGATAGATTTGCTTCCTGTTGTTCCAATGAATTTTTAAGTGATCTTAGATATATACAAGAGGAGATGGGTATAAAGTTTGATAGGTTTGATGAATTATGTGCATGTGTGGCTTCTATTAAACAATCATTGTTAGGATCAACTCCTTTTAATAAGACCCTTTGGAAAATTTTTGAGGAAAGCCTCCTAACCGTGAACCATAAGTTTAATGAATTAATGGGTTCGTATACATCACAACTTGAGGAAACAATTGAGGAGGATTTAGCCGAACATGAGCATATTGAGAAAAAAGACCTAGGTTTTATGATCAATGATTTTGAATCTCAAGGAACACATGATGAATCCTTTAGGCAAATTGAACATAGTAATCATGTTATCGGGGAAGATTCTAATGAATCGGACTTAGAACTTGAAATGGCTAGAGAAGGATTTGAGATACTTAGGAACATGTTTGGGTTAGATTCTACTAAAACACATGATGTGGATATAATTGATATAGAGACAAGGAAGGATGAGGTAAATAACACAAACCTACAAAGTACCCCACAAGTCCTACCATCATTCGAGGCATACACACCGCCCGTGACTTACCCGGAAGAAGTAGAAGGGATTATAGGAACCCAAATTGAAGTAGAACCTTTGGAAGAAACAAAACTAGAAGAAATAGGTTTGAATACTTGTAGTCATAACCTTTCTTTTAGTTCTATGGAAGTTCCTAGTTTTGATGAACCGGAGCCTAAACCAAAACCGTTACCTAATCTTCCATCCTTAGATGTGAACTTAGGAATTGAATTAGGTCCCGATCCACCCATCAAACCATGTAGTCCGGGTAATGTTAAGATTAAGGTAGTAGACTCTAGGCCTTGTAGAGAGGAAGCTAACATAGGAGTGAACCATGACCTTACATACTTACATCACCCATTTATGATTGATCACAAGAAACATTATGGGTTTAAACCGGGTTTATTAGGTCAAAGTGGATTCTTAACTTGGAGTCTCTCGAAGTTGATAGAAGATGATCCCTTTCTAGGAGAAAATCTTAATCCGCCCACTAACCCAATTGAATTAGGTAAGGTTATGATGATAGGATCCCGCACCTTTGAGCATATAATTCACCCGTCACTCTTTCCTCACGTGGCATATTTCCACCCTAAGGGTGTGTATCGCTACTTTCACCCACACTTAATCCTAAGTGTAGGGAAAACCTCCCCTATTTCCGTTAAATAAGGGTAGAGTCAGGCTCGTGACTCGAACAAAAACAAGCGCTTCTTGGGAGGCAACCCAAGCTTTATTTACTTTGTGTGTTTATTTATTTGTTTGTTTGATTTTATTTGCTTCCGTATGTATGTTTAATTTTTATTTTTATTAATTCATGTTCAAAAACTAAATTGTGAAAATGTTTTATCTTGTTTTTAACTTCGTCTTAACTACTTATAAAGGTATTTTGCAAAAGGTAAGTGTAAGGGAAATCTAAATCGGTTTATTAGAACAAATGAACATGAATCGTAACAATAATAAATTAACATACATATTAGTATTTGTTTGAGTCAAATGCTTGTATCGAGTCATAATGATATTTTGCAGGAATTCCAGGAAGTAAGGTATAGGTTTTTCCAGAAATTTTTCGGAAACTTAACATGAGAATTCTGTCAGATCATTTCTGACGGTGTCAGGCATTACAACCTGACGGCGTCAGGTTTTAATTTTCTGAAATTTTTGAAAGTTTTGTTTTCATAAAAAGTTTTTATTAAATCTCTAACTTATAAACTCCCGGAATCTGCAAAATTATCATTCCACAAGCATTATATCCTTATATAGATTTATCCCGCCGTTGTTATGCAGGTTTTCGTGTTTGTTTTCTCAGGTTTAACAGGTTATTTTGGACAAGGAAATGTATGTGGAATCTAGCTTTTGGCGATGCATTAGTCTTGAAGCTTCAACATTACCTTGGAAGAAGATCTAACCATGTTACCTCTTTATCCACCGAACGAATCAGGGGAGTATTTGATTTCATTCTTTTACCTTATTTACTTTTACATCTTGTTATTTGAACATTGGGGACAATGTTCATCTTAAGTGTAAGGGGGGGGGGGGGTAAAGTACGATACTTTAGAGAATGCAATTACGCTTGATTTTTGTTTGTTTAATGGTAGATGTGTAATAAAACTGAGAGAAATACCTGTTAGGGCAATTTTAGTGCCAAATTAAATTTTTTTTACAACATATAGGAGTGAAACTTTGATCTTAATGAGCGTCTCACGGATAGGAGTTATATGACTAGCACAAAAACCGTACCACTAAAAAATTTTCCACCCCCAAATATGTGAGGTTCGCCCCTAGAATTGGTAGGAAAAGCATTTATGCTATGATGTGTGTACCGGTAGCACTTAGATTCTAGAACTTGCGTTAGGACCATTCCGAGGCCACAAGTGAGACTACATTCGTGTAGTTAGATTTACTACATGATAAGAGGCATTAGGATTAACCTATTGTTTTACACCTGTGTTTTTGTTATAATTACATTGGCTACATTGGTCAAGTAATTCTCCCACACCCTTTGCGTTGTACTCATTTTTAGTACACGATACCCCTAGTACACCCCTCAGAGCCTATCTTTTCGTTTCTAACTTTAAGCATTTTACTTAAAGGAAGAATTTGTTTACACCCCACTTAAATGTACACCCAAATCGCCTTAGCCTACCTTGTATGCACTCATTTTTAGTGCATTATTGTGACAACATTTGTTTAAACCCCAAGTTAATTATCTAATTGATTACATGGTTGCTAAGTCGAGTCATATCCTTGTACATATTGTTTTGGGACGATTGGGACTCATAGGTAAAGTACTAGTGTAATGGAGTAATGGGGAAGAACAACATTATTACCCCCATATGTGCTAAATATTTTAAAAGTACTCTAAGTTTTTCGATTATCTTAATTCGAGTCATTAGAATAGTTATTTGTAAAGTTATGTAAAAGTTCAAGTGTAAGGGGAATGCAACGCCCCTATGATGTATTATTTTGGATGGTAGGGCAAGAGTGTATGAAAAAAAAAATTGAAAAAATAAAGAAAAATACAAAAAAAAAATGAGAAAAAGAAAAGTAGAAAAAACATACGGACTACCATCCCGTTTCATTTTATGTTTATTTTATGTTTGTGTTATTTTGTTTTTAGCTTAAGTCGAGTCTAGTCTTGGCTTAGCAACGCCATAGTGTACATGTAATTAATCAAGATCTTTAACTCGTCACCAGTAAAATATCCTTTATCCAACAAATCCGTGTTTATCATATCCCTACACCTCACGTTATAACCCATGTAAAAGCCCTCTTTGATAGTTTATCTTAGGTGCTTACGCCTAGTGGAGAAGGTTTTTGATCCTTTCCCAAGCCTATGGTAATCTATTTGCTATGACAGGTAGTGAGAGATATTATCCGTTTTCATTTATGAGATACACTTTTATGACACCTGAGAGATGTGAGTATCTAGACACTACTTGTGAGGTGCTAGTTTGTAATCTCCGTGCTTATTATGATTAAAGTGGAACGACTATTTGTTGTAATTACTTTTATATTAGCATTAAATGACCCCTAACTTGTATTTTGATTAGAATAAAAGCGCATTTGCTTGAGGACAAGCAAATCTCAAGTGTAAGGGTATTTGATGAAGCGAAAAGTGTACCGCTTTTAGGGGGTCATTTAAGCCCTAAATCGTATTTATTTGATCAAATATTGCCCTAAATCGTTCCTTTTGTCATTTTAGGTACTTTGGAGATAAAATCTGGAAAAGGAAGCATTTTGGACGTTTTTGGAGCATAAAAGTGAAGAAAACGACAAAGTCTCAAAAATATGCTGGAAAGTACATGTGACGGCGTCAAGCTCTATTGTGACGCTGTCAGCCCTTGATAAGCCAGAGAAATTTTGGAAGATTAAAGGGGGACGGCGTCAAGAAGGTCGTCAAGCCTTGATAAGCCAGGGATGATTTTGGAGGATTAAAGAGGGACGGCGTCAGGAAGACCATCCGGGAACCCTAGCCACGGCGAGGTGACGGCGTCAAGATCTATAACGTGACGCCGTCAGCTACTAAACTCTATATATAGTTTTGCAATTTTTTGTCATTAGTGTGCAACTTTGTGAGGAGAAACCTTAAGACGAATTTTCTGCCATTTTTAAGGGTTTTATACCCTTGGATCTCCCATGTTTAATTGAAGATAAGTAATCACTTAATCAATCAATATGTCTATGTGTTGTTTGATTATATCTTGTTCTTGTCTTTTAATTAACATGCTAGGCTAGATTTATCTTGTGTTTGCTTAGATCTAATGAAACCTAACTATTGATTATTGGTTATTAGTGTGTTATTAATTGTATTGGATGATTGTTTATCGATGTTAGGCTTAAGAAAACTGGCTAACCTCCTATACGGTAATTTGCTTGAACGTCTTAAGAAACATGAACCAATGCGTACTAGGTTTATTTGGTTGTATTTAATGCATGAGCGAATTCTAGTGATCCCATGTTAGGAGCTTCTTAGCCGGCTCGACATAGGAGTGAAGTAGGAGCTTGTAGAGTTGGGGAAGTACGTACGCCACCCCACGATTGGTATTAAGGAATACACCCGTCATCCACGCAATTAATACACACTAATCAACCGGTAAAATATAGTTAGGGAGTAAGGAAATCTAAGTAAACACATTTCTCCCCATATAAGTCCCACAACCTTTTTATTTTCAGTCATTTTATTTTATTTGCAATTGTAGTTATTTGGGTTAGTTGACTAGCAACTAATTCCGCCCACTCCTTCAAACCCGAGATTTTACTTGCTTTCATAAAAATATAAAAATACAAAAAGAATCATCCCTCACCCTTAGACCTATTAGAGTAGTTTTTCAATCCTAACGACACTATTCCCCTAGAGAACGATCAATCCCCCGGTACTTGCCTGGTGGGGATTGCAAGCCTCTTGAGATCCCTCAAGAGGTAAAACCTGTTGTAAGGTCGCAAAACCACGCATCAGATGCGGTACTCAGATCTACTACCATCACCTCAGAAGAGAACCCGAGCCATTTATATGGGTACTTCTACCACTCCCTTACCACTTTCACCTACCACATCTCCTGATCAGTCACCACTCCGTTAGAGGCTCAGGAGCGCCAATGACTCATACTCAACTGAGGAGGAAGAAGAATCAGAGGAGGATCCGGAGAAAGAGCCAGAGGAGGATCCTGAAGAGGAGCCAGTGGCAGATCCTACTCCAGATGAGACTATACCAGCTGAGCCACGACATAGAAAAGGGATTATGGAGGAGGTTCCAAGAACGTTTGTGTAACACCCCCAAAATCGGGTCAAGCGGAAACATACATGTCACTGGGGTGCTACTCAATTGGTATCACAACACAAGTTCAAAGAACGGTTTTTCACCACAATCATTTAGAATAAAATTCATTAACAAAAGTATTAAATTTACATTATTTAATTTTTGTGCGGAAATAGGCCCACAAAATAAGTAAAGCGGTCCCTAAAAGAATATCAGAGTGTCTTGATCCTATAACCATGCCATGCCATGCCAAAAGCCGCCAAATGTGAGCTAACACTTTAAGAACCTGAAAATACATGCTAAAACGTGTCAACACGAGGTTGGTGAGTTCATAGGTTTAATTAAACAAAAGGTAATGTATATGGACCACAAGATTTAAAGTTGGTTTGACCAGTACATTAGGTTATGTGACCAGTTCATTCGGTCATGTGACCAGTCAATTCGGTTATGTTACCAGTACATTCGGTTATGTGACCCGTTCCATTCGGTCATGTATGAATAATTGTTCAAAGTGCTTGCGTCCATGAGTAAAAAGAATTAAGTATGTAACATGTGAATATATAACACGTTCGAGTAAACACAAATTCATAAGTAAAGCAAGTAATGGTTTGAGTAAACAAGTATCATATTCAAGTAAAACAAGTATTGCATTTAAATAAATACGAGCATGTATTCTCCCCCAAAAGTATTTCAAAACAAGTAAAATAGGGGCCATGAACTCACTTGGATCAACCGATATGATAACAAAAGGAAAGTGTACGAAATTGAGGCTCGGAAAACTACTCGCAACCTAATATGAATGATATGATTTAGGTCATGGAATGATGTCGTGCATGCACGTTCATATACTATTATATCACTTGTACATGTTTGTTGCAATATTTATCGTCAAAAATGTAGTTGTGTCAATGTAATCTTTTATTTAGCAAAATCACCCTTTTTAGAAAACGTATCTTGTTAATCTCATGACTAAACTATGGTCGTCTTGTTAATAAGTATTTTGAAATTCTCTAACGCGTCTAATAAGTACATATAATGTTCTACCATTTTTGTTTACGTCATTTTAAGCCAAAATACACTATAAAGGGTCTAAAATCCACTTCAAATAATTCTAACAGCTTTTTCTAATAGCAAAAAATAAGCTGTCAACGTATATGTCGTCGTAAACTTTCTTTAGGCCATAACTTTTTCGTCGTAGCTCCGTTTCTTAAGTTTTACCTATCCCCGCGAAGGTATTTAAGTATACTATCGGATTTCTAAGGTCTTGGCTAGTCTAGTTATCATTTAACATCAGTTTTCATTACTCAAAATTCCTAACAGCTTCAACAATTTTCAGAAAATTTAGTTTTCGTCGCATAACTTAAAACTAACGTATCTTTTTCGTTATAAGCCCGTTTTAACTCATTCAAGCGGCTACGTTTTCGTTATTGAGTCTATTTTCTATATTTCTAGCCTAAACTTGTCACCAAGCTACTGAGTTTCCTGTGTTAATTAAAACGGGACAGATTCATTGTCAAAAGTGTCAAACTATTTTTCCTAATCTTCTAGTCATCATAACCACTTAACAACAACTCCAAAACTAGTCCTAGTTCATCCACCAATATCTCATCATAACAATAGTGATCTAACACTAACTTAGCAATATTCAAGGGTCCATGTAAATGATCATCAAGGATGGTTAAAATTTACAAGTTCACTAACATGTATATATATAATGTTTATCATCACTTTCTTGTGGAGATTTTTACCAACTAGTTTACTTGTAATAAAAACTTGTTTAAAACATAGCCTTTTGTTAAAAGATCATTGTGGATATAAAACTTTATTAACATGTACAAAGTGATAACCTAAGTATATACACTTGAACTAGCATTATGACATGAAAAACATGAAGTTTAGCAATGTAAGATTACTTACAAATGGAGATTAGTGAGATGAGAATGTAAGACACTTGATTAACCCAAGAATTAGTGTTCCAAACTCTTGCTAGAGTACCCTAATTATGCTTGAACTTAACCACAATCAAGCTATCTCCTCCTTGCTCCTCTTATGTGTGTCGACTTTATATATGAAATGGGAGGTGATTATTTTTTTTTGCTCTTGAACTTAGCTAGTGCAAAAATGAGGATACTTGTGATCTATTTATACCAAAGACTTTTCAAACTAAGCATAGTTGGTCAAGATCATGATTTGGCTAGTTGGAGGGGGGTTGGCCGATTATGGGGTGGGGGGGGGTGGGAGTTTAGGGGGACAATATGTAGTCAAGCCACCATTTACAATTTTACACTCCATGTTTTGAGGGTGTTTGTGAGCTAATTAATGTTCATGTTATTTTTTTGTCTAGTGTTTATTTGTAGAATAAAGGGGGGCGGCACATGTGGTGTTTTTGGAGTAGATGACTTGTTTTGATACAAGAGTATATATGTTGTATGTATTGGGTATTAAAAATAGGTATTGGTTGTTGGTTTGGTGATTAACGAAAGTTATACGTAATTAAACGTAAGATATAAAGAATTTACCTTAGGCGTAAGGAAATATTTTTGGAACTTTGGTAATCTTTTAGGAAGTATAAAAATACGTTAGAAATAATCGTTGGGAGAATTGGGTATATCGGGTGTTAAATTTTTAATTTGCGAATAGCGTTTGTTAATTTAACGATCGTAAATAAATAAAAAGGGAATTGTCCCAGGGATTAAAATTTTGAACCGGAGTAGGAGCAAGGTATTGGAATGTTGTGGACTAAATGTAGTCTAAATTCATAGTGCTCAAGAGGGTTGTTCCAAATTTTATGTTTATTTAACCAAACAGTTATACGTAAAAAGTGTTCTTGTAAAATCTCAAAGTCGTAAATTAGAGTTTGAAAATAAATGTTGACGTGGAAAATTACGGGTTGCTACAGTTTGAGATAGGGGCAGAGCTCTAGGGATGCTCAGTTAGTAGGAGGAGACATGGATATGCCTCTTGGATTGGGACTGAGAGCTGCTGGGTTACGTGCTAGAGAAGAGGCTTTGAATGCTCCAGTTACTTGTGAGATCAACGGTGAAGTGTGGAAAGACATTGAGTGCATTCACAGCACTCAACTTCGTGCAGACAGTCCTACATATGAGCCATCATCACCATCATTTGTGCCGCCATCTCCATCGATACCAGTTTCCCCTCCACCTGCTATCTCACCAATGGCTGAGGAGTAAGAGGATGATGTCACTAGGTTCTTAGTCCAGTTGAGAGCACAGGGGAACTTACTAGATGTCCATTTTGACCAGCTGGAGAGACTCGGGAGACGTGACGAGCAAGTTGGCAGGGAACTTGCTGGGGTACGTCAGAGGATGGATGACATAGGGAGAGATCAGGCTAGAGTATGAAATGCTGAGTGGACTAACTGGCATAGGATGCATGAGTTAGAGTCGGTGATTGCTGGAGTTATGAGGTTCGGACAGGAGGACCGTAGAGATGTGTTGGCGTCGAGGAGACGCATTGCACGGTTAGAGACTACAGTAGGACATCTGGAGACTATTGTAGCACGAATGGCAGCTGAGTTGGAACGGCTACGCCTAGGGCGTGATGGATTTTAGTTTCTAGCAGTTATGATGTATTCCCACTAAACTGAATAGTCGTCAGTTAGTGGCAGTTGTAGTCCTTTGTCTGTATTCGAAACTTGTACTATTTTCTTGTATATTTCGAGCTTGTAATTTTTGTAAACACGATTTGGTCCTAATTTATGACAAGCTTGATTGACTATTCCATTGTGCCATCTTCTTTATGATTTATCTTATTCAAATACTCTACCTATAAAAATTATACACTTGTGCAGTAACAAATTCTCCAAATCTCAATTGTCTCTATCTTTCTGATACAGCAAAATGCCTCCGAAGAGAACCAACAGAACCGCTCGTGCGCAACCAACTAATCAAGGCCCCGCTAGGGCTACTGTAGCGGCTCCACCTGTGAACTAAGCAATGCTCGATCAACTGGTAGAAGAACGGGTGGCAGCAGCACTGGCTGCAGCAAATAACTCAACGACTGATGTTGGGAACTCGAGACCCACAAACAACAACACTCGTAGTTGTACTTATCAAGACTTTCGAAAGGTAATGAATAGAGGTTTTGGAGGTACAGAGGGGGCAGTTGTTCTGGTCTGATGGATTGAAAGATTGGAGACGGTATTCCGAATTTGTGGTTGTTCGGAAGAGGATAGGGTTAAGTTTGCATCATTTACTTTTCTGGATGCTGCTTTAACCTGGTGGAACAATTTCTTGAAATCAGCTGGCTATGACACTGCTTATGCAATGTCATGGGAAAGCTTCAAAGAGATGGTTCTTAAGAAATATTGACCTTGCAATGAGGTGAAGAAGTTGGAGGTTGAATTTTGGAACCTCAAGGTACAAGGTACCAATATGGCTGTGTATAATCAACATTTTCAAGAGCTTGCCTTACTATGTCCCGATATGGTCCAAACTGAAACCCGACTACTGGAAAGGTACATTGACGGATTACCCTCATCTATCAAGGGAAACGTCACTACCTACAAGGCTGCAGATCTCCATGAAACCATGGAAGTAGCCAACAAATTGATGGATCAGGTGATCGAGGATTCGATCGAAGCGGGTGTGACCAACAAAAGAAAATGGGATGATCATTCCCGAAATAACAGCCACCACCCGAACAAAAGGCAGGAGGTTGCAAAGGTGTATGCTGCGGGACTGATGAGTGTCTAAATACTCATCATTTTTACCTAATCTGAGCGGCCAAAACATCCAAAAACACTCAGAAATGCATCATAATACTGAAATTATCCCAGAATTGTGTTTTATATGTTTCAGATGCAAAATGTTTAAAAACAGATAAAAAACGAACAAAGTTTGCATAATTGGCAGTTTCAGTCCCTCAACTTTCAAAAGTTGTCAAAACTAGTCCCTGGTTATTCTAAAAACAGGAAAAGTCATCAAAGGTTCTTTAATAATCATAAAATTACATAATAAGTCCTTTGGTGCAAAGTTTCATAAAATTACAAGTTTAGTCCCTCAAGTTTGAAAAATGTCAAAAATAGTCCCTGGGTTTTTCAAAATTGGAAAATTATCAAATTTAATCCCTGTACTATTGAAACTTGGCAATATTAATCCTTTTGATAACCTTTGGAAAGTTGTCATTTTCAGTCCCTCAAAAATCCAAAATTACAAAATGGTCCTTGTGCTTATTTCTAAAAAACCAAACCGGATCCAACAATAATATTAACCCAACCCTTTTATATTATAAAACCCAACCCATCCCAATCTTATTACTAAACCCAGCCCAATCCCAATGAAAAACCCGATCCAACCCACCTGGTATTTAAATACCAGTTTGACTTCGGTCAAACTCATCCCTAACCTCACAACCCCGCCAAACCACCTCACCCCTAGTTTCTCTGCAATACCACTCCCCCTCCTCCTACACGCTACCTAACAACTCCAAAAGCATTAAATGCCTCTTCTCCAATCACCTCAGACCAGAGATAGTGGATTTTTCCACTATCTCAATTTTGGCGCCGCTGCCGGGGAGGTGTGCTGCGACTATTGTTTAAAGTTCAGGCGATTAGTGATTCGAGATCCTTCTTCTATCAGAAGTTCCTATTTCCCAAAAACAATATAAAATACAAAAATATTTTTCTTTTCTTTTCTATATATATTATTATTATTATTATTATTATCATATAAAAAATAAAAACATCAAAAATATTTTCCGTTTTCTTTAATAAATAAACAATAATTTACCATCGAGAACCAAGACAGAGTACTACCTAACTGGGGGTACGACCATAATAAGTTCCCAAACCAAAGATTTAAAACTTGCCTTTGTATCACTTGTGAATATCGGCTCACCTTTGATTGATAAACAAACTCTAACGGAGGTTCTAGGATAGTTTGACATTAAATTGTCGGACTGAAAGAAGCGGGTTTTTAAGGAGCATTTAATTGCCCACCTTTGCTTCTCCGCCACTCTGTGCGTTTATCATTTAGAGAGCTACCGTACGCTTGTTGATTATTGGTTTAAGTTCACTTGTGTTTTGATTCGTTCTTGATTTAATTAAAATATTTTACTTAGTGCATGCGCACTCGTTCTTCCACGTCATCAAGCCCTTTACGTGAACTCGTAGATATTCCGAGAAGACGTAATCGTAGACGTGCTGCCCAAATAGTCAAACCCGAGATTCGTACTGTTCTCACTGATAATATGGCAGACGAACGCACAATGGCTGAAATGCTCCAGGCACCCACCGAGGGTTATGGAGATGCCATCGTTTTACCAGCCATCGATTCTGATCATTTTGAACTGAAAACACATTTGATTCAGCTCGTGTCCACAAACCAATTCCACGGGTTTGAACGAGAGGATCCATATGCACACATTCGTTGGTTCAACAAACTGACCTCTACAATCAATTACAAAAATGTGCCACAAACAGTTATCAAATTGATGCTATTTCCATTCTCACTTGAGGGGGCAGCCCGGATTTGGCTGGATAAAGAACCCCCTCGATCCATTGAAACCTGGGAAGATCTCGTTAAGAAATTTGTCAATTATTTCTTCCCTCCATCAAAGACGACTAATTTAAAAAATGAAATTGCTGGATTTCGTCAAAGTTTCGATGAAAATTTCGGAGAGGCATGGGAGAGATTTAAAGATCTCCTAAGAAAATGCCCACATCACGATTTTACGGTGTTACAACAGATAAATACGTTTTATAATGGGTTGACCCAAAACGATCAAGATGCACTTAACGCAGCCGCCGGTGGCAATATCTTGAATCGTAAACCTAGAGAGGTGGTTGAAATTTGTGAAAATAAATCAAAAGTTCCTATTTCTCGAAACAAAGTGAATGTTCCTGTCACTCCTGCTTCTTCATCCGGTAACTCCTCAGAGTTAGCCTTTTTAACGGACTCAATGCGTTGTATGATGAAGGAAATGAAAGAACTGAAGAGTGAAATTCACAAACCAGAACAAATTAAAGCAATAAACAAAGTGTTATGATTGTCAAGCAACCGATGCTTCTCTTTACCCAGCTCCCGTAGCTGCAGTAAACCAAAATCAATACCGTCCGCATGCTGAGACTCAGTACCGAGCACCGAATGCTATGGTCCCACCTGGTTTTCCACCCGTGCCAAATCAGAATAATCAAAATCGCTTTGTTCAAAATCAGGGACAAAATTTCAACAATTCTCAAAATTTCAATCAAAACCGAGGTCAGAATCAGGGTAATTTTAACCAAAACCGTGGTCCAAATTTTAATCAAAACCAAGGTTCAAACCGAAATCAGACGTCCTCAGATGAGTTGCTTAAGCAATTCATGAAAACTCAAGAGGAAACAAATAAGACACAATATGAGACAAACCAGTTATTGATTGCTCAATTAAACCAGATCAAAAAGTCTTTAACTGATCAACCTTCTACCTCGGGAGGTCTCCCAAGTAACACTGTTGTCAACCCAAGGGGTGAACTCAAAGCTGTCTCCACACGTAGTGGTAAAGCTCATGTTGAACTCAAGGTGAAAAAGGACCCGGTACTTCCCACTAACAATGGAAGTGCTAAAAACGTCCAACCTTCGGTCATCCAAAATTCTACACCACCAATTGCTCCCCAACCGTCAAGAATCGATCCTACTCTTTCACGATTTACGGTTAAAAGTTTGTCAACCAAACTTAGTGAGCAAAGAACAGCCAGATATTATTCCGAGATGCTCAATGCTGTTCCTGTCAGTGTACTGGATGACAGTGATGATGATGAGGACACAACTTTCGTCAAAGCTATCACCACTCGGAGTGGTGCTGCTTATGAGGGGCCCGCCGGCCCTATTCCTCCTCCGTTGTTTGAAATGGAAAAAGAGACGGAGGATACAACGGACAAAGTGCCAATTCCAAGCCCACAAAGTACAGCACATGTCTATCCTCCGGTTGTCCCGAAAAAATCCAAACCAGGAGTTGTCTTTGAATCTGTTAAGACTCCTGAAGTCGTTGTCCCTAAATCCAAACCTTATATTCCTTACCCATCGCGCTTAAATGAGCAAAAGCTCCGTGAGAAGGCTAGTCAACAAATGGACAAATTCTTTCAAATCTTTAAAGAATTACATTTTGACATAAGTTTTGCGGATGCTATCATTCTGATGCCCAAATTTGAATCAACAATCAAACACTTGTTAAGCAACAAGGAAAAACTGATTGAAATGGCTAAAACTCCATTAAATGAGAACTGCTCAGCGGTTATCTTGAAAAAGCTTCCGGAGAAGCTTGGAGATCCTGGAAAGTTTCTACTACCTTGTGTATTTCCGGGAATGGTTGAATGCTATGCCTTAGCAGATCTAGGTGCAAGCATCAACCTGATGCCTCATTCAGTATGGAAGAAACTTTCTCTTCCAGCTCTTACTCCTACCTGCATGACTCTTGAGCTTGCAAATCGAACCATAACTCATCCCTGCGGCATTGCCGAAGATGTATTTGTGAAAATAGGAAAGTTCCATTTTCCAGCTGACTTTGTGGTTGTTGATTTCGATGCTGATCAAAAGGTTCCTCTAATTCTTGGAAGCGAATTCCTAAAAACGGGCCATGCTCTGATTGATGTATTTAAGCATGAGATCACCTTGCGTGTGGATAAGGAAGCTGTTACCTTTAACCATGATCAAACATCGAGGTACTCCTCAAATTTTGATTCTGCTTCGGTTAACCGAATCGATGTCATTGACATTACTTCAAAGGAGTACTCTCAAGAAAATCTTGGTTATTTTCATAATTCTGTGAGTGGGGAACCCACCACATCTTCTCAACGTATCATAGCCGACTCTTCCCCTTCCCTCACTTCGGTTGAGGGAAGTGATCCCTTTTGGGATGAAGTCGATGCTTTTCTCGCTCTAGATAGTTCACCTCCGCATGAGGTTGATGATAACTATCTTGATCCTGAGGGGGATATTCTTTTTCTAGAAAATTTGTTAAACGAAGATTCATTTTCCCCTCTTCCACCAAAACAACTTCATAATGAGGAAACCAAGTCAGTTGAAAAAACTGATAAATTTCCTGAGATCAAGTTTAAGGACTTGCCTCCTCCACTTGCAATTCTTGAGGAGGAAGTTCTTGTCTTAATTGCTATTCAGATCTCTCTTCTTCCCTTCACCTACCCGGTGATTTCTCCTATCCTTCACTCATTCGGGAGTGAGGATGTTACTTTTGACCCTGGCATTTTCCATATAACATTTGTTTAATGCCAGATATATCTCTCTTGGTGTGGAACTTTCATGTACTTCAATGTGTATACAAACATCTTGAATGAAAATCCGATGGAGATGGTCTCTTCCACTTACTTCCCCATAAACTTTTAAATTGCTTTTTTCTCCCGGGCGGTTCAGGAACCCTTTGTTACGGTTGACCGTTCACAAGCGGTTAGCTTGCGTGATAAACCTGACTGTTCGGGAGGAATAAACTCAATTCGGGGTCGAGTCAAGCTAGCGACTCGGTTAATAAAAACAGTAGCAAAATATGGGTTTTCACCCATGTCTCACCCTAGTGTGGGGGAGATGCCCCACATATTGTAAATATGTATAGTAAAAAAAAAAAAATAAAAAAATAAAAAAATGTGTGTATATAAAATAAATGGCGTTTAATATTTCCTTTTCACGTTCTAAGTGTTGGTTTAACAACCGGTGCTTTGAATATTGAGGGCAATATTCAGTTCTAAGTGTGGGGGGGGGGGGGGAATTCTAGCGAATTTAATCAAATGTACCATCTAGTACCCCCATTTTTGGCCAAAATTTTAAAATTTTTTCTCACTTAGAACTCAATAAATGGTTATCAGTCCGCCATGTCTAACCCACATAAGGATTGGCTAATCCGAGAGCAAACGGCTCTTGGTAAAGATGTCTCAAATCCGTTGATGGCTTACAATTTGCCGAAAATTGTATGGTATTCGACTCACCATATCTTCATAAGTGAAGAGTTGGCTAGCCCGCAAGATTATGGCTTGTGGTTAAGGCAGTGAAAAACCATGATTGGTAATCAGCTCACCAAAGATAATATTGATAATTTATCTAAGAGTTGGCTAGTCCAGAAGCAAACGGCTTTTGGTAAAGACAAATCAAAACCGTTGACAGCTGATGGTTTGCTCAAAATCATTTGGTTATCATTGTACCAAAGTATCACATACTAAAACATTGGCTACTCCAGAAGTAATGGCTTTTGGTAAAGAGAAAAATCCATTAAAAACTTCATAAATGATTGCTAGGGACTAGCAATAGTTTAGTGTGGGGGATTGATGAGTGTCTAAATACTCATCATTTTTACCTAATCTGAGCTGCCAAAACATCCAAAAACACTCAGAAATGCATCATAATACTGAAATTATCCCAGAATTGTGTTTTATATGTTTCAGATGCAAAATGTTTAAAAACAGATAAAAAACGAACAAAGTTTGCATAATTGGCAGTTTCAGTCCCTCAACTTTCAAAAGTTGTCAAAACTAGTCCCTGGTTATTCTAAAAACAGGAAAAGTCATCAAAGGTCCTTTAATAATCATAAAATTACATAATAAGTCCTTTGGTGCAAAGTTTCATAAAATTACAAGTTTAGTCCCTCAAGTTTGAAAAATGTCAAAAATAGTCCCTGGGTTTTTCAAAATTGGAAAATTATCAAATTTAATCCCTGTACTATTGAAACTTGGCAATATTAATCCTTTTGATAACCTTTGGAAAGTTGTCATTTTCAGTCCCTCAAAAATCCAAAATTACAAAATGGTCCTTTTGCTTATTTCTAAAAAACCAAACCGGATCCAACAATAATATTAACCCAACCCTTTTATATTATAAAACCCAACCCATCCCAATCTTATTACTAAACCCAGCCCAATCCCAATGAAAAACCCGATCCAACCCACCTGGTATTTAAATACCAGTTTGACTTCGGTCAAACTCATCCCTAACCTCACAACCCCGCCAAACCACCTCACCCCTAGTTTCTCTGCAATACCACTCCCCCTCCTCCTACACGCTACCTAACAACTCCAAAAGCATTAAATGCCTCTTCTCCAATCACCTCAGACCAGAGATAGTGGATTTTTCCACTATCTCAATTTTGGCGCCAAATTTCATTTGAGTGGCTCAGATCAATTGGAAGCAATTCAAGGGTTCAGATTTGCTCAGAGATGATGACTTAGGGTTTCCCTGTTGTATTTAGTATAAATAGAACAATGTAATAGATAAAAAGTAGTAGTTAATTTTTAGTATAATCGCATTTTACTTTTATTAGTTGTAATCTTGTAATTTATCATTTCCAGTTGTAATTCAAGTTGCTTTAAGTTATAAAAATCTTGTTCCAAGTTATCTTGTGTTTAAATTCAATGTTGTTCAAGTTTGTATGTATCTGTTAAGCATTTAAGTTCGAACCACCACTAAAAAGCTCTCAAAAGCTCCAAAAACCCTGGCTATAAGCTCACATAAGCTCATCATAGCTTTATGTAAGCTTATATAGTGGATACTAGTTCTAAATCTCAAGATACAAGAAAAGTCAACCATAGTCAACATAAGCTCTTAAAAGCTATTCTGGGTTTAAAAAGCTCTCAGGAAGGTTTCTTTGGGTTTTCTAGCTTTTTGTTAACAAGCTAGATTGATCTGTTCTGTTCATGCGATCCACATAGCCACTCTCTCAGTTGTAAGCTTTTAATCCAAATTAGCTTATTTTACCATTTCACTGCATAAGTGCTTATTAATAGCTAATTAGTGTTGTTATTTG
This sequence comes from Artemisia tridentata subsp. tridentata, assembly GCA_021014915.2. Classification (NCBI taxonomy): domain Eukaryota; kingdom Viridiplantae; phylum Streptophyta; class Magnoliopsida; order Asterales; family Asteraceae; genus Artemisia; species Artemisia tridentata. The sequence continues at coordinate 420,276,931 of CP139509.1, forward strand.
CTTATTGATAGTTCTTAAGCATATTTCATCATCATTCTCAGTAGTTATATTGTTTGTTTTTCATTTTGCTTAAAAACTTATAAAAGTCCAAAATTAGCCATATCTAGCATAGTCTATTATCTAGCTTATTTTTGTTTTAAAAGTTGATCATTAGAGTCTAACTAAGTTGTTTAATCAGTAAAAGCTAGACTTGTAGTTTGTAAAATTGTGTTTCATGTGTTAAAACCTCAACAGACACATATTAAGGGTTGTTTGGTTTTGTGCAGTCAAAGGGTCAAACCCCTTGTTACTGTAGATTTACCAATTGGCCAACTTCACACCTGCTTAATTCAGTCCAAATAAGGTGTTTTTAAGTTCAAAATAGCAGTATTGATAGAAAATCATGTTTTCTTTGGCCTATGTTAAAATCAGACATCAAATAAGCTCAAACAAGCCAATATAAGCCACAATCTCTTTTGGCCTTTGTTTTTGACTTCTCTGTGTTCCATTTGGTCCATTTAGTTAAGTCCTTATAGCCTAGAACTTGCACCCAAGTCTGTGCACCAAATCCCAACCCTGCATCAGCAGAGTCAGTATATACTGACTGCTGTTGGCTGCTGATCTAAGCCAATTTTTGGCTTATCCACAAAAGCTCAGGTCTAGATTTTTGTTTTTTTTTGAAAGTTCATACTACTAGCTTGCTTTTGCCCCCCTAAGATTGCATCTCAGTAGCTTATTTCACTGCTTAAATTGCCCTGCAAAATAGCATTTTTCTGAGTTTCTGTCTTGGAATTCCCAACTGCATAGGTGCTTATCTTGCTTATTCATAGTGCTTATTTGTATTTTTAAGATGTTTTGTGCTTAATATAGTTGTTTAAATCTTGTCCTGATCATTTGGTTAAGTTTTGTGCTCATTAGCTTATTTCTAGCTTATTTGCTTATTGCTTATCTGCCCAAATTAGCTCTCCAGGCTTATTAAACTTTTGATTTTAATTTTCCTAGCTTTTTAATAATATTTTAGAATTATCTGTAAAATTTCATAATTTTCTGAATAGTTTTGATATTTTTAATCTTTTTTATTAGTTACTAGTAGTAATTAAATCATAATAAATATAAAAATAATCAGAAAAATATAAATCCAATTTTCATAATTTTCTTTTGTCATTTTTAATCTAGGAAAAATATAATTATATTTTTAGACCTTAAGAAAATCAAAAATAGAAATATAGTGATAGCTTCTATTTAATAGAATTTATCTTTTTAAATTTTAATTTAGTAATTTTCATTTTTATAATTTTCTTAGCTTCTTTTCATCTTATAATATTTTTATAAAAAGTTTTAGAATTTTCTTTGTTCATTTAGTATTTTTTATAAATTTAAATAGTTTAATAAGTAATTAAATAATAAATAATTAATAATAATTAAATAAAAAGTGTAAAAAAAATATAATTTTAGTTTTTAAATAAGTTTTAAGTCATTTTACATTTTTAGGTTTTAAATTTTATAAATTTCAGTTTTTTTTTCCCATTTTAGATTTTTCGTTGCGCGTTTTTAGGTTAATTAATTCGCGTTTAATTTTATTTTGCATATCTGTTTTAATTTGTTATTTAGAATTGTTAAAAGCAAAATCAAAAGCAATCTAAATCATCAATCACTCTAATCCAAAGCTTTTCACAGTTTTCCATTCACACCTCGTTGGGAAACGACCCAGGTGATCACTTACCTGGTTTCACACTACACACGAGTATTCGTTCTGAGACTATTTATATTTATATATACGTTTTCAGACGGATCAGGGACCGACAGAGAGGAAGGTCTACGCAGGGAACTTGCCACTGTGTAATCACTGTAAGTTGCATCATAAGGGTCAGTGCACGGTCAAATGCCACAAATGTCAAAAGGTAGGACATGTGACCCGTGATTGCAAAGCGAGACCTCTTGCAACAGCGCAAGTTGCACCAACAAACAACCCGAAGGCTGAGATCGCATGTTTTGGTTGCGGTGAGAAAGGGTATTATCGAAATGAATGCCGAAAGCCCAAGAATCAGGGCAATGGTGGAAACAGAGGTTACCAGGAAAATCAGGGTAATCAAAGAAATCCAGGAGCTGGTGTAAACCAAGTAGCGGTTGTGCCCCAAGGAAATCGGGGAAATGATGGAGGATCCCGCGGTAGGGTCTATGCAGTGGGCAAAGTGGAAGCCCAAGAGGACCCGAACGTCGTAACGGGTACGTTCCTTTTAAATAACCGCTATGCATCTATATTGTTTGATACGGGAGCGGATAGAAGTTTTGTTTCCACTGCATTTAGTCCATTGCTTGGTATTGCCCCGACCACTTTAGGCAACGTATATAATGTGGAGTTAGCTAGTGGAAAAGTAGAAAGGGTAGACACTATCGTAAGAGGCTGCACTTTAAACCTGTTAAATCACCTATTCAACATCGACCTCATGCCAGTAGAATTGGGTAGTTTTGATGTTATTATCGGCATGGATTGGTTGTCGAAATATCATGCAACTATTCTTTGCGACGAGAAAATCGTTCGACTGCCTTATGGGAACAAGGTTCTAATCGTCGAAGGCGACAAAAGAGACCGAAGTGCTTCGAGATTAAACGTTATCTCTTGCACGAAGGCCCAGAAATACCTTGAGAAAGGATGCCTTCTTTTCCTAGCACAAGTCTTCGAAAAGGAAGAAAAGGAGCTGGAAGAAAAATGTTTGGAAGATGTACCAATCGTCAGAGATATTCCAGAAGTCTTCCCTAAAGACTTACCCGGACTCCCGCCGACCCGACAGGTAGAATTTTGAATCGACCTAGTGCCCGGTGCCGTACCCGTGGCACGAGCACCTTACCAATTAGCTCCGACGGAACTACAGGAGTTATCTGAACAATTGTCGGAACTCTCCGAGAAAGGATTCATCAGGCCGAGTTCCTCACCCAGGGGAGCTCCAGTTTTATTCGTCAAAAAGAAAGATGGATCTTTCAGAATGTGCATCGACTACCGGGAACTCAACAAATTAACTATCAAAAACCGATACCTACTCCCTAGGATTGATGATCTATTCGATCAACTCCAAGGTTCATGCGTTTATTCGAAAATCGACTTGAGATCCGGTTACCACCAACTTAGAGTTCGGGAAGAAGATATCCCGAAAACAGCATTCAGAACTCGTTACGGTCACTACGAGTTTCAAGTTATGCCTTTTGGGTTAACCAACGCACCGGCAGTATTCATGGATCTTATGAATCGGGTGTGTAAGCCGTACTTAGACAAGTTCGTGATCGTCTTCATCGACGACATTTTGATATACTCTAAGAGCGAGAAGGAACACGAAGAACATCTTAGGCTGATCTTAGAACTACTGAAGAAAGAGGAGTTGTATGCTAAGTTTTCCAAGTGTGAGTTTTGGATACCAACTGTCCAATTCTTAGGACTTGCAAGGTACTACAGAAGTTTTGTTGGTCCCTTTACACTATTAGAGTTAACTAGAAAGCTAATCTATTTCGTGTTATGACTAATACAATGTTTAGGATTAATTCTAACAGTTATAAAATGCGAGTATAAAAACCACAATATTTTTCAACGTTTAAATTCTTATTAGAAATAATTCCAAGAATCTATACCCAAGTGTTTTGCGGAACAAACACTTGGGATTGAATAGACAAGGGTATGGGGTGTCTCCTATCGAAACTCAAGTTTTGATTGAGTGGTAACAATATACCCACTGAGCTATCTCAGTGAGTTGTATACTCTTTGTAGGAGAGAAGTTCCTTTGCAAAAGTTCAAGACTTTAAATATACAAAGCACACTTTAACTTCTCTCCCATCTGATCTATTTATACACAAGTAATCTAAGTATAAGTGATTAAATATAATACAAGTTGTTGAGGTTGCGTGTCTGACAATTACAAATAGTAAATGTCATTTCCAAGAACCAATAGGAAAGGGCTAATAAGACTTTGGGAGTTGTTGGCTGACACTCCATGACTTTTAGCCGCAATAGGGAAGGTTGGATCTGACAAGAGAAGAGTGTTGGGCTGACACTATTATCTTCTCAGATCTTTTCCCTATTGTTCCCGTCTTTTCTTCAGGCGTTGGTTCCTCAGTCCTTCAATCACTTTGTTGGTTGAGGAGACTGGGGTTCAGTGAGTTCTTGTCTAAAACTCACTGAACCATCATCTTCTTCTTTGGCTTAAGTCCGACTCAGGGAGTACCGCCTTCCTGAGAAGTGAATCCTTCTTCTTGAATTCGTCTTAAGCATCTTGAAGATGACTCACTGAGAGGCTGTTCCCTCAGTGACTTGAATTGTTCTCGGTTTAAGTTTAACACTTAGTTAATTTGTGTCCAAATCATGTTTTACGTATTCTTGGGTTTTTCATGACCCAACAATCTCCCCCTATTTGGATATAAATTATTCCTAAGTGTTTTGATCAGTATGAGTGAGCTAAAGTCTTCTGCTCATACTGAATGTACTAGAAAATAAATAAGGATATTGATATAGCAAAACATTCATCAATTTATTCATATCATTACAAGTCCTATTATTCTAAGTACAAAATACTCATGGTTCCTCAACAAGACCCATGAGTTCAAGCTTCGCCTTCTTTGACATCAACACTTCTTTATCAGGTCGATCCTTCATCATTTGATCCATCAACCTTACAAACTCCTCATTTTCAGGTCTCCTGATATTAAGCGCCATCAGTTTGTAAGCAAGGAGTGTTGTCGTTTCCACTTTGTCGATGTCAGAGACTCTTTGAAAGGCTTCCTGACCAAATTCATCCACAAAGAAGATACCATACTCAGGTTCTTTGATGACCAGGTTGGGACGGAACTTGACTCCCTGAGGAGTAGTCCTGTTGCAATGAAGTGCAGCTATGTATTGTTCAGGTTCAATATCCACAGCTTTTCTTTTCCTCCCAACCTTTTGAGTAAATTCAGGGATAGTTAGTCCCTGAGAAGCAAGTGCCTCATCATGGTTAATGCCCAGACTCTTTGCCACTCTTGCAAGTTCCTCATACTTAGCACTCAGTGACTTGATGATGATTGGGGCATTCTTGCTTGCGGTTTTCTTCCTTAGGATGGGCATCATCATATCCCATTCTCTTAACCCATAGTCTGAAAACTTGATTGCCGGAAGATGTTCAGACTTCCTTGGACCTCTATGGATTGTTAAGCTCAGAGGTATGGTGGGATAAATAGTGATATCAGTGATTTTGCCTTCATCTTTGGTTTTAGTCATGTGCCATACATACCTCTCATAAATCCTCTGCCTCTTTTCTTCCTTAAGTTTGGCCTGTTTGTTATGTTCCTTAAGGATTTCAGCCTGAAGCTTGAGAAACTCATCCCCTTTGATGTCCTTCTTCTCAGACTCCTTGATTACTTCTTTGGCAACCTTAGAAATTTCAGACCTGTTGAGTACCAACTCTTTCTCTCTTTCTTTCCAGAGCTCTTCTTGGTGTAAAATTTCAGCAAGTTGATCAGGAGTCCCATAGACCCTTCTCCCATCCTCTAAATCAACATAGAATGGTGCATCAGGATCTGCACGTCTTTCAGATGAAGCCTTGACTAAGAGTGATTCAGGAGGAGGGTTTGTTTCAGTCACCATGATTTTCTTCCCTTTGTCAATGGGAGGAGGTTGACTGGTGGATGTCTCAGGGACAATTACCAAAGTAGAATTGGGGTCAGGGATTGGAGGATCATCATTTTTCTCTCCCTCAGCAGATGGCGGAGCTTCAGTGGAGACACCTGCTGACTGAGGAGGTGGAGGAGTATGAGAGGCCTGAAGAATGGATAAGATGTTGGAGACCATAGACTTAGTTTCAGAAGTCTCATTCTTCACGGCACATAATTCGGTAGCCATTTCCTTCTGGTGGGTGGTGAGTTCAGTTACTTGGGTGGTGTAGTGGTTGACCAGCTCATTATGTGTTGTTGAGAGCTGCTCAAAGGCTGAGGAGATTCTGATCAGGTGCTCCTTGGATGCATTTACAGCCTGATAAATGGACTCTTGCTGTGTCCTTAAACCTTGAAGATCTACCCCCTGAAGGAGCTTTAGAAGCTCAGTAATACTGGTGGAGGTGTTAGCCTGAGAGGCCAAGTATGCATCCAATCTGGTGACAAAAGTGGGATCATCTGTAAGATGTTCTTGTACTGATTCTATAGCCTTGAGGATGTTGGACAGTTCCTGATGCTGTCCAGTGGTATGTCATCTACAGATTTGTTCAGGTCGCCAAGTTGTTTATCAGTGAGGGTGGCGGCCTGAAGAATCTTTGCCTGAGATTCTTCCACTGAAGCCCTGAAGTCAGCATAGGAGGATGCCACTTCAGTGTGCTTATCCCATAGCTCATCCGCAACAGAGTTGTAAAGACCTTCGTTGGCTTTGCGAAAGACTTTTGCCATTTGTCTTTCAGAAGCCGGATGAGCATCGTCATACTTTTGCAACCACTTAGGAGTGGTTGAAGCACCTGATGATGATGATGAGGTTGATTGAGAACTTGGTGGTTGATCCTCAGGATGAGGTGAGGAATGTTGTTTCTCAGAGGGCTGAGGATGGCTTACTTGTGTTTCCATTTACTCCTCAGCATCAGGGATCTCATCATCACCAAAATCAATCTCCTCCTCTGACTCATCAGCCAACAAATTTTTATAGTCAGCCAGAGAAGGAGCCTTCAGTAAATCCGGCTCCCCCTCAGAAGAGGGCTCACCTTCATTGTGGCTAGGTCCTGATTCTTTTGGAATAATAATTGGTGGGGTTTGACCAGCCTGACTAGTCATAATAACTGGGGGGGGGGTTTGCCCAGCCTGACTTTTAGGATCAGTTCCTGAGAGAACAAAAATGCCTGAGGTGGGTTTGGGTTCCGTATCGGCGGGTGGTTTAAATCCCTCCGAGTCTTTGTCCCCCTGAGCGCCTTCATCCACTGACGGGTGTTTTTCAGTGGAATCATGAGGCACTCCTTGTGAAGATGTATGGACCCCCTTCCCATCAGGATTGGTCTGTCCTTTTGGGGATTTAGGGTCCTGAACTCCCTGAGACCCTGAGTGTGATTGCTCAAGGACGTTAGCAGGATGTGAGTGGGTATGGGTCCCCGTCTCAGTGGAGTAGTACTGCTCCACCGAGGATATAGAACCCTGAACTCCCTCAGGCTCTGATTGTGATTTATCAGTGCCTTCATTAGGATGTGAGTGGGTGGATGCTCCTAACCCTTCTGACTTGTTTTTGTCAGTAGGGACATTAGGAAAGGGTTTGCCCGAGGATACTGAGGATGATTGCTCAGCACCCTCCAGTGGCGTTTGTTTTGTGGCCAATGTGGTCTCTTGTATGGGAGTCTGAGAGGTCAAGGTCACAACAACTTTCTTGGTGCCTAAGGCAACAGTCTCAGTGACGAGTGGTTTAGGTCTAACCAACTTACTGGATTGTCCCCCTTTCCCTTTCTTCTTATTCACCTTCTTGGTTGGTGAAGGAACTGGTGAGCATACATTTTCACCCTGAATCACCAATAACATGTAGGTGGTCAGGGCGACCGGTTGTACCTCAGTAATGTCACTACTAAAGTTGGTCTTATGCAAGATGTCAGGTTTTGTACCTTCATCGTCAGACCTTAAGTAGTCAGAACCAAGAAGATCCTGAAGCACACAGGAAATGAACCTAGGATAAGACATGTGTCTTTGCCTATGTTTCCCTGAGAGCTTTGACACGAGGTCTCGGAAGATTATTCCTCCGATATCTATTTTTCTACCCTCCAAGAGACTGAACATCATCAATTGTTGTGATGAGTTCAACTGCTCAGTGGAGGATTTGTTTCCTCCGAGTACCTGAATGATGAATGTCATCATAAGTCTCCAGACAGGGTGAAACCATGTCTTCACTATTGGAGTCTTTGCCAACAAGGCTTCAGGAGACTCGCCAGGACGCCTAACATCATGAGGCCCTAGGAAAAGCATTTCAGCTTTTATTTCCTGATCAATAGGGTTAGCCTCAAAGTTCTCAACAAAGTTGAGACCAGTGGCCATGATGAAGGTCTTGTAGTTCAGGGAGAGAGTCCTAGTCCCATTCATCACAGTGAAAGTGATGATAGACTCTTTGGTGTCCTTAGGGCTAGTAGCCGTTGCGGTACACCAAAACTCCCTGAGATAGTCATTATAGATGACTTCTGGGGTGGTTGTAAAAGCTGTGGCAAGGAAGCAGTTTTGTAAATACTTAACTACATCCTTGTAACCCGCATATTGCTGCGGGTAATGGAAATTTCCAACCACATTGTTTTTGGTCAGGTCCACGCCCTCCATTGTGAAGCTCACATTTGGGGCGGTGGTAATAGCATTAGAGGAAGCCATTTTATGATTGGGTTTAGGTCGGAAAATGGTCGGATATTTCTTAATGCTAAGAACATACACACAATTTGTTTAAGAAATAAAAAGGGCAGAGTTTGCTTATAAATTTCTAAAAACGTGTGTGTGTATTCTTTTGGATGGGTATTTATAGGATAGTGGAGATGGGGGTATTTTTGGCATTTTAGTGATCTTATTTAATCAAAATATAATTTTTGGAAGTTATTTTGAATAAAATGTTTGAGATCCGCATTAAATGCCACCACTCCACTTTTCCTCTTTTTTCTCAATTGGCAGAGTGAACAGTTGAGCAGTTTCTGCAAAAGGAGAAGTTGCAGAGTTTCCATCATCACACAGTGTATTGTGTGAGAGAGGGCATTGAATGCCAAGTTGGGAAGTGGGGGCCCATTAGGTGTATGCCAGAAAGGCAAAAAGAACAAATATTCTTGAATTAAATATGAGTTCAGTTACCAACCTCGGACATTTACTAACTAGATACTTAGAGCATTTAAGTCAGTATTTAATGTCTCTTTTCAGGGCCCTGAATGACTTCTCATTCAGTGATTGTATTTCAGGGACTTGGGACTAGTCACTGATGATTCAGGAATATGGAAAAAATTCCTGAGCAAAAAGGATTCATGAACTTGGGTTTAGTTCATGAACCCTAAAGATTTCAGGAACTTGGGTTTAGTTCCTGAGGTTGAGGATTCAGTGAATTAATTCACTGACGAACACATTGAGTCAGGGACCTGAGATTTTAAGAATTTACACTTCAGTTGGTAGGAATCAATCAGTGGACTGATTCTCTATATCCAACATTCCTAATTCAGCTTTCAGTCTTGTGAAATTTGGTTCATCCAAAGGTTTGGTGAAGATATCAGCTAACTGATATTCAGTAGGAATGAAGTGTAATTCAATGTCACCATTCATGACATGGTCCCTGATGAAGTGATATCTGATATCAATGTGTTTTGTTCTCTGATGAAGAACAGGGTTGTTTGAGATTGCAATTGCACTTGTGTTATCACAAAAGATGGGTACCATCTTGTACTGAATTCCATAGTCACTGAGTTGACTTTTCATCCAGAGTACATTTGCACAACAACTAGCTGCTGCAACATATTCAGCCTCAGCTGAGGACAAGGCAACTGATTGTTGCTTCTTGGCACTCCAACAGACTAATTTCCCACCAAGTATTTGGCAAGAGCCTGAGGTGCGTTTTCTGTCCATGTTGCATCCAGGATAGTCAGAGTCTGAGTATCTTTTGAGATCAAGTCCTGAGCACTTTGGATAGTATAATCCAAGGTTAGGAGTGCCCTTTAGGTACCTGAATATCCTTTTCACAGCAGTGACATGAGATTCTCTTGGGTCAGATTGATATCTGGCACATAGACATACTGAGAATTGGATATCAGGCCTTGATGCAAGAAGATACATCAGTGATCCTATCATTCCTCTAAAGAGAGTTTGATTTACTGGTTTACTAGTTAGATCAGGACCAAGGTTGTTTGGGGGAACCATGGGAGTTTTGACTGAGGCACAATCACGGAGATCATACTTCTTCAGTAGATTCTTTACATACTTCTCTTGACTGATAGTGGTTCCTCTATCAGTCTGCTTGATCTGAAGACCAAGAAAGTATGTCAGTTCTCCCATCATGCTCATTTCAAACTTCTTTGCCATTAGTTTTTCAAATTGTTTGCAAAGTTTGAAACTTGTTGAGCCAAAGATGATGTCATCAACATACACTTGTACTAGTATGACATCATTATTTGTCTTATAGATAAACAATGTGTTGTCTATCTTGCCTCTGACAAATTTCTTTTGGATTAAGAAGGCTGAGAGAGTCTCATACCATGACCTGGGAGCTTGCTTCAGTCCATAAAGGGCTTTGTTAAGCTTATAAACATGATCAGGAGACTCATGGCTTTCAAATCCAGGAGGTTGCTCAACATAAACTTCTTCTTTCAGTGAACCATTTAAGAATGCACTTTTAACATCCATTTGGTACACCTTGAAGTTCATGTATGTAGCAAAAGCAAGGAAGATCCTGATGGCTTCCATCCTTGCTACTGGTGCAAATGTTTCCTCATAGTCAATGCCTTCTTGTTGATTATAGCCTTTGGCTACAAGTCTGGCTTTGTTTTTAATGACTATGCCATTTTCATCAGTTTAGTTTTTGAATACCCACTTCATGCCAATGACTGAGACATTCTCAGGACATTTGACCAAGGTCATTACCTTGTTTCTGTCAAATTGTTCCAGTTCATCATGCATGGCCTGAACCCAACTTGGATGTTTAAGTGCTTCTTTAACACTTTTGGGTTCAATTGTGGAAATGAAGTCCACAAATAGGCATTCATTGGATGAGGCTGCTCTTAGACTAGCAGCCATGCTCCTGGTGAGCATGCCTTCAGTAGGCTCTCCAATAATATTGACAAGTTCAATGTCCTGAGACCTAGTCCAACTTTCTTGAGGTCCTGGATACTGATTTGAACTTGTGGAGGCCTGATTGGGTAGAGGGTTTGGTTCTGGAGTAGACACATGATCATTGATTGGATCTTGAGTGTCTAACAGATCACTGAGATTGTTTGGATCTTGAGTATTTTGAACAGGCTGATTGATATCATCAGTGTGTGTATGTGACTCAATAAACTCAGTGATGGTTGGGTTAGGTAGGTTGTGGGGGATTATGTAATAGGAGAGATTAGCATCATCTTGATACTGAGTAGAAGGATTGTTTTCAGACAGATATTCATCAGGAGGATATCTTGAAGAATTATCAATTCCTATCTCTTCTACTGAGGCAGTTGAGAACCTGATAGCATCAGTTCTCTCATCAAAGGTAACATGAAATGTTTCCTCAGTCTGCTGTCTCCTTGTGTTGAACACTTTGAAGGCTTTTGAGACAAGTGAGTATCCCAGGAAGTATCCATCATCAGCTTTTGCATCAAATTTCCCTAGGTGATCCTTGTGATTATGAATAAACACAGGACACCCAAAGACATGAAAGTAGTTGATGTCAGGGATTCTTCCTTTGAATAACTCATATGGGGTTTTCCCATGTCTCTTGACAATGATGGATCTGTTTTGTGTATAACAGGCAGTTTTGACTGCATCAGTCCAAAAATGGTTGGAAAGGACTGATCCACATAGCATTGTCCTAGCAGCTTCAATGAGTGTTCTGTTTTTCCTTTCAGCAACACCATTTTGTTCAGGTGTGTATGGAGAGGAAAATTTTTGGGAAATACCTTTCTCATCACAGAAACATTCAAGTTCATTATTTTTGAACTCAGTCCCATTGTCAGTTCTAATTTGTTTGACCTTAATGTCATTTTGATTTTCAATGTTCCTGACAAAGGACATGATTGTTTCAGCTGCCTGACTCTTTTTGATCAGGAAGAATACCCAGGTGTATCTAGAGTATTCATCCACTATGACCAGAGTATACTTCTCATGGTTAATAGACCTTGGACTGACAGGTCCAAATAGATCCATATGGAGAAGATGTAGGCAGTTCCTGATGGAAAAGTTGGTTTTGGTTTTAAAGGATGCTCTGTGATGTTTACCTTTTCACAAGCTGAGCATGGTTTATCCTTAGAAAACACAAGAGATGGTAAGCCAAGGACTTTGTTTTGTTTTACAAGATTGTTAATGTTCTTAAAGTTCAGGTGGGTAAGTCTCTTATGCCAAAGCCAGTTGAGTGTATCAGTGGCTTTAGCAAAGAGACAAGTTCCATCCTGAGTTAGACTGGACATGTCTAATACATAAACATCTTGTCTTCTTGGTGCAATGAGGACAATTTCCTTATTTGCATTGAAGATGGTTCCTTGCTTATCATCAAACTGAACTATGTATTTTGCATCACATAGTTGACTGACACTGATCAGATTATACTTAAGACCATTTACATATGCTATCCTAGTAAAGACAATACCATTGCAGTTTACTGAACCATAACCTTCAGTGAGACATGATGAATTATCAGCAAATATCACTTTGGGTCCTGGTTCTTCCACATATTTGTGCAGACACTCCTTAACACCAGTCATGCTCCTTGAACATCCACTATCTAGATGCCAAACAGGATCCCTAGCATGCTTCTGCACAAATAGTAAACTAGGTCAGTTCTTTCTAGGACTCCATTTCATGGAGGGTTTGGTATTGTAGGTTTTTATGAAAGTATTAATTGATTCATGGTCAGAGGTTGAGTGGACTGAGCTACCACATGTTTTGCATTTGGTTGTAGGGGTAGCCTCAGTAGTCTGAGAGGATTGTTTCATTCCTCTTCTTGACTGAATGACCTTCTCTTTTCCTGAGGATTTCTAAGTGGAACTTCCACTAGATTCACAATGTTTGTCATATTGAAAATCCTCAGGGTGGTGGTCATTGAATCCACACAAAGGGCAGGGTGGAAAAGGCTTGGCCTTTTGCTTCTGCTTCTGCTTAGAATCAGAAGGGTAGTTCAGGCACTGAGCCTTAAGTCCTGAAAAGTTTGACATGACTGAGCATTGTTTATGATCAGAGGTCATGTGATCTTCCTTTTTGCAAATCATGCAATAAAGGACTCTATAGCAATCATCAGTGAGATGATTTGTATAGTTGCATAGCTCACATCTTTTCAGGGGTTTTGTGGGTTTGGGTTTGGTCTTTGAGGAAGTTGGTTTTTGTTCCTTCTTGGATTGAGAAGATTTCTCAGAAGATGCAATCTTCTCTCCTAGCTTCCTGACCATTACAGCCAACTGATCAAATTTTGAGTCAGGGCTTTGGGTTGATACTTTAGAAGGGACTGAAGTTGATGAGTCATTAGTATTTACTGAGACATCAAGGTTTGCTCTCTTCAGGATGGTTGTTCCCCTTCCTGATCTCTCCTTTGGAGAGTGTGGTGAGAAGACCATAGGTGGGAGGCCTAAGTTAGGTGTAGCACCCTGAAGGGTATTCAGTGGAGGAAGTGGAGGGTATGATTCTGATTCAGACTCATCCAAGGACTCAGTGAGTGGTTCAGTAAGTTCAAGCTTACTGAGTTTTTCAGTGAGTCCAAGCATATTTTTCAAAGCCTGACTTTCAGGAAGCAAGATCTTTCCAGTCTCAAAGTTTGGTAACTTACTGACTGGGTTGTCCCTGACAATCCAGTCATTTGACTTGGGAAGTAATTCTTGCTCAAAAGATATGCCAGCTGGAACAAAGTTTATTTCATTTTGACACACAGTAGGATCAACCATAAGAGGGTCAATACCAATGGTCTTCTGAGAGATTAATCCCACAGTGTCAAAAACCTTAGGGTTCTTCTTGGTCCAGCTTTGAATGATAGTCTTTTCTTTGTTAAGTTCAGTTTGAAGGACTTGGTTTTGTTTCAAAATCTCAGTGTTCTGAATTTGTAGAGTTATTGTTTCTAGTTTGGCTTGCTTAAGTACAAGCAGTTCATCTCTACATTTGTTCAATTCTGACACAATATTGTTATATTTTGAAAGCAAGTTAAGCCTTTGTTCTTCAACAAACTTTAAATCAACACAAATATAATTCATGTAAGACTGCCAATCAGAATCATCATCCATAGAAAGTAAAGTATTTACCTTCTTCATGGTGATGTTGACCCACTCTCCATTTCTAGCATGGCCTTTTCCCACAGCCACCTGATCCTCTTCTGAAAGTGCCATCAGTGCACTAACTCTTATTTCCTCATCTGAGGAAACCTCTTCATCATCCCAATCATATGCTTCAGCTATTAAAACCTTGTTCTTTGTCTGAATAGGTTTAGATGTTTGAGCAGCCTGAGACAATATGGGGTTAGTTTCAAGAAGTGCAAGTTTAGCTTTGATATTCCTATATTTTGTTTCAAAATCCTTTTGACCCTTGTTTTGGAATTGTTGGGTGGACTGAAACATTTTAGGTTGAAACTTGCTAGTTCCTGAAAATTTGTAAGAGGGTTCTGAGATAGTTTTAGAATAACAGTCCCTAGCAAAATGACCCTTTTTACCACATTTAAAGCATTCAGTGGTCTCATTTGCTTTTGATTTTGTAAAGTTGGACTGATTTCTTTTGATGAAACGTTTTGAACTAGCAAGGAGTGCCCTTTCTTGGAATTCCAAGTTTAGGTCATTCAGGTATTCCTCATCAGTCCTTTCATCAATTTCTTCTTCAGAATCCTCTTGAATATCCTGCACAACACCATTAGAATAGAAAGCAGTTGATATGGGTGTGGAGGTTAAGGCCTTTTTGGACTCAAAAGCTTTTGAGTCAGGGTATCTCCTTGAGATCAAGTTGTCTTCATAGATAAACTTCCCATAAATTTCAGGGAGCTCAAGGGTCTGAATGTGGTTAGCATTCCTCAGGCCTTGTGAGAAGTTGAGCCACTTCTCAGGGAGACTGTTGACAAAGCCAACATTTGTCTCATGTTTGGTCAGTACAACACCATCATTTGATAATTCATTTATCAAAGTCTTGTATCTGGTGTAGGTCTGTGAGAGACTTTCAGAGTCTTTTGCCCTGAAAGTATTATACTCAAGTTTAAGGTCCATGACCCTATTTTCCTTGGTATCTGAGGGACCCTCAAAGCTGTTTACCAAGTCATCCCAAGTTTGCTTGGCTGTTAGACAGTTGATGACTGATTCCATTACATCGTCAGGAAGACATGATATAAGGATGCTTTTCAGACGTTGGTCTTGATTGACCACCCTTCTCTCATCAATGGTCCATTGGGCCTCAGGCTTGTTTAGCCCTGTGGCAGTCTTTGGGACAAATGGGCCATCCCTGATACAGGTGATGTAGTAGGGTTCCATACCAGTAAGATAGCAAATCATACGCTTCTTCCATTTGCTAAATTTCCCAGCTTCAAGTCTGGGTGCAACAGCTGAGTAGCTGCCACCCTTTTTGTCGACTAGCTGGGGTACATTGATATCAGCCATAGTAGGATCTTGGTTTTAAAAACCTAGAGCACTCTTGGTTAGTTTAAAAGATTTTATAAACCAGAGGCTCTGATACCACTTGTTGGTCCCTTTACACTATTAGAGTTAACTAGAAAGCTAATCTATTTCGTGTTATGACTAATACAATGTTTAGGATTAATTCTAACAGTTATAAAACGTGAGTATAAAAACAACAATATTTTTCAACGTTTAAATTCTTATTAGAAATAATTCCAAGAATCTATACCCAAGTGTTTTGCGGAACAAACACTTGGGATTGAATAGACAAAGGTATGGGGTGTCTCCTATCGAAACTCAAGTTTTGCTTGAGTGGTAACAATATACCCACTGAGCTATCTCAGTGAGTTGTATACTCTTTGTAGGAGAGAAGTTCCTTTGCAAAAGTTCAAGACTTTAAATATACAAAGCACACTTTAACTTCTCTCCCATCTGATCTATTTATACACAAGTAATCTAAGTATAAGTGATTAAATATAATACAAGTTGTTGAGGTTGCGTGTCTGACAATTACAAATAGTAAATGTCATTTCCAAGAACCAATAGGAAAGGGCTAATAAGACTTTGGGAGTTGTTGGCTGACACTCCATGACTTTTAGCCGCAATAGGGAAGGTTGGATCTGACAAGAGAAGAGTGTTGGGCTGACACTATTATCTTCTCAGATCTTTTCCCTATTGTTCCCGCCTTTTCTTCAGGCGTTGGTTCCTCAGTCCTTCAATCACTTTGTTGGTTGAGGAGACTGGGGTTCAGTGAGTTCTTGTCTAAAACTCACTGAACCATCATCTTCTTCTTTGGCTTAAGTCCGACTCAGGGAGTACCGCCTTCCTGAGAAGTGAATCCTTCTTCTTGAATTCGTCTTAAGCATCTTGAAGATGACTCACTGAGAGGCTGTTCCCTCAGTGACTTGAATTGTTCTCGGTTTAAGTTTAACACTTAGTTAATTTGTGTCCAAATCATGTTTTACGTATTCTTGGGTTTTTCATGACCCAACAATCTCCCCCTATTTGGATATAAATTATTCCTAAGTGTTTTGATCAGTATGAGTATGACAATTGTCTCACCACTCCCATAAAAAATCCTTGAGGCTTAGGCCGAGGCACTTAAGGAAGAAAATAGGCCCAAGGAGAAGATTTATGGAATGCCTGAAAGCGAAAATGTATTCGTGAAGAGAACAGATGGGACATTATGTTACAAGAACAGAAGTTGGGTCCCACTTTATGGAGGTATACATGACCTCATCATGCACGAATCCCATAAATCTAAATACTCCATCCATCCAGGAGCCGACAAGATGTATCTTGATCTGAAAAAGCTATATTGGTGGCCCAATATGAAGGCTGACATTGCTACTTATGTCAGTCAATGTCTAACATGTTCAAAGGTCAAAGCTGAACATTAGAGGCTGTCAGGTTTACTCATACAACCTGAAATTCCTGAGTGAAAGTGGGAACGTATAACGATGGACTTTATCACCAAACTGCCAAGGACATCAAGCGGTTACGACACCATTTGGGTAATCGTTGATCGTCTCACCAAGTCCGCCCACTTTCTACCGATCAGAGAGAACGATAGCATGGATAAACTTGCACGACTGTACGTGAAGGAGATAGTTGCTCGACACGGAGTCCCACTTTCTATCATCTCTGACAGAGATAGTCGTTTCACGTCAAACTTTTGGAGATCCCTACAAGATGCTTTAGGTATTGATCTTGATATGAGCACCGCATATCATCCTCAAACAGATGGTTAAAGCGAAAGAACCATCCAGACCCTAGAAGATATGCTGAGAGCGTGTGTGATAGACTTTGGAAATGGTTGGGATAAACATCTGCCGTTAGCCGAGTTTTCTTACAATAATAGTTATCACACCAACATCAAAGCTGCACCCTATGAGGCACTCTATGGCAGAAAGTGCAGATCACCAATATGTTGGGCTGAAGTCGGAGAAAGTCAGCTCACTGGTCCCAAACTAGTACAAGAGACTACTAAGAAGATTGTACAGATCAAGAGCCGAATGCAGGCGGCTCCAGACCGTCAGAAAAGCTATGCTGACAAGAGATGAAAACCACTTGAGTTCCATGTTGGAGATTGTGTTAAGTTGAAAGTATCGCCATGGAAAGGAGTGATTCGCTTTGGAAAGCGTGGAAAGCTAAATCCCAGATATATAGGACCTTTCAAAATTCTCATTAGAATTAGGCCGGTAGCCTATCGACTCGAGTTACCACAAGAACTCAGCTCCGTGCACAACGTGTTTCACGTGAGCAATTTGAAGAAATGTCTCTCTGACAAAACGCTTGCTATTCCTCTAGAAGAAATCCAGGTTGACAAGAGACTAAATTTCGTTAAGGAAACTGTTGAGATAACGGATCGAGAAATCAAACGGCTTAAGCAAAGTCGTATCCCTATTGTTAAAGTTCGTTGGAACTCTCGAAGAGGTCCTGAATATACGTGGGAGCGTGAGGACGAGATCAAGCGTAAATACCCGCATCTTTTCTCAAATCTATCGGGTAACTCTAAGTGAAAATCGAGGACGGTTTTCTTTCTAAGGCGGGGAGGATGTGAGAAACGGTAATTTTCCCACTAATATTTTAATAATAATTGTCAATTTATTATGACTAAGCTATTAAACTAGGCATTTATGTGCTTACATAACTATTACGGGAAAACAAACCCGTACACTGTATCACACAGTAACTCACCAAAACTATTTAATCTCACTAGGAACAGTGAATTTCTCCCATTCTCACGTTTACAGACTATAACGTAATAAAAACAAGAGATTATCTCACTTTTGCTCAAAAATAAAACCACACGCGTACCGACACCACATCAGTAACAAATTAATCTCAGGATTTATTTTTGAATCAATAAACTCTAATTTAATGTAAGTTTTATAAAAACGTCCCCGAAATTTATTTTTCACATTCATATCAAGTCCGGGAAAAACCTGATTTCACCTTAGCCAGCGGGATACGGGGTATACACTACCCACCCTTTTAATAAAGCAAACCTTTAATAAAAATACTTACCCTTTCCCAATACCACTCACACGACCCCCCACACTTCCCTATCTCCTTCCATCCTTTTATCTGCGAATCTACAAACCCAGAAAAAGCAAATAAATCTATCACTATCCTTCCATAGCATCACATGATTTCCCTACAACCCAAAAACTAGCCGTCCCTCTCATGAAGCGTTCCCCATAAGTCAACGGCATGGGAAGCCGATAATTACGAGGATAGATGGAGAGTTTAGACTCAAATGGGAATTTCTCACACCCCAAATCCGAAAGAAGAGTTAGAGCTATTCCCAAGTTTCTTCTTTTTAATGGCTATTCCAAAACCCAGTCGATCACACCATACTCCTCAATCACTCAAAGCTTACCGAGAGCCAAAGAGATTCGAAGGGCAACAATTCAATTTGGAGTGGATTTGGCTGGGGTTCGATTTGGAATAGCTAGGGTTTGGATTGAAATCGTTCGAATTGCTTCTGTGTCCAAGTTCTCGAGTCATCTTGTCGAATCACTCTAAGGGTATAAAATCTTCTACATTCAAACTCTTTAATTTTTCCATTTCCTTGTTATTCGGTTGACATTTAATTTGGTTTATGTAAATTTTAACTCGAGTGTAATTATATTTATCATGGTGTCGAATTGTTGTGGTTGTTGCTGTCATTGTGGCTTGAAAAACTTAAGGAAATCTTAGAGTTGGCTCACTAGGTTAGATCAATCTTGGTTCGTTGTTGTTGTCAACCCTTGTTCGGGTTAAACGACTTCAGTTTTGCCATTGGTAAATCCTAGGCAAAAGGGTCTTGAAATGGACCTAAAATGGTTGTTATCGACTTGTATTCAGTGTCAAAACTCCTCTCGAGTTAGCATACTTGAAACCTTAGAACTCGGTCTAGGTTAAGAAATCGTGGTAGTCTTTGGTTCGAGTAAAAACCACACCCACAAGGGTGTGTTGAAGCTGTTTTAATCATGTAAAACCACCCCTCACAAAGGTATGTGAGGTTGTGTTTTTGGTCTGAATGGAACTCACCCAACAACCACCCAAATAGGGTGTGCTGTAGTGGTTCTTGGTCAGGGAAAAACCACCCCAAAAAGGGTGTGATGTGGCTTGATAAAACCCTCACCAGGCAGCCACCATGACGGGTGTGCTTGCCTTGGTTCAAACCTCGTCCAGCCTAGCGAAATAGCCTCACAACTCACCCACTTGCAATATTAGTAATGGTCAAAATGGTTTGTGAAATGTTGGTTGAGTGTCTTTGTTTTCAAGACTAGTAATCCCTTAGTTGTTTCCAGTCGAACCCCAATGGGGTATAAGTCTTGCTCGGTTCGAACTTAAACCCACAAAGGGGTGTCGAGTTCAATCTTCTACAAAACCCAAAACGGGTGTTTTGGTTGTCCAGTCTGAGGTCAAACTCAAAAGGGAATGTTGAGTTGTCTTTTACTTGTTCAAATGCCGAATCTTACATCAAGATTTGGTCAATTATGTCGAGAATGAGGAAGCTTTGGTGTCGAACCAATAGCCCTCACATAACACTCGAGACCATCAAGTTGGGAAGTCGAGTTGTACTCGACCTCGACGTGCAATCTGTCCTTGTGATACAAATCCTTTGGTGTCAACCATAATTCCAGGTAAACACACAAAGTCTTGTTTGGACTTGTGTGTGTGTATTTATGTATAACATAAACAGATCCAGCCCACTCCACTAAGGTTCAGCCCACTCCACTTAAGAATTCAGCCCACTTGATACTTCAAATCCAGTCCATTTAGCGTGCAGTCTCACTGCCGCTCATAGCCCACCAGGCCCAATGTGATCCTTGGTGGTTAATATCCAGTCCAGCCCAACGTCGTAATCCCCCCTCCTTTGACTTCGGTTGGGCCACAACCCAACAAGTGTGAGACAATAAAATATGTAGCCATGTGTATTTATATATATAGAGTCAACATATTTAAAATTGAGCACACAAAACTTAAAAGTCGTGACCATAGTTTAAAACATGTATCGTCGTGATCTCAAAACCAATCTATTTTACAACTCGCTCTCGACTTATAATTTGTCACGCAACATCGTCATAAACTCATATACATTTTTAAAAATAATAAACCTTCACAACAATGCGAGCATTTATATATATGCATGTTGCCTAATATAAACTTTTTATACAAATGACCAATTATGTATATCAATTTTTGAAGAAAACACATATAAGGATTAACAAGTTTTACCTCCTATTATAAACATTGTTTCAGATTTAAACAAATAAACATTTATCTTATTTATATCGTTAGGAAAATTTAGAAAATGTAAAACGGGATTATAGCGAAACTTTACTTGAGTTTTTGTAACAAATTTTAGAAACAAATGTTTTCTAAACATATATAATCGTGATCAACCAAGAAACCAACTTACGAACACGAGTCATAACCAATTTCTATTAAATAAATGAACTTGTGATATTTTATTTAAAACAGGATAAACAAAACATTTATAGTACAACCGTTATAGGTCTATTTCTCGAGCTATTAAACATTTAAAAGCAGATAATCATTTACATATAATTTTCTTACATATCAAAACATATGTATGTTTTTATAATGACTAATTTACATATCCTTGATATTCCATATCTCGACGATGTCTATTCTTGTTCATAATCTCTTCTTTTCATCGTCTTTCGACTTCCGTCAATCAAAATCCTATAAGTCTTTGATATCTTCATTGTCGTACATTTAAGCACTTCCAAGAGCCAATACCTACAAATACTTAGAAAACTATTTTTAAACTCATTTGCTGCCACACAAGCAACAACAACATAAACACTTTAAAACTTTTGAATCAAATTTCGTAGAGACTTAATTTAGTCCGTGAACTAAAACATGACTTATTAATCTAGGTTGCGTGTTGGTGCCGTACATTCTCTAAATTCACAGCATTCACTGTTCAGTCTATTAAGGTGAGTTTATAGCCCCACTTTACCTATATTTATTTTACAACTATGGGGTGAGAAACATGCAAATTGTTTTATGGACCACATTACTATTTATTTTCTCAAAACTATTGCGTAGTTAGCCTAAGCCCTAGAACCCACTGTTATGCCCATTTTCATGAGCCGTTAGTTCCTTTAGGGAAGCGTGATTGCTAAAGATAGATCTATTGGGGTGACTCCCACGTTCGGTTGGCCAGACGGGCCAATGCGAGCGTATAGCAAGTCGGACTACAAGTGTATTGGGTTAAACACTCGCTAAGGGCCCCCTGACTATTATTTATGTGCATAGGTTCGCGCACTAAACTGTCGAGCCTCGGTTGCATGAACTTAGAGCTAGCGCGATAGACTATTTTGTATGACATTATATGCATTGTAATGATCGTACACAAAACTATTGGTCCAAACTTATTGTTTACTGCTTTAAATTAAACCTATGAACTCACTAGCTTTTTGCTGACTTTTAGCAATGTTTTTTTTGTTTTTGTTTTTTTTTGTTTTTTTTTTCTCAGGTGCTTAATTTGATTGATTATGGCAAGGTTTCGGCAAGGCAAGGGTCATAGCCCCTTTTCAGAAGTATTGGCAGATATAATCAAGACTTGTTTTTATATGGGATCGCTGAAACTAATGGGTCTATTTTTCTGAACATGAATCATGTTTTGTAAACTCTAAATATTTGATTTGATATATTTAAAATGGAGTATATATTCCGTTCTTTGTTTATCTTGTTTTGTGATTTCCAATTACAAGTAGCACCCCCATGTTCCGTATGCTTCCGTGACTGTTAAATTTTGGGGGTGTTACACAACCCAAGTCTTCCATAGAAGGCGGCCCACCTTCACATTCACTAAGGTGGTTTTAATCAAGCTCGTCTCATAAAAGAGCTCTTAAACCATTAAGAGTCATTAAAACTCAACCTCAAAAAAATGCACTAACCTGCACGCCATAGGGAAGGAGTTGTAGTGCACAAGGAGAATCGTATAGCTTCGTTTGACTTTATACAAGTATCCACCCTACTCTCTCAATCTATGGGATTAAGCCCCATCCCCCTCGACGATTCAAGAACCACTTTCCTTGGCAATCCTTTAGTGAACAGATCGGCCAAGTTATTTTCGGACCTTACATAATCCAAACTGATAACTCCATTTTTCAATAGTTGCTTGACAATGCCATGCCTGATCCGAATGTGTCTTTTTTCCCATTGTATACGCTGTTTTTTGCAATCCCAATAGCCGCCTGTGAATCACAATGTATAAAAATCGGCGCAAGTTGCTTCTTCCACAGAGGTATACCGGCTAAGAGATTCTTTAGCCACTCAGCTTCATGACCTGCCAACTCAAGAGCAATAAACTCAGCTTCCATGGTGGAACGTGCTATACATGTCTGTTTAGAAGACTTCCATGATATAGCACATTCCCCCAAAGTAAAAACATAACCACTTGTAGATCTTACTTCATCATTATCAGAAACCCAGTTTGCATCACAATATCCCTCGAAAATAGCAGGAAATTTATTAAAGTGCAAACACCAATTTAAAGTACCTTTAAGATATTGAAGTAAACGATAAAGAGCATCCCAATGTTCATTATTAGGGTTATGTGTATATCTGCTTAATCTACTTACAGCATATGCAATGTCGGGTCTTGTATAATTCATAAGGAACATAACACTACCTATTATTTTAGCATATCCAGGTTGAGAAACCCCTGTTCCTGTATTCTTCTTAAGACATTTGCTGGAATCATATGGAGTTTTCATAGGATCAACATCAAAGTAGTTAAATCTTTTTAATACTTTTTCGATGTAATGGTATTGGCACAAAGAGTATCCTTTTTAGTTTTTCTCACTTTAATTCCAAGTATCACATCAACTTCTCCTAAATCTTTCATATCAAATTGAGAAGATAAAAATGTTTTTGTTTCATTGACAACATTAATATTAGTGCCAAAGATAAGCATATCATCAACATACAAGCATATAATCACACAATCAGAACCAATCACTTTTGAGTACACACAAGTATCTGGTGAATATACTACAAAACCATTGCTAATTAAAAAATGATCAAATTTCATATACCATTGTTTAGGTGCTTGTTTAAGGCCATAGAGTGATTTTTTATGCTTGCATACTTTATTCTTATTAGGTTCTGCTAAACCTTCAGGTTGTTCCATGTATATTTCTTCTTCCAAATCACCATTTAAGAAAGCCGTTTTTACATCCATTTGGTGTATAACTAGTTCATAAATGGAGGCAAGGGCAATTAGTGATCTAATTGTACCAACTTTTGTAACCAGAGAATAAGTGTCAAAAAAGTCAATGCCTTTCTTTTGGGAGTAGCCTACGACTACCAACCTAGCCTTAAATTTCTCAATAGTATTATCGTGCCTCATTTTTCTCTTAAATATCCATTTACACTTAATAGGTTTGCATCCCTTAGGCAAATCTACTAAATCCCAAGTGTTATTTACCATTATGGAGTGAAGTTCACTTTTAATCGTCTCTTTCCAGAAGCTAGCATCTATAGATGTTAGTGCTTCTTTATACGTTTTTGGATCTTCTTCTAACAAAAAGACCGAAACAATATTATCGTTAACTTTATCAAAGTTATCATTCTCAACTAGAAACTCAGTGATAAAGTGTAACACCCCAACCCGACAAGGGTAAAGATGTCACAACGATGGTTCCATATCAGAACAAACATAAGCATTAGACATAAATAATACAAAAGAAATTCAAGAGTTACAATGGAAACTCTGAAACTACAAGGTTACAATACAATAACTCTAAATCTAAATATAAATTCTTCTAATAATCTTCCATAGCTAGTAGGGTCTTCTAAAATCCCAAGTACTCTCCACTCATACCCAGCTTCCAAACTAAAACCTGCCGCAGGAAAAGAAATGCGGTTGAGCTACGAAAGCTCAGTGAACAGATATAACGATACAAAGCAGTAGTAAAAGGAATAGTGAAGTAAATGAAATAACACAAGGCATAACAAGAGTAGGAAGGAAAATGAAAAGGTTATCAAGAAATGTTTACAATAGGTAGGTGTAAAGTAAACCGTAACCCACCACCAGCCCAAGTTCAATTCAAGTCGAGTCAAGTATCAAGTCATAGGGTAACAGAAACAGAAATCCATTACGAGCCAGAACATATCCAATCAAGTCAAGCAAACAAGTATACATGTATACGGAGGGGTGTCCTCGGTATGACAAGTATAATATGAGGGGATACCTCCAAGGGTTGGAGTCGCGTGCTCCCAAGAGTGAATGACGTGTATCGCACACACCCATCATGTCACTAAGTAATACAAGTAATCAAGTTAAGTCAAGTCAAGTACAAATCTAGGATGCATCCATGCGCCCCTGTAGGCTGCCACAATGTCTTCATCTACGTGTACAAGTAAAATATCAAGTCGTGGCAGGGACGGGATAGGTAATCACTTTCCTACCCAAAAGTCAAGTCATTGGTGCATCAATGACAAGGACATGAAACCCTCATGCCTAGTATGGCTCGTAGTCTCAAACTGTGGTCAAGGTCAAGGTCAAGTATCAAGTGTACAAGTCAAGTTCAAGTTTCGAGTTCGTGTTTACATATCAATGGGTTCAATTCACTTTAGTTCAAGTAGGTCATATCCATAAGTAGGTCAAAGTTCAATCTAAACGATCATCTGAAAACAATCTTTTTAAAATTGTTCCCATAAAATAATCTTTTAAACTGGTTCTCATAAAATAATCTTTAAAATAGTTTTCAATAAGCTAGTTTTAAAATGGTCTTCTTAAAACATTTTCATAATTAAATACAAGGTTTTCTCATTCAATTTCAACATCAAGCATATTAGGGTTCAAGTCAAGGTTTTATGGCAAGGTTCAAATCAAGGTTCATAGTGGTTCAAGGAAAAGATCAAGGCAAAGGTTCGAAACAAAGATTCAAGTCTAAGGTTCACAAACAAGGGTACATAGCAATGGTTTGGGGAATCCTAAACGAATCAAAACAAGAGATCAAGAGAACGAAGGCTCCTTACAAGAAGGGCAGAATATCTGTACCTTATGCCAGCAAGAAAATGAGAAAAGAGTCACAAGAGACGGATCACTCCCTCTTCACGGAACCTATACGAATTAATAACCATGAATTACTGATAAGCTTATTTTAATCAGATTTCCCCTTTTGGGTTTCTTTCTATTTTTAGAACTTTCTATTTTAGTAATTTCCCTTTTTAAGTAAGTTTTTCCGAATTAGAATTTAATACTTTAAAGTTATAATTGATACTTAAGTAATCCTTAAGTGTTAAAATGACCAATATAGTAGTTTAGGGTTAAATATGTCAATTTAATAAAGTTTAGGGTTGTAAATGTAAATTATCAATATTAAATATTAAAAATGTCAAATAAAATTATTTTAAGGTTTATATTATAATTTTATATTAAGATAACAATTTTAGACCCCGTCGTTCATAATTTATTAACGTACTCTTGACATAATTCTTTGTCCGCGACGACCCAAAATATAATAAATAATATTATTACATGTATGAACACACGACTCGCGACTATCCTTCAACACATTTTGTATATTTAATCACTTCATTACATATATCATGCAACTAAGCCTATTCGACACACATGAAATAACACTCACTCTTGGTAAGACCTTTATCCGAGACCAAGACTCAACCGAGACAACACATGGAAAAGTGAGACCAAAAGCAATGATTTATAAAGCTACCATCAATTATTCTTAAAATCAGTATTCATGTGTATGCATTTATATATATGGCCGACCCATGATCACTATATCTACATAATATCTTATAATACTTATTTCACTTGTTACACACACGTATTACACCATTTTTTTTAGCATGAAAATGCATGCAACCATTCTATGCTATGCGCTACACATGACACAACAATATCTCCTGTTAAATCAACCTATCCTCATCATATTTCACATTCCATTCATCAGTTTATAAGCCTTCTTGTATATATACCTTATGGCTCTATTACATGCGCAATATAGATTCATTTTAACGTTCATATTACCGGTTCGAATAGTCGCACATAAATATAAATTAACTTGTATTTCTTAGCAAGAAAACCCAGGACTACACATGATATTTCACGCATCCTTTACAGCCATTCATTCATTAGACTTTGCTTATATTTAGGATACTTCATTAGTATTTGAACATGAATGTCCAATTCGCATATTATGCCATTCATATATTTATGTTTAACGAAACAACGATTAGAATTATAGGTTATAAGCGTATATATATATGTCGAATGCATGTCGACTGAAAAGAAACAAAGAGATCGATATACCCACAAAACAGCCGAACACCTCTAGATAAACCACTCTTCGAACTGCCTATTCAAACCCACGGACAAGGACACCATGAACACGAAAACACACTTAGAATCACACGAAGAGGACCTCCATTTGTGCTTGATCAAGATCGAACAGCAGCAAGGAAAACAGCAGCCGCAGAAACAGTCGACCCTTTGGAGAGTTTTAGGGTTTTTGGTGAAGTGAGAAAAAATAATCGGTTAATATAAAAAAATAGAGAACCGACTTTTGGGATTAGGATAAACTAGGAAAGACCAAATTTTAAGGGATCATGATATCTTTTAATTGTAATGCATGTGTATCTCTTTTATTTATTTTTTTCCTTCTAGCCGAAATTTTGGTCTCTAATTACTATGTCGAAATTTTAAATATAAGTGTAGAGAATTATTTTGTGTTGTGATTTTAATTTATAAGGTAAAGTTTTTTATTAGCTAAATCTTATTAGATACTTAGGATTTAATTACTTTAGGTTATGTACAAATAATATGTCTTTTGTATGATTTTATATGTTCTTTAAAACTTTAAAATTAGAGGGGTATTTTGGTCACTTTGAATGTTTTCAAATTTCAGGTATTACAACTTCTTCCCCTCTAAAAAAAAATTTCGTCCTCGAAATTTGCAAGGAAACGGAAAGGCAATAGAACGGAAACTCATATGGAATGCGAACAAGATTTCAAATCAATTTAACTGTATCAACAGTAGAGAGCTCTACAAGAGTTCAAGATTTATAACTGAAATCAATAGGACGCAAAACGAGAGTCTAAACTTGTCAAGACATCTAATGAACAAGGGCAGAGTATACGAACAGGTAGGATGAACCTAAAGTCTCATTAATCACGGATAATCCAACGGAGATGAATTTCTAAACTTCTTAGGTACTTCCCAAGACATCCTATGGCCACAATGAGGGCACGTTATATGGTGTAAGTATTATCACGTTGATCAGGCGTCATAATACCAGCACCACATAAATATGCCTTCATGATGATCATACTTTATCTCGAGTCGTAAGCAAAACAATCTATCTTAATCCACCTAGTATTTCTATAGCCTCGGAGGTCAACAAGATCAAACGTCATAACAAGGCACGAATCAGAGTGATGCGGAAACGATGATACCTAAATGCCTTATAGTCTACCCATTCCTCACTGGTCAAAACTTAAGTTCATATAAGGAATCCTAAAGCAAGTCCTCAAGGTGTTCTCCTATGTTCTTACAGTGAAAGCCTAATGGTCCTAAACGCACAGGACAGGGTAAATGTATTACAAGTCGTCAGCTTGTTCTCTGATACCATAATTATAACACCCCAACCCGACAAGGGTAAAGATGTCACAACGATGGTTCCATATCAGAACAAACATAAGCATTAGACATAAATAATACAATAGAAATTCAAGGGTTACAATGGAAACTCTGAAACTACAAGGTTACAATACAATAACTCTAAATCTAAATATAAATTCTTCTAATAATCTTCCATAGCTAGTAGGGTCTTCTAAAATCCCAAGTACTCTCCACTCATACCCAGCTTCCAAACTAAAACCTGCCGCAGGAAAAGAAATGCGGCTGAGCTACGAAAGCTCAGTGAACAGATATAACGATACAAAGCAGTAGTAAAAGGAATAGTGAAGTAAATGAAATAACACAAGGCATAACAAGAGTAGGAAGGAAAATGAAAAGGTTATCAAGAAATGTTTACAATAGGTAGGTGTAAAGTAAACCGTAACCCACCACCAGCCCAAGTTCAATTCAAGTCGAGTCAAATATCAAGTCATAGGGTAACAGAAACAGAAATCCATTACGAGCCCAGAACATATCAAATCAAGTCAAGTAAACAAGTATACATGTATACGGAGGGGTGTCCTCGGTATGACAAGTATAATATGAGGGGATACCTCCAAGGGTTGGAGTCGCGTGCTCCCAAGAGTGAATGACGTGTATCGCACACACCCATCATGTCACTAAGTAATACAAGTAATCAAGTCAAGTCAAGTCAAGTACAAATCTAGGATGCATCCATGCGCCCCTGTAGGCTGCCACAATGTCTTCATCTACGTGTACAAGTAAAATATCAAGTCGTGGCAGGGACGGGATAGGTAATCACTTTCCTACCCAAAAGTCAAGTCATTGGTGCATCAATGACAAGGACATGAAACCCTCATGCCTAGTATGGCTCGTAGTCTCAAACTGTGGTCAAGGTCAAGGTCAAGTATCAAGTGTACAAGTCAAGTTCAAGTTTCGAGTTCGTGTTTACATATCAATGGGTTCAATTCACTTTAGTTCAAGTAGGTCATATCCATAAGTAGGTCAAAGTTCAATCTAAATGATCATCTGAAAACAATCTTTTTAAAATAGTTCCCATAAAATAATCTTTTAAACTGGTTCTCATAAAATAATCTTTAAAATAGTTTTCAATAAGCTAGTTTTAAAATGGTCTTCTTAAAACATTTTCATAATTAAATACAAGGTTTTCTCATTCAATTTCAACATCAAGCATATTAGGGTTCAAGTCAAGGTTTTATGGCAAGGTTCAAATCAAGGTTCATAGTGGTTCAAGGCAAAGATCAAGGCAAAGGTTCGAAACAAAGATTCAAGTCTAAGGTTCACAAACAAGGGTACATAGCAATGGTTTGGGGAATCCTAAACGAATCAAAATAAGAGATCAAGTGAACGAAGGCTCCTTACAAGAAGGGCAGAATATCTGTACCTTATGCCAGCAAGAAAATGAGAAAAGAGTCACAAGAGACGGATCACTCCCTCTTCACGGAACCTATACGAATTAATAACCATGAATTACTGATAAGCTTATTTTAATCAGATTTCCCCTTTTGGGTTTCTTTCTATTTTTAGAACTTTCTATTTTAGTAATTTCCCTTTTTAAGTAAGTTTTTCCGAATTAGAATTTAATACTTTAAAGTTATAATTGATACTTAAGTAATCCTTAAGTGTTAAAATGACCAATATAGTAGTTTAGGGTTAAATATGTCAATTTAATAAAGTTTAGGGTTGTAAATGTAAATTATCAATATTAAATATTAAAAATGTCAAATAAAATTATTTTAAGGTTTATATTATAATTTTATACTAAGATAACAATTTTAGACCTCGTCGTTCATAATTTATTAACGTATTCTTGACATAATTCTTTGTCCGCGACGACCCAAAATATAATAAATAATATTATTACATGTATGAACACACGACTCGCGACTATCCTTCAACACATTTTGTATATTTAATCACTTCATTACATATATCATGCAACTAAGCCTATTCGACACACATGAAATAACACTCACTCTTGGTAAGACCTTTATCCGAGACCAAGACTCAACCGAGACAACACATGGAAAAGTGAGACCAAAAGCAATGATTTATAAAGCTACCATCAATTATTCTTAAAATCAGTATTCATGTGTATGCATTTATATATATGGCCGACCCATGATCACTATATCTACATAATATCTTATAATACTTATTTCACTTGTTACACACACGTATTACACCATTTTTTTAGCATGAAAATGCATGCAACCATTCTATGCTATGCGCTACACATGACACAACAATATCTCCTGTTAAATCAACCTATCCTCATCATATTTCACATTCCATTCATCAGTTTATAAGCCTTCTTGTATATATACCTTATGGCTCTATTACATGCGCAATATAGATTCATTTTAACGTTCATATTACCGGTTCGAATAGTCGCACATAAATATAAATTAACTTGTATTTCTTAGCAAGAAAACCCACGACTACACATGATATTTCACGCATCCTTTACAGCCATTCATTCATTAGACTTTGCTTATATTTAGGATACTTCATTAGTATTTGAACATGAATGTCCAATTCGCATATTATGCCATTCATATATTTATGTTTAACGAAACAACGATTAGAATTATAGGTTATAAGCGTATATATATATGTCGAATGCATGTCGACTGAAAAGAAACAAAGAGATCGATATACCCACAAAACAGCGGAACACCTCTAGATAAACCACTCTTCGAACTGCCTATTCAAACCCACGGACAAGGACACCATGAACACGAAAACACACTTAGAATCACACGAAGAGGACCTCCATTTGTGCTTGATCAAGAACGAACAGCAGCAAGGAAAACAGCAGCAGCAGAAACAGTCGACCTTTTGGAGAGTTTTAGGGTTTTTGGTGAAGTGAGAAAAAATAATCGGTTTATATAAAAAAATAGAGAAACGACTTTTGGGATTAGGATAAACTAGGAAAGACCAAATTTTAAGGGATCATGATATCTTTTAATTGTAATGCATGTGTATCTCTTTTATTTATTTTTTTCCTTCTAGTCGAAATTTTGGTCTCTAATTACTATGTCGAAATTTTAAATATAACTGTAGAGAATTATTTTGTGTTGTGATTTTAATTTATAAGGTAAAGTTTTTTATTAGCTAAATCTTATTAGATACTTAGGATTTAATTACTTTAGGTTATGTACAAATAATATGTCTTTTGTATGATTTTATATGTTCTTTAAAACTTTAAAATTAGAGGGGTATTTTGGTCACTTTGCATGTTTTCAAATTTCAGGTATTACAACTTCTTCCCCTCTAAAAAAAAATTTCGTCCTCGAAATTTGCAAGGAAACGGAAAGGCAATAGAACGGAAACTCATATGGAATGCGAACAAGATTTCAAATCAATTTAACTGTATTAACAGTAGAGAGCTCTACAAGAGTTCAAGATTTATAACTGAAATCAATAGGACGCAAAACGAGTTCACTTTTAATCGTCTCTTTCCAGAAGCTAGCATCTATAGATGTTAGTGCTTCTTTATACGTTTTTGGATCTTCTTCTAACAAAAAGACCGAAACAATATTATCGTTAACTTTATCAAAGTTATCATTCTCAACTAGAAACGCAGTGATAAAGTCTGGTCCAAAGCTACTCTCAACTCTTTTCCTCTTACTTCTTCTAGGTACTTTTTCTTGATTATGTAAATTAGAAGAACATGCATGCACATAGGAAGAAGTAGTACTAGCAGTAGAATTGGAAAGACTACCAAAACCAGAAATATCATTTTTCTTCATAGGAAACGTAGTTTCAAAGAATTCAGTATCTTTAGATTCACAAATAGAATTATAATCTAAGCACATAAATCTATATGAAGCACTATCAATAGCATGACCAATAAACACACAATCAAAAGTTTTAGGCCCAATGTTAGGTTTTCTAAAATCTGGTAAAGCAACCTTAGCCAAACACCCCCACACTCATAAGTATTTCAGGTTAGGGGGAAACCCTTTCCATAGTTCATAAGGGGTTTTATCTAGTTTCTTATGTGGCACTTTATTCAAAATATAACAAGCTGAAAGAACAGATTCACCCCACATATTATCAGACATACCTGAGCTTATTAACATCGCATTCTTCATTTCTTTTAGTGTTCTATTTTTTCTTTCGGCTATACCATTTTGTTGGGGAGTATAAGGTGCACTAAATTCATGTATAATACCATTTTTCTCACAAAAGTCCTTAAGAAAATTGGTGCTATATTCCCCACCTCTATTAGACCCAAGTCTTTTAATTTTTGTGTCTAACTGGTTTTCTGCTTCTGCTTTGAATTTTAAAAACATTTCTACGGCCTCATCTTTAGACCTAAGGAGGTATACTTTTGTGTATCTAGAATAATCATCCAAAAATGTAATATAATATTTTTTTCCTCCTTTACTCATTGTGTTTTTGAAATCAGCTAAATCCGAGTGTATTAATTCAAGAAGTTGAGTACTTTTGTATGTGACATTTTTGAAGGATTTGTTAGCGTGTTTCGCTTCAACACATATAGGACATTTTGAAAATTCTTTTGCATCCACAACAATAATCAGATTCTTGGTTTTAAGTTTTGATAGATGCAATATTTAAATGCCCTAGTCTACCATGCCACATATTAACAGACTCAACAAAGTAAGCAGAAGCAGAACTATCATTAGTAGAGGAATCGGTGTTTAGTACAAATAAACCATCAGTCACATAACCTTTCCCTACAAAATCATTATTTTGGGTAATTATTACCTTATCGCCTTCTAAAGTTACTTTCAAACCTGCCTTAACAAGTAAACTCCCAGAAACCATATTTCTTCGGAGAGAGGGAACATACAAGACATTATTTAAAGCCAAGGTTTTACCAGAATTGAATTTAAGAAATACTTTCCCTTTACCGATTACTCGAGCAGTGCCATCGTTTCTTGATTGATTACAATTTATATTCCAAAAAGGAGAATTGCAAAGGAAATATGTAAAACCCTAGGTTCGTTGTCCCGACGAAGATCGAATGGAATTTGTGTTCCCGGGACGTGATTCGTGTAGTGAATGAGAAAAAGAGTGATTGATTTTTGGATTACACTACTAATATTAAAATAACAAACAAGATAAACTAATTAAACTAAGCTAATGGAACAATTAAACTAAGCATTTAACCTAAAAACGAAAATTGAATTTAAAAACGGAACGCGACGTAATTTAAAAACGCGAATAAAAGTGAAATGCTAAATTCTAAGCCCTAAAATTTTGAAAATAATTTTCCTATATTAAAACTGATAAAAGAAAATTTTTAAAAAAAGAAAAATAATTTTTTTGACTTTTAAATAATTTTTTATAATTTAAAAACTATTTAAACTATTTTAAATCTCTAAAAATACTAAAACTAATTTTAAAAATCTGAAAATTTTTCTGAAATTACTTTATACTACTAGAAAGCTAGGAAAAATATAAAAAGTTTAAAAAGCTAAATGATAAGCTGTCTATAAGCTTAAACAGTTTGAGAAGCTAATTAAAGAAGGCTTAGTTAAATATTAAATTTTGTAAAACTAATCTAAGTAGAAACAAGAGCAGAGTGGTAAACTTGTGTGTGTCTGAGGCAAGAGACCTGGGTTCGAGTCCCAGGTCTGTCTTTTTTTTACTTATTATTATTTTTTTTTTTGTTTTTCTTTTATAAATCTGATAAGCTATAACTAATGAGAACTTTTGAAACTGAAAAACATTTTTGAAAACTTGAAAATAAGCTTAGTAACAACTTGTCAAATCAGTTATGAGAACTAAAAACTAGCAGCAACTAATATAACTAATGAGAACTAAAAACTTCTTGTCAAATAAGCTATAACTAAAGTGGCAACATGTAAACAATAAACACAAACACATCAAGATAAACTAGCAGCAACTAATATGACAAAAATCAAAACCTAAATACTATTTTAACTATACTAAAGCTTGAGATCAAAAGGGGCTAGTGAGGCAAGAACAACAAAACGCAGGCTGCTAAGACTATTTTAAAGCAACATGTAACACATACTAGCTCTAAACTAACTTTTAAACTACCAAGAACTAAAATAAGCAGTAACAAGCAATTAAAAGAAAGAAAATAAGCAGTAAAATGAGCACTTTGACCAGAGTTGACCAACCAGAAAAACAAGGAAAACTTGAAATTTGCATTAACTGGAAATTAACTTAGAGTAAATTACAACTGGAATTAAAATACTACACTAAAAAAACATCAACCAATTAAAAGGTCAAACTTTTCTGATACATGAAAAGTGGACAAAGGAAAAAATCTGCTACTATCCGCCTATATTTATACTACTAAAAATACAAAAACCCTAGAATCTGATTGTGTTTTTCGTGTGAGTGTGTTCCCTATTGCTTCGTGTCTTTAATCCATAGCCCTTGGATGAAACTTGCTCCCCACAACATTTGATTTGAACCGTTGATCTTTCTTTGTAGCCCTCGGATTGATGAGGTGGAGGGGAGGGGACCAAAGACAAGGTCATGTGATTCTTTTGGATGGTAGTGGTGGTGAGAGGGATGGGCGTTTAGCAGGGGATTAGCGGGGAAAGAAAAAGAGATTGAAGAAGATAAGCAGTGAAAAGGGGAATTAGGGTTCGATTGATTGGGAGATTGACCAAGGAAAAGGGGGTTTGACTATTCTTATTGAACCCGGTCATTTGTTTAGTGTTGGGATTGGGTCGGGTCTAGTATGGGCCATGGGTTGTAAGGGTTAAGTTGGGCTGGGTTTAAGGATGTGTGGATTGGGTAGTGTATTGGATCCGGGTTTCTCCTTTTTTTTTAGTTTAGTGTAGAATAATATGGCTAATAAACCAAGGACCAAGGTTGTAATTTATGTAAAGCTGAGGGACCCAATCTGCCACATCTTCAAATTTCTTCAAGGGTCCATTTTTGCCAACAAGTAATAATCCAAGGGCCATTTTGGAATTTTTGAGCTCGAATAAAAATCCATATGAAAATCGTCTTTCCCGGCATCGGCTTTCGGCTCTTTTCCATTCCAAGCTCGGTTTTGTCCGTATTTGCTTGAATTTGTCCCTTTTTCTCGATATCCGTACCTGCACATAAACAAACACAAAAACACAAATATCTTTGGCATTTTGGTCAGTTTTTGGTCGTTTTTGGTCTTAATTTGGTCAAGAAAAGGTATGTGTTTAAGCACATACCATTTCTCAATATGTAAACCTGTCATCCATCTATAACTTCTTCAAACTGATGGAAAAGTCTCTTATTGTTGCAAAGACATCCTGAGGCGTCATTGTCCATAATCCAAGCATATTTATCTTCCACCAGATTCGTTTCTACAACCACTGCAGTTATAATTTCATCTTCAACCAGATTTGCTTGTGGTGTAACAAGCCTTTGATTTTGGTTCTGTTGATCCTTGCGATCTTTACACTGATAAGCTTTATGACCCCCTTTTCCACACACATAGCACGATCCTTTTGGCTTCTGAATTTTGTGATCATTTTGTCTTGGAGTAAAATTCATTCTTTGATGGTCTTTGACATTCTTTTCTTTCCCCTTGTTCATGTTTTTAGAGGTACCATCAGATTCCACCAAATTAGCTTTAACAGAAGTAGAGTTAGAAATTTGCTTATCCTTTAGGCGGTTCGCTTCTTCGGTTCTCATGTGGCTAATGAGCTCCTGCAATGAAAGATCACGTTTCTTGTGTTTGAGCTGATTTCGATAGTCATTCCACAGTGGCGGGAATTTCTCCAATAGCACATTTGCTTGCAATATTTCACACATCTTCATCCCTTCATTCAGCACTTCAGTTACCAAGTTTTCGTAAACATGAACTTTTTCCATGATAAGCTTGTCATCCACCATCTGAAACCGTAACCAGTTTCCAACAACATATTTCTTTTTACCTGCATCATCTGCACCATACTTTTTCTCGAGAGTTTCCCGAATGATCTTTGCAGGTTTTGATTAATAAAAAGATCAAAAAGAGAATTTGACATGTGGTTTAAAAGATGACCCCTAGCAGTCTTGTTATCCTTTTCAAATTTGCGTTTTGCTTCATCTATTTCATTTCGAGAATTTCCAATAAGAGGAATAATTGAAATGTCAGGAGTGGTCTCGTTTTGAGGAGCATCTTGAGATAAAACATAATCAATTTCAAGTTGCTCAAATAAAATCAATAGTTCCTGATACCATCGTTTTGAGGAGCATCTTGAGATAAAACATAATCAATTTCAAGTTGCTCAAAGAAAATCAATAGTTTCTGATACCATCACTTGTAATTAGTACCATCAAGTGGTTCCAATTTTGACAAATCACAAAAGACTTTGTTAAAAGATATAGACATTTTAAATGTTGATAAAATTCACTTTCAAATTGTTGGTTAAAATCTGTATCTAAACTATTATAAGAACAAAACAAATGAAACAAGACCAAGGTAAAGAAAATACTACTAGAAACCGAAGTTGTGCCGTGAAGGAATCACTGCCTTGAAAGCGAATTTCGGCACTACCGATGTGCAAACCAAATACCAATCGCTCCACAAGGTTGACACAACTAATCAACTAATACGTGCACTCGTAGTAGCCGACTTGGAACTTGCAAAACCGATTGCCCAAACCTTCAAAGAATCTTTAGCTATGGATATATTAAAGAACAGGAGAGTATTAATGATAATTGGGGGTTTTTAGTGTTAGAATTTAAATACCATAACAATTATATAATTAATTCTACATCACCAAAGCACGTAGTGGAAGCAAAGAATCAATATTTAACATGTAAAGAGATTAACCGAATATTAAAGGTACATACCTTTGATCCTAGCAAGAACAAGGATCTAAACTTCAATTCTTCTTCTTTAACAAACAAGTGGATTATTGAGAAACCCCTTACCGTTTTGTTTCTCAATCCAAGATGGTATTAACTATAGTGAGTTAATTACCAAGGTATTGTACACACGTACTATAACCAATTAGTGTTTGGTGCTAGCAAAAGAACACGAATTAAACCAAATAATTTGTTTAACAAAAAACTTTGGATCGACCCACCAAAGGGGTATGTCGACCAGTTTTAGCACAAAGGAAGAAGAAAGGAAGTTAGGGTTATAGCAAGAGTGCACACGGTGTAAATCCCTAACCCCCAGGCCTTGTATTTATAGTGAAACAATCTTAGAGGACAAGTTAGGGTTGGATTGGGTTATGGAAACCCCTAATCGATCGACCCCTTATTCCCAAGGGAATTCCGGAACTTTCTTGTCCATCTAATTTTATTTACGGTCCTTCCTTTATTCACTAATGGTCGTTAGTCAATTCCGTTAATTACTTAACTTCCGTTAGTCATTATTTCGTGTTCAAATAATTAAATATATAGTAGTTATATATATTAATTATCTACATTAATCATTCATACATAAAGTGTGCAATCCCAAGGTCTCGAGTTTGATTCTAGTCATACGCATTAATATTTATCCATTTAAACTAACAGCTCCCACTTGGATATCTATTAATAGTAATGACATTGGTTAGCGTCTAGCAGTACGCAATGCCCCTAGTACAACTCAGGTGGTGGTCTCCTGGAAAAACCATTCGATGATTCATCATCATACTCATCATTTTGTTTCTAATACTACATTAATAAAGATATGGATCTAAGTCATTCTTTATTAAACATTCTGTTTCTCGTTGTTTATGATTGAGCAAGATTACCAAATCTTCTGAACATATTCAGGGGAGATCTTGGGTGTGGCCACACATACATCTTACTAATCCTACGAGGGGCCTAGCAGTATTAAACCCCAAACAATTTGAAGGAACAAATTCTATCTTGACTACGAGCATAACCCATGCACTTTGCGATACTCCTGAAAACAATCCTTATAGCTACCAGCTACGTATAGCGGTAAATTGAATCACAGAAATACACTACATGCATGACAGTTATCTGGCATCTCAAGTATGAGGATAACTATATTCACATGATTTACTTAATGACAAAATCCATAAAGTAAACTCATGAAGTTGGGATAAGTCCTATATTCAATTCATTGAATATCATGTGAAATTGGTATGACAACGCATCAACATACTTTCAAATATATTCTACCAATACTCAGATTTGTCTTAGTTTAATGATATTCCCATATCATTAATCGACAACAAACAATTTAGAATAATTAAATTATTCAAGGATATAAACATGCAAATATAAGATATATTATTAAGAAAATGACAATCAAACATAACAAGTATTTTATTTTATTAAAATAATAACTATTCAAAACATCCCATTATCCAAACACTAATCACAGATGGGCATGAAACTACTAGCTAAACGAAGTCCTATGCCTTTAGCATGTTGATTAATCTTTCCACCAGGTAAAGCCTTCGTTAGCGGATCAGCTAGATTGTTATCTGTGTGAACTTTGAGTAACTCGATTTCGCCTATCTCCACTTGTTCTCTAACATAGTGATACCGAATCGGGAAATGTCTGGTGCCCTTCATGATTCCAGGTTCTTTGGCAAATGTAATTGCGTTTGAATTGTCACAATACATTTTTATAGGTCTTTCGATTGAGGGCATAACGCCAAGCCCTGAAACGAACTTCCTAATCCAGGCGACTTCCATTGCAGCTTCTAAAGCAGCAATATACTCGCTTTCTATTGCAGACATCGCTATAGTACTCTGCTTCTTGCTCTTCCAATCCACAGCTCCTCCATTGATGACAAAGACATAACCCATCTGAGACTTCGTATCATCTTTATCACACTTTCAGGAAGCATCGCAGTAACCTGTAACACACAGTTCTGCATCTGGATTTCCCCCATATACTAAAAACATATCTCTCGTAGCTCTCAAATACTTGAGAATATGTTTAACAGCAGTCCAGTGGAGCTCACCTGGATTCTGCTGATAACGAATGGTAATGTTCTGAGCAAACACCACATCGGGCCTTGTACATCTCACCGCATACATAATAGATCCCACAGCCGAAGCATAAGTGATTCTTTTCATGCTTGCCACCTCTACAGGTGTTGAAGCACAAGCTTTGCTACTTAAGCCATGTTGTTCTTGCATCGGCGAATATCCCTTCTTGAAATTTTGCATATTGAATCTCTTCAATATTTTATCAATGTAAGCACTTTGGCTTAAACCAATCAACCGCCTTGATCTATCTCTATAGATCTTTATTCCTAGAATGTATGTTGCTTCTCCTAGATCTTTCATGGAAAAACATTTCCCTAGATAGGCTTTTACCTCATTCAATCTTGGAATGTTTTTACCCATGATCAATATGTCATCAACATATAGGACTAGGAAAATCTCATCACTCCCACTAGCTTTGTGATATACACATGGCTCATCAAGATTCTGAGTAAATCTAAACCTTTTGATTTCTTCATCAAATCTCTTATTCCATTGTCGTGATGCTTGCTTCAATCCATAAATGGATCTTTGAAGTTTGCATACACGGTTTGGAAATTCTGGATTCACAAACCCCTCAGGTTGCACCATATAGATGTCTTCATCTAGGCGACCGTTTAAGAAGGCGGTTTTGACATCCATTTTCCAAATCTCATAATCCTAGTGTGCAGCTATGGCTATGAGAATCCTAATAGCCCTAATGTCAGCTACAGGAGAAAAAGTCTCCTCGTAGTCAACGCCATAAGTTTGGGTAAAGCCTTTAGCTACCAAACGGGCCTTATAGGTGTGTACATTGCCATCCATGTCAGTTTTCTTCTTGAAGAGCCACTTACTCCCAACTACCTTGGCATTGGGAGGAAGGTCTACTCCAATCCAGACTTGATTATCTTTCATGGATTGCATTTCCCCATTCATAGCAATATGCCATTTATCCTTTTAAGGATCATTCATGGCAGCTCTATAATTAGCAGGCTCTCCAAGGTCCCCTAATATAGTTTCCTCAACCTCTACGTTAAGAAATAGACCTTCAGGTGCTTTCACAATAGACATTCAGGTGCTTTCACAGTCCTTACGGATCTTCGAATGAGAATCACTTCAGGTGGAGGACCCAGACTATCCGGTTCCACAGGAAGTTCGCTAGTGTTTTCAGAAGGTAATGTATCCTCTTAATCATCTTCCAAATCATAGATCCTCCCACTGAATTCTTGAGATATGAGATCCTTTTCAAGAAAATCTCCATACCTAGCAACAATTACTTTGTTCTCAGGTGGGTAGTAAAAGTAGTAACCCATCATTTCCTTTGGGTATCCTACAAAGATACACTTTACAGATCTCTGTTGGAGTTTATCTGCTGAGTCACGTTTAGCAAACGCCTCGCAACCCCAGACCTTTAAATAAGACAAGTTAGGCGTTTTCCCAAACCATAACTCATAAGGTGTCTTATCAACCTTCTTGGTCGGAACCATATTTAATATGTGAATCGCAGATTCCAAGGCATAATCCTAAA
This sequence comes from Artemisia tridentata subsp. tridentata, assembly GCA_021014915.2. Classification (NCBI taxonomy): domain Eukaryota; kingdom Viridiplantae; phylum Streptophyta; class Magnoliopsida; order Asterales; family Asteraceae; genus Artemisia; species Artemisia tridentata. Next base: position 420,317,214 of record CP139509.1, read on the forward strand.
AGGATAAAGAAAGAGTAGTAAGATTAAACATAGATCGTACCATATCCAATAATGTACGATTCCTTCTCTCAGATACACCATTTTGTTGTGGAGCATATGGAGATGTGAGATGCAAGATAATATTCTCAGCTAGATAATCTTTAAACTCCTGACTTAGGTATTCACCACCTCTGTCGGATCGAAGAGCTTTAAGCTTCTTTCCAAGTTGCAATTCTACTTCAGCTTTGAAAACCTTAAATGTTTGAAACACCTCATGTTTATGTTTAAGTAAATAAACATATCCATAACGGCTGAAACCATCGGTAAAGGTTAAGAAGTAGCTAGCACCTCTCTTTGACACATGTCTAAGTGGTCCACACACATCAGTATGTATCAAACCAAGTAGATCATCAGCCTTTTCAATACGATTATTAAAAGGTTTCTTTATCATCTTCCCAGATATACAAGATTCGCACTTATCAAATGATTCATCATTGATATCTTGCAAAAGCCCATCACGTTGCAGCTTTTGCATGCGAGTCTTGCCTATGTGAGCAAGCCGACAATGCCAAAGATAAGATGAATCCAAGACATTCTTGACTCTCTTATTGTTGATGCTATACATCTAATTATAATCATTGCATTCATTCATATCAATTTCAAATACACCATTCACAGCAATAACACTAAAATAAAAAACATTATTTAAAGAAACAGAAATTTTCTTGCTTGTAATTGTATGCTGAAATCCAATATCCAATAAACATGAAAAAGAGACTACACCTCTAACAATTGTAGGTGCATAATGAAAATTATTCAAATACAGTAATAAGCCCAAAGGCAAAACTAATTCAAATATTCCTATGGCTTCAACAGCTGCATGTGCTCCATTGACCATGTGCATGTATTGCTCCCCATAGGCCAGTCTCTTCTCAACTCTAAACCCCTGTAGTGTATTGCAAATATGAATACCACATCCAGTATCGTATACCCAGGAATTAATTTTATGAGTTAATGAAAATAATTCAATCATGAAAAAGTTACCTGAAGTACTGGCTTTCCCAGTCTCACCTTTCATCTTTTTCACTCGCAACTCCTCGAGATAGAGAGGACAGTTCCTCTTCCAGTGTCCCATCTCGTGGCAGTGGTGGCAACCTTGATCCTTCTGGTTCGGATTGGCCTTGCTCTTCTGCGGGTACTTCTTAGGCATAGATTGATAGGTCACAACTCGTTTGCCCTTGTCAGCTTTACCTTTCCCCTTATTCCCTTGCGGTTTTGGCTTTTGAACCCTACCTCCTTGTATAACTAATACCTGAGGAGTAGGTGCCTTGCCTGGTAAACCCTTTTCATAGTCGACGAGCATTGCGAGCAATTCCGTTACTGTCTTCCCCGAGCAATGCATGTTGTAATTCTGAACAAAACCCTTAAAGTCCTTGTTCAAGGACCTATTGATCAAGTTCACACACACATTCTCAGGGTAGGGATAGTTCATGAGTAGTAGTTGGTCTATGTACATTTTCATCTCCAACACATGATCACGAACGGGTTTACCTTCCCCTTGCCTACAGCCATGCAATTGATCTATCAAATCATACAATTCAACAACTGGTAGCTTTTCATAGGTCTTTTTGAGTTCTTCCAGCATATCTTTAGGAAAATAGTTCTCAAACTGCTTTTGCAACTTGGGAACCATACTTCCGAGCATTAAGCACGCAACTTCATTGTGCTTATCAAACTCAGACTGCCATGCTGCTTTGACTTCATCAGATTCAGTCTCAGCTGGCTGTTCAGGGAAAGGCTTAGTCAAATATTCCAGCTTCTTGGACGCTCTCAGGACAATCCTAACTGACCTATGCCAGTCATTGAAATTTGGGCCAGTCAGTTTTTCCCTTTCAAAATGAGCTTTGAAAGCGGAACTTAGTACAACGTTTTCGGGTTGAGCCATTTCTATAGAAAAAGTTCAAATATTAGTATTCTGATAATACAATTTTTCAAGAAAAGAAAATTACCCAGGAAATATACATATAACCATTTAATTTTCTTGAAAACTAGGATCCAACTTTCCATAGTTTCACTACATCAGTTGATCTGCTAGTACTGAAAGTACAAAAGATGGTAATCTGTCGCACTATAATCGGCAAAACAATTTCTGACTCCTAGATCATTATGGGAATTACATTTGCCAAAAACAATTTTGCAATGTAAGCATGTTTCTTCCCATCTCATGCTTAAAGTTTCAAGGTCTCACTTACATCTTAATTAAGTCGTCTAATTTAGAAACTTCAAATACTCTATGTCATGGTCTCACGCCATGGAAATTTACCTTGTCATTAATATCTAGGTTAAGGTCTCACTTACGCTAAATATTAACTCCAAGTGTCTCTTATAATTAGATAGCATGGACTTAAATTTTAGGGTATTTATTTTGATGTGACAATCAAAATATGTACGAAGAAGCATGCATACATCTTCGTATCATAAGTTTTTAAAACAATTTTAATTTACCAATTGAGGCTAAGAGTTAAATCAACAAAGTTTTAATTGAGGTATTGGGTTCACCAATCAAAGAATTACCTACAATTATCGCCCACTATATCCTACTACTGCATGAGTCATAAAGACCCAAGTTATACAGATAATAACCACAAAAGTGGCGCGTGGAATTGAGTTCAATTCACCCTTAAGATGATTTTGTACAAAGAATAGCATTACTTGGTAGCTCCAATTAGACGCACAAAGGAGCGGAGAGACAAACGTCCGCCAGAAGGCTAATTAAAAACGCGTCCCTTTCGGATGACAATTTAATGTCAAACCTCCTTATACCCCTCTTATAGTTTGTCTAAACTGGGTGAGCCGTTCACACTATCGGTACAAAACTTATCAGTCAATCAAAAGTTTATGATACTAAGTCTTAAAAAATTATGTTATAAACTATAATATTGCTAGTCTCACCTGGGAGCAAATTACCGTGCGAAGCGAACCACTGTCGGCACATAAGACTTGGCAATATATAATTTATCATATCAAGGTTTCATAGTTATTAGGTCAATTTATTTTCTCTTCCGAAAATTATCCTCTTTTTGCTTACAATTCAACAAGTAATTTAAACAAAAAAAGCAAGTAATTTAATAAAAATAAATAACCACATAATAACGCATATAATCTTAACCATTAAATCATATAACCACATACAAACCTTTTGATAAATCCTATTAATAATCTATATGTGAATTATAATGCATATAATTACTAAGACTCCCATTGGTTTTCGAGCTAATGGTACCAATGGACCACATACACCAACAAGTTGGTTGCGTAAGCCTTAGCAAACATATACCACGTTACACATAAAATATTTATTAATTTAATTAATTAGGTCTTTCCTAACTTTTGATCTATCTTTTTATTACAAGTAGCAAGTAACTTAACCATTAATTACAAACTGTTGGATCGATATACTCTGACCAAACTAACTTGTAGCTTGTCTAAGGGTTTAGCAACCTTGGATAAATCCAAAACTACTAATATTGAAACGTTGATATACTTTGTTAAGTATGCGGAATCTACTTCAACAAAGCTAAGAAGAATTAACACAAAACTTTGATTATATTAAACCTTGAACCTGCTTACTTTACACAGATTCACTAACAAACTCTAAACACTAATACTCTAATAATCGACTAATACTTTTCTCTAAAACTTCGTATGAACTTGTACGTCTAATGCCAACCTAGGGGTCCTTTTATAGGCACAAGGAAAACCCTAGTCGGTTTACAATACTTGAACGACAAGTAATTCTAATAATAACTCTAAGAACATTCTAGAATTACACATTAATCCTTAAACGTATTTGCATATCAGTCCTTTATCTTTAGCAGTACTTTGACTTCTTTAGAACATGAGCAGTACTTTGACTTTCTTCATGTAGCAGTACTTTGTAGCCCAACAATCCTCCCCTAACTTGAATTCCACTTGCTTGATTTCAAGTTCCTTTGTATTTCTTTAACTTCAACATCTTTATCTTCAAGGAAAGACTGTATCATTAACTTCTGTCTCATGTTTGTTTTGTCATCATCAAAGTAATCATTAACTGCAATCTTTATCAGCAACAGATCTTTTCAGCAACTCATCTTTTCAGCAACTCAGCATCATATTGGCAATAGGTACATCAGATCTTAAAAGTTTCATACTATTCTCATCACTTCCAGGTGTGTTAACTCCTGTGAGAGGTGAATCATTGAAAACTTAATGGATTTTGATGTCTCTTTACCAAAGCCATTAACTCTGGAGTAGCCAATGTTTAGGTTTAAGAACCATGGTACATTGATAACCATATGATTTTTAGCAAATCATCAGCTATCAACGGATTTGAGTAGTCTTTACCAATAACCGTTTGCTTTTGGACTAGCTAGTTCTTTTAGTACAATCGCTACCATGGTGAACTAATTACCATACAATGGTTTTCCACAGCCTTTACCACAAAGCCATTTCTTGTGGGCTAGCCAACTCTTCACTATCATAGATATGGTGAGTTGAAAACCATACAATTTTTAGTAAATTGTCAACTAAAAACGGATTTGATAATCACATCAGAGCCGTACCCTCATGATGAGTCAAACTCTTTCTTGTTTACTTAAACATGGTGAGTTGAATACCATTTATTGCTGTTTAAATCTTTGTGCTTCAAAATGTTTTTGCACTTTCCAAAAATCACTTATTTTATAAAAAAACTTTACTGGTTTCATGCTGCAAGCAGTACTTTGAGAAAGTACTGTTTGTCAAGCAGTACTTTTAAATAAAGTACTTATTTTTTCAAAAGATTTATATTATAAATATCATACCAGTTGTTATGCATCAATCTTCAGCTAGCATTGTCCATTTGATGAACAATCCAATCACCATCAATGCAGTTTCACTTTCTTCTTCCACTTCCATGCCATAATCTAGCATTCTGATCATCAGATCTCTAGTAAGTGGATATCTTTGCTCTGCTAGCATGTGGATCATTGTTCCATCTTCTAGCTCCAAAACATGTATTCCCACTGATTCAAAGAACCTCCATCTGTTAATTTCCCAATGCTCTTGATTTTCCCAGAGAACACTATCACTTGTCTCTTCTGTTTCCCAGATGGTTGTGAGGTCTCATACCAGAACCAAACCCACTCCTTGTGGTGGAATCTGTTCAAAATATGTCTGCACTTGTAGATATAGCTGAAGCAAATCCTCTCTGTCTATCAGATGTAGTATATCCCATAACAAATTGAATACTCTAAAGCTTCCATCTTGTCTATGAAATATCAAGTAGTCCTCTTCTTGTGAATCTACAACAGAGAATGTAGAAATCTTGGACTTCTTATCTGCAACTTCTTTTGATTTTGGATGCTCAAAGTCAATAACTCTCAAATAATTTCTTAGCTCATCAGCTGTGTCTATTCTTAATTCAAAAGAATCCTTAAGCTTCTTTGATGACTGTTCATCAGTTGTTGTTCTTTTCCTCTTTGAGCTCCTTGTAACAACTCTTTCCTTTCTGCTATCTTCAAGCTTCTTATCTTCAAAAGAAATAATGCTTGCAAGATCTTTTTCTACAGCTTCCCTAACAGCATCATACAAATCCTTCATCTCTGTATGTGTCAATTTCACCAAACCTGTATATCCTCTACCTTTGAGATAAGCCATCATAAAATTTCTTTCTTGAGCTTTACTTTGTGGCCTTCTAGGTTTGATAACTTTCCTTGACTCTTCAGCATCTAATTCAGCCTGTAATTTCCTTGCAGCTTCCTCATTTTTAGCATCCTGAATAGTTCTTAGTTCTTTCAAGGTAAGCTTCTTCTTCTTAGTTTCTACCATGATCCCTTTACCTTTGTCTTTTGGATCTAATTCCTGTGTAGGTTGAGAAGAAGTATAAGGTTGTTGTTCAACATCAACAATACTTATGCCTCTTGGTCTAGACATATTCAACATGATGTCAGCAATAGTCTCATCATCACTTTCAGTATGTTTTCGAACTTCTTCTTCCTGTCGAACTGGATTGGAAGGGCCAACTTCCTCTTGAACTTGATTTGAGGGACCAACATCTTCCTCAAAATCCAAAGTCCTTGGTGTAATAGTTCCTTGATGAGCAGTACCTTGAAGAGCAGTACTTTCAACATCAGTACCTTCCAAATTCACTTCCTCAGTATCACCACTTTTTACTTCAACAGTAGCATCTTCAATGTTTATCTGCTCTGTTTCATCACTTTTCCTCTCAATAGTATCTTCATGAGGAATATCTTCAAGTGGTGTATCATCATAAAGCCCAGTATCTTGATTGAACTCAGTATCTTCATTCAAATTCTCTAAATTCCTCCCCAATTGGAATGAAGATTGCTTGTTGATCTTTCTTTTCTTGTACTTAGACTTCTTTGAGTATGAACCAGTCTTCTTCTGTGACTTTACCCACAACCTGTGTTGCTTAACTAAAGGCCAAACAAACCTCTTTAATTGTCTGAACTTTCTTTTCAACTCCAATATCTGATCAGCTTGATCATCAGTGAACTTCTTGAGCCTCCTTAATTCCCTTGAAAGTTCATAGTTGGTCAAGACATCCTCAACCACTTCCTCATCTTCCTCAGATGTTGGATGCCTATCTGTGGAAGCATCTTGAGGTGAATTCTCCTGAGCAGCACTTTGTGGAGATGATTCAGCAACTGGAGATGAATCAGTATGTTGAGAAGCAGTATATTGAGAAGACTATCTTCTCTTGAAGCTGGTTGCTCATTAATTGCTGATGCAGAGGATTCCTCTTGTGCTTGTTCTTGCTCTTGCTCTGCATCCCTAACTGCTTGTGCAACTTCCAATATATGGGTTGTCAAAGGTGTATTTCTCCCAGAGAACTTGATACTCTTCTTAGCAATGAATGTAAACACCTTTGGTGGAAGTGTGACTGTAGGTAGAAAACTTTGAGGTTTAGAAATACCCTCAAGTTGTTTGTTTAAGAATACCTGAATAAACCTTGGGTACATCAAGAATGGTGAACCATGAGTGATGTGTGAGAGCATTCCATCAAAAATCATCCTTGAAAAGTTGAAAGGACGATTTGTAGCTAAACCCACCAATGCAGAAGCAATGTTCTGTCCAAACTGCTCCCATGAAGTACTCTTAGGACTCAAGCAGTGAAGTAGAACATGTATGAGATATTTCCAATGCGGACTAAATAATGGCTTCTGAAAGGTAAGTATGGTGAGATCACCTTCATACCCAATATCCCTGAGAGTATCCCAAAGCTCTTGTCTTTCAAAACGAATAGCACTCCCTGCATCATTAAACTGCAAATCTTCCCTAATTGAAGATTCAGTAATCCTAATTGCTCGACCAGCAACCTTAGCACGAATAAAAGGAACACCATCTTGTTCATCAGACTTCGCAGTAGACCAAAACTGTTGAATCCATGGTCCAATTACATCAGGGTTTACCAAAATAGCATAATTGATTGATGACCCAGTCAAGAAATCAATTATCGCATGAAAATCAACATTCCTTGCCGTTTTATCCAAGTTCGCGACCATGTTATGCTTAGAACAGAAATCACGAGTAGCCATTGATTGTGAAAAGGGAAAGAATGTGTTAAGCGAAGGTAAATTGCTATTAGAATCGTAGATACCGAATGAATAAATGGATGGATAAGAATAAAGTGAAGAGTGAAAATCGGTATAATGGGATAGGATAAATATGGGTAAGATTTGAAAAATCAAAGCCTAATTAATAGTGTTACCGTTGTATTTGGCTTTTTACCCCCTCCGTAATGAATTAATTAACCGGAACCCCACATTTTTGACCGTTGGAACAGTACTTCCACGTAAGCAATACGTCCACCTAACAAGTACTCTTCAAAGCAGTACGTTGAAGCAGTACTTTGCAGAACCAGTACTTTGTATAGAAAACCAGTACTTTCCATCTTCTTATCCACGACCTTCTAACTAAAAACTATGTTGCCTCCCCTCAAATACAACATAGGTTCTAATACTAAAAGACTAAAAATCCAATACTTTCATTAAGAACTGAAAGAAAGTATATTAACTAATACTAAAGCCTCCCCTCAAATGTAGCCTAGTAGTTAATCATCCCAATGCTCACAACTAAGTGGTTGAATCTTGAAACATCAAATCCCTTTGTGAGTAGATAGCTACATTATCATCTGTGTGAACCTTGACCACATTTATAAGCATGTGCTCATAACAATCTCGAATGAAGTGATGCCTAATCTGAATATGCTTGGTCTTTGAGTGATAAACTGGATTCTTCACTATACAGATGGTACTCTCATTATCAATGTTGATAGGAGTATTTTTGAAGTTGTATCTATAATCCAAAAGTTGATTCTGCATCCACAAGACTTGTCCACAACAGCTTGCAGCAGCAACATATTCTGCTTCAGTAGAGGAGGTTGCAGTAATTGTTTGCTTTTTACATTGCCATGAGACTAATCTTCTTCCAAGATATTGACATCCACCAGTGGTTGATCTTCTATCATAATTATCTCCTGCATAGTCACTATCTGAAAAAGCTTCCAAGTGAAAAGGTGATTCCTTAGGATACCATAATCCTAACTTTGGTTGATGCTTGAGATATCGAAAAATCCTCTTGACTACATACATATGTGAAACCTTGGGTGTAACCTGATATCTTGCACACAAGCATACAACAAACATGATGTCAGGTCGTGATGCAGTCAAGTACATAAGACAACCAATCATAGATCTGTAAAGCTTCACATCCACAGCTTGTCCATCTTCATCCTTGCCTAATGGTTTATTGTTGTCAATGGGTGTGGTGGCAGGCTTGACAGTTGGAAGGTCAAATCTTTTAAGTATGTCTTCTACATACTTTTCTTGATTAATGAAGATTCCATCTCTTGTTTGTTTAACTTGAAGCCCCAAAAAGAAAGTTAATTCACCCATAGAACTCATTTGAAACTCCCGCTGCATAAGTTCTTCAAATTCTTTCACCATAGTTTTCTTTGTGGCTCCAAAGATAATATCATCCACATAGACTTGGACTAACATAATGTCCTTCTTATCTCTTTTGATAAACAAAGTCTTATCAATTGCTCCTCTCCTGTAACCATGTTGTAATAGAAAAGTAGAGAGTCTCTCATACCAAGCTCTGGGAGCTTGATGAAGGCCATATAGTGCCTTGATCACCTTGTAGACTTTGTTTGGATGTGCAGGATCTTCAAAACCAGGAGGTTGTTTAACATAAACTTCCTCAGAAATTGTGCCATAAAGGAAGGCACTTTTTACATCCATTTGGTAGACAGGAAATCCCATGTATGATGCAAAGGCAAGAAATAACCTTATTGCCTCTATCCTTGCAACAGGAGCAAATACTTCATCATAGTCCACTCCTTCTTCTTGGCGATATCCTTGTGCAACCAATCGAGCTTTATTTTTGATAACATTCCCTCTTTCATCTCTTTTGATTCTGAAAACCCATCTTGTACCAATGACTCTCTTGCCATCTGGTAGGTCACATAATACCCAGACCTCTTGAAGCTTGAATTGTAGAAGCTCCTCTTGCATAGCTTCAACCCAACTTTCATCAGTTAAAGCTTGAGCTACCTTCTTGGGTTCAGTTTGAGATAGAAAACAAGCAAACAGGCATGTTTGTTGGTCCTTGTGATTCATCCTGTTTTGTTTGTAAACAAAGCTAAGTAAAGCAGTATGTTGCTTAGAGAGACCTTTAACTTTGTTTCTTGTAACCACTCCTGAAGAGGGTGATCCAATAATATTGCTTTGAGGATGAGCTTTATGAACTCTCAATGTAGGAGTTGGTGGAACTGGAAGATCAGATTCCAAATTAGTAACATCAGGTTCTTCATTGATAGTTGAGAAAATACCTTCATGATTGAGCTCATCATCAATTTCTTCTAACCCAGGAATGTTAGCATTATCCAAATCATCATCATCAACATTGGAATCATCATCATTGCTCCAATTTGATGGTTCTAACACACCAGAAGTACTGTCAAAAGTATCATCAGTACTTTGATCAAATTTACTGTGAGCAGTATCTTTGGATGTACCCTTTTTCTTTGCAGCATCATAAACCCTCCTTTGTTCATCTTCATAGGATTTTGCTATAGTTTCTTGAAAAAGCATCCTATTAAGTTCATCTTGTATGGCTTGATCTTCATCAGATACTGTGTTGGTTGGTTGAGCAGTACTTTGTTCCTTATTAGTAACTTCAGGTTCTTTATCAGGAACATCTTCTGGTCTAACATTGACTCCATGAACAATGTACTGTGAATCATCTTCTTTTTTATCAACTTGATTTTCTTCTCTAACAGGTACATAATACATAGATGAAGTGAACTTGAGATCAAGATCAAACATCCAATCAGGACCTTTTCCTCTCTGAGTTTCTTTATCTTCCAAAAATTCAACATGAAGACAATCTTGAACCCTTTTGGTACTCCTGTTATATACTCTAAAACCTTTGCTATTTGTACAGTAACCTAATAGATATCCTTCATCTGACTTACCATCAAATTTTCCCAGAGAATCAATGGTATTTAGAATAGTCAGAGGGCAGCCAAAAGGTTTTAGAAAATGAATGTTTGGTTTCTTTCCCATGAGCAGCTCATATGGTGTCTTCATCTGAGGTTTAGTTACTGATACTCTATTTAAAACATAGCAAGCAGTACTTATAGCTTCAGCCCAAAACAGAATAGGTAATTGTGAATCTGCAAGCATTGTTCTAGCTGCTTCTATCAATGTCCTGTTCTTTCTTTCTGCAACACCATTCTGCTGTGGAGTTCTAGCAATGCTAAACTCTCTCTTGATCCCTTTCTTGGCACAGAATTCATCCATATGCTTGTTCTTGAATTCTGTTCCATTATCACATCTAATACCTCTTACTTTGAGTCTCAATTGATTTTCAAGGGCTACTATCAGGTCATGGATAGCATCAAAGGTTTCATCTTTGAATCCCAAGAAAAAGACCCAACTAAATCTGCTACAATCATCTGTCACAACTAAGCAGTACTTCTTCTTGTTTAAACTTTCTACTAAAACTAGTCCAAACAGATCCATGTGTAGCAACTCCAAAGGTTCTCTAATAACTCTGTCCTCAAGCTTCTTACATGAAGCTTTATGTTGTTTACCCTTCTTGCAAGCCAAACATGAATGATCAGTCTTGAATGTTTTGGAAGGTAAACCTCTAACTAGATTGCCTTTGACCAGCTTGTTGTTGTTCTTGAAATTTACATGACCTAGCCTTCTATGCCATAGATGTGCTTCTTCCAATGATGCCTTGGCTACTAAACATGTTGCTCTTCCAGCAGAATTGAGACTCTTTAAGTCTAAACTATACACATCATTAGTTCTTGGTATTTTCAATGTTACCAAGTGATCATCAACAAACTTGAACTCAGGAGAGAGAATAAGACATTCTGTATCAGTGAACAGAATTGGGTACTTCTTGTCACAAATCTGAGAAACTGACAAAAGATTGAACTTGAGCTCCTTCACATATCTAACATTCTCAAAATCAATACATCCAGCCTTGATGGTTCCTTTGCCAGTGATTCTCCCTCCATCAGGATCATTACCAAATGCAACTCTTCCTCCATAATATGCCTTAAAATCTGACAGGATCTCCTTGTCCCCTGTCATGCTGCCAGAGCAACCACTATCAACAATAATATGATCTTTAAGCTCCTCCTCTGGGTTGCCCTGCACAGTAAAAGAAAAGGGTTAGTTTCTTTTAGGAACCCAAGCCATTACTGACTTGTGTTCCCCTTGTGGAGTGACATACTTGAATTCCTTCAGTATGTAATCTCCACTGGTTTTGAAGGCATGGTCAATGATTATTTGCTTTGGTCCCATGTCCTGTGTTGTATTATCAACAACACTCCCTGTTTCGCCCTTATTTGATGAAAGTACTGCTTATTCCCCATCAGTACTTTCTTTCTTTACCCAATTTCGTTTGACTTTAGGTTTCTCTATCCTAGGTACTCTGCTTGAGGTGTAAAACCTTTTAGATTTATATGAAGTGAATCTCTTAGGTCTTTTATGTGAAAAAGTGTTAGCAGTACCATGACTGGGTGAAAACTTAGCTGTACTTTTAGAGGGTACTGCTTAAGAAACCTTAGACTTATCAGTACTTGAGGGTACTGATGGTTTTGAAAAAGGTCTTTTCTGGTGAGGGTACCTATAGTCTTTTGAGAAATTACTATGGTTAGCCTTATTTGAGTGATTCCAAACTGGTCTAGTCTCCCTTGGCTTATGGGTGGCAGGTCTATTCTTTGGGAACTGACTTAAATATTCTGAGTGAAAGTCACAGTGCTCAATCAAATGATCAGGACTATAGCATACATAACATAATTTTCGCTCCATATTCCCAAATCCTCTTCTATGATTAAAAGGTTTCCTATAGTAAGCAGTATTTTGAAAAGTTTCTCTTGGAGGTACTGCTGAATGTCTATCAGTACTTTGAAAAGATTTTGGAGGTACTGCTTGTTTTTGAAAGACTGTAGGAAACTTTTGATCATTACCCCTTTGTAAATCATCCTTGGGTTTCTCAGAACTAGATTGATCAGTAAGCTTCTTCCTAAACTCTAGGTTGTCTACACCATAACTAGAAACATCTGTCCTAGGTGGTTGAAGCCTACCTGTAGGTGGAGGAACTGAGTGGTACTCCTTTTCTTTCTTAAACTCAGGAGGTGATTCACTAATTGGTTCCTCATTCCTAGATGTGTTTTCTTCTGAGCTAGTAAGTTCATCATCACTAGGTGAGATCTCTTCCTTATCACTAGGTGGGGTCTCATCTGAACTACTATCCTCAACACCATAACCTAGTCCAGCTCTACTGTTTATTCTTCTTTGTTTTTCAACAAATTGAACATGTGATAGACCAACCTGTTTTATACTAGCAAGTTTTTCTAATAAAGCATCTCTTTCCTTAGTAATCTTTTCTAATTCAGACACCTTACATCCTAACTTCCATTCACTTAATTTTAATTGATAATCTTGTTGCTCATATTTTTCTCCCCAAGCCATTTCATTATTTTCATGTGTTAATATTTTGGCTTCCATTGACTCTAAAGTTAATTGATAACCAGCTACCTCAGACCTAGCTGTTCTACAATTATCTCTTTCAGTCACATAATCTTTAAGCAACTTTTGATACACATCATTACACTTAGAGCATACCTCAGAGACATTGGATGAACTTGGTGAAGTAGCTACTATAGCAATCTGAACAGGTTCATCTTCATTCTCCATGCTCCAGTCAAAGCTTCCAAGACCATCTCTTGATTCCAAAGCAGCATATCCTGGTTCCTCATCAAAAGCTGTGCTCCTATCAAAGTCTTCCATTGCAACCATAGAATAGGTTACAGGTTCATCATCAAATTCACTGCTCCAGTCAATCTCAGCTAGATTTTCTTGAGCCACCAAAGCTTTTGGTTGTGATTCAGTAATAGGAACCTCTTTTCTTTCAACCTTGGGTTGTTCAATCATTCTGTTTGCTTGATATTTTGCAAACTTGCATTCCCTTGCAAAGTGTCCAAGCTTTTGACAATTGAAACATTCAATCTTGGATTTGTCAAAAGTGATACCCTGTTTGGCTTTGAAATCAATTCCCCTTCCTGTCTTGTTCATGAATTTCTTGATCCTTGCAGTGATCATGGCAACTTGCCATCTGATGTCAATCTCCTCTAAAGCATCTTCTTCAATCTGCAACAAGTCTTCTTGATAGGTAACAGGTAGAGTGGCTTGTTGAGCAAAGAAGGAACATACAACATCATCAGAGTTGGTGTTGTTTGTTGGTGATGGGTTGGGGGTAGTAGTGGTTGTGCAAACATGCTGTGTATCACCAACAATACTTTGAGAAGGATAAGCAGTACTTTTAGTGGAGGTACTGCTTCTGTTTTCAGAAGACACAAAAGCTATGTTGTGAGTTTTCTGAGAACTATGACCATTCATCTCTTGCTCGTACACCTTCAAATTGTTGTAGAGATCATGAAAGTCCATAGACTCCAATCCAGGTTGTCCTCTAATCATGGTAGCAACCACATGCCAGACAGATGGCAAACTCCTTAAGAACTTCAAATTTGCATCTTCAACGGTTACCTCTGCTCCATACAACTCTAGCATACTAAGTAAATTTTGAAATCTGTCATAGGCAGCATCAAGACCTTCTCTTTCACCAACAGTGAAAGTTTCAAACTGCTGCTTCAATAAGTTTCTATGCATCTTCTTGGAAGCATCATTACCTCCAAATCTTGTCTTGATCGCAGCCCACAATTGCTTTGCATCCTTAGCATCATGAAACTTTAGTAGGTGACCATCAGGAATAGCAGACAACAGTATGTTGAGAGCCTTATCTTGATTTCTCTTTGTAGCTGCTGGCAAGGTTGGTTGAGGTGGTTTAGGTTGTCCTTCAACTGCTACAGGTTCATCAAGAACAACATTACCATTGACAATCACATCCCATAGAGCATGGTCTGTAATAGCAAGGTACTGCCTCATCTTCATGCTCCAGAGATCATATTCTCCCTTCTTGATGATAGGAATTCTGAGTGAGGTGATGGATGGGATTGGTGCAGCTTCAGTCGTCATCGTTTAGGGTTTGTTGTTAAATCGGTTTTAAGGGTTTCTTCTTAATCAGAGTCTCCACACAAGCTCTGATACCACTTGTTGGATCGATATACTCTGACCAAACTAACTTGTAGCTTGTCTAAGGGTTTAGCAACCTTGGATAAATCCAAAACTACTAATATTGAAACGCTGATATACTTTGTTAAGTATGCGGAATCTACTTCAACAAAGCTAAGAAGAATTAACACAAAACTTTGATTATATTAAACCTTGAACCTGCTTACTTTACACAGATTCACTAACAAACTCTAAACACTAATACTCTAATAATCGACTAATACTTTTCTCTAAAACTTCGTATGAACTTGTACGTCTAATGCCAACCTAGGGGTCCTTTTATAGGTACAAGGAAAACCCTAGTCGGTTTACAATACTTGAACGACAAGTAATTCTAATAATAACTCTAAGAACATTCTAGAATTACACATTAATCCTTAAACGTATTTGCATATCAATCCTTATCTTTAGCAGTACTTTGACTTTCTTCATGTAGCAGTACTTTGTAGCCTAACACAAACCTTAATCCATGATAACCTTGCATGAAGTATCATGAATTACTTACAAGTCAAGGAACATAACCCTTTACACACATAAACACACATGTTCCAAATTTTAGGGTTACAAAACTACCTTGTTAATGTAAGAGGGATCGAAACCTCCCCCCCCCCCCCCCCCCGCGCCCCCGCCAAAAAAAAAAAAAAATTAGGTTCAAAATTTTTTATTGTCTAAAACCCTAAAAAAATTTGACTAACATGTTTAATCCAAATCAAAAATTCGACTTTTATGCGTTTCGGTAATACAATTACATGTTAAACGGCTCGTGATGCCACTGTTAGAATTTAAATACCATAACAATTATATAATTAATTCTACATCACCAAAGCACGTAGCGGAAGCAAAGAATCAATATTTAACATGTAAAGAGATTAACCGAATAAGGTAAATACTTTTGATCCTAGTAAGAACAAGGATCTAAACTTCAATTCTTCTTCTTTAACAAACATGTGGATTACCGAGAAACCCCTTACCGTTTTGTTTCTCAATCCAAGATGGTATTAACTATAGTGAGTTAATTACCAAGGTATTGTACACACGTACTATAACCAATTAATGTTTGGTACTAGCAAAAGAACACGAATTAAACCAAACAAATTGTTTAACAAAAACTTTGGATCGACCCACCAAAGGGGTATGTCGACCGGTTTTAGCACAAAGGAAGAAGAAGGGAATTTAGGGTTATAGCAAGAGTGCACACGGTGTAAAACCCTAACCCATAGGCCTTGTATTTATAGTGAAACAATCTTAGAAGACAAGTTAGGGTTGGATTGGGTTATGGAAACTAGGGGTGTTCGTGGGGCGGTTCGGTTCGGTTAGTTGGAAGATTTAAACTATCCATCGCGGGGCGGGTAATTAATTTTACTATCCGAAACCGAACCATACTAGGCGGGTAACCGGATAAGCGGGTACCCGAAATGAGCGGTTACCCGCGGTTCGGGTCACGGTTAACCATTTTAGACGTTTAATCGATAATAGTCATATAAAGTTATCCCGTTAGAATAATTGCATTCAAATATCAATACATAATCAATTAACAAAATAATATTTATTCGACGTTTATAGATTACGATCACATTTATCAACTTTCACACATAAATGTTTAGAAAAGTTCACATTAGGAGCGAAAAAGACGTTATACAATAAAATTAGTGTGATAACATAATTAATACTTGTACAATTATTTGAATATTTAGTTAAAAAAACCTTCATGTATTAAGCACGGTTCGGTTCGGTTAACCGCGGATATCAAAAAATAAAAACCGAAACCGAACCGTGATAAGCGGGTTTTTTCGGTTTCGGTTTTTTTCGGTTTCGGTTTCTTCGGTTTCGGGTTTTTTGGGTTTCGGATTAAGCGGTTCGGCTCGGTTCTTCGGTTTCTCGGATTTTTTGAACACCCCTGATGGAAACCCCCAACCGATCGGCCCCTTATTCCCAAGGGAATTCCGGAACTTTCTTGTCCCTCTAATTTCACTTACGGTCCTTCTTTTATTCACTAACGGTCGTTAGTCAATTCCGTTAATTACTTAACGTCCGTTAGTCGTTATTTCGTGTTCAAATAATTAAGTATATAACGGTTATATATATTAATTATTTACATTAATCATTCATACGTAAAGTGTGCAATCCCAAAGTCTCGAGTTCGATTCTAGTCATACGCATTAATATTTATCCATTTAAACTAACATTTAGTATTGTCATGTTTATGATAATTGTATATCTCAAACTGATGGGAGATTGTCCCATTTATAGGAGAGCCTCAACAGCCCCAAGAAGAGAAGCCAACGGTTGTATCATATGGTTGAGAAATATTGGGGATAATATAAGGTCATGGTTTACCAACTTAGTATATTGACTAGTCATGGATAAAAGCCCGGTCAAATTTTGAAAATATCAGAAGTCCAACAACTCAGTGCAGTAACTTATATTTATAACAATAGAAAAATGTAGCAGCCATTATTTATTATATACATATATAACTTAAGCTAAGTTCATATATTATATCCAACACCAATAACAAATAACAAAAAGATAGTAATAATAATGAATTATCAATATTAAAACTGAGAAAAAAATATTACCTCCAAAATCGTAGTCTCGTTCAAGCAAGACACCGCCACTAGGTCTTGATCGCTATAGGTTTATCAACCACCAAAAGACATTCACGTTTACGTACAACGTTTGATATATAACTTTAGGGATTTGATACTTAAACGGAAGCTTTTGATAGGTACACAGAAAATTGATGTCAAGTGACTTAAACACCCTCAAATAGTTTCACCCGTTTTCTCTTTCTTTAAACCCATAAAACTCAACTGTTTTCTTCACCTCTTCAATTGTTCACTCCAATATGATAAAAGTGCAACCTAATTTGCAGTTTCTCTTTTGATTGCTAAAAGTGGTATTGATTCATACTTGATAAAAAATAATCCTAAATCGGATGAATAAAAGACGTTCCCACGACGGGTAACTGCACCCAAAAATTACACACGAGCCTCCGCATAGTTTATTAGTTTAATAAAGCTAAAACTACACGAGCCTCCACCATTTTTTTTCTTCCTAAAATCATATCACAAATTACATTGACTATTATATGACAATACCAACTTGATGGACTGTGTTGTAAACACATTGTTCGAACAAAATATTAAAAGCAATGAAGACATTAAATTAATAACAAAGAGAGCGGAAAACCGGATAATGGGGCCTGATGGTCTGGTGTAGTAGACCGACTCGTTTAATAAATCATGTGTTGATTTCGATTTCTTATAATATCCGAAACTTCCGGTTGGTCAATGTTCATGCATGGTGATTTTAACGGATGATTTAGGTCTAAGGATTCTTGCATATTAGTAAATAATAACCAATACCAAATAGTTCAAGCCAAACACCGCCACTAGTTCTTGATCGTTATAGTGATCATTATAGGTTTATAGGTGTTGATCGTTATAGGTATGATCGCTATAGGTTTATAGGTTTATCGTTATAGGTTTATTGACGTGGTTGGGGAGTCATTCATAGTGTGACACGTGTCCCCCACTCTAAATATACATAAAATCCGGCCAGGGGTAATATGGTCTTTTGATCCGATTTTTCTTTTCCACTTTAAATTTCAAAAACAATCTTTTAGAAAAAACCGATTTCACCACAAATTTAAAAATTTGATTCTCTTTAATTTGCTATAAATCTTGTTTATTATTTCGATTTTTTTTTTTTGACATATTCATTGGGTTATGATTTTCTCGATGTTTTTTTTTGCTATTTTCGACTCTAATTTTTACCTTAAAAATTGCCGAATCATAAAATACTTAAAACACAAAAGTTTTAGATTTTGGTTCACTCTTTACCCAGCAATTTGAATCACTCAAATCCGATATTACATGAGTGATATATCGCACGTTAAAGATTACGTTTTCGTCATATTCGTTGCACACAAGGTGTTTGATGAAATGTCTAGCTTATATTTTTAGTGTTAAAATTGCGTTAAATGCACCAATTTTTATACCACAACGCATCATTAATCATTTTATTAATGTAAGATTCAAAAAGTGATGCTTTTTAATCGTTATTTTTTTTTTAAAAATGTACGTATTGTGTTTTATTGCTTTTTTAACCATAAATTTGACAAATTTAAATTTGAATTAGAAAAATTGTAAAACATAAAAGTTATAGATTTTAGGTCAATCTTTACTCATGTTTTTTATTCACTCAAATCCGATGTCATATGAGTGAGATATCACATGTTAAAAATGAAATTTTGTTCATTAGTTATTTTGGTTCATCAATTTTTATTCATGAACATTAGTTTAGGATTTAGGGTTTTGGTTGTTGGGTTTAGGGTTTAGTTCATCAGTTTTTGTTTAGTTCATCGGTGCATCAATAATCAGTTATCAATTGATGATCATTTTTATAGTTTATCAGTTCATCAATTGATGAAACAATTTTGTTTAGTTCATCAGTTATTGACTTTTAGCTATTATGTTATCATAGGTTCATCAGTTAACTTATGCTTTTTTTGGTTCATCAGTTATTAACTTTTAGCTATTATGTTATCATAGGTTCGTCAGTTTGTTTATTTTAGCTATTATGTTATTATAGGTTCATCAGTTAGTTTATTTGTGTTATCAAAGGTTATAGGTTCATCAGTTAGTTTATTTGTGTTATCATAGGTCACCTATAGGTTCATAAGAGTTTATGCTTTTTTAGTTGATGAACATAAGTTGTTTTTGGTTCATCAGTTATTGAATTTTAGCCATTATATTATTATAGGTTCATCAGTTTATTTATTTTAGCTGTTATGTTATCATAGGTTCGCCAGTTAGTTTATTTGTGTTTATTTGTGTTATCATATGTTATAGGTTCATCAGTTACTTTATTCTTTTTTAGTTGATGAACATTAGTTGTTTTTGGTTCATCATTGTCCTGTGTTATCTTTTTGGGTCATCAGTTATTGTCCTGTTTTATGTTTTTTTTATCATCTAATTGTTACTGTTCCCCTCAATTTCTTAACTGATGAACTAAACCCTAAATCCAACACCCAAAACCCTAAATCCTTAACTGATGTACTAATGAACTAATGTTCATGAATAAAAATTGATGAACAGAGTAACTGATGAACAAAATGTCATCTTTAACATGCTATATCTCACTTATATGATATCGGATTTTGAGTGAATAAAAAACATGAGTAAAGATTGACCTAATGTAACACCCCCAAATCGGTACAGCGGAAGCATATAGGTCGTGGGGTGCTATTGAATAGTTATCACAACACAAGGTACGAAGAACGGTTTTACTTAAGCCGTTTTAGAAAGAATTTCATAATTGAAAACATTCAATTTACATCATTCAAAAATAGTACGGAAAATATAGGTCCATAAAAGGATTTAAAGCGGTCCCAAATAGTGTTCAGAGTCATCTATGACCATGCCATGCCCTTCGCCAAGCTCCTCCAAAAGTAAGATATCTAGCGGAAAAGATCTAACACCTGAGATAAAGCATGCTAAAAGTCAACACAAAGGTTGAGTGAATTCATAGGTTTAAAGTAAAGCAGTTGATCACAATATTTCAAGTTTAAGAGAAAGTGGGCTACGTTGTTATACGCCTGAAAGTTCAGATGTTACCACTGCACTAAGCTCATGACACACAAAATATTAACCGACACCAATAACATTGGCGTAAGTCGACAGTAACCGCGGAAATTTATAATACAATAGTTTCCCTCAAGAAGGTACTTTGCCAGATACCTTGATAATATCGAATATAGTACATCAGATGTAGAACGGACCTAGTCAACATGGCGGGAGGATCAATTCCTATAGGCCTATATCCCTATATTCGCGCTCACTCGCAAGTGATTAATGGTTCATGATCGAGGAACTTGCTTTTGGCAAGGACGGTACTTAGTGCTTATTAGATGTTTAGCAAATTTTTCAGTTCAAAGAATGGTTTTCAAACAATTGTGATCATAGTAAAAACAGTAGCATATATCTCACCCCAAGTAGTTTGCAAAACATTTAAGATAAATAAGAGTGGGGCTATGAACTCACCTTAGTATGTAGCAATGCAAGATATCACAACTAGCATCAAGTAGTGAAACACAACGGTATCAAAAGTAGAGCACAACGGTACGAGATCGGCACAACCTAATAAGTATATAGTTATCTCAGAGTATGTAAAGTAAAATAGTTTCAAAAGATAATGTGTCAGTTGTCGTGGAATACTTGTATCATAGTTTGTAAAAAGGTTTAGTTTCAATGTTGATGAAAAGAAGTAATCGTTTGTAAACTCGTGTGGTTTTTAGAAAGTATAGTTTCGAGATTAGATTATGTTAAGACGATGAAAGTCAGAGAATAACAATTAAACAATAAGAAAAGAATGAAGAACAGAGGAAAACGTTCTCATGCAATAATCGTAAGACAAATAATAAATCAATACTCATGCCAATACGAATGAAAACCACAATAAACGAGATCGAACGAGTAAAAGAAAGAAAGACAAGTCGATGGATGAGTTCGATGCTTACCCCGAATCCCAAAGGTATAATTTGTGCAAGTTTGAATAAAACTGTTTTATATAATCTTATACAAGATTTGTTTGACAAGTTTATAAGTTTATAAAGTTGAGAGGTTTTATAAACCTCGGTTTAACATTCCCGTTTGTATTTCGTTTCCAAGTTATCGTGATTATTTGTAAACAAGTTTTATTACAAGTTTTTATACGTTTTATAAGTTTCATATCGTTATTATTCGCGTAACTATTAGGTTCGGTTTATCGGATAATTTGTGTCCGTTCGGGTCCAAACATATTAAGCTCAACGAGTTTAACACATTCTTCCGTCTCTTGTATCAAATCATACAATAAATCCTATACTAATATCGTAAATCCAATAACGGTTACAATGATTGTTCAAATAACTAATCTAGTACAAATATTTTACAAATAAAAGAATTGGTGACAAAATCCCAGTATAACTCCGATAGCATCCAACATCATCATCGATGCAAAAACAAAACAAAGTAAGTTAGTAATGAGGTCGATAAATTATAACACACGCAAATATAATACATGTTTCAAAACAGTTTATGACTTGGCCCAACATGTCAACACAGACTCACTCTAACGATACCTTGGGCTTCGGCCCAAAGTTAACCAACACACCTAAAGATTTATTATTGGGCTTGACTCAAGATTAATCCAAAACACCCTTAAGTGGCTCACGCCCCAAACTAAAACTCAAGCCCAATATACCCACCAAGGGCTGTTGAGCCCATTATGCCCCAACGCACACACTAACAGACGCCATTTCAACTAATATCACAAATGTGAACCCAATTTCAAGCACCTCTTGGTGTTTGCTAATAAACTGAGACCATGACAATCCCTTAGTGGGTTTGTGGTCGAACCAAAGGCAAAATCAACACCCTACGTGGGTCGTTGAGCCTCGACATGCACAAGCATAACCACTCCTGTGGTTTCACCTTGTCAAATTCAAAACATTCACGTAAATAAGCAAACCAATCTAATTGTCTAAACAAGCATTCAACAAACCAAAAATGTAAGGTATGATACGCCGAGACCCAATATCCACAATTGAACCTCAAACCACCATTTTTAACTTCACAACCTGGCAACGTCACAAACAATCCAAGACTCGCCTAAATAATAAAACATCACTACGACTTCAACATAGTTTCCACAGGCCTCAGCTCAACCAAACTCGACCACAAATACTTACCACATGCCACGGCTCAACCCAAACTCAACCAACACTAGGCCGTGACTCCCTTGAGTCACGGCTCAACCCTATTCAACCTATACACTACTCGGCTAACACTAAACCCAAACCAAACTTTATCAAAATAAAATCATCACAACAATATTAATAAGTCGGAACATGAATAAATACAACAAATAAATATGAATCGGGTCCGAGTCAATTCAACTCGTGAGTTGACTCGGACAAGTCACAGCGAGTTAAGAGTAAAAAACGTAGATCCACACGAGTGGGTTTGTAAAACATTAAGTTTTATTAAGTTTTGTTAATAAAAACGTTTATATCAAATTTATTAGTTTAGGGTTTCAATAAAAAGAAGAAATAAGTAAAGATGGTGGCGCGTGGGCTTACCAGACGAAGAAGAGAGGTGAGATAAAGTGGCGGCGTGTGGTGGTGAGGTGGTGGTCACATCGGTGTTGCTCCGAATACAACCAAACGTACTCCTTTGACCATCAAACGCTCCAGAAATGAAGAGAGTATCGAGATCTACATGGTGGTGAAATTTTGGGGGTGGTCGGAAAGTTCGCTGGAGGTGGTGACGGCGTTGGAATAGTGTTTTCCGGTGAGGGTGGTGTTATAAATGAGGGAAAAGAGAAGGGTGTGGGTTTATATATTGAAGAGAGGGGGCAAAGGTGGACAAAAGAAAGAAGAGGGGCGGCGGTGTAAAATTAGGAAGGGGGTAGATTATGAAATTTAGTTAAACTTTTATAATAATAGTTGTGGGCCCCATTTAGTATAGCAAACTTGCATTTTAATTTACGAGACTCGCGCCATTGAGTCCGAAATAATTTTTCCAATAAAAACGAGTATAAATACGTATAACTTTTTCGGAGTTAATTTATTTAGTAAATCGATTTGTTTTTGTGCGTTTTAGGTTGTATCGGCTAAATAAAGGAATAACGCTCACGTTTAACAAGATATCTACTGTTTTTCAAACTCAAACAGGTTCAGAGAAGTTTAAAAGCTAATGGATCTAAAAAAATAAACGTTTTGGTTAGTAAAACAAGTTTAGGAAATTTACCGGGTGTTACACCTAAAATCTAAATTTTTTATGTTTTACAATTTTTTTTAATTCGAAATTAATATTGGCCAAATTTATGGTCAAAAACGCAATAAAACACAATACGTACATTTTTTTAAAAAACATTAACTATCAAAAAACATCACTTTTTGAGTCTTACATTAATAAAATAATTAATGATGCGTTGTGGGACAAAAATTAGTGCATTTAGCTCAATTTTAACACTAAAAATCTAAGCTAGACATTTCATCAAACACCTTGTGTGCAACAAATATGAGTAAAACACCATATTTAACGTGTGATATCTTACTCATATGACATTGGATTTGAGTGATTCAAAAACCTTTTTAAAGAGTGAAGAAAAATATATAACTTTCATGTTTTAAGTTTTTCACGATTCAATATTTATGAGGGTAAAAAATAGGGCCGAAAATGCAAAAAAAAAAGAAAAAGAAAATCAAGAACCATTTTATATGTAAAAAATAAAAGTTTGAAATATTTAACAAGATTTATACCAAATTAAAGAGGATTAAATTTTAAAAATTATGGTGAAAACGGTTTTTGGTAAAAGTTTATCGTTTGAAGGATATTTGTGTTTGGAATTTGGAGTGAAATTTAAAAAAATGGGTTAAAAAGACAAAAATGCCTCATAACCGAATAATAAGAAAAAAAATGAGGGAGTGGGTGGGGGACACGTGACACTAGCTGAATGGCTTTGTAAACTTTTTATTTTTATTCCTTTTATAGTAGATCGCGACTCTTATTGACGTTTATAGAGAATAAAGACATTCACAGTTATGACCAAAAGACGTTTGATATGTAACTTTCTATGTAACTTAAGTTAATTATATATAGTGAATAAAGATGTGAAAAAGGAAACAAATAAAATAGTAAAAGGAACGATATATAATAAAAACTGGAATATTGAAGAAAAAAACGCATGTTGTGCTCAAACTAAAACATAAATTGTCTTAATATTTTTTGAGATGCAGATACAAAATTCACTTTCATCTTTTTTACAAAATAATTAAATATCTCACAAACCATTAATCGTTACGTGAAAAGAATCAAATCACAAAAATAGATTCATGAAGGTTTAATTACTGAATCGCTTCCCAACGACGAAAATTAAATCATCTTTCTGTAGAAGAACACTTCTATATGCTTTCGATGAACTTTGTTTTCGACTTTTTTTGTGAATGTTGAAATTTATGTTAGGAAAAATCACATGTGATTAACACTAAAACAATATTGAAAAAAAAGTTCGGCGAAAGTATATTGAAGTACCCGAAAGATAAAAAAATTCTTGTCGCGATGGTGCATTTTTTATCGCTTAACGATTTATCTTTTTCAAGATATTTTATTTTCCAAAAAAGAAGTGAAATATTTTTCATTTTTTATTTAATTTTGATGAAAAAATAAATGGCCAAAATTGGTTCATTTGAAATCAACTCCTTATGTAATATGTACTGCGCTTTAATTATATAAGAGTATATCAAACTAAAAGAGTCGAAAATCAACTCAAGAGCCATGCTAGGGCTAAGTGCAGTTGGTTACTATTCGGTGAGACTAAGTAGTGACTAACTATCGAGTCTAATTCAAACGTCTAAAAGACCCAAGCTAAAGTCGGACAAACTACATATATGATTTTTGCAAGTACGGTGATATATGGTTCGACTACTTAGTGGCTCACTGTTGATCACTAATTCTTACTATTTTTGTCCTATTATTCAAAGTAACATGCTAGTCTTTTATCTCGAGTTAGTGTTGTTAAGTTAAAATGAAACATAACCAAATGAAATGAAGAACTCACGCAATTAAAGGTCTTTTTTATACAAGTTCGTTTAAGTTTGTCATGAGTATGGGTCTCATTTGTCTGACAGGAATGTTGGATTGTGATACCTGACCATTTCAGGTTAACATTTATTCATGAACTAGAATGTTCTAAACAAGCAAATAATAGACTTTACGCATAACCGCTAGGATATCCCGCGCATAACGAGAGTCATCTTTAGACGTTTTACGTCGTGAACTACCACTTTGGACTAAGGTTTAGTCTACGTTAAGCAAGCACATTAACATTCTCATAATCATTGTTTAGTGATCATATGCATTCAAACTCATTGTTAACACATAGTTTACTTTCTTGTATCATTTTTGCTGGGATGCATGCAAAACCTACCCAACACAAGCCACCACCTTTACCAACACATTTAGATACTTATACATTTCAAAATTTTGTTCTTTCCCTCCTTTTTCTTACCTTAAAAACCGGCCCTCCCCTTAGGGTGAGTCAAATCACCACTTTCCAACCTTATTTCCCCGAACTAACCATTTCATGCTAAGCATCATTAACCAAGACAAGTCACCATCAACGCCCCCCCCCCCCCTGCTCGTCACTCTCATTCCCAAGCCTCAAGGTGCTTTTCCTTTTTCCATTCTAGTGTAAGTGTCCCACACAACACGCACATCTCTTACTATATATTGAGCCCTTATTCACCCACACAACACGCACAGAAACACACCCACACTCTCTAATCTCAGCTGGTCTCAAGTTTAAATATCAAAATTCAAGGGTTTGCAAAGGATTGCTAGGGTTTTGGTGGTGTAATTCCAGGGTTTTATAGCTTTCGGGTTGGTATACGTTCACTTCACGGCCATCATACTCATCCATATTTCGTGTAAGTGTCTCAATAAACCCATTTTACTCTCATTTAGCATGTCTTACTAGATTTGTTGTATAAAAAGTTGATTTACACAATGATACAAACTAGGGTTTTCAGTCTAGAAATTAGGGTGACTTCTAAACGAGTTTTGATTATGTTAATAAACACATTTGGTAAATTTCTTTCAACCACAAGATACCTTAATGTCTTATGAAGATTTTAAGCTAGGAATCGTGAATTATGGAGGTGGTTTGGTATCCCAAATCGAATTTATGTGAACAAGTGTCCCACAGGTATAGCTGTTGGAACACGTGTCTTGTAATAGCAGTTTGAAGGTCTTAAACTGTGAATCATGGAATGTAATTATTTGGGTTTTAAAGGTAAACCATAGATCTAAATTCCAGAAGAAGAATTGAGGAATTTCATTAAAATTTGAGAGAGTTATGGTCTTCCAAAGTTGGGTCCTAAAATTTGGTAGAAGATGTCTTTTTGAACAAAATAAGAAAAGTCATGTTTCACTCTTTTTTCTTGAATGATTCTCTAGTAAAACTTTATAAAACTTAAACACAAGTTTATATGGGTGATATAACTTCTCAAAACTCATGTGCATACAGGACATATCATTGTGACCTTAGGGCGTCTTATTGATTTAGGTCGCGGTTAGGTCGATCTATACTTCAAGCTTGCTCATTTATTCTCGTTACTTTTGCGTGTTAAGGTGAGTTTCGTGGCTCCTTTTTCACACTTTTCTTGGGGTAAAATGATGCTCAAAACATTTTACACTTTTATGTTGTGCTATGCTGTTTTTCATACTTTTCAGACAGGATGTGCGTTCGTATTGCAATATGTGCCTTAATGTGTTATTCGTTATTCTTTCACAACTGTTTAACTCGGGGTTGGAGCTGACGGAGAGATATTGATAGTACTGTAGAAAACTAGAAGGGGGGTTGAATAGTATTACCGATTAAAATCACTTATTAAAACTATTAGATCGACTTATGTCAATCTAGTTTTGATGTGTTGGATATTCATAGATAAAAGCATATAAATCTAAGATATGAGATAGAGTTAGGGAGACACAACCACAGCACAAGGATTTATAGTTGTTCGGCTACAAGGACACCTTCCTTGCCCTACTCCACTCCCCGAGTCACCTACTCGAAAGTTCGTAATCACTGCACAACACAAACTCCTTTCACATGGCGGAGAAGCCTTCACAACGTCGCTTACACTTTATCCGGTACAAAGCTAGATACTGGGTCTTTCACACAAGGAAGACCAAACCTTCGTCGCCTACACTTTATCTGGTACAAGGCTAGATACCGGGTCCTTAGCACGACAGACCAAAACAACACACCCAATACAACTCCACTAAAGGATCCAATGTCCTTTTATACCTATCGACTGAACACATCTACAACACCCTTTGAGAAGAAAGAAAGAACAAGAATCACTTCTGTGATCTTGGAAGAGAAGAATCAAAGCAACCCATATCGCGAGCTTGCACGTCTTCGAGAGGTTGTGATCTCGCCTTATGGAAGGAACCTAGAGAATCACAAAGAGAAACTACATAGAAAGATCCTTGGATCTGAGGTTAGAGAGTTTAGAACATAGAGAGAAGTAATGTCTAAAAGGGGTGAGAGATAAGAGAGAAATGACTCATTATTTATAGGCAAAACTGCCTACTGTTCACCCGGTTCCACCGGATTCCTTCCCAGAGGGATCCGGCTAGTTTAAACCGAGGGATCCGGGTAACTGGGTAAACCAATCCGGATTTTGGGTTACAAACCGGGTTATAGGTTATGGTTTATGATCCATGGATAGATGATGTCATGGTTGATGTCAAAGACATCTTGGGTCATGGGTCATGGACTTTGGGTTATGGGTTATGGACTTTGGGTCATGGGTCATGGGTTTTACCCATTATGGATGTCATGCATGATGTCATGCAATGGGTCATGGGTTATGGGTCAAGCACCATGGTTTATGGTTTATGGACTTGGTTTTGGGCCATGGATAGTCCAAGTGTTTACTAGCTTTTTCTTAACATGTATTTTATAAAATGTAAGTAACAAATGTTTTACTTAAGTGTTTTTATAAAATAGTTTTGGTTTCATGTAAACTTGTTAATTAGATATGTTTAAGGTTTACTTGTTTAATGAAATGAGTTAGTAAACTATTGGCTCAAAGCATTACGTAATTTATTTATCTCGTTAAAATGATTTTACGTTTGTTATCGACAAAACATTGAAAGATCGTAGAATATAAATAAACGTTTTGAAGGTTTATTTGTATTAACAATCTCCCCCTTTTTGTTGATGACAAAACATAAAATTATTTTAAGTAAAAAATAAAATTCGTAAAGTTTTGAATTGTAGTTTTTACTCTTTCTCCCCCTTTTTGTCGAAACAAAAAGAGTGTCGAAAGGAAACTAACCCGAATGTAAGTTTTAAGAAAAGTAAGTGAAGAAAAGATGTAAAAAAGAATAAGGAGAGTAAGAAGTTCTTAGTTGCTTCCCCTCGACGGTTGCTCTCCCTTGTTGAGGGCGTCAAGTAATTAGGGAGACTAAGACGTGATCATTGCATGTTTTTGCAATGGTTTTACTTGGACGAGAGCTCCCCCTTAATGAGGGCGTCAAGTACTCCGTGTGTATTTTTGAAAATTTACAAAACAAAGGTTAGAAGATAAGTATATTGTGTCCCTTTGCAGAAAATGGAGCTACATAAAATTTGGTTAGTGTTCTGTTTGCCCGTATCCGCTGTTTCCTTTGAAAAAGGGATTCGGTTAGTACAAAGTGAAGGATCCGGCTTACCTGCAACTTGTTATTAGCAGTACATAATAGAAAAGGTGTGAAGACAAGTAATTATCATACAAATCATGTTCACATAGACAAGAAGCACATAATCATGTAGATTCATTTAATAAAACAAGGGAAATGATACACACATTGGTCAAATCTCTAAAAACTAAGAAAATGATCTAAACATGAGAAATTCCTATTCGACTAAAGTTAGGCCTAAGACTAGAATAGTGAGACCACTTGTGCTTGCACTTCAAGGTTTTTCGGGTAGGTTTGGTTTGATGATGTCATCAAGACGTTCAAGAAGATGGTAGAACATGAAACGTACTTCATCACGTAGTTCATGTACTAAGGTTTGAGTATGTTTACAATAGTCACAAGTGTCATTGTGGCTTGATTGTTGTGATGTTGGTTTTAAGAAAGAAGGTTGTGGAAGTAAGTTTGAGGTAGAAGTACCTATGTAGAAAGGTTGTGGATGTACCACGGGTGTTGGTGGAGAAGAGTGTGTGGGAGGAAATATATCATTGTTTGGTAGAGGTGGTTGAGGTGATGGTTGACATCTTCTCATTACCCAAAATGGGCCATTCGAGGGTGGTGGAGAGGAAGGTAAGTATGCTATGGGTGGTGGTATGTTGATGTCAACATCTAGGTGATGAGATGGTGGTTGTGTTGACTTTCTCTCAATGGATGAGAATGTTGGTAATGGTGGTGGATTCGAAGGTCTAGGAGGTAAGTCGTCCAATGAGTTGAAGTAGAGATGAGGTGATGAATGAGGTGTCGTAAAAGAGAGAAGTCTTGGTTCAAGATGTGAAGGTTTTGTTGGTTAAGTGGATATAGGAGTGTTTGGTAAGGTAGGTTCACTAGTAGGTGTAGGTTCAAGAGGAGTTGATTGTGGTGATGTTGTTTTGGTGGTAGCAAGTTGTGGGTGGTGATGGTTCAAGAGATGGAAGTTGTGGTGAGGTTGGTTTGTTGGAAGCTAGTTGTGTTGGAGTTGGTTCATTAGATGGAGGAGTTTGGATGTAGTTTGGGAGACGTGTTCTAGTAGAGGGTGCTTTGATGGGTGAGGTTTCGGTTGAGGATATTTCATACACTATTCGTGCGGTTTTTCTTGGAGGGCTCCAAGTGGATGATCTTGCACTTGGTGCCTTAGTCATGTTTTGAGGTAAGTTTAGAAGGTGAGTTTACAGTAGAAGAGAAGTTGTTAAGGTGTGGTTTTGAAGCACAAACACAAGTGGCTTATATCGTGAAGAATCGAATAAGTGAATTAAAGCCTAAACCACTAAAATCCTTTGAATTGCAATGATTTGCATGCACCAAGTTCAACTACAGTGATACAATCTTCTAGGAGATATATTAAAGGCAATGTGGAGTGTTTGAGTGGATAAAGTTGAGTTTTGGAAGGCTATAAGTGATAAAATCTGTTTCTGTTTGCCCGGATCCAGCGGTTCCTTTTCAACATGGATCCGGCTAGCTTTAGCTGAGGGATCCGGCTAACAGATCAGATGAAAGTGAGAAATGATGGTGATCTAGCTATTGCAGCCCTATGTTTCCTGGTGTAATGAGTGTAAGATACTGTCTTAAATTAGAAAATCCTGAATATTCCAAGACTAATGATGAGGGGTTACCAATAATGATCTTTACAAGTGATAAAGAGGTCTAAGGTAGGCCATTAAGTGAATATGGGTTAAGATAATCATATCACTAAGTGTTAAATGTTTGCAGGATTCAGGAAAAGGTGATATGAAAATTTTAAAAAACATAAGAATTGAAAGACTGGTTTTATAGCATTTTGAGGGAGAGGTGGTGGAAATAAATTTGTTAAAATTTTATTTAAAATGTAGGCAAGTGTATAATGATCAGAGGGAGGTGATACAAGAAGCGGAACTGAAAAATGGTGGTTATTTTAGAGATGATAAATCATAAACATCTCGGAAGAAACTTAAGTTAATCCCAAGAGATCAAAAGAGCTACTAACCTCAAGATCAACTCAAATGTGACTAATAGGAGATGGATAACTAGTGTAATAAGGCTTAGAAGGTTGAGAGAGATGAGACTGTTGGGTCATGAAAAACCCAAGAATACGTTAAACATAATTTGGACACAAATTAACTAAGTGTTAAACTTAAACCGAGAACAATTCAAGTCACTGAGAGAACAGCCTCTCAGTGAGTCATCTTCAAGATGCTTAAGACGAATTCAAGAAGAAGGATTCACTTCTCAGGAAGGCGGTACTCCCTGAGTCGGACTTAAACCAAAGAAGAAGATGATGGTTCAGTGAGTATTGGACAAGAACTCACTGATTCCCAGTCTCCTCAACAACAAAGTGATTGAAGACTGAGGAACCAACGCCTGAAGAAAAGGCTGGAACAATAGGGAAAAGATCTGAGAAGATAATAGTGTAAGCCCAACACTCTTCTCTTGTCAGATCCAACCTTCCCTATTGCGGCTAAAAGTCATGGAGTGTCAGAAAACAACTCCCAAAGTCTTATTAGCCCTTTCCTATTGGTTCTTGGAAATGACAATTACTATTTGTAATTGTCAGACACCCAACCTCAACAACTTGTATTATATTTAATCACTTATACTTAGATTACTTGTGTATAAATAGAGCAGATGTGAGAGAAGTTAAAGTGTGCTTTGTATAATTAAAGTCTTGAACTTTTACAAAGGAACTTCTCTCCTACAAAGAGTATACAACTCACTGAGATAGCTCAGTGGGTATATTGTTACCACTCAAGCAAAACTTGAGTTTCGATAGGAGACACCCCATACCCTTGTCTATTCAATCCCAACTGTTTGTACCGCAAAACACTTGGGTATAGATTCTTGGAATTATTTCTAATAAGAATTTAAACGTTGAAAAATATTGTTGTTTTTATATTCACGTTTTATAACTGTTAGAATTATCCTTAAACATTGTATTAGTCATTAACACAAATAGATTAACTTTCTAGTTAACTCTAATCGTGTAAAGGGACCAACAAGTGGTATCAGAGCCTCTGGTTTATAAAATCTTTTAAACTAACCAAGAGTGCTCTAGGTTTTTAAAACCAAGATCCTACTATGGCTGATATCAATGTACCCCAGCTAGTCGACAAAAAGGGTGGCAGCTACTCAGCTGTTGCACCCAGACTTGAAGCTGGGAAATTTAGCAATTGGAAGAAGCGTATGATTTGCTATCTTACTGGTATGGAACCTGTTAGGAATATAAATATTCAGATGAAGGCTCGGTCACCCCGAGCATCTATTTAGCATTTACATAGCTCGTAGGCTTATTTATATAAGCTTAGTATTATTAGTATTATTAGTTTTATTAGATTAGTTGTATCTATATTTGTGGAGTGGGTCGGGGCTTTCCCCACTGTCAGCTCGCTCCACAGTCCACTAGGGACATATTATGTAATAGTATAAATACTCCCTTCCCACCCATGGGAAGGGTTGGACCTTTCAAGCTAATAGATTACAAGTTACTTTCTCTCTCTAAAAGGCTCCCACTTTCTCACTCTAAGTTTTCTTCTATTCGATCCAAACAAGCCTCAAACTAGTGATTCTTGTATTGTGAATACCCTACAATTGGTATCAAGAGCCATGGTTAGGTCCATGAGAGTTGGTATTCACGGATTTGTGTAGTTTGTGAGGTTTTTGGTTCGATTTGTTTAGATATTTGTTAAGGTTTTTGGTTCGACTTGTTATTTCATTTTGTGCTTTGTCTAGTGATTTAAAGTTGTTATTACTTGTACTTTATAGCTTAGGAATAGTATAAGAGTGGTATTTAGTGCTTGGATTCACAGATTTAAGGTTCGTGTGGTGTTTGTGGGTGATTCGAGTGTTTGTCTTTCAAGAGTTCTTGGATGCGGTTTGTCTATTTTGGACGTTCTTGAACGCTGTTTGTGTCACATCGGGTACGCGGTTTGTCCCATTACTAGTTTAGGCAAAAGGACAAACTGCATTGAAAGTGACGTGTTTGGAAGCTTGTGCCGACGCGGTTTGTCTCTACGGTGCGTACGCGGTTTGTGTCTACGCGGTTTGTATATCTAGTGTGAACTCGGTTTGTCTCTTTGGCGCATACGCGGTTTGTGTCAACGCGGTTTGTATCTTTAGTGTGAACTCGGTTTGTCTCTAAGGCGTATACGCGGTTTGTGTCAACGCGGTTTGTATCTTTAGTGTGAACTCGGTTTGTCTCTAAGGCGTATACGCGGTTTGTGTCAACGCGGTTTGTATCTCTAGTGTGAACTCGGTTTGTCTCTTTGGCACATACGCGGTTTGTGTCAACGCGGTTTGTATCTCCAGTTTGAACTCGGTTTGTCCCTTAGGTGCATACGCGGTTTGTGTCTATGCGGTTTGTCTAGGCGGTTTGTGTCTTGGTGATTTTAGAAATTCCCGCGAAAGATTCGATTTCTCGGTTAAATCACAAGATCAGTAAAATCCCGTAGTTACTATGGCTACCACATCAAGTACATCATCAGATGATATTCAAGCAGCAGGATCTGACACTCGTCCACCTATCCTAGATAGGACGGATTATGAGTCTTGGGCACAACGAATTAGACTTTATTGCTTGGGAAAAGATAATGGTGTCAACATTCTTAAGTCAATTGACGAAGGACCATATCAGATGGGTACCACTAGAGATGTTGTTACAACTGGTGAAGATGGGACTGTGACTTGGGGCATAGACAGACCTAGAAACTACAATGATCTTAATGAAGAAGAAAAGAAGAGGTATGATGCCGACATTAGAGCCTCAAACATAGTCATTCAAGGTCTTCCTAAGGATGTATACAAGCTCATCAACTTCAACACTGAAGCCAAAGCTGTGTGGGACAACGTTAAGATGCTGTTAGCAGGGTCAGAACTCACAAAGGAAGATCGTGAGTCACAGCTGTATGATGAGTTCGAGCATTTCAAAATGAACCCAGGAGAGAATGTCACAGACTACTATGTGAGATTTCATAAGTTGGTGAATGATATGAGGATGATCAGAATGACTATGCCCAATATCCAACTTAACTCAAAGTTTGTGAACAATATGACTCCTGAATGGGACAGATTTGTGACTGCAGTCAAACTCAACAAAGGTTTAAGGGATACCAACTATGAACAACTGTATGCATACCTGCAACAACATGAGAAGCATGCTGTTTATGATCGAGTGCTGAGAGAAAAGTTAAGTCCTTCAACTACAAATG
This sequence comes from Artemisia tridentata subsp. tridentata, assembly GCA_021014915.2. Lineage (NCBI taxonomy): Eukaryota > Viridiplantae > Streptophyta > Magnoliopsida > Asterales > Asteraceae > Artemisia > Artemisia tridentata. The sequence continues at coordinate 420,351,339 of CP139509.1, forward strand.
ATCCACTGGCGTTCATGACAAATGTTCAACCGACAATCCAATCATCATCCAACCCAAGCTATCATCAACTTCACTCACAAGTACCTGCTATGAGCTCTCAACTTGACTCAGGGTACTCCCAGACCAACAAAATGATTGACAATCTCACCAATCAAGTTTCATTACTGGTTCAACAGTTTCAAGCATCACTCCCTCAGACCAACAATCAGTTAAGGAATTCATCTAACCCACGCAATCTAGCAATGGTGGAGGATGGGAAAATTGTGGTTCAGAATGTGCAAGGGAGAGCTGGCAGGAACATGGGTCGAGGTTATGTGCAGAATAGAGCAGGGAATGCCAATCAGGGGCAAGGGAAACAGATCAAGTGTTATAATTGTGGGGGGCTTGGACACATTGCTAGAAACTGCAATCAACCTAAACGTCCTCAGAATTCAGATTACTTCAAAGACAAGATGCTGTTAATGCAAGCTCAAGAGAATGGAGCAGTATTGGATGAGGAAGAGTTATTGTTCTTGGCAGGAGATGGAGGAAATACTTTTGATGAAGATGTGGATGAGAAACCTGTTCAGGATCTAGCACTTAATGATCCTAACATCTTCAAGGCAGATGACTGTGATGCATATGACTCTGATGTAGATGATGAACCTACGGCTCAAACAATCTTCATGGCTAACTTGTCTTCCATGGTCTCATCTCCCCGTCAAGCTGGTCATTCTAATGCATCCGTTATATCTAAGGTACTAAAAATTTATGACACATATAATATTGTTGAGGGACAAAAGAATCCCGAAGAAGTACATCAGGCAAATGTTTCTGACTCAAGTAATGTTGACATGGAAAATAGCAATATTATTTCATATGAACAGTATTTGAATCACGACAACTCGCCTGATGTACCAAATGGTGAATCTTTTGTCAATAATGATGTCTGTGTTAGGAGGAATGTAGATGCCTTAGATAATGCGGATAATATAAATAATGCATACGAGTGCCATGAGAACATATTGCCTGTCCCTGATGATAACTTGATCACGAAACTAAACATCTATAAAGAACAAGTGGCTTTGTATGAACATCGTGCTAAGTTTGAGCTTAATGAACGAGAGCAGAAATTAGAAGGTCAAATGAGTACACTTATTAAAGAGTCTAGAGTAAGAGAAGAAACATTAAAATTAGAGTTGAGTTCTTTGAAAAGTCAGCTAGAACAGTCTGTCAAACAGAAACAGGAAGCACAAAAGTGTGTTGATACACTTAAGCAAGAATTCAAACAAAAAGAAACAACTCTTTTAAATGATTTCTCTAGACTCAAGACGTTAAAAAATAAGCTTGAAGATAAGTTGTACACACAAAATCAAACCATACAAACTGCTCAAATGATCCATAAGCACAGAAAGTTGTGTGATAAGCATAGTAAAATCATGATAGGTGAACCTAAGTCAACCATCCTTAGGGACATGAAAGTACTTCAACCAGCCCTATATGATGGTAATGTGATGCTTATGCCTATTCATGACCAACCTGAGCATATCTACACTGATGAAGAGGATGAGATAAGTGATATAACGAAGGAAAAAATGATTGAGAAAATGAAGGATCCCGAGTGCATAGCCAGACGAATAATAATCAAACCCCATGATTATTATGAGGAAAATCGTTTGACTGTGTTTGCTCCTCAAAAGAAGTTAACACCTGAACAGATATTTTGGAAACAAGATAATGAGAAACTTAAGGTAGATAAACTTAAGGCCAACACCCCCCTCATTAGAAAAGTTGCGTCCATAACGGTGTATCCTCCCAATACACCTAGGAATCTGGTGCCTTTGTCTCTTCCCACTGAATGCAAAACCTTTATTAGCTTATATGTGCTTTGGCAATTATTTGCTGATTTTGATAAAACATGTAAGAAGAGAATCACACCAACTGGCATTACTGAGGGGGAAAGGTGTTTTGAACATGCAAAAAGGTGTTATTTAACTGAGGTCATGCCATTCTTTAAACTACTTAAAGAACATTTTGAAGGGTTGCAAACTGCCCTTAAAACCGAAATAAAGGAAATGGAAGTAGTGTTTAAAGATATGGAACGTGAGGTGAATGAATATGCAATAGAACTTAAGAGTCGAGAGATTGAAAGAAAAAAACATACTCATTACTAACGACAACTTGCTTGCTAAATGTATTGCACAAGATGTATTTTACACTGTCACTGATTCTGCATTGTCTGCTTGTCAATTTAATGAGTATGCTATTGCGTTAAATGTCACCCAGAATCGTGTTGTTGAGCTTGAGGGGGAGAATTTAAAATTGCTTGAAAAAATTCAAAAAGATGACCATGATAATATGGTTATACGTTTTTCAAAATTGGAAGTCGAATTTCTCAATTTGCAATTGAAATATCAACATTTAAATGAAAAACAGAAAATATCAAATGACAAGACATCCTTGGATGCTCCTGAATTTGATACTTATTTTGAATTAAGCAAACGAGATGAGACAATTCAAGCTCACACGAACACGATTCGACTGCTGAGGGCCCAAATTGCCCAATTGAAATCCAACAAGTGTGAAGTATATGGCACCAATAAACCTTCGTCTTCAGATTCTCAGAATTTTCAATATCAAAACACCATAAATAAGTTACATTATGAAAATGAGTGTTATCGAGAAGAAAATTCAAAGGTTAAACAACATTTCAAAGAGTTATATGATTCTATTAAAGTCACAAGAAGCAATCACAATGATCAAATAACCTCTTTGACAAATGAAATTGAGAATCTGAAGGTTCGGGTGAAAGGTAAAATGCCATGTACCACTTGTAATTGTGATGCACCAAAGGCTACTAATAGTAAAAAGTATGATGGTGATGTTGGGCATATTCCGTTTAAGCTTAGAAATAACAACCTTACCCATCAAACATATCTCGATCATCTTAGAGAGGGCCTTGACACACTTCGTGAGGTGGTTGAAGAGGATAGGACTGATAAGCCACTTGATAAGGCAGTTGTCTATGCCTGCAAACTCACGAAAAGGATTCAGGAAAACTTAGAATATGCCATAGGCTCAACTCCTAAGTTTAGCAGACATAGAGAAAGATTTGTTGCATCATCATCTACTGTTGTGAACAAGCATGTAGCCTTTGATCTACCACCAAAAACAACAGAACCCAACACATCATTATCTGGAAGGCATGTGACAGAAAAACGAACTAATGTTTCATTCGATGCTTCTACAGGAGTAAAAAGTGACACCCAAGCTAGCGAGTCAAGGTCTAGAGAAAATGCAAGAAAAGATAGGACTGCGCCAGCTAAGAATGATCACTTGAAGAGTGTAGAAGCCCAACCTAGGAACAATAAGTTTGCAATGAGTAGGATGAATCGTGTTGATTCTAGTATCAAAAGTACTGTAATTAATTCGAATTCTAATGCTATCTGTAAAACATGCGACAATTGTTTAATTTCTGCTAATCATGATGATTGTGTTGTGTCATTCTTGTTGTCTTCTGCATCACCCCATGTTAAGAATGGTAGAATAACTGAAACTTGCAAGAAAGCTTGGAAAGCTACAGGAAAGACATTTGCTAGCGTAGGCTATCAATGGAGACCCACTGGAAGGAAATTCAATTTAGGAAGACAGAACACGTTACCTAAAATGAATAAGCATAAAATTGTGAAAGTTAAGGAATGGAGACCCACTGGAAGGAAATTCAATTTAGGGAAACAGAGACCATTACCTAAAATGAATATGCATAAAATTGTGAAGAATAAGGAATGGAGACCAACTGGTAGAATCCTGTCTTTAGAGTCACAATGCCTTCCATCTAGGTCATGTCCTACCTCTAGTTCTGTCTCCTCAGTAAAGACAGTAGCATCTGTGAAATCTGTGGTTCCTGAATATGTGTGTGCTGACCAAAGGGACCCCAATTGCACTTGGGGATCCACATTTTTCAGTTATCCATTGTTGTCTGGTTTCAAATGCAGGTCGTACAAATCGTCCTGTGGTATTTGGACTCAGGCTGCTCAAAACATATGACTGGGGATCGCTCGCGGCTCAAGAACTTCGTGAAAAAGTTTATCGGGACAGTTAGATTTGGGAACGACCACTTTGGTGCTATTATGGGATATGGAGATTATGTGTTTGGTGACAGTGTAATCTCAAGGGTATATTATGTGGAAGGACTAGGGCACAATCTATTTTCTGTGGGTCAATTTTGTGATTCAGATCTGGAAGTGGCCTTCAGAAAGCATACATGTTTCGTCAGAGAATTGGATGGTATAGATCTCCTTAAGGGCAGTCGGGGCACCAATCTATACACCATATCGATTGAAGAAATGTTGAAGTCCTCTCCCATATGCTTGCTCTCTAAAGCCTCTAAAACAAAATCATGGCTGTGGCATCGTCGTTTGAACCACTTGAACTTCGGTACCATAAATAATCTTTCCCGTAAAGATCTTGTTAGAGGAATGCCCAGACTGAAATATGAGAAAGATCATCTCTGCTCTGCATGCCAACTGGGTAAAAGCAAGAAACAAACCCACAAGCCTAAAACCATCAACACCAACTTGGAAGTTCTTCATACCCTCCACATGGATTTGTGTGGACCAATGAGAATACAAACCATAAATGGAAAGAAGTACGTTCTGGTGATAGTAGATGATTATTCTCGGTTCACATGGGTGAAGTTTTTGAGAACCAAGGACGAAACTCCAGAGGTTATCATTAAACTGATAAAACAGCTGCAAGTAAGGCTCGATAAAACTGTCAGAATCATCCGCACTGATAATGGTACGGAGTTTGTTAACCAACAACTCCGTAATTTCTATGAAAGTATTGGCATCACACATCAGAAAAGTATCCCTCGCACTCCTCAACAGAACGGAGTGGTTGAACGAAGGAACCGTACTCTGGTAGAGGCTGCAAGAACTATGCTTATATTTTCAAAGACACCGATGTTTCTCTGGGCAGAGGCTATTGCAATAGCATGTTACACTCAAAACCGATCCCTAATTCATCCAGTTCATGAGAAGACTCCCTTCGAGTTAATTCATAACAAGAAACCAGATCTTTCCTTTCTCCGTGTGTTTGGTGCACTTTGCTACCCTACCAACGATAGTCAAGATTTGGGAAAGTTAAGAGCTAAAGCAGATGTAGGTATTTTTGTTGGATACGCACCAGACAGTAAAGGGTATCGAATCTACAACAAGAGAACCCGTAAAATCATGGAAACCATTCACGTTACGTTCGATGAGCTGAGTGAGCAACCTGCTTCAGGACAGATTAGTTCTGGACCCGAACTTAACCTTTTGTCTCCTGGACCCATTAGTTCAGGACTTGTACAGAATTCCACGCCTGCAGATTCTTATGTGCCACCTACTTGTGAGGAGTTGAAGAAGTTATTCGATCCTATGTTTGATGAATACTTTGAGCCAACGAATGGAACCATCCCAAGTGAACCTGCTATACTTCCTATGACCGAGGTTCAAGCCCCACAAGGTTCAGAAGGCCCTACAGATTCAGTAACAGTCAGTCACAATGCTCCAGCTGCCAGTCAATCGCCTTCGTCATCAAACGCTCAATCTTCTCCAGTAATGCAAGAATCTTCAGATAATCATTCTTTGGAAGTTAATCCTTTTGCTCCTGTTGATGAGGCTCCTTTTGAAAACATATTTGCTCCTGAACATTCATCAGACACATCTTCACTTGAAGGACACAGCACTGCTACGTCTGTTCATAACCCACAACCTCACGACCATCTCAGGAAATGGACCAGTAATCATCCAATCGACAACATCATAGGCAATCCTTCACGTCCAGTATCCACACGAAATCAACTAGCCACTGATGCACTATGGTGTTTCTTCAATTCCGTACTGTCCAAAGTCGAACCAAAAGATGCCAAAGAAGCAATGACTAAAGATTGCTGGTTCCAGGCTATGCAGGATGAAATCCATGAATTTGATCGACTTGAAGTATGGGAATTAGTGCCTCCTCCAGAGCTTGTAATGATCATTGCTTTAAAGTGGATCTTCAAAGTGAAGCTTGATGAGTATGGTGATGTATTAAAGAACAAGGCACGGCTAGTTGCTAAAGGGTTCAGACAAGAAGAGGGCATTGATTTTGAAGAATCGTTTGCTCCGGTTGCTAGAATTGAAGCTATAAGAATCTTCCTGGCAAATGCTGCTAGTCGAAATATGATAGTCTACCAAATGGATGTCAAAACGGCATTCTTGAATGGCGACTTAAAGGAAGAAGTTTATGTGAGTCAACCAGAAGGATTCGTGGATACTGAACATCCTACTCATGTTTACCGCTTGAAGAAGGCTCTTTATGGGTTAAAACAGGCGCCAAGGGCATGGTACGATACATTGTCCAAGTTCCTCCTAGTGAACGGATTCTCCAAAGGTGTTGTTGATCCTACACTATTCACCAGGAAGTCAAGAAACCATCTACTACTAGTTCAGATATATGTAGATGATATCATCTTTGCTTCAACAGATCCTAGTGAATGTGATAGTTTTTCAAAAGAGATGAATTCCAAGTTCCAAATGTCTATGATGGGACAAATGTCATTCTTCTTAGGATTACAAGTCTCTCAAAGTCCCGGTGGCATATTCATTAGTCAATCCAAATACGCCAATGAGATCTTGAAAAAGTTTGGATTTCATTCAAGTGAACCTGTTGACACTCCCATGGTTGATAGAACGAAGCTGGATGAAGATCCTTCAGGGATTCCAGTGGATATAACGCAATATCGAAGCATGATTGGATCTTTGATGTACATCACGGCTAGCAGACCAGATCTTCTGTTTGCTGTGTGTATGTGTGCTCGGTATCAATCCAGACCAACCAAGAAGCATGTTGAAGCAGTAAAACGGATCTTCCGATATCTTCAAGGCACGGTTCATATGGGTCTTTGGTATCCTAAGGACACTGAAATGGAGTTAACGGCTTACGCAGATGCAGATCATGCGGGATGTCAAGACACTCGTCGAAGTACTTCAGGAGGAGCTCAATTTTTAGGGGAAAAGTTGGTTAGTTGGTCTTCTAAGAAGCAGATGAGTACTTCCATATCATCTACTGAAGCTGAGTACATTGCTATGTCTGCATGTTGTGCACAAATCCTTTGGATGCGATCACAGCTTTCGGACTATGGATTCTCATACAACAAAATTCCCCTATATTGTGACAACAAAAGCGCCATTGCTCTTTGTTGTAACAATGTTCAGCACTCCAGGTCAAAACACATCGACATCAGGCATCACTTCATCAGGGAACAGGTGGAAAAAGGAATTGTGGAACTATACTTCGTAAGGACAGAGTTTCAGTTAGCTGACATCTTCACCAAGGCCCTCCCAAGAGAAAGGTTTCAGTTTATTCTCCCACGCCTTGGCATGAAAAGCATGACTCCTGAAACCCTCAAGTGTCTTCAGGAAGAAAAGGAGGAGTAAAAGATTGTCTTCTTATATCCTTGTACATAGTTGTATATATCTTAAATCAAAAAGAAAAATACAAAAATATAAAACCTATAAAAAACCATAAAAATCGAAAAAAAAAAAAAAAAAAAAAAAAATCAATCAGAAAATACCAAAAATAGTTCTACCTAGGCATGTCTTCTGTTTATCGATAACATTTACGTATCTAGAAATGTCATTCAACAATGGCACGGATTCTTAAATGAAGCTCGAGCAGAAGTTATACTAATCAGTTAAAACATGTCTTAATGGCTTGCAGTTACTTCATACTGCAACCCGCTCTATACACTGGGGAAAGCATGTCGCCAAAAAGATAGCTGTTCCTCCAACCGGGTGATGTTCACCTGGGCATGGATTACTTTATATCCATGTTCTCCCGTCTTGATGTACGTTTCAGTGCGTCATTTCGTGTATAAGAAGAGAAGTCTTCTTTACATCAGACTCTTTATCTTGTTTGATTCTTCAAGAGAGTCTTGATGTTACACAAGGTGGTTAATTGATTTAAATTTTTCAAATTTCCGACACCTTGCCAAATTTGTGCAACATCAGCAGTGACACTCTCTTGGTGTTTCAAGGGAAGCATAGTATGCTTCAAAATCAGAATACATTTTAACCTGACCATAATTTTTCTCCCAAATTTTTCTAAATGTATTTAAATTAATTGGGATCACAAATCTCAAATGGTTTGAAATTTTTGATCGGGGGAGAGAATGTGATTTAAATAGGAAATTCTGATAAAATGTGATGATTTGGAAGTTAATGTAGGCTCTCCCGTATGTGCTAAACCATTTTGCACATCAAGGCACATATTGAGGGGGAGCAAAACGTTTTGGTCATAAAAGCAAGCTCTTCCATATGTGCTAAAATCTTTCGTATATCGATGCACATATTGAGGGGGAGCAAATGGTTTTACAAAACAAGGATTTTGGCATCTTGTGTGAGCAAGGCTCAGACTTCACCAAAGAATTGACGAAACTTGAATTGTCATCAATCGAAAGGATACGTCTTGGCCGGGTAATAATTTCAAGCTGGTCTAACCAGTGATGTAAGCGTGTCTCGAAAAAGATGTATCTGAGTAGAGTGTACCGTTTCGAGAAACTTTCTATGGACTTGACCAGTACGGGTAATAATTTCAAGCTGGTCTAACCAGTGATGTAAGCGTGTCTCGAATCGGTCATGTTCACTGAAAGTGGATCAATTCAAAAGGTGCGAGCTCTACCTAACATGTGCAAATTTATAAAACAATCAACCGAGCACATGTTGAGGGGGAGCATTTGAAAAATATAAAACTCTCAAGTGTTTGCAAAAATGTGTTTCAGAATCATGAACACTTTGAGAGATTTTTCAATGATTTGGTTTATGGCAATCGTGGAAGTACACCAAAGACCGACCATTTTAATTAATGTATGGAGTTATAAGGATGGTTAGGTTAGGCTCAAGTTCCCACGATCCCGCCAGAGCCGGAGGGATCTACCCAGGGACAATCCACTAGTTAGTGTAGAAGTCCTTAGGTATGATTAAAAAGGAGAAAAGTGGATAAGGGAAAAGTGCCGACTGAGATGGAGCTAGTACTGGAACAAACCCAACAAGGTACTAGTAAGGAAGTCTCGGTAAGCACTGAAGGGGTTGAAGAATGAAAAAGAATTGTAAAGATAAAGGGTGAAAAGAAATAGCCCTCCTTACAACTTAGGCAGAAACCGGGTCAATACATATGCTGTCAGAATCACTTAGTTGATTGCTGGCATTGAAGACAAAGTATCATGGACCCAGTGATACGCTGCACAACCCTCCCTAGCCACTCAAGGTCCCTCAAAGGATTCTTGTTTCAATTGTCACGGAGTTCAATACATTCCTATCGTCTCTCTCACTCCGAGTTAGATGATATTGAAAAGGTGGCAGTCCTCTCCAGCCTCCGCTCACTAAATCAAAACGCACTATAGAGTCTAGAGCCACGAGATGCATAATAAGATCTCATAGGGACACGAATTATTTCTACACTGGTTGTTCAACATTAAGGACACCAGTTGTAAACTTATGAGTCCTACGCAGATCTTAGCAATCTGCCAGAACATTTATGAGAGAATTTACGAATGTAATTCTCAATGATTGAATGGAAATTCCTGCCAGGGTCAACATCAAGCAGCCCTGAAAGCAGGTCACTTCGGTAATTCCTCGTGGATTACGCTTAGTGGTCGCGGCGGTTTCAACCGGTCTACAATCGTGGAGTGATCTCCAGCGACTCACCTAATCGTTGATTTACTATGGTAAAATCTTAAAAGGCCCTCTATGGGTTTTCGATTAGGAACGGTCTTGGTAAGGATTAGAGAGAATCTTCACACTATGCTGTTGACTATCTCGAAGTCCAAACTTGTTAGTACCGGTCGAATTATTGCTAACTGTCGTATGCAGGAATATCTGGCGATTGTAGCTGCGGAATGCTGTAGCTGGTTGCTGTTGTAGCTGGTTGCAGAAAAGATGCCAATCCATCACCACATGCTCACACCACATCATCATCTAAGAAGTCATGATCAACATAAAAGACCTTCAACACAGCTTCTGCTAACTCTGATGCTGAAGATCATGACACCATAAAGTGTGAGCATGACGGCTCTAAGTATATTTCATCACATGGAGTTTTACTACTGAAAGATGACTTGGAAACAAATGATGGATGATAAAGTCGAAGAATACTCAAAGATCATCCAAGACAAAGAAAGGTCATCACAAGATCACTGCTGAAAGCACAAAGATACAAGATTTTGAAGAATCAAAGACTACGAGCTATAAAGACAAATTCAGAAGAAAGAATGCTAGAATTCGAATTATTATTTCCGGGGTGACCTCCCTTAGGGGGAGATTGTTAGGAATATAAATATTCAGATGAAGGCTCGGTCACCCCGAGCATCTATTTAGCATTTACATAGCTCGTAGGCTTATTTATATAAGCTTAGTATTATTAGTATTATTAGTTTTATTAGATTAGTTGTATCTATATTTGTGGAGTGGGTCGGGGCTTTCCCCACTGTCAGCTCGCTCCACAGTCCACTAGGGACATATTATGTAATAGTATAAATACTCCCTTCCCACCCATGGGAAGGGTTGGACCTTTCAAGCTAATAGATTACAAGTTACTTTCTCTCTCTAAAAGGCTCCCACTTTCTCACTCTAAGTTTTCTTCTATTCGATCCAAACAAGCCTCAAACTAGTGATTCTTGTATTGTGAATACCCTACTGGTATAGAACCCTACTACATCACCTGTATCAGGGATGGCCCATTTGTCCCAAAGACTGGCACAGGGCTAAACAAGCCTGAGGCCCAATGGACCATTGATGAGAGGAGGGTGGTCAATCAAGACCAACGCCTGAAAAGCATCCTTATATCTTGTCTTCCTGACGATGTAATGGAATCAGTCATCAACTGTCTAACAGCCAAGCAAACTTGGGATGACTTTGTAAACAGCTTTAAGGGTCCTTCAGATACCAAGGAAAATAGGGTCATGGACCTTAAACTTGAGTATAATACTTTCAGGGCAAAAGACTCTGAAAGTCTCTCACAGACCTACACCAGATACAAGACTTTAATAAATGAATTATCAAATGATGGTGTTGTACTGTCCAAACATGAGACAAATGTTGGCTTTGTCAACAGTCTCCCTGAGAAGTGGCTCAACTTCTCACAAGGCCTGAGGAATGCTAACCACATTCAGACCCTTGAGCTCCCTGAAATTTATGGGAAGTTTGTCTATGAAGACAACTTGATCTCAAGGAGATACCCTGACTCAAAAGCCTTTGAGTCCAAAAAGGCCTTAACCTCCACACCCATATCAACTGCTTTCTATTCTAATGGTGTTGTGCAGGATATTCAAGAGGATTCTGAAGAAGAAATTGATGAAAGGACTGATGAGGAGTACCTGAATGACCTGAACTTGGAATTCCAAGAAAGGGCACTCCTTGCTAGTTCAAAACGTTTCATCAAAAGAAATCAGTCCAACTTTACAAAATCAAAAGCAAATGAGACCACTGAATGCTTTAAATGTGGTAAAAAGGGTCATTTTGCTAGGGACTGTTATTCTAAAACTATCTCAGAACCTTCTTACAAATTTTCAGGAACTAGCAAGTTTCAACCTAAAATGTTTCAGTCCACCCAACAATTCCAAAACAAGGGTCAAAAGGATTTTGAAACAAAATATAGGAATATCAAAGCTAAACTTGCACTTCTTGAAACTAACCCCATATTGCCTCAGGCTGCTCAAACATCTAAACCTATTCAGACAAAGAACAAGGTTTTAATAGCTGAAGCATATGATTGGGATGATGAAGAGGTTTCCTCAGATGAGGAGATAAGAGTTAGTGCACTGATGGCACTTTCTGAAGAAGATCATGTGGCTGTGGGAAAAGGCCATGCTAGAAATGGAGAGTGGGTCAACATCACCATGAAGAAGGTAAATACTTTACTTTCTATGGATGATGATTCTGATTGGCAGTCTTACATGAATTATATTTGTGTTGATTTAAAGTTTGTTGAGGAACAAAGGCTTAACTTGTTGTCAAAATATAACAATATTGTGTCAGAATTGAACAAATGTAGAGATGAACTGCTTGTACTTAAGCAAGCCAAACTAGAAACAATAACTCTACAAATTCAGAACACTGAGATTTTGAAACAAAACCAAGTCCTTCAAACTGAACTTAACAAAGAAAAGGCTATCATTCAAAGCTGGACCAAGAAGAACCCTAAGGTTTTTGACACTGTGGGATTAATCTCTCAGAAAACCATTAGCATTGACCCTCTTATGGTTGATCCAATTGTGTGTCAAAATGAAATAAACTTTGTTCCAGCTGGAATATCTTTTGAGCAAGAATTGCTTCCCAAGTCAAATGACTGGATTGTCAGGGACAACCCAGTCAGTAAGTTACCAAACTTTGAGACTGGAAAGATCTTGCTTCCTGAAAGTCAGGCTTTGAAAAATATGCTTGGACTCACTGACAAACTCAGTAAGCTTGAACTCATTGAACCAATCACTGAGTCCTTGAATGAGTCTGAATCAGAATCATACCCTCCACTTCCTCCACTAAATACCCTTCAGGGTGCTGCACCTAACTTAGGCCTCCCACCTATGGTCTTCTCACCACACTCTCCAAAGGAGAGATCAGGAAGGGGAACAACCATCCTGAAGAGAGCAAACCTTGATGTCTCAGTAAATACTGATGACTCATCAACTTCAGTCCCTTCTGAAGAAACAACCCAAAGCCCTGACTCAAAATTTGATCAGTTGGCTGAAATGGTCAGGAAGCTAGGAGAGAAGATTGCATCTTCTGAGAAATCTTCTCAATCCAAGAAGGAACAAAGACCAACTTCCTCAAAGACCAAACCCAAACCCACAAACCCCTGAAAAGATGTAAGCTATGCAACTATACAAATCATCTCACTGATGATTGCTATAGAGTCCTTTATTGCATGATTTGCAAAAAGGAAGATCACAGGACCTCTGATCATAAACAATGCTCAGTCATGTCAAACTTTTCAGGACTTAAGGCTCAGTGCCTGAACTACCCTTCTGATTCTAAACAGAAACAGAAGCAAAAGGCCAAGCCTTTTCCACCCTGCCCTTTGTGTGGATTCAATGACCACCACCCTGAGGATTGTCAATATGACAAACAGTGTGAATCTAGTGGAAGTTCCACTCAGAAATCCTCAGGAAAAGAGAAGGTCATTCAGTCAAGAAGAGGAATGAAACAATCCTCTCAGACTACTGAGGCTACCCCTGCCACCAAATGCAAAACATGTGGTAGCTCAGTCCACTCAACCTCTGACCATGAATCAATTAATACTTTCATAAAGACCTACAATACCAAACCCTCCATGAAATGGAGTCCTAGAAAGAACTGACCTAGTTTACTATTTGTGCAGAAGCATGCCAGGGATCCTGTTTAACATCTAGACAGTGGATGTTCAAAGAGCATGACTGGTGTTAAGGAGTGTCTGCACAAATATGTGGAAGAACCAGGACCCAAAGTGATATTTGCTGATAATTCATCACGTCTCACTAAAGGTTATGGTTTAGTAAACTGCAATGGTATTGTCTTCACTAGGATAGCATATGTAAATGGTCTTAAGTATAATCTGATCAGTGTCAGTCAACTATGTGATGCAAAATACATAGTTCAGTTTGATGATAAGCAAGGAACCATCTTCAATGCAAATAAGGAAATTGTCCTCATTGCACCAAGAAGACAAGATGTTTATGTATTAGACATGTCCAGTCTAACTCAGGATGGAACTTGTCTCTTTGCTAAGGCCACTGATACACTCAACTGGCTTTGGCATAAGAGACTCACCCACCTGAACTTTAAGAACATTAACAATCTTGTAAAACAAAACAAGGTCCTTGGCTTACCATCACTTGTGTTTTCAAAGGATAAACCATGCTCAGCTTGTGAAAAAGGTAAACATCACAGAGCATCCTTTAAAACCAAAACCAACTTTTCCATCAGGAACTGCCTACATCTTCTCCATATGGATCTATTTGGACCTATCAGTCCAAGGTCTATTAACCATGAGAAGTATACTCTGGTCATAGTGGATGAATACTCTAGATACACCTGGGTATTCTTCCTGATCAAAAAGAGTCAGGCAGCTGAAACAATCATGTCCTTTGTCAGGAACATTGAAAATCAAAATGACATTAAGGTCAAACAGATTAGAACTGACAATGGGACTGAGTTCAAAAATTATGAACTTGAATGTTTCTGTGATGAGAAAGGTATTTCCCAAAACTTTTCCTCTCCATACACACCTGAACAAAATGGTGTTGCTGAAAGGAAAAATAGAACACTCATTGAAGCTGCTAGGACAATGCTATGTGGATCAGTCCTTTCCAACCATTTTTGGACTGATGCAGTCAAAACTGCCTGTTATACACAAAACAGATCCATAATTGTCAAGAGACATGGGAAAACCCCATATGAGTTATTCAAAGGAAGAATCCCTGACATCAGCTACTTTCATGTCTTTGGGTGTCCTGTGTTTATTCATAATCACAAGGATCACCTAGGGAAATTTGATGCAAAAGCTGATGATGGATACTTCCTGGGATACTCACTTGTCTCAAAAGCCTTCAAAGTGTTCAACATAAGGAGACAGCAGACTGAGGAAACATTTCATGTTACCGTTGATGAGAGCACTGATGCAATCAGGTTCTCAACTGCCTCAGTAGAAGAGATAGGAATTGATAATTCTTCAAGATATCCTCCTGATTAATATCTGTCTGAAAACAATCCTTCTACTCAGTATCAAGATGATGCTAATCTCTCCTATTACATAATCCCTCACAACCTACCTAACCCAACCATCACTGAGTTTGTTGAGGCACATACACACACTGATGTTATCAATCAGCCTGTTCAAAATACTCAAGATCCAAACAATCTCAGTGATCTGATAGACACTCAAGATCCAATCAATGATCATGTGTCTACTCCAGAACCAACCCCTCTACCCAATCAGGCCTCCACAAGTTCAAATCAGTATCCAGGACCTCAAGAAAGTTGGACTAGGTCTCAGGACATTGAACTTGTCAATATTATTGGAGAGCCTACTGAAGGCATGCTCACCAGGAGCATGGTTGCTAGTCTAAGAGCAGCCTCATCCAATGAATGCCTATTTGTGGACTTCATTTCCACAATTGAACCCAAAAGTGTTAAAGAAGCACTTAAACATCCAAGTTGGGTTCAGGCCATGCATGATGAACTGGAACAATTTGACAAAAACAAGGTAATGACCTTGGTCAAATGTCGTGAGAATGTCTCAGTCATTGGCATGAAATGGGTATTCAAAAACAAAACTGATGAAAATGGCATAGTCATTAAAAACAAAGCCAGACTTGTAGCCAAAGGCTATAATCAACAAGAAGGCATTGACTATGAGGAAACATTTGCACCAGTAGCAAGGATGGAAGCCATCAGGATCTTCCTTTCTTTTGCTACATACATGAACTTCAAGGTGTACCAAATGGATGTTAAAAGTGCATTCTTAAATGGTTCACTGAAAGAAGAAGTTTATGTTGAGCAACCTCCTGGATTTGAAAGCCATGAGTCTCCTGATCATGTTTGTAAGCTTAACAAAGCCCTTTATGGACTGAAGCAAGCTCCCAGGGCATGGTATGAGACTCTCTCAGCCTTCTTAATCCAAAACAAATTTGTCAGAGGCAAGATAGACAACACATTGTTTATCTATAAGACAAATAATGATGTCATACTAGTACAAGTGTATGTTGATGACATCATCTTTGGCTCAACAAGTTTCAAACTTTGCAAACAATTTGTAAAACTAATGGCAAAGAAGTTTGAAATGAGCATGATGGGAGAACTGACATACTTTCTTAGTCTTCAGATCAAGCAGACTGATAGAGGAACCACTATCAGTCAAGAGAAGTATGTAAAGAATCTACTGAAGAAGTATGATCTCAGTGACTGTGCCTCAGTCAAAACTCCCATGGTTCCCCCAAACAACCTTGGTCCTGATCTAACTGGTAAACCAGTAAATCAAACTCTCTTTAGAGGAATGATAGGATCACTGATGTATCTACTTGCATCAAGGCCTGATATCCAATTCTCAGTATGTCTATGTGCCAGATATCAATCTGACCCAAGAGAATCTCATGTCACTGCTGTGAAAAGGATATTCAGGTACCTGAAGGGCACTCCTAACCTTGGATTATACTATCCAAAGTGCTCAGGACTTGATCTCAAAGGATACTCAGACTCTGACTATACTGGATGCAACATGGACAGAAAAAGCACCTCAGGCTCTTGCCAAATTCTTGGTGGGAAATTAGTCTGTTGGAGTGCTAAGAAGCAACAATCAGTTGCCTTGTCCTCAGCTGAGGCTGAATATGTTGCAGCAGCTAGTTGTTGTGCAAATGTACTCTGGATGAAAAGTCAACTCAGTGACTATGGAATTCAGTACAAGATGGTACCCATCTTTTGTGATAACACAAGTGCAATTGTAATCTCAAACAACCCTGTTCTTCATCAGAGAACAAAACACATTGATATCAGATATCACTTCATCAGGGACCATGTCATGAATGGTGACATTGAATTACACTTAATTCCTACTGAATATCAGTTAGCTGATATCTTCACCAAACCTTTGGATGAACCAACTTTCACAAGACTGAAAGCTGAATTAGGAATGTTGGATATAGAGAATCAGTCCACTGATTGATTCCTATCAACTGAAGTGTAAATTCTTAAAATCTCAGGTCCCTGACTCAATGTGTACGTCAGTGAATTAATATCACTGAATCCTCAACCTCAGGAACTAAACCCAAGTTCCTGAAATCTTTAGGGTTCATGAACTAAACCCAAGTTCATGAATCCTTTTTGCTCAGGAATCTTTTCATATTCCTGAATCATCAGTGACTAGTCCTAAGTCCCTGAAATACCATCACTGAATGAAAAGTCATTCAGGGCCCTGAAAAGAGACATTAAATACTGACTTAAATGCTCTAAGTATCTAGTTAGTAAATGTCCGAGGTTGGTAACTGAACTCATATTTAATTCAAGAATATTTGTTCTTTTAGCCTTTCTGGCATACACCTAATGGGCCCCCACTTCCCAACTTGGCATTCAATGCCCTCTCTCACACAATACACTGTGTAATGATGGAAACTCTGCAACTTCTCCTTTTGCAGAAACTGCTCAACTGTTCACTCTGCCAATTGAGAAAAAAAAGGAAAAGTGGAGTGGTGGCATTTAATGCGGATCTCAAACATTTTATTCAAAATAACTTCCAAATAATTATATTTTGATTAAATAAGATCACTCAAATGCCAATAATACCCCCATCTCCACTATCCTATAAATACCCATCCAAAAGAATTCACACACACGTTTTTGAAAATTATAAGCAAACTCTGCCCTTTTTCTTCTCTCAAAACAAATTGTGTGTGTGTTCTTAGCATTTAGAATCATCCGACCATTTTTTTTCGACCTTAACCAGATCATAAAATGGCTTCCTCTAATGCTATAACCACTGCCCCCAATGTGAGCTTCACAATGGAGGGCGTGGACCTAACAAAAAACAATGTGGTTGGAAATTTCCACTATCCCCAGCAATATGGGGGTTACAAGGATGTAGTTAAGTATTTACAAAACTGCTTCCTTGCCACAGCTTTTACAACCACCCCAGAAGTCATTTATAATGACTATCTCAGGGAGTTTTGGTGTACCGCAACGGCTACTTGCCCTAAGGACACCAAAGAGTCGATCATCACTTTCACTGTGATGAATGGGACTAGGACTCTCTCCTTCAACTACAAGACCTTCATCTTAGCCACTGGTCTTAACTTTGTTGAGAACTTTGAGGCAAACCCTACTGATCAGGAAATAAAAGCTGAAATGCTTTTCTTAGGGCCTCATGATGTTAGGCGTCCTACCGAGTCCCCTGAAGCCTTGTTGGCAAAGGCTCCAATAGTGAAGACATGGTTTCACCCTGTCTGGAGACTGATGATGACATTCGTCATTCAGGTACTCGGAGGAAACAAATCCTCCACTGAGCAGTTGAACTCATCACAACAATTGATGATGTTCAGTCTCTTGGAGGGTAGAAAAATTGATATCGGAGGAATAATATTCCGAGACCTCGTGTCAAAGCTCTCAGGGAAACATAGGCAAAGACACATGTCTTATCCTAGGTTCATTTCCTGTGTGCTTCAGGATCTTCTTGGTTCTGACTACTTAAGGTCTGACGATGAAGGTACAAAACCTGACGTCTTGCATAAGACCAACTTTAGTAGTGACATTACTGAGGTACAACCGGTCGCCCTGACCACCTACATGTTAACGGTGATTCAGGGTGAAAATGTATGCTCACCAGTTCCTTCACCAACCAAGAAGGTGAAGAAGAAGAAAGGGAAAGGGGACAATCCAGTAAGGTGGTTAGACCTAAACCACTCGTCACTGAGACTGTTACCTCAGGCACCAAGAAAGTTGTTGTGACCTTGACCTCTCAGACTCCCATACAAGAGACCACATTGGCCACAAAACAAACGCCACTGGAGGGTGCTGAGCAATCATCCTCAGTATCCTCGGGCAAACCCTTTCCGAATGTCCCTACTGACAAAAACAAGTCAGAAGGGTCAGGAGCATCCACCCACTCACATCCTAATGAAGGCACTGATAAATCACAATCAGAGCCTGAGGGAGTTCAGGGTTCTATATCCTCGGTGGAGCAGCACTACTCCACTAAGAAGGGGACCCATACCCACTCACATCCTGCTAACGTCCCTGAGCAATCACACTCAGGGTCTCAGGGAGTTCAGGACCCTAAATCCCCAAAAGGACAGACCAATCCTGATGTGAAGGGGGTCCATACATCTTCACAAGAAGTGCCTCATGATTCCACTGAAAAACACCCATCAGTGGATGAAGGCGCTCAGGGGGACAAAGACTCGGAGGGATATAAACCACCCGCCGATACGGAACCCAAACCTACCTCAGGCATTTTTGTTCTCTCAGGAACTGATCCTAAAAGTCAGGCTGGGCAAACCCCCCCAGTTATTATGACTAGTCAGGCTGGTCAAACCCCACCAGTTATTATGACAAAAGAATCAGGACCTGGCCACAACGAAGGTGAGCCCTCTTCTGAGGGGGAGCCAGATTTACTGAAGGCTCCTTCTCTGGCTGACTATGAAAATTTGTTGGCTGATGAGTCAGAGGAGGAGGTTGATTTTGGTGATGATGAGATCCCTAATGCTGAGGAGTAAATGGAAACATAATTAAGCCCTCCTCAGCCCTCCGAGAAACAACATTCCTCTCCTCATCCTGAGGATCAACCACCCAGTTCTCAATCAACCTCATCATCATCATCAGGTACTTCAACCACTCCTAAGTGGTTGCAAAAGTATGACGATGCTCATCCGGCTTCTGAAAGACAAATGGCAAAATTCCTTCGCAAAGCCAACGAAGGTCTTTACAACTCTGTTACGGATGAGCTATGGGATAAGCACACTGAAGTGGCAGCCTCCTATGCTGACTTCAGGGCTTCTGTTGAAGAATCTCAGGTAAAGATTCTTCAGGCCGCCAACCTCACTGATAAACAACTTGGCGACCTGAACAAATCTGTAGATGACATAGCCACTGGACAGCATCAGGAACTGTCCAACATTCTCAAGGCTATAGAATCAGTACAAGAACATCTTACAGATGATCCCACTTTTGTCACCAGATTGGATGCATACTTGGCCTCTCAGGCTAACACCTCCACCAGCATTACTGAGCTTCTTAAGCTCCTTCAGGGGGTAGATCTTCATGGTTTAAGGACCCAGCAAGAGTCCATTCATCAGACTGTTAATGCATCCAAGGAGCACCTGATCAGAATCTCCTCAGCCTTTGAGCAGCTCTCAACAACACATAATGAACTGGTCAACCACTACACCACCCAAGTAACTGAACTCACCACCCACCAGAAGGAAATGGCTGCCGAAATAAGTGCCGTGAAGAATGAGACTTCTGAAACAAAGTCTATGGTCTCAAACATCTTATCCATTCTTCAGGCCTCTCATACTCCTCCACCTCCTCAGTCAGCAGGTGTCTCCACTGAAGCTCCGCCATCTGCTGAGGGGGAGAAAAATGATGATCCTCCAATCCCTGACCCCAATTCTGCTTTGGTAATTGTCCCTGAGACATCCACCAGTCAACCTCCTCCCATTGACAAAGGGAAGAAAATCATGGTGACTGAAACAATCCCTCCTCCTGAAGCACGCTTAGTCAAGGCTTCATCTGAAAGACGTGCAGATCCTGATGCACCATTCTATGTTGATTTAGAGGATGGGAGAAGGGTCTATGGGACTCCTGATCAACTTGCTGAAATTTTACACCAAGAAGAGCTCAGGAAGGAAAGAGAGAAAGAGCTGGTACTCAACAGGTCTGAAATTTCTAAGGTTGCCAAAGAAGTAATCAAGGAGTCTGAGAAGAAGGACATCAAAGGGGATGAGTTTCTCAAGCTTCAGGCTGAAATCCTTAAGGAACATAACAAACAGGCCAAACTTAAGGAAGAAAAGAGGCAGAGGATTTATGAGAGGTATGTATGGCACATGACCAAAACCAAAGATGAAGGCAAAATCACTGATATCACTATTCACCCCACCAGACCTCTGAGCTTAACAATCCATAGAGGTCCAAGGAAGTCTGAACATCTTCCAGCAATCAAGTTTTCAGACTATGGGTTAAGAGAATGGGATATGATGATGCCCATCCTAAGGAAGAAAACCGCAAGCAAGAATGCCCCAATCACCATCAAGTCACAAAGTGCTAAGTATGAGGAACTTGCAAGAGTGGCCAAGAGTCTGGGCATTAACCATGATGAGGCACTTGCTTCTCAGGGACTAACTATCCCTGAATTTACTCAAAAGGTTGGGAGGAAAAGAAAAGCTGTGGATATTGAACCTGAACAATACATAGCTGCACTTCATTGCAACAGGACTACTCCTCAGGGAGTCAAGTTCCGTCCCAACCTGGTCATCAAGGAACCTGAGTATGGTATCTTCTTCGTGGATGAATTTGGTCAGGAAGCCTTTCAAAGAGTCTCTGACATCGACAAAGTGGAAACGACAACACTTCTTGCTTACAAACTGATGGCGCTTAATATCAGGAGACCTGAAAATGAGGAGTTTGTAAGGTTGATGGATCAAATGATGAAGGATCGACCTGATAAAGAGGTGTTGACGTCAAAGAAGGCGAAACTTGAACTGATGGGTCTTGTTGAGGAACCATGAGTATTTTGTACTTAGAATAATAGGACTTGTAATGATATGAATAAATTGATGAATGTTTTGCTATATCAATATCCTTATTTATTTTCTAGTACATTCAGTATGAGCAGAAGACTTTAGCTCACTCATACTGATCAAAACACTTAGGAATAATTTATATCCAAATAGGGGGAGATTGTTGGGTCATGAAAAACCCAAGAATACGTTAAACATAATTTGGACACAAATTAACTAAGTGTTAAACTTAAACCGAGAACAATTCAAGTCACTGAGAGAACAACCTCTCAGTGAGTCATCTTCAAGATGCTTAAGACGAATTCAAGAAGAAGGATTCACTTCTCAGGAAGGCGGTACTCCCTGAGTCGGACTTAAGCCAAAGAAGAAGATGATGGTTCAGTGAGTATTGGACAAGAACTCACTGAACCCCAGTCTCCTCAACAACAAAGTGATTGAAGACTGAGGAACCAACGCCTGAAGAAAAGGTGGGAACAATAGGGAAAAGATCTGAGAAGATAATAGTGTAAGCCCAACACTCTTCTCTTGTCAGATCCAACCTTCCCTATTGCGGCTAAAAGTCATGGAGTGTCAGAAAACAACTCCCAAAGTCTTATTAGCCCTTTCCTATTGGTTCTTGGAAATGACAATTACTATTTGTAATTGTCAGACACGCAACCTCAACAACTTGTATTATATTTAATCACTTATACTTAGATTACTTATGTATAAATAGAGCAGATGTGAGAGAAGTTAAAGTGTGCTTTGTATAATTAAAGTCTTGAACTTTTACAAAGGAACTTCTCTCCTACAAAGAGTATACAACTCACTGAGATAGCTCAGTGGGTATATTGTTACCATTCAAGCAAAACTTGAGTTTCGATAGGAGACACCCCATACCCTTGTCTATTCAATCCCAACTATTTGTTCCGCAAAACACTTGGGTATAGATTCTTGGAATTATTTCTAATAAGAATTTAAACGTTGAAAAATATTGTTGTTTTTATATTCACGTTTTATAACTGTTAGAATTATCCTTAAACATTGTATTAGTCATTAACACAAATAGATTAACTTTCTAGTTAACTCTAATCGTGTAAAGGGACCAACAGAGACACATGATGTGTTCTTCTTTTGATGAAATTGAATAATAAGTGTTGGGTTAAAAGGCTTGAAGTAAGTGCGGTTTTATGAGTTGATTTTAGCTAAGAGATGTTTACCTATGTGGTGGTATTTAAAGAATAAGAGACACATGTATATGTGTTCTTAAAAGATAATTATGTGAATGAATTTCCCTCCCCCATAATTGGTGGACATCTAACATAATAAGTTCTGCATCAAAGAGGATAAGAAAGTGAATTGTTTAGAAGGTTGTTTCAGTCAATGGAAGTAATGAACTAAGTATAGTCATTACGGATGGTGATTAGCATATAATGAACTTCATCCTTGAAGTCATGTAGCTCTTCTCTATCAACGCGAGATAATCGCTTGATGAGGCAAGTGGTTTTGATTGACTAATAAAAGAAAGATCAAATTTACTACTTGTTTGATTTGTAATCCTAATGCGATGCAAAGTATTGCCATTGTAAACTTACTTTAGGAAAGAATAGGAATAGAGATTTTTCAAGTGAAAGAATGAATATGAGACTATTACTAGCGGTGCTCAATTAAGGCTAAACACGACCATTTTTACGGGTATACCCAACTTCTTTTCTGGAAGCAATTTAACCGCAAGGTCAAATTGAGTTTCTAGTGCAATAAGTTCTCCAGTATTCATTCTTCAGGTTAGGAAAATTTGTATTCCTACAATGGCCTATTGAAGAGTAACAATGATGATACTTGGTGTAATAATTCACAATTTTGAGGTCATTATCGAATTATTTAATTTTACTTAATATTTTTATTTTAAGTAAATTCACTCTCACAAATAACTAGATAGGTTATTCCGCGTAAGTCGTTAAATGTACATTTAACTCAAACCAACACCTAACAGTACTTAGTATAATTATTTTTATACGTTTTGGTTCCTTACAATTATATTTTTAAATATTCTATTTTTACCTTTTTTATTTTTGATTAAATTTTGAACATTTTGCATTTTGAGCATTTTCAGTCTACGTTTTCAATTTCTAAAATATCAAAATAGGTATTATTGATAAGTTTTAATATCTTTATAAGTATTATATTATTAAGTTGCCCGGTTTTAAGTTTCGTGGCTTAAGGGCTTAATATTAGTAATTACCGGAATCAAACTATACCCTTTATCCTCAAATGCTATCAATATTATACAAGATATTGATAATCTTATAAAAGACACCACATAGTGCCACGTTTATGTACATGAAACACTTGTTTCATGCTTGAAACTAGTATAATACCATTTTAGATGACTCATCAAAATAATTAACAACACATTTCCTTACATGCAAAAGAGATAGATCAAGTTTCTTTTTCTCTTTTTGGTCCCTCCTCAACCGTACAACCCAAATCACCATAGCAAATCCATAGTTTTGATTCAAACTACAAGTTATACTACAAGAAATGAAGACTTAGGTGCTATTGTTTAGTTCTTGATTCATTTTCTTCCATCTAAGTACTATATTTAGGGAGATCTCAAGTATTTTAAAGAAGTTTTTTCAAAATATTTTGGAGTCTTGATCAAGGGTTCATAGGGTTGTGGTGATAAAAATTTGGAAGCTTGGGTTGTGGTGATATAGGATCTAGTTCTCTTTGATCTTGATTTTCTTTTGTTTCCATTCCATTCTTGTAAGGAACCACTTCATACTCTCCTTTTTAGATCTGATGTCATTTGTATTTTATTGATTTTCATGTTTCATATAATTGTTGTATTAATTTATGCATTGTACATAGCTTAAAATGCTTAAAAACCATGATTAGGACTTGATTTGTAAAAAATATTTTGGACCATGGGTAAAAATGGAATTAGCTGATCTAATCAGTAGACATTGGACTTTAAATAAAAATATGGTGAGTTAGCCACATATCTCAGGGTCATTTCCCCAAAAACCTTACATAACTCATCCCGATGATTTTTTGATAAAATCTACACTAAAAGTTATCCAGAAATGTATATCAGTTTTGAAAGGCCAATTTCTCTAACATTTTACCCAGAACCTTATGTTGGTTAAAACATGAAAGTTTGATCTAAGACATGTAGAAGACGTTTCCCGTTGGTTTTAGGTCCATAGGGTCTGTAGATAAAAAGATGTGCTCATTTTGGTAAGCCTAACCGCAGGCTGGATTTTCCTGCATAGAGACACAGGGGTAAATTAGTAATTTCACCCTTGCTATGAAGTTCTCAGTTAGGTGAGGCCTTGATTTTTGAGATGTACAAATTCATATCTTTCCAAGAATATAAAGTTCATAATTTTAACTTTTACGGTTTAGAAATGATGGCCCGATTTGTGCAGAAATTTTATAAAAATTCTAACAGCTTTGTAATTTTAACCCATATAAACATAAATAAATATCTTTTCGAACCGCGACTTGTTATAAAACTCCTAACTAAATTACCATAAGGTATTATAAGTTTATTTATTGTATGAACATTTAAGTATAAGCGTCATATATTATTTCCCCGAGCCTAAGTCGTGTTATATTTTATTTAGGCCGTTTGTGACTTTTGCGACTTGTCCCGACGTGCACACTTCCGTTTCTACTACTACTTCATCGTTGGTGAGTTCATAGCCCACTTTAACTCTTTAAACTATTTATAAACACATTGGGGGAGATACATGCTATTTTACAATTTGGACACAAGTGTTTTAAACTGTATGCTTATCAGAACATATTATTGCTAAAGTACCGATATTGCCAAAAATAAGTCCCTAATTGTATCATGAACCATTAATCATTCCTATGTGAACGCGAATATTGTGAATATGCCTATTGGGATTGACGAATCCCGTTTATGTGATCAGCTAAGATGCCACAAACGCACTATATTTGAAATTTAGGTAAAATGGCAATTTACCTTTCCGGGCATTGGTTCATTCTATGAACCTTCAGTCATTTTGCGTGTCATGAGCTTAGAGCAATAATTATTGTTTATCCATAATTGTATTCGTTGCAATTATTATTTTAACTCTGAAATCTTGTGGTCCATTAATTATTTATAAACTTGTGAATTTCACTCAACCTTTGTGTTGACTTTTTAGCATGTTTTATCTCAGGTCCTTAAGGTATTTGGCAAGCATGAAGTCACACGGAGATTGTTTTGATGGCTTGCATTTTGTTATCATTTGATAAACCTTTATAAACTTTTATTTTTATGTGTCATGTACTCTAAAACTATTTTGGACCTTTTGTAACTCTAATGTTTTATTATGATCGAATGATAAACTTTTAAAAACGTCTCATTTAGAGTCATTTTCTGTGATTATGACTGTTTCACTAATAAGTAGCACCTCAATGATATTACATTCCTCTGCGATATTTTGGGGGTGTTACAAATTGGTACCAGAGCCATGGTTATAGAGAACCAAGTCGCATTTTTTTAGACCTAGACTATAACCACTCCTTATATTTTAACTACTCCACTTTCCTTTGCCTTACACTCTCCGTGCGCTTACACTTACCGAACACTTATGCACAATTTTATGCATCATTATTCTGTTTATATATAAAGAATATTTATATATACACTGATTGACGTTTGACCACTATTTATTTATATAAAAGATTATTTATATAAACGTTTGATTGATTTTGATCTCTTATACTCGTTTTCAGAACTTCATGTTGAATCTTGTTTTTCTCCGATCATATATCTACTATTACATTTTTAATCAATAAAACTTTTTCAATACATTGTAATTGATTACAATGGTCTCATTCATTATTATGACATTGTGAATGAAACAATGGTCTCAATTAATTTCAAAATATTGCGAGTAATTCCATGATTCGCTAAAACTTTTCATGATCTTTCATAACATCGTTTTACAAAAACCCGTTACAGTCTATCGAATCCCCTCGATTATCTCACTATCTGTCTCCAAAGATGAGCTTGAACATTCGTCCCATACTCATGGAACACCTACATTGCCTCGTAAACCATCGCCTAAAGACACGCCGGTTGATTAGAACTTGACTTTAACATGCCGCCTTGGAACACCTACTTTCAGAACACGGCTTTATAATATCTCATTCTTTTTAACTCCTTTTGGTTTTGAAGAATTACGCCGCCAGGAAGGTAACGCCGAAACTTGATAGCAGTGTTTACCCTAACTTAATGCTATCTTTCGATTCTAAGGACAAATTGGAGAAATTTTCGGCCACCATTCTGACACCCACTTCACCAACCTATATACTGATGTCCGATAGTGAGACAGAGCCATTTGAGGACAAGGCTATGGAGTGTGAACCAAAACCAAAAAATCACTCACTCGAAGAAGAACCCCTCAGTAGATGAGGAGGAGAACCACTACTGTTAATACAAATATCGTTCTAAAAACGTTATTTATATTTTACGATCTTTGCTATATTTTGTTAATGACAATTATAAACTTTATCTTTAGCAAAGCATAAATATAAGTTAAAGTCTTTTACATATATAGTAATAAGCTTTTAAAACTCATAACATCATAACATGATCACTAGGATATACATATTACATTCATATATACATTTACATAATTTACATTTTAATTCTTAAAATGGAAATATGTACATGACATCATTGCATACATCATAATGATATCTTTAGGATATCTTGAAGATTTTGAGAATATCATGGAAAGATCTTCAAGTAAAGAATTGAATATGGTAATATCTTAGATAGATTTGGAAAGATATTTGGAGATTTGCTGTCAGGGAACTGGCGGAACCAAATCACATAAAGGACGGAACCCTCGATTTGGTTCCGCCCAATCCGTGGCCTGTTTTATCATTTTGCCAATAAATAGCAGGCCACTCATTCTTGTTTACTCATCACTCATAAGCATAAACATTAGTATACATTCTTTCATTCATTACTAACCCATTCATATTACATATTTCATTCTTAGTGATCTTTCTTTTGTAGCAAAGAGATCAAAGCATCACAAGCTTCAACATACCGTTGCAAGACTTGTTAGAGTAGTTACTGTGTGATTTAGTTGTATTTCATACATCATTGTTGTACCAAACATTCATATACCTCTGTTGTGATCGGTTAGTATTTTAGTCCTTAAAATACATAGAGTGTCGGGAGTGGTTGTGCCCTTGTAAAAGAACTCGGTATCTAGCTTTGTACCGGAAAAAGTGTAAGCGACGTGTATAAAGGTTTTCTCCACCGAGAAGGGAGCTTGTTTCTTAGTGAAGAAAAACTCTCGAGTTAGAGGCTCGAGGAGTGGAGTAGGGCAAGAAAGAGAGTCCTTGTAGACCGAACCACTATAAACATCCGTGTTGTGGTTTGATTGTTTCTTTCTCTACTTACTTGTTATATATTGTTTATTGTGTGCATAACTTAAAATCACGTTAAGTATTCAAAGCAAAAGAATTTTAAAACGCTAAAACTATTCAACCCCCCTTCTAGTTTTCCACAATTGGCATCAAGAGCTACGTTACTCAAGATCTTTAAAATATATTGTATTTTAAAACTTGGAACGATCCATGGATTTTGAAAATTTCAAAGAAGGGCAATCTACGCAAAGACCACCACTATTTGAACCAAATAGTTTTATATATTGGAAAAACCGCTTTGAAACTTATGTGAAGTCAAAGGATATAGATCTATGGCACATTATTGTAGAAGGTGACCATAAACCCATAATTAAGGATATATCAAGTGGTCGGGATGAGGATATTTCTCTTACTCGTCACAGTGATGAGCAAAAGAGATTAATTACCAAAAATAATGAAGCTAAAATGATGCTTTATAATGCTTTACCTAGGAAAGAATATGAAAGAGTATTTATGTGTAAAACCGCTAAAGATATTTGGAAATCCTTGATTATCACTCATCAAGGGAACTCACAAGTCAAGGATAACAAAATTGATCTTCTTCTTCAACAATATGAAGAATTTGTTATCCCTAAAGATGAGACCATTGATAGTGCTTTTGCTAAGTTTAATACTATCATTACTTCTCTTAAGGCACTTGACGAATCTTTTTGTAGTAAGAACTTTGTCAAGAAATTTTTTAAAGCACTTCATCCGAAGTGGAGAGCAAAGGTGACGGCCATTGAAGAATCCAAGAATCTTTCAAGCATGTCACTTGACGAGCTTATAGGAAATCTCAAAGTTCATGAGATGGTGATGAAAAAAGATTCAGAGATTGTCAAGGGCAAAAAGGAAAAGATCAAGTACATTGCCTTAAAAGCTAGGGTAGATTCAAGTGATGATGAAGAGTCTAGTTCAGGTAGCGAAGATGAAGAGTATGCCATGGCCGTAAGAGATTTCAAGAAGTTCTTTAGAAGACGAGGGAAGTTCGTAAGACAACCTTGGGAAGAAAAGAAATCCTTCCGGAAAGACCGTGATAATAAGAAAGGAAAAGTAGATAGGAAGTGTTTTAGGTGCGGGGATACTAGTCATCTAATAGGAGAATGTCCGAAGGCACCCAAGAACAAGACTCAAAGAGCCTTTGTTAGTGGTGCTTGGAGTGACAGTGAAGATGATGACGAAGAGCCTAAGAATGACAAAGTTGCTCTTATGGCTCATGACTCTAACAAGGTACAATCTGACTCATCTTAATCCTCTATTGATGATGACACCTTAGAAATAGAATATAACAAACTGTGTGAACTTACCCTAAAAATCATTAAAAAAAATAAGTTTTTAAAAACCAAAAAGGAATTTTTAGAAAACAAAGTTTATTGGTTAAAAGAAAAAGCTATACGATTAGAAAAGGGTAAAGCCATTAAAGAAACATGTGTTTCATGTCAAGAACTTAAACTAGAATTAGAAACACTTAAGACCACACAGGAAGAACTTATCAAACAAAAATCTAAATTTAAAAGGTTTGATAAAAATATCAGTTATGTAGATGAGATAATGAAAGTTCAAAAGTTACCCCATGATAAAACTGGATTAGGTTTTATGAAATTAGGAGACTTAAGTAGCTTTAAGAAACAAACAGAGAAAGTACAAGAAACTGTTCCAACAAGTTCAGAAACCCACGGATCCCACGGAACCAAAATCTTGGTTCCGCCAGTAGTGGAAAATGGTTCCGCGGGTACTGTTGCTGAATAGAAGGATTGCACTTCAGCTGGTACTGAATTTGTTAAAGTCATAAGAAAACCTAGCACTAGTACAATTGTTAATAAACAAAAACCAGTTGTTACTATAGGAGTAGGACAAGCTAAAAATGAATTTAGAGCTAAATCTACTAAACCAAGACCTAGGACGACTATTCCCAAACACCCCTTTCCAAAGAGTAACTACAACACACAACATCATTATCAAAATAGTTGGAACCCAAAATTACCTAGAAGTTATCAAAGTCCCAACTACATACCATGGAACCCATATCCACCATTTCCATACATGAATCAAGATAATGGAATGTTTAACCCAAATGGACCCATGAGATATTGGGGACCAAACGCTTGAGTTTTTCTTTAACTTAGGTATGCTTGA
Organism: Artemisia tridentata subsp. tridentata; assembly: GCA_021014915.2. Taxonomy (NCBI): domain Eukaryota; kingdom Viridiplantae; phylum Streptophyta; class Magnoliopsida; order Asterales; family Asteraceae; genus Artemisia; species Artemisia tridentata. The sequence continues at coordinate 420,381,157 of CP139509.1, forward strand.
AAGTCGGGTTAGAACCGGAAGAGTGGATAAAAGATAGCGGGTGTTCAAGGCACATGACGGGAAACAAAAGCCTTTTATCAACTTACCAAGTGTACGACGGAGGTAATGTCACGTTTGGTAGCATGCTTAAAAGTAAAATCATCGTAAAAGTTACTATCTCTCATGACTCTCTCTCTCTATTGATGATGTTGCTCATGTTGATAACTTAGGTTTTAACTTACTTAGTATTAGTCAACTATGCCGTAAAAAGTATGACGTCCTTTTCAGTGAAAACGGAAGTAAGATACTTAAAAATGGTATAACCATAGGAAAAGGTGTTTTGAAGAATAACGTATACGTTATGAAATTAGACAAAGCATCTAAAGACAAACTTTGTCTCACCTCCTTAGACGACAACTCAACTATGTAGCATAGATGCTTAGGCCACGCCAATATGAGACTCATCCAACCTCTATTATCTAAGAAACTAGTTAAGAACCTACCCAATTTGAAATACGTCCAACACTTTTGTAATGCTTGCAAAATTGGAAAACAAGTTCATAATAGCCATAAGGCTAAAAACATGGTGTCCACATCTAGGTGTTTAGAACTATTGCATATGGATTTGTTTGGTCTATCCGCTATACAAAGTTATGCAGGAAACTTCTACACTTTGGTCATAGTAGATGATTATTCTAGGTATACTTGGACTAAGTTTTTGAAAACTAAAAATGAAGCATTTGATAAATTTGAAATTCTAAGTAAGAAAATTCAAAATCAAATAGGAAATAGCATTGTGTCAATTAGAACCGACCATGGTCGTGAATTTGATAAAGAAACTCAATTTGGAGCTTTTGTGATGCTAATGGCATAACACATAACTTTTCAGCTCCGCGTACTCCTCAATCAAACGGTGTAGTAGAACGTAAAAACATAACACTTTAAGAAATGAGTAGAACAATGCTAAATGAACAAAACATACCATAAAAGTTTTGGTGTAACGCCGTCGACACATCCACCTATATCTTAAATAGAGTTCTAATAAGACCATTTTTGAATAAAACACCATATGAACTTTATAGAGGCAAAAAGCCTACTTTAGGATATTTTAGAGTTTTTGAAAGCAAGTGCTTCATATTAAACACTAAGGATTATCTCACCAAGTTTGACCCAAAGTCTTATGAAGGTGTGTTCCTTGGATACTCACAAAATAGTAAAGCCTACATCGTCTTAAACAAAGAAACCTTAAGAGTCGTGGAATCGTTGAACGTAACATTTGACGAAAGTCCACCTCCCTCTAAGACATCACATTTGGTAGATGATGACTTAGTTGAAAGTCAAATGGTTGAAAACCAAGAAAATTTAGATAATGATAAACAAGATGAACCTTTAAATAGAGAAATAGTCAATGTCATAGAATCTAAAAGCCATCCATTAGACAATGTCATAGGAGAAATTAATGAAAGAAACTTAAGATCAAAAGTTCAAAACCAAAGTAATTTCTTTTGTTTCATTTCAACCATTGAGCCCAAAAATATAAATAAGGCTATTAAAGATGAATCTTGGGTTATAGCAATGCAAGAAGAACTAAACCAATTTGTTAGAAATGATGTTTGGACATTAGTCCCTCAACCTAACTGTCAAACCATAATTGGAATAAAATGGGTTTTTAGAAATAAAATGGATGAAAATGATGTAGTGTCTAGAAACAAAGCTAGGCTAGTAGCTCAAGGCTACAATCAACAAGAAGGTATTGACTACGACGAAACATTCGCTCCGGTTGCTAGGCTCGAGTCAATTAGAATATTACTTGCATATGCATGTGCACATGACTTTAAACTTTTTCAAATGGATGTCAAAAGTGCATTTCTTAATGGTTTTATTAATGAGAAAGTGTATGTCGCACAACCTCCCGGCTTTGCCGATTTTAAAAAACAATATCATGTCTATAAACTTAAAAAAGCTTTATACGGACTTAAGCAAGCACCAAAAGCTTGGTATGATCGACTTAAGACTTTCCTAGTTGAACATAAGTATACCATGGGCTTAGTAGACAACACTCTTTTCACTAAGAAAAAGGGATCACATATTATCATAGTTTAGATATATGTGGATGACATTATATTCGGATCAACTTGTCAAGAGTTATGTGACGATTTCTCAAAAATCATGCATGACGAGTTTGAAATGAGTATGATGGGAGAACTAAACTTTTTCTTAGGACTCCAAATAAAATAATTAGAAGATGGGATATTCTTTAACCAATCTAAGTACATCAAAGATATGCTTAAGAAATTTGGTCTTGAAGATTCCAAACCTATGAAAACACCCATGTCTACTGAAACCAAACTCACTAAGGATGCCGAAAGTGAATCCGTAGATAGCACTAAATATAGAGGAATGATTGGTAGTTTACTATATCTCACGGCTAGTAGACCAGACATTATGTTTAGTGTTTGTCTATGTGCTCGCTTTCAAGAAGATCCTAAAACATCCCATCTTGAAGCCGTTAAACGAATATTTAGATACATTAAAGGTACTACACATTTAGGATTATAGTATCCCAAAGGAACGGGTGTCAAAACCATATTTTATGCCGAATCAGACCATGCCGGTGACTATGTCGATAGAAAAAGTACAAGTGGTATTTGTACTTTTGTTGGGCATTGTCTCACCTCATGGTTTGCTAAAAAACAAACGGCTCTAGCAATATCAACAACCGAAGCCGAGTACGTGTCAGCAGGAAAAGCTTGCCAACAAGCTCTCTGGATGAAACAAGCTCTCGTCGACTATGGAATTCAACTCAACGACGTTCCTATTCTCTGCGACAACAAATGAGCTATCCACCTTAGCAAGAATCCAGTTCAACACGGTAGAACCAAACACAAAGAAATCCGTTACCACTTTCTTCGCGATAATGTTCAAAAAGGAAATATCTCAATCGAGATAGTATCCTCAGAGGACAACATTGCCGATATTCTTACAAAACCTCTTAAGAGAGAACCCTTTAACCTTCTTAGACTTGGTTTAGGGTAAATGGAACCAAATGTGTAGTTAAAACCTTAGCTTAACCAAACACGACAAAAACAACCAACTGCCAAAATGTTCCCATAGAACCATTTGATAACAAGGACGGAACCCACTTTTTGGTTTCGCCAAATCCGTGGGTTCCTAAGATTAGTTTTTAAATATATCAGACAAACACCCTCTTCTCACATTCCCCAAAAACATACAAGAAACACAAACTCGACCCTAGCACCACATTCTCAGAATTTACGTCATCCACTTCAACAAACTTGTGCTTTAATCCACACTGTAAGTTTCCTAACTATATCTACATTCCTGATCTGAGTCTAGGATTTCTATTTCATGCACAAAATCAAAACTTGGGGTTTATGCATATTTTTATAAAATTATGAAGCATATTTGTTAAATTACATAACTAATCATGTTTCCCTTAGTTAGGAATTACATATCATAAGACATTATCACAATTCACCGAAAACCCCAGGTCAAATTCTTGCAAAAATCTTCTTACTATTAGGAGAAAAAATTCACATTGTTCATACAAATAAAAACGTTATGTTTAAACATCATTTGCATAATGTCTCTTGAATGCTAAAGGGAATACATAACTATTATGTATTTTTGGGTACATTCAATCGAAGCTACATTGAATTAGGAGCGTTTGGGTTATCTCTCGTTTTGTTACAAAATTTGCAAAACAAAATTTTCATGCATTAAAAGGAGTCGAGATAACTACACCTCCACATTGTCCCTATATAGGCACACACTAGAACATTACATATATACTTTCGTTAGTTTTAACTAAACTATGTAATTTTTGTGTCTAGGATAACATCATGCCTCCCGTAACCTACTACGACCACAAAGACACCCTTAACTACCTCCCTAAACACCATAAGACCAAGGGACTTTCAACCGAACAAGTTAAGATATTTAAGGCTTTAGAAAAGAGGTACGTTTACGAGGGTAGAACCATAGATCCCTCCTTTTTAGAAGAAACCAACATCCGCCAACAATTAGCTACCATCAACTTTGGTTGTCTTTTGGACATAGACGAACCTATATGTCCTAGATTTGTGCTAGAATTCTATGCTAGTGTCGTTCTTAGTTCCAATGATTATGGTCTCATCAACATCCACTTCAAGGTAAATCAAGCCCAATTCAACATTCCCTTGAACCAATTCGCGGAAGTCTTAGGAATTCCGGGTGTAGGTACTTGTCTTTACATCGACAAATGGTCGTTGTCAAGCCTCGATTCCATTGTTGATCGTATGCCTCCATACGACACACCCTTGACTCCAAAAGAGATAATCCGGGATCATCTCTTCCTCGCTAGGACCACCCACACTAGGAAAACACGTCAAGGTCATGAGATTGATAGAGACCCATTTGGCATGAAGCTAAACGAGCTTAGGCCCTAATTCAAGAAGTTGGAAGAAATTCTTCGGGCAAATGTTTTATGCACCATAGGGAATAAGGATCATCTCAATGCTAGCCTTTGTTATATGCTCTATTATGTGTCAACCCACCAACCTTTCAACCTTGCATACTATGTCGCCAAGAGAATGGCCGACATTCCGGTGTTAGGAACCACTGCTATACCATACGGGATGCTTCTCACCCGTCTTTATAGAGCGTTTGCACCCATCCCTCCTAACGCTAGAGGTTTCTGCCCATACTACTCTCTCATTCCCCATACTTTTGTACCCCTAAGTGACAAGAGAGTAGCTAAGTTGAAAGGAAAATGTCCTCATCCTCCAATCTCCTCGTCATCATCATCCATGAATGAAGATGACGGACTCCCTAATTCTAAGATTCCTCCTCCGGAATATTTGAGCCAACTTCCACCAATTCAGCAACAAAATGAAGAGTTCAAACAGACGCGAGGAATGTTCATGAACATCGGGCATTGGCTAATGAAGATAAACAAGAAACTCGACAAGCAGTGAGGGGATTAGGAGTGTTTGGTACAATCAATTTGAAACAGTGATGTGTTGAATTGTTATGATTTTAGGATATTATCTTGTTGTTAAACACCTATGAAAACTAACTTGACCATGCAGGACGATAACACTTTGATGTTATCAATTTTCCATGTTTAAGCCACTATTTGGCTTAACTTCCATTAATAGTAAGTTCATTTTCCTCGGTTTAATCTATATGTTAACATGTGTTAGTACTTGTGTTTTTGTTATTAATCAATCACAACTAATTAATTACACATGTTTTAGGAAAATTTTCAAGATTTGAACGGGTTTCGGGCCTTTAAAAATGCCCTCTGTCCCGATTTTTGACTTGGCGGAACCAAAATAAGGGTTCCGTCTGTTCAATTTTTTGGTGCCGCCAAAATACACCCCACGGATTCCGCGGAGCCAAAAACAGGGATCCTTCTTTGTTATCGTTTGGTTCCGCGGACCAACAGTCATATTTTTAAATTTTTCGTCTAATCCCGCACTTTAGATTATTGATTCTGGAATTGGGATTCCTTTACTGATATTTCATCACATTAGGTTCATTTTAGCAACATTACACAATTAGGAATACATTTTCCCACCAAATTTTGAAATTTCAAAAATCCACTCAAGTTACCTTTCTCTAACAAGCAAGGACCCCTCAAAATGGTTCCTTGCAATTCGTGGATCAATCACATCATTAGATTTCCCACTCACCCTTTGCATTTACTGCATATCTTCTTCATCTTACTCAACTCCATCTTTATGGATTGACTTTAGTGACATGACTAGTTTCTTTTCTTCTTCCAAATCATTAGGAACCAACATTTTTCTATGGATTAACATCACATCCAAACACACTCTTCCATAAAACTTGGAGTCTATAAATTGGAAACTTTAGGATGATCACAATTCACACCTTCACCATCACTTCTAATAGCAATTTCTGCATATATCACCATCACTTCTCTTCTCAACAATGCCTAAGTCAAACAACTCATCCACATCCAGACCTCATAGAAGGACAACAAGAATGAGTGTTAGACCATGCTGTTTCGTTAATCTCAACTCTTCATTTGAAGAATCGTCACCTTTGAACATTTCATCTCCCATTGCAAATGAAAATTTCCTTACTCTATCAACTCCAACACCACCCCATATCACCATCACCACTCCACCACCCACCATAACACCAGTGGCTACCACACCACCACCCGCACCATCTCAACCAACAAGATCATCATCACCTCCTCATTCACCCAAACTTCAACCCATGGAGTTATTTGCTACTCCACCAACCTTACCACATCCCTAGTTGGAAACTTTTGAAGACCTACCACCTAGGTCCACCAATCCACCACCAATGCCTTTTGAGGCTCAAGAACCACTCCTCTTTCACCCCATCTATAGGGACATTCACGGTCCTCTTTACCATGATCAAGCTCCACCACAACCTCAACCTCAACCCCTTTCACCAACATCCACCCTTCAAGCCATTGATGAGGGAATGTGGATAAACCAACCACAAACCCAAGGCGAGATCAATGAGGAACTTGACCGCCTCTACGCCTTCTCCAACATGGTGGATTCCCACCTAAATGAAGCTATGGATTTACAATCCACTTTGCTAGCTTCCATCATGTCTCCCACCTATATTCCACCACCTCCACCATCAAACAACCAACCACCACCACCACCACCACCAAATAATGAACCAACCCTTCCACCCAACTTCCCTAGACATGGATGTTCCATGTGTGAGAGGACCGCCCACTTAACTCAACGAACCAACATTTTGGTTCACGAGTTACAAAATGAAATGCGGTTCATATTGAACCACATCCTTTTTTTTTTTTCTTTTATAGGATTTTTAGGACTTCTATTTTAGGATATTTTCCATTTCATTTAGTTTGTAACATCTTAATTTGTGACTTTGGTCACAAATAATTTTCAAATGAAGGATGTTGTGTTAATGCTTGTGTGTGATCACTTATTGTGCATTATATTTGGTTGGGTTGAACTACTAACATTTGCATTATTATATGGTTGGTTTGAACTATTAACTTGGTTTGAACAATTATACTTAGTTGACTTTTGTTGGTCAAACGGGTTGAACTACTACTCTTGGTTGAACCTTTGTAGATCTCATTACTCATACATCATATTACTTGGTTGGCTTGAATCATATACAACTAACCTTTATTTTGTAGCATTTCTCATCCTTGCATCATATACGTTGGTACCCTAGCAACGGGGAGTATTGATCAAGGGGGAGCTTATCAAGCACTAACTTTTATTTTGTAGATTTCTCATTTCATGCATCATAAACTTGGCACTCCAATTAGCAGGCCACTCATTCTTGTTTACTCATCACTCATAAGCATAAACATTAGTATACATTCTTTCATTCATTACTAACCCATTCATATTACATATTTCATTCTTAGTGATCTTTCTTTTGTAGCAAAGAGATCAAAGCATCACAAGCTTCAACATACCGTTGCAAGACTTGTTAGAGTAGTTACTGTATGATTTAGTTGTATTTCACACATCATTGTTGTACCAAACATTCATACACCTCTGTTGTGATCGGTTAGTATTTTAGTCCTTAAAATACATAGAGTGTCGGGAGTGGTTGTGCCCTTGTAAAAGAACTCGGTATCTAGCTTTGTATCGGAAAAAGTGTAAGCGACGTTAGGTTGTTTCTACCTCGAACTAGAACTCGGTATTTAACTTTGTACCGAAAAAAGTGTAAGCGACGTGTATAAAGGTTTTCTCCGCCGAGAATGGAGCTTGTTTCTTAGTGAAGAAAAACTCTCGAATTAAAGGCTAGAGGAGTGGAGTAGGGCAAGGAAGAGAGTCCTTGTAAACCGAACCACTATAAACATCTGTGTTGTGGTTTGATTGTTTCTTTCTCTACTTACTTGTTATATATTGTTTATTGTGTGCATAACTTGAAATCACGTTAAGTATTCAAAGCAAAAGAATATTAAAACGGTAAAACTATTCAACCCCCCTTCCAGTTTTCCACAACTACTACACCTACTCCTCCCACCCAACCAGAGTTTATCACCAGAGAGCTCATCCACCACATCATCCCATCGCTGGTGATACACATGGCACATCTTGAGAGATATTACACGAGTTGTGATGGATAACCTACAGTCTCGTTGGAGCAGAGTAAAGCTCGAGGAGCCAAATACGGATCTTACTCGATCAACATTTGTGATGTTTATTGACTTTACCATTTATTATTTGTTTTCATTTATCCTCAATCAACTTTCGTAATATTCAATGTCTTTCTCATTTTATGTTTGTTCTCATTTAACATGCATGCTTACAACGTAATGCTTTTCTCATTTATTGTTGGTCCCCATTCTTTCTCAATTAGCATTCACAATGCTTATTGTCTTTGTCACTTATTGTCGTTCTCATTAATTGTTTACTCTATGTTAGCATTCGTGCTGTCAGTTGTCTTTTATTATTCGTTCTCAACTCTTCTCATTTTGCATTCGAGATACATATTGTCTTTCTCATTCATTGATTTTCTCAGTTATTCTCACTTAACATTCGTAATATTTATGGACTTCATCATTTATTGTTTAATCTCCTTCGTGACGCTTATTGTCTTCCTCATTTATCGTTTGCTTTCACATTTATTGTCTATCTCATTTGTTCTCATTTAACATATTGAAATGCTTATTTCTTTCTCAATTCTTGTTCATTTCACTTAATCTCTCTTAACAATCATGATGTTTATTATCCTTCTTAGATATGGATTTTCATTATTCATCCTCATTTGACATTCGTAATAAATATTGTCTATTTCATTATTATTAAACCTCATTTATAATTTTGTCTTTCAGTATTGGCCTCTTTTGGCTATTAGTTTGATTCGATTGATTCTCTCGGTTAATTGAATTACTTCGTGTTGATATTCTATATCTCTTCTCCTTACTATTGTGATAAATTATGATTCTTCTATTTGCGTAAATTTGAGTCATTGGCTTCTCTTTTACACACCCTTTCGTTTGCTTCTTTGTTCGTACGAATATCAAATCTTTCTTTCGAGCACTCCTTGCTCATACCAGTACGAATAATATTGATATTTAAATCTATTCACTATTGTTTTAATTCATTGATCCTTCCATTTGCATCGGTTAGTAACGGTTTGTTTCTTTGTTCGTATAAATACCTATCTTTCTTTCGAGCACTATTTGCTCATGATAATTACGAATATTCTTGATATCTAATTTTGATCCATTATTGCTATTCATCAATTCCTTCATTTGCATTGATCGATAATGGTTTGCTCCTTTGTTCATACAAATATTTAATCTATCCCTTTTTAAGCAATCTTTGCTCCTAAATATTACACACGGCAGGATCACATTACTATTTTTATGATTCATTAGCTCTTTCAATTTTATTGTTATTCATTTTTTTTGTATTCCATTTTCTTTAATGCACAGGGCAATAAAAGAAAATGGATGATTAGAGAAACATGGAAGTGGATTAATCGTTATGAAGAAGTTTGAGAAAAGGATATATGAATATGATGATTAAGACGTGAAAAACATTTTCTTGTGTCGACTTAAACTTTTCATTAAACAATGAATGAGTTTTGTTTAAGAGAGAAAAGTTTGATGGAATACTATTCCTTGGTTTGACGAATATGGAAATTAGTGAAAAGAGGCTTTTGAACTTGTGATTTGATTTGACACAAAATTTATGTAGATATGATACTTATGACCAACTAAAATGTTTAGAAGAGAGATCATGTACATGTTAACACATCTTTTAGAAATAAATAAACATATAGATCAATCTTTTAACCATACGCAATTAGCACATTTTAAAACATTAATTATAAATAAGAAAACATACCTTTGCTACATTTTCTTATATGGTTTTTGAAACCATAGACGCTAACTACTTCATGAACTTTAAAGGTCCTGCAAGCTTATTGGTAAGGCAGGTTGACAGCTCTTTAAGGTTCTTCTTAGGTGTTAACTTCATTTATCCTTTAGTAGGATGAAGTTTTCGAAGATTCCTAAACTGAAGATTTCTTAAAGAAGATTTGTTAAAATATAACAGATAATAATAAACTTATCTATATCCAAACATAGAAAGTTTTATCACTTTTGTAAAAATGAGTTATATGTCAAGTTTTACCGATTAAAATCACTTATTAAAACTATTAGATTGACTTATGTCAATCTAGTTTTGACGTGTTGGATATTCATAGATAAAAGCATATAAATCTAAGCTACGAGATAGAGTTAGGGAGACACAACCACAACACAAGTATTTATAGTGGTTCGGCTACAAGGACACCTTCCTTGCCCTACTCCACTCCCCGAGTCACCTACTCGAGAGTTCGTAATCACTGCACAACACAAACTCCTTTCACATGGCGGAGAAGCCTTCACAACGTCGCTTACACTTTATCCGGTACAAAGCTAGATACCGGGTCTTTCATACAAGGTAGACAAAACCTTCTTCGCCTACACTTTATCCAGTACAAGGCTAGATACCGGGTCCTTAGCACGGCGGACCAAACCAACACACCTAATACAACTCGACTAAAGGATCCAACCTCCTTTTACACCTGACTCAACACATCTACAACACCATTTGAGAAGAAAGAAAGAACAAGAATCACTTCTGTGATCTTGGAAGAGAAGAATCAAAGCAACCCATCCATATCACGAGCTTGCACGTCTTCGAGAGGTTGTGATCTCGCCTTATGGAAGGAACCTAGAGAATCACAAAGAGAAACTACATAGAAAGATCCTTGGATCTGAGGTTAGAGAGTTTAGAACATAGAGATAAGTCATGTCTAAAAGGGGTGAGAGATAAGAGAGAAATGACTCATTATTTATAGGCAAAACTGCCTACTGTTCACCCGGTTCCACCGGATCCCTTCCCAGAGGGATCCAGCTAGTGTAAACCGAGGGATCCGGGTAACTGGGTAAACCAGTCCAGATTTTGGGTTACAAACCGGGTTATGAGTTATGGGTTATGATCCATGGATAGATGATGTCATGCCTGATGTCATAGATATCTCGGGTCATGGGTCATGGACTTTGGGTTATGAGTTATGGACTTTGGGTCATGGGTCATGGGTTTTACCCATTATTGATGTCACGCAATGAGTCATGGGTTATAGGTCAAGCTCCATGGTTTATGGTTTATGGACTTGGTTTTGGGCCATGGATAGTCCAAGTGTTTACTAGCTTTTTCTTAACATGTATTTTATAAAATGCAAGTAACAAATGTTACTTAAGTGTTTTTATAAAATAGTTTTGGTTTCATGTAATCTTGTTAATTAGATATGTTTAAGGTTTACTTGTTTAATGAAATGAGTTAGTAAACTATTCGCTCAAAGCATTAAGTAATTTATTTATCCCGTTAAAATGATTTTACGTTTGTTAACGACAAAAAATTGAAAGATCGTAAAATATAAATAAACATTTTGAAGGTTTATTTGTATTAACAAGTACTATTGGGCTGACACCCCACCCTTGTAGTTGGTATACTAGTCGTTTAGACCAACTTTTGTCCCCTGAATTCTTGACCTTGGGTGATTATAATCCAGCCAACTGTGTGGTACTTGACGCGAGGTTCAGTTGTGCCGTTGTGTGTTACATTAAGTGCTTGCATGTATTTTTATCGTTCACACATATGTCCTACTCGTACTTCACAGTAACATTTATGTTATATTAAACCAGCGAACTCACCGACCCTGTGTTGACACTTTCGAGCATCCTTTTGAGGTAATACTAATGCTTAAGGGAGTTAAGAGTTTCAAGATTCTAGTGAGACCACTAAGGAGGCCTTACATAGAAAGTGGCCTTACATAGAAAGTGCGCAATGTGACTCTGTTGGACTTGTTATCATTAATGCACCTAGGTTACCATTAGCAGGCATATTTCCTTCTAGACTTGTCCCGGGTTGTGGGACATAAACTCTACTTTTCATTTAACTATGTTTGTCGTGAAAATGACTAGTCACGACACAAGTTCCTTATGTGTTGAACGACATCATGACACGTTGTATGAATTCATTTAGAATTTCTCTAAATGCTGAAAGAATGTTTGTGATAATGTGATGTAAGTGGGCGTGTGTTTAATATTGTGTTCAAGGGGTGTTTGGACAATAAAAGGTGAAATGACAAAAATACCCTTAGAGCTAACAAAAAATTTAACTTGGCATTAGGGTTTTGGATTGTGAGCGAGTGAAAATGGCCACGTTGGGGGCTAGGGGCACGTAACCCTAGACCTGAGGACCAAATGCCTAAAACGTGGAACAAGAAAAAAGGTATTCAGAGGATATGATCGTCACTTGATGCAAGATGCTATTTCTTTGAGGGACATTTGGAGTACTTTTGTTTTCAAACTTTTTATTAAAGTGATTTATTGAAGTTACTATAATATGTTTTGTTTTTCTTAGAAACTGATTGTTTTGCTATTTATGCTAAACTGATAAGCTTCACTAGGGTTTTACCAAAACAAACTTCTATTTATTTATAGAGATTTTTATTCTGGTAGTATGTAAAGAAAAATCAATTTAGCTCCAGTAAAAGATTTTGAACAAGGAAAGATATTATCATGATCTTAACAAAATAAGCGGTAAAAACTACCAGGGTGGATAAACTGATTTACAACTTGAGTACTTTCATCAGAGTGAGAGGTATCATGTTCGAAACTCTGTTGGTGTGATTGAAATTACTGATGGTCACACCAGTTTGTTTTTAGGGAGAGTTTTACACAGTTTTGATCGTTGTGGTGGTGAACTATGACATGATGGATTCATTAAACAGAACGAAAACATACAAGTGTTTAAACAACAATTTAGAGAGAATTTGATAGTATTATTTGATGTTTTCAACTTACAAGGGATAACCCATTATCAAGGCCATAGCATTTGGCAGAAATGTCATAATCTCAAAACTACTCAGAATATATCAAAATTGTAAGAGCTAAAAAAGATCATGTAAAAAAGGAGGATAAGAATGTGTTTGTCAACGGTTTTAGTGCTACATGCTAGTGAGAAACATATTATCTTGCTACATCTATGCGAGGGATGGTATAGCATCAACCAGCACAAGAATCAACCAGTTTCCTGTTCAAACTCATCACCGTCCGACTCTTCTGCGTTATCGGCATCATCATCATCTGCATCATTGTCAAATTCTTCTTTGTCTTCCTCGATTGTTGTCTTCCCTATCACAATCTGGTTGCTATCTATCTTCCTGATTTCATTATACTGCAAAAAAAAATATATATATATATATATCATTTCAACATAACCCCACCCGAATTATTTCAAGGATGAACATATATAGTCCTTTCCTACCTTTTCCAATTCCAGTTGCATAAAAAGATGTAAACTTATAATCACATTCTTATTTATGTTCATCCTATATTTTTAATTTAAGCGTACAAATACATAAAAAGGGCCACTAGCTACTTTACATCATCTAAAAGGGTGTTTGAGATTTGCTTATTTCAAAGTGCTTATATATTGTATACTCCAATAAGCAGGCATCAACATGCTTATTTTCAAATGCTTATAAGAGCTGGAGACGGAGCTGGAGCTTTTATTTACAGATTCGTTTGGTAAAGTAGTTGTAGCCGGAGCTTATATGTGTAAAATGACATTAAAGGACACAATATATTAGCAATTAACAACATCAAAAGCTCAAGCTTCTTATAAAAGCTCCTCCTAAGTAGCTTCTCTTTTAAGAGCTTAAATTTTTCAAAAGCTCTTACAATCTGTATTATAAGCTAGCTAATTTTAAAAGCTCTCAAGCCCTTATAAGCTCTCACTACCCCTACGCCAAAAACCCCCTAAATACATTATCCATGTCATATGTCAAGTATTCCTAAAAAGCTACTTTGTCTCCTCTTTGTGACATCTTTTATTCATCACAACTTTGCTTGGTGAAGCCTTTCTTTATATAAATCAACACATATTTAGTTGGTATTTTTAAAATAGCGAGTCTTGGCACAAAATTCTAGTTTTGTTGGTCGAAGTTGTACAGAACAGAGATAGTACACTTAAGTAAATTGTATCTGCACCACAATGTTTATTGACGAAAAGGAAGACATGACAAATTCAATTGCAATAAACATATTCAAACATAACTCAGCAACACTAACCTAACTATAGAAACAATGAAAAAAAAATCCAATAATGAAAAACTGTGATTTATAGAAACATCTGATTAATGCCGACATTACTATATTCAGGGGGTGTTTGTTTAAGCTTATATAGCGGGCTTATGACTTATTTGGTTTTCGGCTTATATTTTATAAGCTTACTTTTGGTGGCTTATTTTAGAAAAAAACAACAGCTTATATAAGTTTATTATGACATGATAAGCTTTATATAAGCAGACAAGTTTCAAAATAAGCCACAAAAAGTGAGCATATGAAACATGAGCCGAAACCAAATAAGCCATAAGCCCGCTATATAAGCTTAAACAAGCATCCCCTCAGTATAAAAGAATTGATAACTAAGAAACGAACCTTATCTTCGAAATCTGACTCCTCCAAGGCAAGAAGAAGCTCCTCATTATGCGGCTGAGGCCACTGTGGAGTAAGAAGAAACGATGTAGGAATCATCTTTGTTGAAGATGGAAACTGCATCATTAAGTTTTATTGATTGTTTCGATTTAACTGTTCTGTCACTGCCTCTGTCGCCGTAAATGTAAGGTCCACCCGAGTTTTTCTATGTGGGCTGGGCTATTGTTCCGGTTGATATTGGCCCACTTTGTTTAATACAAGGCCAGAAGGCCTATATATGTTTGATTGAATATTTGATCCTTAAAAAAGCATTATAAAATTTTATTAAAAAAATCTCTTGCATGGGAAAAACATGACGGGCGTTTCGAAAACAAGAACCCTCAACTTGTATAAAAACCTTTTTAGACTTTTAGATCAAAATAATATTTTTGCACTAAACTCTAAAACATTTATTCACAATAAAATTATATATCCTTAACAATAATATTTTTTCAAAATATACAACTTATATAAGGCTCGTAATTATCTTTTAATACATTTCTGTAAAAGAATCTTTAAGAAAAAATAAGACATGATGCTCATTGCAATGGAAGCATATGATTCTTGAGTGACTATCGAGAATAGCATGGCAAGACCGATCTATATGTTATCTACCCATTCGCTTTGTATCAATTGATATCCCCAAATGAAGGGGAACTACTACATTTATAGAACATTAAGATACAATAATGATACATCAAGAATATGAAGTTTACAAATATACACCATAAGGTATTATACTATTTTAGACTAACATCCCCCCGCAAGCGAAAGGGAGGTGGCCCGAGACGTAGCTTGGCACGAAATAACTCAAATTGAGGTCTTGGTAGACTCTTGGTAAATATGTCCGCCACCTGAAGCTTTGTGGGAAAAAAATCGAGTATAAAGTTTTCCAGACAACACCAACTCCCTGATAAAATGGTAGTCCAGATCAATATGTTTAGCAAGTTTGTGAGCAACCGGGTTTTGAGAAAGAAAGAGTGCACTACGATTGTCACACAGTAAAGTGGGACAATCCGGTGGTAAGGCGTGTAACTCACGAAGCAGATGAGTAAGCCAAACAATTTCAGCCGCAATGTTGGCCATAGCTCGATATTCTGATTCACAGCTTGAGCGAGAGATGGTGGGTTGCTTTTTAGCACTTCAGGATACAAGATTGTTTCCTAGAAAGATTGAGTAACCATATGTGGATCGACGAGTCTCAATGTAGTGAGCCCGGTCAGCATCAGAGTAGCCACAGATGGTTGTATGAGAGGGTTTGGAGAACGTGAGACCATAGGCCAAGGTGCCTTTGACATACCGAAGAATTCTTTTTACTTGTTGCATGTGAGTGCTAGTAGGAGATTGAAGAAACTGACTCACTTGATTTACAGCATAAGAGATATCTGGTCTCGTAATGGTTAAATATTGAAGTGCCCCAACCAGAGACGGATAAGAAGTAGGATCGGCGTACTGGTCACCATGTGTGCTAAAAGTTTCATTTGCAGCCAAAGGCGTATGAACTGGTTTTGCATCCAAGAGATCCGCACGTTTAAGTATATCATGTGCATACTTCGATTGACTGAGAAACAACCCCTCTGAGGTACGAGTTGCTTCAAGACCGAGAAAGTAGTTGAGCTCTCCAAGATCCTTAATCGCAAACTCCTGATGTAATCTCCTAATAAACGAAACCATGATGTGATCACGATTTCCAGTCAAAATAAGATCATCAACATATATAAGTAAGTACATGATGCATGATTCACGTATGAAGAAAAATAGGGATGGATCAGAGCGACTACATGTAAACCCGTTATGTAGGAGAAAAGAACTGAGGCGTTGGAATCATGCCCGCGGGGCTTGTTTGAGGCCGTAGATGGCCTTGTTTAGGCGACAAACATGATTAGGGAAGCACGAATCAGTAAAGCCGGGAGGTTGTTCCATATACACGCGTTTAGTTAGATGACCGTGAAGGAACGCATTATTAACATCTAGTTGATGGAGTTTCCAACCATATATAACAGCTAGTGAAAGAACCACTCGAACAGTAATGGCTTTTACTACCGGACTGAAGGTTTGTGAATAATCGAGACCGGGAATCTGACTAAAACCTTGAGCCACAAGTCGGGCTTTGTGGCGCTCAATAGATCCATCCGAACAATATTTGGTGCGAAATAGCCACTTAGACCCAACCACATTTTGATTTTCAAGTCGAGGAACTAGCGTCCATGTGTCATTGTTATAAAGGGTAGTCAGTTCTTTCCGCATAGCCTCCATCCAATGCGTATGTTTGGCAGCCGATTTAAAACCTCTAGGATCACAAGAGGCAAATAATGCAGCACATAGTGCATTATGCTCGATGTGAGCTAGATCAGCCATGTGCTTCTGTTTAAAAATACCGGATTTTGACCGAGTCATCATGGAATGGGATGATTGAACAAGTGCCATAGTGGGTTCAGAAGTGGGTTGTATCGGGTCCGTTGTAGAGAATCGGGCTCAGATGGTGGTGCAGATGGTTTTGCTCCATTTACTGAAGGAGGATTGTATGAGTCAACAACATTTTCCGGTTGTTAAACAGTGGTACGACGTATGTCAGACTCATCGGTGCATAACCCACATTTGGTAGTGGTCGTAGACGTTGGCTTAGATGTTGGCGAGTCTGAGACGTTAGTTGCACATGAGTTTCCCCAATAGTCATCTACAAAGACATGTAAAGGTAAGGTGGTGATGCGTGTGCGTATATTGCTCTAATTTATACCCACGGTATGTCGTTGTGGTTTTAGCAGTATTCAAGTTTTAAATTTATATTTAGACGACTTATCAATAAAACACACACTTTAACGAGCAGTGTACCCGGTCAGTATGAATATAATGGTAAGTAGAGTGTCGATCACTAAGAGTGGAACGTATTATCTAGTTATTCTAATCAGTATTTTAATATCTTAAGTTAGCTATACAACCTAATCTAACGCAAGGGGGTTCAGCCTGAGAGACTGGCACGGTTTGGTTATGATTAAATAATAAACTAAACTAATAGGCACGAATCAGCGATTAGCACACACGTACACAGATAAATACTTGAGACAATAAGAAGACCTGTCCTGATAATTAAGTAGCTTGTCACTTGTTTTATTGCTAGTTTTATATGAAGTGTATAGTTCGATGCGACGCACCGAGAGTTAAACCTTTCTCGTTGGCTCTAATCTTATCGGCGAGTAAACCCTTAATGATCACTTATGTCTATCCCACTATCCTAAAACGATAGAATAAATAGGCGAGGAAGGGGCATGGCGACCCAAGCAATGCTCAGCTAGACACAGAGGTTATCAATGCACTAATAAAAGTCACCAAAGACATCAACATATAAACTTTAATTAATGGGAAAACAATTTTAAGGGGTGCCCATGGTTTTCCGTAGTCACATGGAATCGGCCCATCAATCCTGATGAATTAAAGTGTACTAATACAATAAAACAAAACTACTTAATGAATTGAATACATGCAGGACCTTCTTACAGCTCTTGTATCTTCGTTTAGGGTGTGTCTTGTGCTGCTAACACGTCTGAATTCGGCCTTAGGTTTCTGTGGTCTTCGGTCTTTCTGTGTGTGTAAGGTCTCGAAATTCGTCTGGCCTTGGGGTATTTATAGTTTCTGTCTGAGGGTTAGATGCGGCGCATTGAATAAGTAGATGCGGCGCATTGACTTAACTTCACGTGGGGTCCAAGATTAATATATTCAGGAATATTCGTACACCGCCAGAAGATGCGGCGTAACTCCATTTCTCTATGCGGCGCATGTCCTTTGCTGTCTTGGATCGTAACTTGTGAAATCTTGATAGTGATGCGCCGTATGTACGAAGTATGATGCGGCGTATCTGGAGCAGAATGATCTTGATCTTGTACATTTCAATAGACTCTTAACTTCTTGCTTGTTTTGCTCCATAATTAGTCCAAAATCGCCAAGTTTCACATAATACTTGTTTTTTCCTGAGAATTACAAAAGTAAACATTAACGTATCAATTCTCACAGATAATATAATAAAACAAGTCAAATAAATAGGATAAATGATGGTAATAAAATGTACTTATTTGAGTTCATCAAATATCCCCCCACTTGAACTTTACTTGTCCCCATGTAAACCTTAGAATAAATCTTATGAAAATGTACCCTAAAAGATATTAGGATTTATTTTTATATTTAAGCATGTATTCGTTTTTTGTCATAATTGCACAACCAAACACTTAACGAATTAGAAATAAAATAAAATATTTTAATAAAAGCAAATCTAATCGTTTAACTGTCCAGTCGTGACGAATATTCTATCATAAGCTTGGCAAGTATACGCATCTCCCCCACTAAAGCCAAGGAATAACAAGTCTAAAGCGGTAAAAAGGGTTTGTAGGTTAAGGGTTAATCATTCTTCTTAATCTCTATCGATCTCAAATTCCAGAAAAGGCGACAAAATCACAAATACATGATCGAATCCACGAACACGATACTTGCAATTGCTCAAATCCTTAACTCGAATAGGCTAAAGATAGGACCAAGTAATCTTTACCAATAATATTATATCAAAAAGGGCGACAAAATCATAAATACATAGCCGAATCCACGACTACGATACTTAAGATTGCTCAAATCCCTAATCTCAATAAATCAAAGGTTTGGATAAAGAATAATATAGGGTATGGATAATATTTGGGATACAAATTGGTGTAAAATGAAAAATAAACAAAACAGATAAATTAAAATCCTAAGTGTGGTAAATTGCTTTCCCAACCATCCCATGAATAAGACTCATATCATTGAATAACTCACGCTTTAACACTTGAAACACACGCTTTAGGTAGACACGAATTATACTCAACAAGATCTCAATCAAAGAATAACCTTAGTTGGCGTTCCCATAACGGCCAACTCCCATTCAATCCATAAATATAATATACAACAAATAGTGGTGATATCGACCACTTAATACAAAACTTTGCATAAGTTGGTTAAAATAAACTTCCAAATTTTCCTTTTTCTTTTTCTTTTCTCATTTTTTTTTTCATACTTGAAACATAAACATAGATGTGTAAAATTTCACCACATCACTATAACGATAACTCTGGATAATTTTTCCATACTTTTCATGACTTCAGAAATAACGGTAATAGTGAAAGTAGTAAACACACGAAAAATAAACTCAAAGATATACAATATTTACTTTCATACCAATTGCATTGTGCAATTTCCCGACCTAACCATAGATAATGAATTACGCACGCGAACACAGGTAATGTAAGGAAACACACTTTGCCTAAAGCAATTAACCAACCACGGATTTTAATCTACAGGGTAGGCTAAGGTGTAAGGGTGTAACGAAACATTATAACAAAGGTGTAGGAAACGAAAGGAATGGCTCTGAGTGTTTTTCTAGGGGTATCTTACTCTAAAAGTGAGAGTAACAAAGGTTTATACGGGGGTTAACTAACCAGTGTAGTTAGCTAATACCACATAACATATAAAGGCTATTTGGGTGTAATCCTTGAAATTTACCAATTTAGACAAGTCATTCCAATTATAAAAATAATACTTATTATGGTGGTCTTGAATAGTATACAAGCCAGGTTCTAAAGTTTACAAGTCACCGGCACACTCATAGATTTGTGAATTTTGAAAAGTTCACAATTTTTGAAATAATGTTATGTGTGCAGCTATGTAATTTAGACTTTAAACAAAAACATGCTAAAAATTTTAAATTTTGATATATTAAGCGCATTTTAAGCATATTTTGAAAAAGTTTAGGACAAGTAAGTGTTCTAATTCTCCAATCCCCCCACTTAAGTTAAACAACGTCCTCGTTGTTTGTGTCAAAGATTAAAAATTGGAAAATAAAAGAATTAGAACAGAAAAACTCCCCTGAGATTTGCTCGGTATGATCCTCCATTATTTGTTTAAGAGCAAAAATCAACTTTCTTGTGGATGAGAACGTTTAAGCTTCATAGATGATGTGTCCACAAGAAATGCAGGAATCTATAATACCATCAAGACTTTAACGCACCTAAGTTAAGAAGGTTCAAACTTGCATAATACATTAGTAGTTAATAAAAATAAAACTATAAAAAATTAAAATGAAAATCATCAGGTCAGTCGATACGCCGTATCTTATGGAAGAAGATACGCCGTATCGAGCCTGGAATAAATACGAATCAGAATAGAAGATGCGTCGCATCCTTAACCAGGGATGCGCCGCATTAAAATACTGACAGAAAGTTTTAAAGTCAAAAGTAAAAATGCAGAAAATAAAATAAGATATGAACATTGCAGGCGATGCGTCGCATCTTAGGATGGAGATGCGCCGTATCTTCTGCGGGCCTGACTGACTCGACACAGAACAGAATAGTAAAAATTTTCCGGGTTGTCTCCCGGTCAGCACTTGTCTTTATTCCAGAGTCTTCAAGTTAGACTCATGTTCAGCTCCTTATTTTGTTCTTGTTACGTGCCATCCTTCTTCTTTCATCCGAAAGATGTTCCCGTATAGCTCCGCAACATTTTCTTCCGTTCGACTTAATCTAATATATGCTTTGGTCTTCGTCGCAACATATTCCTCATCAGGTCCCAAAGAGTATTTGATAACTTTAATTTTTTCAGAAATAATCATGGGTGGCTTATTATAAGGGATCCCAAGTAGTCGACATTTTCTCTTGGTGAATTCTTCTTCGTCTTTATCAACAAACTTGAAATAAGGATCCTTATTCAAATAGTCATCAAGTTCATCAATCAATTCTCCTTGCGACTCATCGTTATTATCATAGGAATCATAATTAACCACGTTAAAGGATTGATAATAATCTTGAATCTCATCCCACTCTTTTTTCAATTCCCATTGTAAGCGTTGACTAAGCTTTGTGTAATCATCAAATTGTCCATGCACCCATTCCCAGAAAGTAGTGTCCGATGCTCCCTTAAGTCCTTTTAAGTAGTTGATTCTACCTTTTTCTTGCAAAGCCTCTGCTTTACGTGGGCAGTCTTCAACTTTTTCATACCAATCGTCGTCTTCAAAGTCTACATCATTTCCAACCCGTTTCATTCCAATTATACTTCCCCCATTACAGGTCCCATCATTCTTATAATCACAGGTTGGCCATACACTACTTCCATCCTTGAAACATAAAGGTGTACAGGTGTGATTAATATGCTCAAATTCCCATGGTTTATCCCAAACCCATGGTATTTGGTCATTCCATTCGTAGTACCAGGTGTTTTTGAAATCATCATAAGTTTTGAATCCTGGTAGATCTCCAGTTAGCACATCAGCGTCGACCTGAAGAAGGTAATTAAATTCTTTGAATTGTTTGCACAAAGGTGTCTCATAATTGAACACATCAATGTCAATGCTGAATAGTTCTTCAATGCCTTCCTCGATTGTTGAATTGTCATGTGATGATCCATTGTTGCTTTCTACTTCCTCATCTTCACCTCTCATCCAATATACCCATAACACATCTTTAGTAGCTCGGTCCATGCTCTTATGGTTATTGAACTTACTAGCTAACCAATTTGAAAAATCAACATTGTCAGGATCGTGGTTAACGTCAAAGCTAGTGTTACCAATCATGTTCCTTCTTATCACCATGAACTCATTAAATTGTTCTTTAAAACTTCGTGTCAACCATGAAGTCACAATCCGTTTGACTTCATTCATAGGAGCAAATTTGGGATTGCCGTATTTAAGTTCAAGCCACTCTTCTAAAGAGATATCCATCAACCTTACCAACTTTCCATGAAATAGTATCTCCGATTCAGCATACATTCTTTCGTTATCCAGATAGCTCTTATCAAATCCCCAATACTGTTCGGAATAAGGCATATAAGAAGTTTGTACAGGTCGGATTTCATAGCTTTTGTTGCTCGATTTGCTGACTACATTTGCTGAGTTCATATATTCAATTTGGAATTTCCCATCTTTTTCTTCGATAGTAGTCCAAGTCAATCCTTTAGATTCAATGATAGGCCATAAGAGTAATAATTCATCTTCAGTGTAGCTCATTAGTAAATCATAGGAGAATATCCCATCTTCAATATTGCATAAGCGTTGGAATTCCTTATAAGTAGCTTCAAGAGGGGTCTCCCAAGAGAATAAATCGGCATTAATCATGAGCACATTGAAGTTGACATCTTCAAAAACTTCCACTTCGAATGAATCCGAAAGCAAGAGTTCCTTGGCAAGATATCCGTTCACTGACATGCCTTCCATAGCAAAACCTGTCATCATAGGTAAAATCGTAAGTAGGATTTGTTCGCTAGAAGAGAGATTAATGAATTTAGAAACGGATATAAGAATAAAAATAACTGATATCTGTAGATGATGCGCCGTATCCAAAAAGTTGGATACGCCGTATCTTATAATCGTTAAAATTTAACCAGACTTTTATTCAGAAACCAGATACGCCGCTTATAAATTAGAATGCGCCGTATCAGTTTAATTTATCAAAAATCTATTATACTTATTAAAATTAAATGTGTCGTATTAACAAAAGTTAATGCGCCGTATTTTCGTTATGTTTCAAAATACCAGATTTTAGATTCAGTAGATGCGCCGTATCGATAAAAATCGATGCGTCGTATCTGTTTAATAATTCGAAAACTGTTTTTAATTAAAAATAATAAATACGCCATATCTGATATACAGATGCGTCGTATGGCGTTATGGTTTAGAAAAATTTCTTATTAAAAACAGAATACGCCGTATCTTGGGGAAAGATGTGTCGTATCGAATTTATTAAACGCGTTGTATTTTATAAAAATTAAACGCAATACGCCGTATCTGTGAAAACAGATGCGCCGTATCGTTTGAATTAGCTCAGTACAACGATAGCAGAATGCAAGAAAATAGAAAAATAAAAACAAAAATAAAATCAAACAAAAAGAAACAAAAATAAAAGAAAATAAAAACACACAAAAACAGAAAATATGCAAATAATACAATGAATGCAATTTAACTAATATACAACGGGGTTAGCGGTTAGAATAAAAATTAAAAAGAAAAACCTAATTAAAATACTAATCAAATTAACAGATAATAACAATTCACTCCCCGGCAGCGGCGCCAAAAACTTGATGCGTGTGCGTATATTGCTCTAATTTATACCCACGGTATGTCGTTGTGGTTTTAGCAGTATTCAAGTTTTAAATTTATATTTAGCCGACTTATCAATAAAACACACACTTTAACGAGCAGTGTACCCGGTCAGTATGAATATAATGGTAAGTAGAGTGTCGATCACTAAGAGTGGAACGTATTATCTAGTTATTCTAATCAGTATTTTAATATCTTAAGTTAGCTATACAACCTAATCTAACGCAAGGGGGTTCAGCCTGAGAGACTGGCACGGTTTGGTTATGATTAAATAATAAACTAAACTAATAGGCACGAATCAGCGATTAGCACACACGTACACAGATAAATACTTGAGACAATAAGAAGACCTGTCCTGATAATTAAGTAGCTTGTCACTTGTTTTATTGCTAGTTTTATATGAAGTGTATAGTTCGAAGCGACGCACCGAGAGTTAAACCTTTCTCGTTGGCTCTAATCTTATCGGCGAGTAAACCCTTAATGATCACTTATGTCTATCCCACTATCCTAAAACGATAGAATAAATAGGCGAGGAAGGGGCATGGCGACCCAAGCAATGCTCAGCTAGACACAGAGGTTATCAATGCACTAATAAAAGTCACCAAAGACATCAACATATAAACTTTAATTAATGAGAAAGCAATTTTAAGGGTGCCCATGGTTTTCCGTAGTCACATGGAATCGGCCCATCAATCCTGATGAATTAAAGTGTACTAATACAATAAAACAAAACTACTTAATGAATTGAATACATGCAGGACCTTCTTACAGCTCTTGTATCTTCGTTTAGGGTGTGTCTTGTGCTGCTAACACGTCTGAATTCGGCCTTAGGTTTCTGTGGTCTTCGGTCTTTCTGTGTGTGTAAGGTCTCGAAATTCGTCTGGCCTTGGGGTATTTATAGTTTCTGTCTGAGGGTTAGATGCGGCGCATTGAATAAGTAGATGCGGCGCATTGACTTAACTTCGCGTGGGGTCCAAGATTAATATATTCAGGAATATTCGTACACCGCCAGAAGATGCGGCGTAACTCCATTTCTCTATGCGGCGCATGTCCTTTGCTGTCTTGGATCGTAACTTGTGAAATCTTGATAGTGATGCGCCGTATGTACGAAGTATGATGCGGCGTATCTGGAGCAGAATGATCTTGATCTTGTACATTTCAGTAGACTCTTAACTTCTTGCTTGTTTTGCTCCATAATTAGTCCAAAATCGCCAAGTTTCACATAATACTGTTTTTTGCCTGAGAATTACAAAAGTAAACATTAACGTATCAATTCTCACAGATAATATAATAAAACAAGTCAAATAAATAGGATAAATGATGGTAATAAAATGTACTTATTTGAGTTCATCAGGTGGCCTCATGGGAAATAGACGGCTTATTTGAAAAGGGAAACACATTTTCATCGAATCGAGCATGCCGGGTGATATATGTTCGTGATGTGCATGGGTCAAGACACCGATAGCCTTTATACTGGGATGAGTAACCCATGAAAATACATGGTAAACTTCTGGGTGCAAGCTTGTGTGTTGCATAATCACGCAAGTACGGATAGACGCGATAAGAAAATGCACGAAAATTGCCATATGATGGTGTGCGAGAAAATAATACTTCAAATGGAGACTTGCGATCCAAGACTATTATGGGAAGCCGATTTATTATGTAAATAGCTGAGCTAAATGCCTCAACCCAATATTCTGGCGGAACCCGCCCATTAAATAGCATGGCTAATCCAGTTTCAACCACATGTTGGTATTTTCTCTCAACTCGACCATTCTGCTGAGGCGTGTATGGGCATGATAAACGATGAAAAGTACCATTTTCCTCCAGTAAGCCATGCACATGTTGGTTCACAAATTCCGTGCCCCCATGACTCTGAAACACTTTAATTTTGGTGGAAAACTGGGTTTGTACCAGTTTCATAAACACTGACATAATAACATGAAATTCAGATTTTGACTTTAATGGATATAGCCAAGTAAATCGAGAGAAATCATCCACAAAGAGCACATAATATCGATAACCATCAACCAATGTAACCGGGGACGGGCCCCATAAATCACAGTGAATTAGGTCAAGTGGGTGTGAGGCCCTTTGTTTATTAGTAACGAAAGATAATCGTTGTCCTTTAGACATTTGACATGAAGAACAAATAAGTGGTTTAGGCAAAATAGATGTAATAGATAAACACCCTGTTTTATTCAAATGCGAAATAGTATCAAACGAGACATGTCCCAAATGTAAGTGCCAAAGTTCAAAAGAGGCCTTCAATTGGGAGTCAGAAATGAGAGCTTGAGGGCCGGGAGTTAAAACATAGAGACCGTTTTCACATCTTCCTTGAGCTAGGACCTGTTTCGTCAAGCGGTCCTGAACATAAAAATGTGGTAGGGAAAACAACACGTCCAACAGGTTATCAGAGGTAAGTTTACTAATAGATAGAAGATTCTTTGTAAGATTAGGAACTACTAACACATCACGCAATAGAATATTATTGTTAACCGTTGTATGACCAATATGTGAGACAGGGAGTTTACTACCGTTACCAAAAGTGACGTTGGCTTGTCCCATATTTGGCGTAGCATTGTTGACATTTTCCGGAGACGACGTTATGTGATCGGTTGCCCCGGAGTCTACATACCAATCAGGGCCCGAGGAAGTGACATGACATTGAGCATGAAAGGCCTTTGCAAGGTCGGTTTCGGTAGTTGTTGTTTTAGTTGCATACTGTGAGAGATCAGGAAACATGTTAGCGTAGTGCCCGGTTGTTCGACAAAGCTGACAGTGAGGTGGCCTATGACCACGACCACAACCACCTGAGGCACCACCGCGATATTGTCGATTATCAATACGACCATGAGATGTATTACGCGGCTGTTTTGAGTCTGCATGAAATGCAAAAGGTGGTGTAGCGGTTCCATGGAGGGACTTTAAGAACAATTCATGACTCTCACTTAGAGCCAGCAGATCACGAAACATAGGTGTCTGTCGAGATGTACGAATGGAGGTGGAGAATGTCTCGAATGATGGCCCCAATCCGCACAGGAACCAATGGACTTGATCTGATGGGTCAACAGTGTCACACCCCCAAATATCTGATTTGCAGCGGAATAGAACACTTGGGGGCATGACTGTCATAGCATCACAGTTACAGTTATATTGAACGACCTAAAGTGCCATTTTAAAAATACATCGTTTGATTATATAAAACATTCAGAGTTTACAAAAGCTAGGTCCCAAAAGATGAATCATGTTTGCGGAAATAAGTTTGTTACAAATCAAACGATAATTAAGTGCATAAAATACAAGTGAGACGCGTCGTCACCGCGACTCCAAAATATGTCCACATGCATGCCATGATGCGAGTACCTTAATTACCTGAAAATAAATAGCTAAAAATGGTCAACAATAATGTTGGTGAGAATCATAGGTTTATGTAAATGATAAGTCTCTACGGTAACCACAAGTATAAAGTGAAATGACATAAATGCCACATAAAAATAATACATTAGCTCTTAAGCTCATGACCCCGAAGCTAGACTGAAATGAATGCCCCAAACTGAGTGTTTTTCCAGACACTCTGATAGGATACAAATGAAATGCGTTCGTATGACTAGTTGGCGCTACCAACCCGAACGGAGGCGTCACCCTTAATAGATCTATTCACTCACTCTCGCTTACATCCGTAATTAACGGTTCATGATAAATAAAAGGGGACTTTAATCTGAGCAATGATATAACTTAAGCAATGTAAATGAATTTGATACTTTGGTCCGTATGAAAAATGGTGCAATGTATTCTCTCCCGCAAGTTTAGAAATGAAAATATAAATTGAAAAACGGGGCTATGAAAACTCACCTGATGCAACAGTAATGATGACAAAAGTGGGTACACTGAAATGAGGCGCGTTCTCTAACCGCAACCGAATATGAATGATATGATCTAATGTAAGTCATGAATTGATGCTACACATGCAAATACGTATGTTATCGATACCACTCGTGAATTTTGGAAATAACGTTTATCGTCGAAAAATATATTTTTGACGTCTTGTTAAGTCATAAAACATTTTACGTGTATATATGTTGTAACGATATCCAACGATAGTCGTTTGGTGAATTATTGGAAAAATAGAGTTTTACGTCGTAATTTAATATTTTTCAACCACTATTAGAAAATGGCTAAGTAGCTTCGCAAGGCTAGTCGTAAGTTGATGAATATTGGGTGTTAGGAAACGATCTTCGTGTTTTTAGAAAGCTTGTAACAATATCTTAAATTCGTATCATCGAACTTTTATCCATACGAGTCTCGACCAATGAGAAAAACGGCTCTCAACATGATGTCTCGCAAAAACAGTTTTAGACTTAGAAATATTTTAAATGAAAAGCTGATAAAAATGTTTGGTGAACGTCGGTTTTCAAACGCTTGTATCTTGGTCGTTATAAGCTCATTTTCTACGTTCTTTATGTCTTCGGCTTCGTATTACAGCTAACTAATAGATTCTTGGATCTCAGATCGATCTTTGAGTAAAAACTAGAGCCTTGCAATTGGTCAAACAAATAATCTATTCTGGGAAGTGGTAACGATTCTTCACCGTTAACTTGTTTAGCTCCCGATAGTCTATACACATCCTGAAAGATCCATTCTTCTTTTTCACAAACAAGACCGGTGCTCCCCAGGGCGAGGAACTTGGCCTAATGAATCCTTTGTCTAAGAGCTCTTGCAATTGGTTAGACAACTCCTGCATTTCTGAGGGTGCTAGTCGATAAGGTGCTCGTGCGACTGTTGCAGCTCCTGGCACTAAGTCAATCTGAAATTCTACTTGGCGAGTAGGCGGTAATCCAGGAAAGTCTTCGGGAAAGACTTCTGGAAAATCTTGGACAATCGGTACATCTTCAAGTCGTTTCTCATCTGACTTCTTTTCTGTTATATGTGCCAGGAAAGCATAACAACCCTTCTTTATGTATTTTTCGGTTTTGACACATGATATGATACTGAGTCTTGTCCCACTTCGTTCACCACGAATGATCAAGGTTTCGCCGTCGTAAGGAAGACGAACAACTTTCTCATCACAAATGATTCTTGCTTGATGTCGGGATAACCAATCCATACCGATGATGACGTCGAAACTTCCAAGTTCTACGGGCATGAGGTCTATATTGAATGGGTGATTTAGGAAATTGAGTGTGCAACCACGGACAATGGTGTTGGTGCCAACTAAACTACCGTTAGCTAGTTCGATGTGGTAAGGAGTGTCTAGTGTGGTTGGTTCGATGTTGAGTAAAGGTGCAAATATAGTAGAAACAAAACTTCTATCGGCTCCTGAATCAAATAAAATGCATGCATAACGATTATTGATGAGGAACGTACCCGTGACAACATTCGGGTCCTCCTTGACATTTTCTCCTCCTATAACATAAACTCTTCCACTAGCTGTTCCACCTTGGTTCCCGTTTCCTTGATTCTTCCTTTTTGGACAGTCACTCTTGAAATGTCCTTTCTCTCCACAGCCAAAACATGTCAATGGGGGTCTCTGATTATCAGCCACAATTGGAATCTTGCAATCCCTGGTCGAATGACAACCTTCTTACAGTTTCCACAAGGATTAGGACAATTCCCAGGGTTATGATGACTTTGACACTTGTTGCATTTGGGTAAGGTACCATTGTAACCTCTCTTTTCTGTTGAGCCTGCAGCATAAGCCTTTGCAACTTCGTGCCTCTTTGGTGGTTGTTGAGTAGCATTGCCACTCTGATTGTTGTCCCACCTTCTCTTGTTGTTGTTGTTATTATGGTTGGTATTGTTTCAATTGTTGTTATAGTTGTTGTTGTTTCGGTAGTTGTTGGAGTTGTTATTGTTGTTATTGCAGTTATTGTTGTTGTTGACAGTAGTTCCCTTCTTCACTGCTTGAGCCATAAGCTTCTGAGATTTTCTGATTGCTTCGTCCAGTGTGTGTGGATCAAAAGAAATTTCATTCCCACGGATGTTGTGTGGTAGTCCACCAATGAAGTTTTCTAACAACTTCTCGTTATCTGGAACCATAGTTGGACATAGCGCGGCCAACTCTTGAAATCTCCTGATGTATGCTTCGATCTCATTACCTACAGTCACCAACTCATAAAACTCTATTTCCAACTTCTTTACTTCGGTGCGTGGACAAAACTTCTTACTCAGTAGCTTCTTGAATTCTTCCCACGTGAGTTTGTAAGCATTTTCCATACCAATAGGCTGTGCATAAGAATTCCACCATGACATAGCTTCATCATTGAGTGTACTAGTAGCAAACTTTACCTTGCTGTCATCTGGACAATTGCATAGAAGAAATACAGATTCTGTCTTCTCAAACCAACGGATCATAGAAGTGGCTCCTTCAATGCCTTTGAATTTTATGGGATTGCCACTCTTAAAGTCCTTGTATGTACATTTACGAACATTAGTTCCATTAGCAGCCAGCCCTGCAGCTTCTGTTGTTTCTGCCCGAGAAGCGGCTTCAGCTGAGGCTTCAGCAGCCCGTGCAGCTACGACCTCTCTTTCAACTACTAGTGCTACCTCTATACTGTCGGCAACAAGTTTTCTAATATCAGCTGGTGTCATTACTTGAGTAGTTTTCTTTGGCGGCATAATTCTTCATAATCACAAAAGATAACAATAATGAGAATCTCACAAATAGTAACGATCATCATACACAATATATATAACCACAACATGTATAAATACAACCACAACATGTATAAATACAATGAAATCACAACGAGAAACAACCACGAAATATCATAAATATAATCACAACGGACATGAATATAATACATGAAAATTTCGGCCTGCATGGACCGATATCACAGATAGCACAACCATTCCTACATTTTAGAGTCACACTTGATACATTTTGTTTGTACAACAACCAAAAGACATACAAGTTCTTTAAACTATGTCACACACCTCGTGACTAGGGTAATAATAGTAAAAGCTAACATGATACAAGTCTAGTCTAGGCATCTCCTGGTGCTCCGCCTGATCGATCTTGAAGCTCTCGGATCTCTGCAGCCATCCTGACTACAATTTCTTCCAAATGCTGAATCCTAAGCTGAGTAGCAGCATCCCTGCTCTCCAAAGTAACAATCCTCGCACGTGCTGAAACAAACTCTCCTGCCTGTCAATGCTGTTCCTCTTGTGACATCTGGGCTTTGTTGAACAACTCTGGCATCTCCTGCCTCAGCTCAGTGATGCGCTGACGATCCTCCTGCTGTCTAGCCTCTAAACCCTGATAGGAAACATCAATGGATACCCTGCCTATAAGCAAACCCTCTATCTCCTCCTCCATCGCCTCAACTCGGCTTAATGGAATCTCCTCTAACTGACCTAAGGCCCTGTCAATCTGCTCCTGTTGATGGTCTAATCGTGTCTCAAGTGTAGGAGCAGTAGGCTGTCTAGCAGCAGCAGCTCTAGAACTCTCACCGACCTCAAACTTACTAGGTGGTGCAGTCTCTGTAGCCTCAGTAGTAGCTGGTGATGGTGTATCAAGTCATGTACGCTTCTTGAGCGGCAAGTCAGATAAGGGTGTAGGGTCTCTGGGATGCGATGGTGCTGATGGTGCTCAAGATAATGGTGAGGATGGGGATACTGATGATAGAGAGGATGGTGATGATGGTGGTGATGGTGTATGGAATACTACACTCTTTCGCGCTGTCAAGCAGCGTCTGAGTGGATAAGATGGAGTAAACACTCTAGGACGAACACTGGTGGTAGGGGTAAGTTATGATGGTGGTGGTAATGGTACATAAGCAGCTGGTGATCTAGGAGTAAGACGACGAACTCTCTTCGCAGCAGTGAGCTTCATACGAGGCCCATCCGGACGTAGTCGGTATACCCGACCAAAAGGTATCATCTGTCCTGGATGGATGATGGGAACAGCTCTGGGCTCACGGCGAATCAATGGTGACAAGGGTGGGGTAGGTGCGACTTCGCCCTCCTCGAAGGGTTCAGTCTCAGCATCGGACATTAGAGGTGATGAGTCTGGCGTAGGATCAACTGATGCTAGCACTATAGTGGGTGGTGATAAGACATCATCCGTGTCAGAGTCAGAAGTGATAATGATAGGGTGAGTATCTGTAGACATCTCTGTGACAATCGATGCGAAATGAAAGTAAATAACCCGCATAATGTATGTATGAAACTACATGTATAATGAATATGCACTTATGATGAAATGATAAGATGCTATGATGATGTGGTTATAGTCTAGGGTATCATGGACAACCTAGTTCGCTATAACCTTAGCTCTGATGCCAATCTGTCACACCCCCAAATATCTGATTTGCAGCGGAATGGAACACTTGGGGGCATGACTGTCATAGCATCACAGTTATAGTTATATTGAATGACCTAAAGTGCCGTTTTAAAAATACATCATTTGATTATATAAAACATTCAGAGTTTACAAAAGCCAGGTCCCAAAAGATGAATCATGTTTGCGGAAATAAGTTTGTTACAAACCAAACGATAATTAAGTGCATAAAATACAAGTGAGACGCGTCGTCACCGCGACTTCAAAATGTGTCCACATGCATGCCATGATGCGAGTACCTTAATTACCTGAAAATACATTGCTAAAAATGGTCAACAACAATGTTGGTGAGAATCATAGGTTTATGTAAATGATAAGTCTCTACGGTAACCACAAGTATAAAGTGAAATGACATAAATGCCACATAAAAATAATACATTAGCTCTTAAGCTCATGACCCCGAAGCTAGACTGAAATGAATGCCCCAAACTGAGTGTTTTTCCAGACACTCTGATAGGATACAAATGAAATGCGTTCGTATGACTAGTTGGCGCTACCAACCCAAACGGAGGCGTCACCCTCAATAGATCTATTCACTCACTCTCGCTTACATCCGTAATTAATGGTTCATGATAAATAAAAGGGGACTTTAATCTGGGCAATGATGTAACTTAAGCAATGTAAATGAATTTGATACTTTGGTCCATATGAAAAATGGTGCAATGTATTCTCCCCCGCAAGTTTAGAAATAAAAATATAAATTGAAAAATGAGGCTATGAAAACTTACCTGATGCAACAGTAATGATGACAAAAGTGGGTACACTGAAATGAGGCGCGTTCTCTAACCGCAACCTAATATGAATGATATGATCTAATGTAAGTCATGAATTGATGCTACACATGCAAATACGTATGTTATCGATATCACTCGTGAATTTTGGAAATAACGTTTATCGTCGAAAAATATATCTTTGACGTCTTGTTAAGTCATAAAACATTTTACGTGTATATATGTTGTAACGATATCCTACGATAGTCGTTTGGTGAATTATTGGAAAAATAGAGTTTTACGTCGTAATTTAATATTTTTCAACCACTATTAGAAAATGGCTAAGTAGCTTCGCAAGGCTAGTCGTAAGTTGATGAATATTGGGTGTTCGGAAACGATCTCCGTGTTTTTAGAAAGCTTGTAACAATATCTTAAATTCGTATCATCGAACTTTTATCCATACGAGTCTCGATCAATGAGAAAAACGGCTCTCAACATGGTGTCTCGCAAAAACAGTTTTAGACTTAGAAATATTTTAAATGAAAAGCTGATAAAAATGTTTGGTGAACGTCGGTTTTCAAACGCTTGTATCTTGGTCGTTATAAGCTCATTTTCTACGTTCTTTATGTCCTCGGCTTCGTATTACAGCTAACTAATAGATTCTTGGTATGTCGGCTCGTCTAGATCGCGTCCAATGCCTCGTTTTACCCGTTGAAATTCGTGCAGCAGCACGCTATTTTTCAGAAAAATAGTTTTCGTCGTCAAACTTAGAATTAACGTATATTTCTCGTCGTAAGCTCGTTTTTGCTCATTCCAGCGGCCACTGTTTCGTTTTTAAGTGTATTTTCTAAATATATAAACCAAAATAATCCATGGTCTACTGATGTTTCCAGAATTTACGAAAATGGACAGAACCTCATCTATACTTTGTTAAAACCAATTTTTCTAGTTCAAGACTTGTTCAAATCACTTCCAATCAACACCAAGCTATTCTAAAACCTACCATACACCTTCTTAAACTTTAGTGTTTCTTAATGTCCTGTTTGGTAACAAAACTGGCTGGAAACAGGAAACTTTGGTGTTTCTTTTTAACTTATTACAAAAGAGAATCCTTAATGTGGAAGGGGGCAATTAAGCATACTGTTTCTATTCAGGACGTCTTAATACGATTTTTTTCCCGAACTAGTGTAGGTGGAAAAAATAAATTCGAAAAATTTAGAAAACTTCGAAAAAATTTATAAAAATTCAAAAATTCGAAAAATTTATAAAAATTCGAAAAATTTATGAAAATTCGAAAAAATTTATAAAAATTTTAAAAAAATTCAAAAAATATTAAAAATACAAAAAATTTATAAAAATTGAAAAAATTTATAAAAATTCAAAAAATTTATAAAAATTCAAAAAAATTTATAAAAATTCGAAAAATTGATAAAAAATCAAAAAATTCGAAAATTTTATAAAAAATTTATAAAAATTCAAAAAATTTATAAAAATTCAAAAAAATTTATAAAAATTCGAAAAATTGATAAAAAATCAAAAAATTTGAAAATTTTATAAAAAATTTATAAAAATTCAAAAAATTTATAAAAATTCAAAAAATTCGAAAATTTTATAAAAATTTATAAAAATTCAAAAAAACTTATAAAAAATTTGAATTTATTAAATTTTTTTTCGAATTTTTATAATTTTTTTTGAATTTTTAAAAAATTATAAATTTTTATAAATTTTTTGAATTTTTTAAAAATTTTTATAATTTTTTATAAAATTTTCGAATTTTTTGAATTTTTATAATTTTTTTGAATTTTTAAAAAATTATAAATTTTTACAAATTTTTTGAATTTTAAAAAAATTATAAATTTTTATAAATTTTTTGAATTTTTTAAAAATTTTAATAAGTTTTTTCGAATTTTTATAATTTTTTATAAAATTTTCGAATTTTTTGAATTTTTATAAATTTTTTCGAATTTTCATAAATTTTTCGAATTTTTATAAATTTTTTCCACCTACACTAGTTCGGGAAAAAACTCGTATTAAGATGGTCAATTAAGCATAAAAAAGAAACAACATATATCCACACAGGACCTAACTAGAAACAGTACACATATATCCACACAGGACCTAACTAGAAACAGGAAAAAAAAGAAACAGCCCCTTAGGGTGTCATGGGTTCCTAATCTTCACCAAAAATAATGGATCTCATAAGCTTACTCATAAAAATCTTTAAATCCATTTTAGTGAGAAAATAAATATTAAGTGGTATATAACATATGTACATTTGCATGATTTGCTACTAGAACATCAATATAGATTAAATGAAAGTATGTAAGAGTAGAAAATTTATTTAGACACTTACTTGAGGTTTTGATGAGTTTTGGAGCAAAATATTTAAGTAACCTTGAGGTTTTTATTTCAAAACCTTAACTAGGATACTAATAGAGCTTGAAATACTAAATCTTGAAATTTTTGGTGAATCTTCTTCTTGTTTTTGTTCTTGGCCGAACCACCAAAGGAAGAGGGAGAGATGAGAGGATTTTTGATGTGTTATTTTGTTACTTGTATGTATAAATGAAGTCTTCGTAAATAATATCTATGCAGTAGAAATTTTAGTCAAGAGAATCAAGTGCATTTGGACTCGGGGGGGGGGGGGGGGGGGGCTAATTAATGAACTTGTCTCCATGGTGTATGATTTAGTTAGTTTAAGTTAGGATATAATGTGTTACCGGGTACCGAGTTAGCTAGAAATAAATTTTGACGGAACAAAATAAAGTATGACGATGTTGTAAAAATTATAAAATCACATTCCTTGCAAGAATCGGGTGTTCAAATAGTTGTCGTGTTGAAATTTCGCAAACCGTCATAGTTATAAGCTTTTAACGGTAAATATAGTAAATGATTTAAAACACCGGGTAAACTAATAATATAATTTTTACATCATTATGATGAGTGTGAAAATATGTTAGGATCATAGTCGGGAGTGTCGGGCATATTATTCGTAGTAAATGACTGAGTGGTAACGTTTATTTAATAAATAACCATACGTTAATTGAAATTACGCAAACCTGCGAATGACCTAACATGAAGATGATGTTACTGATGATATGTAGACTACTCTAGTCTATATGATGTGTCCTAGTGATGATCCATGAATACGCAGCTAAACACTTAAGGTTACGCGAATTTTGAATACCCGTAAACCTAGTTTACGAAATGATGAATGATAACCATGAATAGTGACTTCCTTCTGAGAATGAATAGTGTTTCATGAATAGTAAAATTTTTGAAAACATCTCAAAGTCGCAAACTGACTTCAAAAATGATGAATAGTGAATGATGAATAGTAACCCATGAATAGTAAATTTAGAAGTTCGAAAAAATGACCTGGAATTATGATTTGTCACAAACAGGGTGACCGACAGCCGCAAGTTGGTCGCAATAACCTTTGAATTTTCTGCCATATTTAACTACTGATTGAGACCCTTTAGTAAGTTGCCTACAGAGGTCTTTTAAGTTCTAAATGAGTTCGACTAAAGAATTGCTATATGTTGATTCAAGAGTTAACCAGATTTGTCGAGCATTGGTTAACCTAATGATTTCCACAATCGCTTCTACGGATAAAGTGGCATGTAATATGATGATGGCTCGTTGATCGGCTGAGAGCCAGGATGTGTGGGACGGATTCGGTGATGATTTTCCTTCAATAATAATTGTCAGTGCTAGAACCAGGGTACCGTCAATATGTTGAAGAAGATTTTGATAGGAGAATAATGGGAGCATTTGATTCTTCCATAGAAGATAATTAGAAGATGATAGTTTGATGGTTATCATGTGTAATAGGGTGCTCATTGATAGTGATTTTTCTTGTGTTGATGAAGATCCAGCCATGGTGGATTAGAAAGAAGAAAAAAAGTTAGGGAGAAGGTGAGGGATTATGGGAAGAGAAAGAGAACGTGGGATGGGAAGAGGTGGGACAGATGAGAGGATTCACCTGTCTGATACCATGTATTAAGTGACAATTGATATCCCCAAATGAAGGGGAACTACTACATTTATAGAACATTAAGATACAATAATGATACATCAAGAATATGAGGTTTACAAATATACACCATAAGGTATTATACTATTTTAGACTAACACGCTTGTCTTTGCACCTAGGGACATAAATCACATGCACGTTAGTCATAAAATTTAAGCGAGAGACACATGCTTATTCTTTTGAAATAAAATCTCTAACTTAATTTACCTTATCAAACTTTTTAACATTCTTAAGCCCTAAGGTGATTATACCACCTTAACATTTCACGACATTATATAATACCGTAACATTCTCAAGTGAACACATCACTTTATACATTACATTCCGCTATGGATCCAAACATTTCTTTCCAAGCTTATAGCTTATCACCATTCCTTACCGATTATCAACGCTTAAAAAATTCTTTACTTTGCATACCAACCTTGCCGCGCATCTAATAGAGAGCATGGTAGATAGTATATAAACTTTCGTAAACATGACATTTGCATAAACAACGTAAAATTTAGCATATAAAGAAACTTTAACACAAAAACATTCTTTTAAACTCATTTTGAAATGTGCCCCCATTTGTGGAAAATCTAAATGTGCTCACCTTAAGTCTCTCTTATTCGATATTAAAAACATTTCGCAATCCGTTGCTAGTTCTCCAACAATTTCATAAATATTGAGCAAGCTTTTACATCATGCTTACGAAAACGAAAAAGGTTTATCTTTAGCTTTTGATCTTCTTGAAGTCAATTTTATACTTTATGTTATGCCCCTTTACCGATTTGACCAAAAATTTAAAACTTTTGCACGTAAACGACATGTCCAAAACTGACCTTCTGTTACTTTTTAATAAACTGACAAAAAACTATTACAAAGCAACCCTTAAAACTATTTTTAGATGAAACTAAACTCAATTACCTTCAAAATGACGGGTGGCACGACTTCTAATGACTTATGGTTGATTTTATACAAAATAAATAAAACGGACAAAAATTGGAAAAAAAATCCTTCTTATGCACTAAGGACCTTCCTGGGCACTTATACCCTTCTTGTGCACTAAAGGACCTTCCTGGGTACTTATACCCTTCTTGTGCACTAAAGGACCTTCCTGAGCACTTATACCCTCCTTGTGCACTAAAGGACATTCCTGGTCACTTATACCCTTCTTGTGAACTATTTTCTCAAAATGACCCGTAACACCTTTAAACATAAAATCAACACTTTATTCTTATATTTAGACACATTTAATCCACATTTAACTAAAAATATAATACACACATTGTTTCCTAAAGTTCTTGACCCGTTTGACCCAAAATGGGTTAAAATAGACCTTGTCCCAAACACCCCTTTTTCTGCAAACCTTTTTTATGCACTTTTGACCTATTTTCTGGAAAAACGACTTCTATAACATGACATAACATCAAAACTTATATAATTTATTAACACAACATAAAACACATAAAAATGTATAAACATGGTTTTTGAGACCTGCGGAAACATACTTTCCAAAGTGACGGGTGTTATGCCAAACACCCGTTTTGACTCATTTTGCATACCACTATTATACAAGACACAAGACACATAATATTGACCAAATAACAACTATCCCATTCATTACCATAACGGGTTAAAAGTATACATACAAATTACAACCCATAACATCCAAAATGGGTAAGATTGGCTAGTTGCCAAACACCCTATTTGATAAGTACTATAACCAAAGTTTAACCCATTCATACACCATTACGCTAACCATAATGAGACTTGGACTTGACACATAGAATAAGTTCATATACATGACAAAGACACTTTCAAAACAAAATATATACCAAAAGAAAGGATGACACTTGGGGCTTCCAACTTTAACTTCGCTTGGTCCAAAAGATGCAAATATTCTACTTACCGAGTCCAAAAGCTATCTACTAAGTAGGAAAACCTGTGTTTAAAAAAGCTCGCATCAGGCGCGCCTGATGCATGATGCGTTGCGATGCGCGGGTCTGTTGCATCAGAAACCCTAATGCGTTGCGTTTACGGGATGCGAGGTGATGCGCGCGCATCAGTCACGCATCAGCGTTTTTTTGCGCATCATGTACTTTGACCATATATAATAAAATTGGACTTATTAAAAAGTAATGGGCATGCTTCTAATAGGCTGTACTTTTAGATATGGGTCCAAGTTCACATATAACTAACAAAAATATACACATGCGACCTAAGTCTCATTCCCCCCCAATAATTGAGTACCTCCCTCTTACCTGCTACTACCTTCTTCATCTCAATCTTCATCAATTGGTGAGTTCTTCAATTTCTACTTTCTACACTTTTAATTTCTACTTTCTAAACTCTTATTTTCTTCTTTCTAAACTTTATTTATCTATAACCTTCTTTTAATTTCTGATTAATATCATCAAAATTACAATTCTAAAATTCTAACCTTAATTTTAGAATGGATGCTGGAAATGTTTCGGGTTCAACCAACCCCAACCCCTCTTTTGCATCAACTGATTCTAAGGACATAGCTCACCAATTTGCAGTCCAAGACCCTAAAAATAGAAACAACTTTACATGTAACTTCTGTGGTAAAGTAACTAAGGGAGGAGCATTTTGGTTAAAGGGACATTTGGTTGGAGGTATGCGTGGTGTTAGTGACTGCCCTAGAGTTCCTGATCATGTTAAAGTACAAGTTGAATTGTACATGAAAAACAAACAATCTTTGAAAGATAATAGTTGTATGCGTCGTGTGATGGGAGAAGTCGATGAATATGATGAAGAGGAGGATGATGATTGTATTGTCACATCCATGTAGAGGGGAAGTAGCTCAGGAAAGGGAGGTAGCAAATGTGCTCCTAAAAAGCCAAGACATAAGGGTCCATTGAATATGTACTTCGCTAGTAAACCACAAGGCGTAAAAGGAGGAGGAAGACAACAAACGATAAATGAGGTGTGTAAAAAGGAGTTAAAGAACAATGGTTTTAAAGAGATAGCTAGGTGGTTTTATAATGCAGGGCTTCCTTTCAATGCAGCTAGCTATGATAGCTTTCAGATTGCAATGGAAGCGGTTGCTGAATTTGGCCCAGGGTTTAAACCACCTAGCATGTATGAGCTTAGAGTTCCTTTACTCAAGAAAGAAGTGGAAGGAACTGAAGAAAATATAAAGAATTACAAGAATGAATGGGCCATCAAAGGTTGTTCTATACTATATGATGGATGGCGTGACTCTACTATTCAAAAAGATATTGTGAACTTCTTGGTAAACTCTCCAAAAGGTTCCGTGTTTATAAGATCTTTGGATGTCTCAGAAGTTACAAAAGATGCTAACACATTGTTTAAAATGCTTGAAGATATGGTGGATGAAGTAGGAGAGGAGAATGTGATTCAAGTTGTAACAGATAATGCTTCAAACTATGTTAAGGCTGGTAAGTTGTTGGAAGCTATGAGACCACACTTATATTGGACTCTGTGTGCAGCTCACTGCATTGATCTTATGTTGGAGGATATAGGAAATCTTGAAAGGGTTAAGTCTTGTTTGAAAAAGGCGATGTTCATGAATGGTTATATATATAACCATGTTGGAGTTGTTAACATGATGAGAAGGTTTACAAATCAAAGAAACTTGCATAGGCCTGCAATCACTAGATTTGCAACATCTTTTATCACTCTTTCACAACTACATAAGCAAAGAAACAATTTGCAAAGGATGATCACATCTGATGATTGGATTAATAGCAAATGGTCAAAGGACACGGCGGGAAAGGAAATGGTGAGAACTATTCTAAGTGATAAGTTTTGGAGAAATGTTGCATATGCTCTTAAGTTAACAGGACCTCTTATGAAGGTTCTTAGAATTGTTGATGGGGATAAAAAGCCTGCCATGGGATATATCTATGAGGCCATGGATAGGCTTAAAGAGACCATTAGCGCTTCTTTTGCAAATAAAGAAGTGCATTATAAGAAAGTGTTTGAGATTATTGACCAAAGGTGGGATTTCCAACTCCACAGGCCCTTGCACGCGGCTGGTCATTTCTTAAATCCTTAATGGTTTTATAATGAGTCAAAAAAAGTAGACTGTGAAGAGATAAGGAATGGTTTAAATGCTTGCATCCGTAGATTGGTTCCGGATTTAAGAATTCAAGATGCTATCGCGGACGAGTTGACTTTATACCAGAAAGAAGCAAGGATGTTTGGAGATCCCATGGCAATACGACACAGGAGTACAAAAGCTCAGCAGACTGGTGGGTTGCATATGGATCATCAGCTCCAAACTTACAAAAGTTTGTTGTTCGTGTTTTGAGCCTCACGTGTAGTGCTACTGGATGTGAGAGAAACTGGAGTGTTTTTCAACACATTCATACCAAGAAAAGAAACAAGATCGATTAAATGACATGGTGTATGTCAAATATAATCGTGCTTTGGATCGTCGATACAAAAGAATTGACACGACCAATCCTATTCTTTTGAAAGATACTGATGAAAGTAATGAATGGCTGATGGGGCATATGGATGGCGAAGAACAACCTGCTACTAACTTTGTATATGCTGATGATGATTTAACTTGGGCTGCTGTTAATATAGCTTCTGGGGCATTTGAGCCGGCTTATCCTACTCGAGCTTCGACATCTAGAGGTAGCGCACATGGTTCATCAAGCACTCCAAAGGGGAAAGGGGTTTCTCATACCTCCACCTCTAGTTCTAAAGCACATCGAAGGCTGATAGATGAAGATTATGAAGAGGATCTTGGACTTTCTGAAGATGATGGGGTCAATGAGGAGCTTGGGATTGATGTTGATGATGACGAGGATAATGAATGACTTCTAGTTTAGTCTTGGAGGAGTTAGAGACACATCTTTCTATGCATGCTTTTTATTTGCTTTTAATTGTTAAAAAATGATAAGGCTTTTGATCTAAATTTTTTGGTTTATGTATTTTAGCGATATGGAATCATGAAAAATGAAAATGCATGGTATCTTTTGATATAAAAGGTGGTATGAATGAGTCATTAATGTGTTTTGTGCTCTATATATAATTTAAGTATTTTTTTTAATAAAATTGTCGCCTCGGGTACGTGATGTGCGCGCTTTCGCCTCGGCGCATCGCGCTTTTTAAAACCTAGGGGAAAATGCCTTACTCTTTCTCCTTACCCTTACTAGATTCGCCAACACCTATAAAACAACATTAAACTAAACACGTAAGCGAAACGCTTAGTAAGCATATAGCATAAACTCTCATTAAACATGGTTACAACTAGTGGGGCACACTAGCCATAACATCATTGGAGCAATTTCATAACATTTAAACATACCTTAATCAAAAATAAATGATATTCTAACATTACATTAAGCTAGCATTGGATCTAAGCCACTTTCTTTACAAAAGCTCCATATCATTACACATCATAATTCAGTAACAAGATTATGATTACTTTAACAAGTTTAGCTATAATACTTACCTCAAACACCAACTAAATCTCTACTTAAATTGGGTACAATCTCCTTACTTGCTCCTATGATGAAATTAACCCTAATAAG
The DNA here is from genome assembly GCA_021014915.2 of Artemisia tridentata subsp. tridentata. Classification (NCBI taxonomy): domain Eukaryota; kingdom Viridiplantae; phylum Streptophyta; class Magnoliopsida; order Asterales; family Asteraceae; genus Artemisia; species Artemisia tridentata. Next base: position 420,423,390 of record CP139509.1, read on the forward strand.
TGATTAATTCAATAATAACATAATAAATTATCAATCTTTAATCATTTACCCAAATTTCTTCAAGAACCCTCTCTATTCTTCTTGAAAGATCGATACATACATACACACTTCTCATCTATCCTGGAAATATCCAGAATTTTGGATAACTATCATTTAAGTTTGGCTTGTTGGCAAAAGTGGCCCCTCAAGTCTTATTCTTTCTACTAAGGCCACAAAACTCTCTTTACTTTTACACTTTACTTATAACTTAACTTTTCCTTATAAAATATATCTAACAATATATTAATAATAATAATAATAATAATAATAATAATAATAATAATAATAATAATAATAATAATAATAAAAAATAATAAAATAAAAAATAATAATAATAATAATAATAATATATAATAATAATAATAATAATAATAATAATACCGTATCGGGTTTCGGGTGTAACACTTTACTTACTTTCTTATAACTTTACTATGTATCCCATAACAACACTTAACCAAAACACCACTTTAAACAAAATGTAAATAATTTTGGCATAACTATAACTGACATAGTTTATTAAATCAGTAAAATTACTGATTTTTAACTGATATAGCTTGTGATGTTTGGTTAAACACAAAGTTAACATTTATACTTCTGTAATGACGTATCACACACCTAATTAATACGAGCTACAATTGATTTTACATTGTTTCTAGACAATGAGTAAACATATATCAAATACTTTACAGACTACACTATTTTGATACAAAAGTTGGACTCAAAACACTCCAAATTCATCAAGACTCAAGACCTTTACTAAAACTTCACCCGTTTGACGCATACAATATATATGCAAAGCAAACTTCGAAAAACACTTTTTAATCACTTTTAAACATGTCTCAACCATAAACACGGTGTTTCAAATTAATTTACTTATAATGAACAAAGCATAAGCTTATCTTGAGTTTTCAAACCAAACATAATTTAGACTCATTATTTAACAACGTGATCAATTAAAATATTACTAAAACTCGCACATAATTGGATATTTACTTGCCAAACCTAACAAATTTATTTATTGACATAAACTTTCATGACCTCAATATTAGTTCATAATGTTTTGAGATGTATAAAGGAACTTGTATAAAGACTAAAAGTTTATATCTTTAAGAATTTAAGCTCAAATCACTTCTTCCTTGTGACATCAATTTTAGTGTTTTATGTGTTTTCTTATGGATTTTGGTGCAAGTAATGTGGAAATTGGTAAGCAATTCACCATCGTTTAACTCTACTTATACTACAAAACTTTTTAGCTCGTCGGTGAAGTTAATCATTCGTTGCAATGATTTTTACCAAAACTACACACTACTACATATCTTTGAGTTTCAAGGTAGTGATGATACTCTTAACGCAAGTCCATACACAAAGGGAGGTGATTTGCGCACTCCCACAATTGATTGACACACTCAAATTATGAGTGTCTTGACATTTATACCCTCATATCATTTTTACTTATTTTCACCATGTAAGGGTATAAATGTCAAAACTGTTAGTTTATAGACATAAAATAGTAGTTGTGTGTTAGGATCGAACTCGAAATCACGGGATTGCACACGTTACAAATGAAGAATTAATGATTAATAATTATGTATAAAATGTTATATATAATTATTATATGCACAAAACATTTAACGGACGTTAAATATTTAACGGATAATGACTAACGACCGTTAAACGATAAAAGGAAACAATTAAGGAGTGAAAATTAGGAAAGTTGAGAAGGATCCGGAATACCTATGGGTATGCCGATCGGCCAAAGGGATTAGGAATCCTAATCCCAGCCAAACTTGTCCTCTAAGTTTTCATCCTATAAATACAAAGGCTAGGTTTCATTATTGGGCATTCTTGTACACTCTAATACCTAAAACTTGTGTGTTTTTCTTCCTTTAAGCTCAAACCGATCGAACTATACCCTTATAGGGTCGATCCAATTTTTTGTTCATCAAAAAATTCTTGTTTTGTGTTATTACTTGCATAACATTAATTCGGTATTAGTTTGTATGTACAAGAACGTGATTCTTACACACTATTGTAAGAATCTTGGATTGAATTGCAAAAACGGTAAGGGGCAATTCCTATAATCCTATTAACCCTAATTAGGGTTTGTTGGGAACACGCCTTATTTATTTCCAAGTCTTGGTCATGTATTTATTAAGTTGCTCATGTAATAGGACTTTAAGTTAGTTTAAGGCCCACGGCTCATTAGGAGTCCATGGGCCGTGGGATCCAATGAAATTTTCTAGAATCATGCAAGCTTATGTCACCCTAATTCTACTCTATAAATAGGGTGCTTGCATGCTCATTTTATGTGTTGGTTTATTTCACATTGTACCGAAACTCTTGTCCATTGTTTACGTGAATGAATCATCCGCCTTCTATTCTCTTCTACTCAATCTCTCTTATTGTCTCGTTATTATTATCATTAGTAGTATAGTTGTAGTTGTAGTTTACGTGAGTTATATCTTGTTTTGAAGCTTAAATAGGACCTATCAAGTGGTATCATTCGCTAGAAGATAATTGGTTGTGTGTTATTAGAGTATATTTGATCGTTATTTAAGTTTATCCGTTTGGTTCAGTAGTTTTACGCTTGGTTTTGTGGCTAAAAATGACCAAAAGTCTCATTTCTTTCACTAACTTTCGCATTTGTAAAGTGAAAAAGTGATTATAGTGAGTAGAGATTAGATTTATAGTCGAAAGTTGAGTTTTTGTTCGAGTTTTATTAGATTAACACTAGTTTTCATTCGTTGCTTCTTATCGAAATTCACCAAATTTTGCTTTAGACGTTAAAGGTTGTAACTTTCTTAATATTTACGTGTTATTAAATGTTTTGAACCAAAAACAATCGGTTAAAACATCGTTTTCTAGGCGTAAAAGTGATCTGAAAAAGTTAGCGTTTTTTCGCAATTGGTGGAAAAGAGGGTTTATCGCAATTGTTAGAAAAGAGGGTTTAGCGCAATTCCTTGTATGAGGAGTTATCGAAATTCTCGCTAGGGTTTATCGGAATTGTCACCAAGGGTTTATCGCAATTTCAGCAGACTAAGGATTTATCGAAATTGGAGTTCAGTGTTTTCCTTGCTTGTATAAGTTTGTGAAAATACTTCGACTTGGAGGCGAATCTCATATCTTGTATAAGATATTGAGAAAGTGATCAGAATTGTAATTTAGATAACCTATCGAAATTGCAAGATCTATCGCAATTCAGCTAACTTATCGAAATTGCCTTTTCTATCGCAATTTAGATAATTTATCGCAATTGTTAGTTCTATCGCAATTTAGAAAGCTTATCGCAATTATCAATTTCTATCGCAATTGCTGAAGCTATCGGAATTCTTGGACTTATTGCAATTCTATCGCAATTCAGAACCTTATCGCAATTCGGAACCTTATCGCAATTCAGAACCTTATCGCAATTCAGATCCTTATCGATATTGGCAAAGTATGAACAGTGTTATCGAAATTGTTTGTGAACAGTAATCTATCGAAATTGAATAAGACCACCACTAAACCAAAACCAAATAACACACATCTTAATTGTCTACAAGATCCACAAAAACACACAAGAATGTCTCAACCACCAAATCACAACTACTTTTACAATCAGCAACAGCAGTATCAACAACAACAATATCATCAGCAACAACAATTTCATCAACCACCATATTATCAACAACAAGCTTTCGTGCAACAAGATCAATTTTTCCCTCAACAACAAGCTCCTCAGCAACAAATCATTCATCAACAACCAATGCAGACTTACCAACTCCCACCAAAACAACCACACTGGTTTGACCAGATGTGCGAGGCTATCAGCAGTCAACAACCCTAGACATGAAGCAGGATCTTTGGATACACCCCCAATGTTAACACCAGGGAATTATGTACAATGGTCAAGTCGTTTTCTTCGGTTTATTAAGCTAAAGAAACCCCATGGAAAGTACTTAAAGAAGGTTATCATTGAAGGCCCATATCCAGTTCCTACTACTACGGTTCCTGGAGATCCCACTGTAATTCCTCCAAGAGAAGCAACTGTTACCCCTGTTCCTGTTGCTCAATTCACAACAGAACAACTCCTTCAGCAAGAAGCAAACACTACTAGAAAAACAGCTATTCTTGACTCCAAATGCGAGTCAAGAAGAGGCCTTATGACTCGCAAATGCGAGTCAAGGATGGACCCGTCATAAAGCTTCATGACTCGCATTTGTGCGTCATCCCTCTATGACGCGCACTTATGACCCACGTTTTATGACTCTTTTTTGCGAGTCATAACCTAATTTTTTTTTTTTAAAAAATTACTTATGACCCACGTTTTATGACTCTCTTTTTTGCGAGTCATAACCTAATTTTTTTTTAAAAAAAAAATTAATTTTTTTCAATTCCTAATTTTCTATTAAATGACAATTATAAACCTGATAATACAAAATTAAAAACACAAATATCAAAATAACGCATTTCATATAATATATATATACCAAAGTAAAGTACCAAAACAGATACATAAAATCTAAACTCATAATCCATCATGAAACAATTGTTTTCACAAGTGTTCCTCACAAAAGCCAAGATAAACCACTAGAAACAAATACCATAAACCTTCTTCAACGATTTGCCTTGGCAACTCGTTCAATCTCGTGATATAGAGAAAAAAGGTGATGCCACATACTTTGCGAATACTGAGTACGACGCCAGCTTTGAGAAGACGAACGGCCACAGCTTCGCTGGTGTATACCTATAAGAAAAGCAAAGATTCCGTATGAGACAACTGTTATAGCATCGATAGTAACAAACAAATGCAGATGGTTCTATCCGAAAGTGGCAGCTATTACTAACCATCAGATGTGCTTGCACCAACATCAGGCGAGGCACTTGCATGAGCCAAAGACATACCGGAGGGCTGCTCATCAGTTACTGAAACAAAACCTTCGGTTCGCTGACCACTTACTGAAATAGAATCGCTGCCCATAAAACGGACGCACCCTGATTCGAAATTTAAAATCGTTGGTACATGGGCCGACCCTGCAATAAACAACGAAATCATTAATAACTAACCTCCACTTTTTGACAATAGTGAACTATCCTAATCATTTTTTATGTTACATGCTCATTAGTTTTTAAATTAAGAAGCATAAGCTAAATGCCTAAATGGCAGTCCAAAATGACAAATACAACAAGGTTTGCATCACTTTATAGGTTTTGATAGTCCATCGATATACAGTATATGGTTAACTGAATTCATATCAACAATAAATACAACAAGGTTTGCATCACTTTATAGGTTTCGATAGTCCATCGATATACAGTATATGGTTAACTGAATTCATATCAACAACTAATTCATAATAGTCTAGCTAACGAGGGTATTTGAAAACACTGGATGTTTCTACTTTCTTAGGAACCTAGGTAGGGTATGTGAGCCTGTAGCCCTAAAGTAAGGTTATTTTGCTGCCATATGAAGAAAGGTACATTTAGACTAGAGTATTGATTAATATTGTTTCAAGAATTTTCCTAAAGGAACACGAAACAAACTTATTCTTGGGAAGTCCTTTTCAGTATGTAATAATATGTACGACATTATTTCCAGGTCCACTCACAATATCATACATACATGTCTTGGGTGGTTGTGCCAACACAAGTATAAAAATATATTCAGAGAGAGAGAGAGAGAGAGAGGATGAAAAAGATTTACCTCCACTACTTTGAGCTGCAGCAACATGCACATTGATCTCCGTCAGCGACTACAGGAACATGAACCACAGATTCAAAGATTCAGTAAGCACTAAAAACATTTACACACAAACAATAAGCTTAATCTGACATTGAGATAAAAAAACAAGCACAACCTCACAAAGAGCACTTTTGCGGTCTTCAACTGGAAAAACATCTACTAAGCCATATGATGTCTCACATAACGAGTGAACAAAGTCAAGTGACTCATGATAAGTCCCTTTGCGAAACTGTGATGCAGTGGAATTTGGCAACGGTGGCTTAAGACTAGAGTTTTCATTTCTTTGCTTCTGCCAAAAGACGTATAATTAATAAGAATACCATAGAGAACAGTCAGGATAATTTTAGTCAAACACAACAGATCATATATTCGGAAACTAGTGTTATCTGTTCAGATTATGAAAGGAATTCATCAATAGTTCGATGCGACGCACCGAGAGTTAAACCTTTCTCGTTGGCTCTAATCTTATCGGCGAGTAAACCCTTAATGATCACTTATGTCTATCCCACTATCCTAAAACGATAGAATAAATAGGCGAGGAAGGGGCATGGCGACCCAAGCAATGCTCAGCTAGACACAGAGGTTATCAATGCACTAATAAAAGTCACCAAAGACATCAACATATAAACTTTAATTAATGAGAAAGCAATTTTAAGGGGTGCCCATGGTTTTCCGTAGTCACATGGAATCGGCCCATCAATCCTGATGAATTAAAGTGTACTAATACAATAAAACAAAACTACTTAATGAATTGAATACATGCAGGACCTTCTTACAGCTCTTGTATCTTCGTTTAGGGTGTGTCTTGTGCTGCTAACACGTCTGAATTCGGCCTTAGGTTTCTGTGGTCTTCGGTCTTTCTGTGTGTGTAAGGTCTCGAAATTCGTCTGGCCTTGGGGTATTTATAGTTTCTGTCTGAGGGTTAGATGCGGCGCATTGACTTAACTTCGCGTGGGGTCCAAGATTAATATATTCAGGAATATTCGTACACCGCCAGAAGATGCGGCGTAACTCCATTTCTCTATGCGGCGCATGTCCTTTGCTGTCTTGGATCGTAACTTGTGAAATCTTGATAGTGATGCGCCGTATGTACGAAGTATGATGCGGCGTATCTGGAGCAGAATGATCTTGATCTTGTACATTTCAGTAGACTCTTAACTTCTTGCTTGTTTTGCTCCATAATTAGTCCAAAATCGCCAAGTTTCACATAATACTTGTTTTTGCCTGAGAATTACAAAAGTAAACATTAACGTATCAATTCTCACAGATAATATAATAAAACAAGTCAAATAAATAGGATAAATGATGGTAATAAAATGTACTTATTTGAGTTCATCAGGTGGCCTCATGGGAAATAGACGGCTTATTTGAAAAGGGAAACACATTTTCATCGAATCGAGCATGCCGGGTGATATATGTTCGTGATGTGCATGGGTCAAGACACCGATAGCCTTTATACTGGGATGAGTAACCCATGAAAATACACGGTAAACTTCTGGGTGCAAGCTTGTGTGTTGCATAATCACGCAAGTACGGATAGACGCGATAAGCAAATGCACGAAAATTGCCATATGATGGTGTGCGAGAAAATAATACTTCAAATGGAGACTTGCGATCCAAGACTATTATGGGAAGCCGATTTATTATGTAAATAGCTGAGCTAAATGCCTCAACCCAATATTCTGGCGGAACCCGCCCATTAAATAGCATGGCTAATCCTGTTTCAACCACATGTTGGTATTTTCTCTCAACTCGACCATTCTGCTGAGGCGTGTATGGGCATGATAAACGATGAAAAGTACCATTTTCCTCCAGTAAGCCATGCACATGTTGGTTCACAAATTCCGTGCCCCCATCACTCTGAAACACTTTAATTTTGGTGGAAAACTGGGTTTGTACCAGTTTCATAAACACTGACATAATAACATGAAATTCAGATTTTGACTTTAATGGATATAGCCAAGTAAATCGAGAGAAATCATCCACAAAGAGCACATAATATCGATAACCATCAACCAATGTAACCGGGGACGGGCCCCATAAATCACAGTGAATTAGGTCAAGTGGGTGTGAGGCCCTTTGTTTATTAGTAACGAAAGATAATCGTTGTCCTTTAGACATTTGACATGAAGAACAAATAAGTGGTTTAGGCAAAATAGATGTAATAGATAAACACCCTGTTTTATTCAAATGCGAAATAGTATCAAACGAGACATGTCCCAAATGTAAGTGCCAAAGTTCAAAAGAGGCCTTCAATTGGGAGTCAGAAATGAGAGCTTGAGGGCCGGGAGTTAAAACATAGAGACCGTTTTCACATCTTCCTTGAGCTAGGACCTGTTTCGTCAAGCGGTCCTGAACATAAAAATGTGGTAGGGAAAACAACACGTCCAACAGGTTATCAGAGGTAAGTTTACTAATAGATAGAAGATTCTTTGTAAGATTAGGAACTACTAACACATCACGCAATAGAATATTATTGTTAACCGTTGTATGACCAATATGTGAGACAGGGAGTTTACTACCGTTACCAAAAGTGACGTTGGCTTGTCCCATATTTGGCGTAGCATTGTTGACATTTTCCGGAGACGACGTTATGTGATCGGTTGCCCCGGAGTCTACATACCAATCAGGGCCGAGGAAGTGACATGACATTGAGCATGAAAGGCCTTTGCAAGGTCGGTTTCGGTAGTTGTTGTTTTAGTTGCATACTGTGAGAGATCAGGAAACATGTTAGCGTAGTGCCCGGTTGTTCGACAAAGCTGACAGTGAGGTGGCCTATGACCACGACCACAACCACCTGAGGCACCACCGCGATATTGTCGATTATCAATACGACCATGAGATGTATTACGCGGCTGTTTTGAGTCTGCATGAAATGCAAAAGGTGGTGTAGCGGTTCCATGGATGGACTTTAAGAACAATTCATGACTCTCACTTAGAGCCAGCAGATCACGAAACATAGGTGTCTGTCGAGATGTACGAATGGAGGTGGAGAATGTCTCGAATGATGGCCCCAATCCGCACAGGAACCAATGGACTTGATCTGATGGGTCAACAGTGTCACACCCCCAAATATCTGATTTGCAGCGGAATAGAACACTTGGGGGCATGACTGTCATAGCATCACAGTTACAGTTATATTGAACGACCTAAAGTGCCATTTTAAAAATACATCGTTTGATTATATAAAACATTCAGAGTTTACAAAAGCTAGGTCCCAAAAGATTAATCATGTTTTGCGGAAATAAGTTTGTTACAAATCAAATGATAATTAAGTGCATAAAATACAAGTGAGACGCGTCGTCACCGCGACTCCAAAATATGTCCACATGCATGCCATGATGCGAGTACCTTAATTACATGAAAATAAATAGCTAAAAATGGTCAACAATAATGTTGGTGAGAATCATAGGTTTATGTAAATGATAAGTCTCTACGGTAACCACAAGTATAAAGTGAAATGACATAAATGCCACATAAAAATAATACATTAGCTCTTAAGCTCATGACCCCGAAGCTAGACTAAATGAATGCCCCAAACTAGTGTTTTGCCAGACACTCTGATATGATACAAATGAAATGCGTTCGTATGACTAGTTGGCGCTACCAACCGAACGGAGGCGTCACCCTCAATAGATCTATTCACTCACTCTCGCTTACATCCGTAATTAACGGTTCATGATAAATAAAAGGGGACTTTAATCTGAGCAATGATATAACTTAAGCAATGTAAATGAATTTGATACTTTGGTCCGTATGAAAAATGGTGCAATGTATTCTCTCCCGCAAGTTTAGAAATGAAAATATAAATTGAAAAACGGGGCTATGAAAACTCACCTGATGCAACAGTAATGATGACAAAAGTGGGTACACTGAAATGAGGCGCGTTCTCTAACCGCAACCGAATATGAATGATATGATCTAATGTAAGTCATGAATTGATGCTACACATGCAAATACGTATGTTATCGATACCACTCGTGAATTTTGGAAATAACGTTTATCGTCGAAAAATATATTTTTGACGTCTTGTTAAGTCATAAAACATTTTACGTGTATATATGTTGTAACGATATCCAACGATAGTCGTTTGGTGAATTATTGGAAAAATAGAGTTTTACGTCGTAATTTAATATTTTTCAACCACTATTAGAAAATGGCTAAGTAGCTTCGCAAGGCTAGTCGTAAGTTGATGAATATTGGGTGTTAGGAAACGATCTTCGTGTTTTTAGAAAGCTTGTAACAATATCTTAAATTCGTATCATCGAACTTTTATCCATACGAGTCTCGACCAATGAGAAAAACGGCTCTCAACATGATGTCTCGCAAAAACAGTTTTAGACTTAGAAATATTTTAAATGAAAAGCTGATAAAAATGTTTGGTGAACGTCGGTTTTCAAACGCTTGTATCTTGGTCGTTATAAGCTCATTTTCTACGTTCTTTATGTCTTCGGCTTGTATTACAGCTAACTAATAGATTCTTGGATCTCAGATCGATCTTTGAGTAAAAACTAGAGCCTTGCAATTGGTCAAACAAATAATCTATTCTGGGAAGTGGGTAACGATTCTTCACCGTTAACTTGTTTAGCTCCCGATAGTCTATACACATCCTGAAAGATCCATTCTTCTTTTTCACAAACAAGACCGGTGCTCCCCAGGGCGAGGAACTTGGCCTAATGAATCCTTTGTCTAAGAGCTCTTGCAATTGGTTAGACAACTCCTGCATTTCTGAGGGTGCTAGTCGATAAGGTGCTCGTGCGACTGTTGCAGCTCCTGGCACTAAGTCAATCTGAAATTCTACTTGGCGAGTAGGCGGTAATCCAGGAAAGTCTTCGGGAAAGACTTCTGGAAAATCTTGGACAATCGGTACATCTTCAAGTCGTTTCTCATCTGACTTCTTTTCTGTTATATGTGCCAGGAAAGCATAACAACCCTTCTTTATGTATTTTTCGGTTTTGGACACATGATATGATACTGAGTCTTGTCCCACTTCGTTCACCACGAATGATCAAGGTTTCGCCGTCGTAAGGAAGATGAAAACTTTCTCATCACAAATGATTCTTGCTTGATGTCGGGATAACCAATCCATACCGATGATGACGTCGAAACTTCCAAGTTCTACGGGCATGAGGTCTATATTGAATGGGTGATTTAGGAAATTGAGTGTGCAACCACGGAAATGGTGTTGGTGCCAACTAAACTACCGTTAGCTAGTTTGATGTGGTAAGGAGTGTCTAGTGTGGTTGGTTCGATGTTGAGTAAAGGTGCAAATATAGTAGAAACAAAACTTCTATCGGCTCCTGAATCAAATAAAATGCATGCATAACGATTATTGATGAGGAACGTACCCGTGACAACATTCGGGTCCTCCTTGACATTTTCTCCTCCTATAACATAAACTCTTCCACTAGCTGTTCCACCTTGGTTCCCGTTTCCTTGATTCTTCCTTTTTGGACAGTCACTCTTGAAATGTCCTTTCTCTCCACAGCCAAAACATGTCAATGGGGGTCTCTGATTATCAGCCACAATTGGATCTTGCAATCCCTGGTCGAACGACAACCTTCTTACAATTTCCACAAGGATTAGGACAATTCCCAGGGTTATGATGACTTTGACACTTGTTGCATTTGGGTAAGGTACCATTGTAACCTCTCTTTTCTGTTGAGCCTGCAGCATAAGCCTTTGCAACTTCGTGCCTCTTTGGTGGTTGTTGAGTAGCATTGCCACTCTGATTGTTGTCCCACCTTCTCTTGTTGTTGTTGTTATTATGGTTGGTATTGTTTCAATTGTTGTTATAGTTGTTGTTGTTTCGGTAGTTGTTGGAGTTGTTATTGTTGTTATTGCAGTTATTGTTGTTGTTGACAGTAGTTCCCTTCTTCACTGCTTGAGCCATAAGCTTCTGAGATTTTCTGATTGCTTCGTCCAGTGTGTGTGGATCAAAAGAAATTTCATTCCCACGGATGTTGTGTGGTAGTCCACCAATGAAGTTTTCTAACAACTTCTCGTTATCTGGAACCATAGTTGGACATAGCGCGGCCAACTCTTGAAATCTCCTGATGTATGCTTCGATCTCATTACCTACAGTCACCAACTCATAAAACTCTATTTCCAACTTCTTTACTTCGGTGCGTGGACAAAACTTCTTACTCAGTAGCTTCTTGAATTCTTCCCACGTGAGTTTGTAAGCATTTTCCTATACCAATAGGCTGTGCATAAGAATTCCACCATGACATAGCTTCATCATTGAGTGTACTAGTAGCAAACTTTACCTTGCTGTCATCTGGACAATTGCATAGAAGAAATACAGATTCTGTCTTCTCAAACCAACGGATCATAGAAGTGGCTCCTTCAATGCCTTTGAATTTTATGGGATTGCCACTCTTAAAGTCCTTGTATGTACATTTACGAACATTAGTTCCATTAGCAGCCAGCCCTGCAGCTTCTGTTGTTTCTGCCCGAGAAGCGGCTTCAGCTGAGGCTTCAGCAGCCCGTGCAGCTACGGCCTCTCTTTCAACTACTAGTGCTACCTCTATACTGTCGGCAACCAGTTTTCTAATATCAGCTGGTGTCATTACTTGAGTATTTTTCTTTGGCGGCATAATTCTTCATAATCACAAAAGATAACAATAATGAGAATCTCACAAATAGTAACGATCATCATACACAATATATACAACCACAACATGTATAAATACAACCACAACATGTATAAATACAATGAAATCACAACGAGAAACAACCACGAAATATCATAAATATAATCACAACGGACATGAATATAATACATGAAAATTTCGGCCTGCATGGACCGATATCATAGATAGCACAACCATTCCTACATTTTAGAGTCACACTTGATACATTTTGTTTGTACAACAACCAAAAGACATACAAGTTCTTTAAACTATGTCACACACCTCGTGACTAGGGTAATAATAGTAAAAGCTAACATGATACAAGTCTAGTCTAGGCATCTCCTGGTGCTCCGCCTGATCAATCTTGAAGCTCTCGGATCTCTGCAGCCATCCTGACTACAATTTCTTCCAAATGCTGAATCCTAAGCTGAGTAGCAGCATCCCTGCTCTCCAAAGTAACAATCCTCGCACGTGCTGAAACAAACTCTCCTGCCTATCAATGCTGTTCCTCTTGTGACATCTAGGCTTTGTCGAACAACTCTGGCATCTCCTGCCTCAGCTCAGTGATGCGCTGACGATCCTCCTGCTGTCTAGCCTCTAAACCCTGATAGGAAACATCAATGGATACCCTGCCTATAAGCAAACCCTCTATCTCCTCCTCCATCGCCTCAACTCGGCTTAATGGAATCTCCTCTAACTGACCTAAGGCCCTGTCAATCTGCTCCTGTTGATGGTCTAATCGTGTCTCAAGTGTAGGAGCAGTAGGCTGTCTAGCAGCAGCAGCTCTGGAACTCTCACCGACCTCAAACTTACTAGGTGGTGCAGTCTCTGTAGCCTCAGTAGTAGCTGGTGATGGTGTATCAAGTCATGCACGCTTCTTGAGCGGCAAGTCAGATAAGGGTGTAGGGTCTCTGGGATGCGATGGTGCTGATGGTGCTCAAGATAATGGTGAGGATGGGGATACTGATGATAGAGAGGATGGTGATGATGGTGGTGATGGTGTATGGAATACTACACTCTTTCGCGCTGTCAAGCAGCGTCTGAGTGGATAAGATGGAGTAAACACTCTAGGACGAACACTGGTGGTAGGGGTAAGTTATGATGGTGGTGGTAATGGTACATAAACAGCTGGTGATCTAGGAGTAAGACGACGAACTCTCTTCGCAGCAGTGAGCTTCATACGAGGCCCATCCGGACGTAGTCGGTATACCCGACCAAAAGGTATCATCTGTCCTGGATGGATGATGGGAACAGCTCTGGGCTCACGGCGAATCAATGGTGACAAGGGTGGGGTAGGTGCGACTTCGCCCTCCTCGAAGGGTTCAGTCTCAGCATCGGACATTAGAGGTGATGAGTCTGGCGTAGGATCAACTGATGCTAGCACTATAGTGGGTGGTGATAAGACATCATCCGTGTCAGAGTCAGAAGTGATAATGATAGGGTGAGTATCTGTAGACATCTCTGTGACAATCGATGCGAAATGAAAGTAAATAACCCGCATAATGTATGTATGAAACTACATGTATAATGAATATGCACTTATGATGAAATGATAAGATGCTATGATGATGTGGTTATAGTCTAGGGTATCATGGACAACCTAGTTCGCTATAACCTTAGCTCTGATGCCAATCTGTCACACCCCCAAATATCTGATTTGCAGCGGAATGGAACACTTGGGGGCATGACTGTCATAGCATCACAGTTATAGTTATATTGAATGACCTAAAGTGCCGTTTTAAAAATACATCATTTGATTATATAAAACATTCAAAGTTTACAAAAGCCAGGTCCCAAAAGATGAATCATGTTTGCGGAAATAAGTTTGTTACAAACCAAACGATAATTAAGTGCATAAAATACAAGTGAGACGCGTCGTCACCGCGACTTCAAAATGTGTCCACATGCATGCCATGATGCGAGTACCTTAATTACCTGAAAATACATTGCTAAAAATGGTCAACAACAATGTTGGTGAGAATCATAGGTTTATGTAAATGATAAGTCTCTACGGTAACCACAAGTATAAAGTGAAATGACATAAATGCCACATAAAAATAATACATTAGCTCTTAAGCTCATGACCCCGAAGCTAGACTGAAATGAATGCCCCAAACTGAGTGTTTTTCCAGACACTCTGATAGGATACAAATGAAATGCGTTCGTATGACTAGTTGGCGCTACCAACCCAAACGGAGGCGTCACCCTCAATAGATCTATTCACTCACTCTCGCTTACATCCGTAATTAATGGTTCATGATAAATAAAAGGGGACTTTAATCTGGGCAATGATGTAACTTAAGCAATGTAAATGAATTTGATACTTTGGTCCATATGAAAAATGGTGCAATGTATTCTCCCCCGCAAGTTTAGAAATAAAAATATAAATTGAAAAACGAGGCTATGAAAACTTACCTGATGCAACAGTAATGATGACAAAAGTGGGTACACTGAAATGAGGCGCGTTCTCTAACCGCAACCTAATATGAATGATATGATCTAATGTAAGTCATGAATTGATGCTACACATGCAAATACGTATGTTATCGATATCACTCGTGAATTTTGGAAATAACGTTTATCGTCGAAAAATATATCTTTGACGTCTTGTTAAGTCATAAAACATTTTACGTGTATATATGTTGTAACGATATCCTACGATAGTCGTTTGGTGAATTATTGGAAAAATAGAGTTTTACGTCGTAATTTAATATTTTTCAACCACTATTAGAAAATGGCTAAGTAGCTTCGCAAGGCTAGTCGTAAGTTGATGAATATTGGGTGTTCGGAAACGATCTCCGTGTTTTTAGAAAGCTTGTAACAATATCTTAAATTCGTATCATCGAACTTTTATCCATACGAGTCTCGATCAATGAGAAAAACGGCTCTCAACATGGTGTCTCGCAAAAACAGTTTTAGACTTAGAAATATTTTAAATGAAAAGCTGATAAAAATGTTTGGTGAACGTCGGTTTTCAAACGCTTGTATCTTGGTCGTTATAAGCTCATTTTCTACGTTCTTTATGTCCTCGGCTTCGTATTACAGCTAACTAATAGATTCTTGGTATGTCGGCTCGTCTAGATCGCGTCCAATGCCTCGTTTTACCCGTTGAAATTCGTGCAACAGCACGCTATTTTTCAGAAAAATAGTTTTCGTCGTCAAACTTAGAATTAACGTATATTTCTCGTCGTAAGCTCGTTTTTGCTCATTCCAGCGGCCACTGTTTCGTTTTTAAGTGTATTTTCTAAATATATAAACCAAAATAATCCATGGTCTACTGATGTTTCCAGAATTTACGAAAATGGACAGAACCTCATCTATACTTTGTTAAAACCAATTTTTCTAGTTCAAGACTTGTTCAAATCACTTCCAATCAACACCAAGCTATTCTAATACTTTTCGAGAATAGGTTTCTAGAAATTGTTTCTACAAGTATAGAATAGCTTGGTGTTGATTGGAAGTGATTTGAACAAGTCTTGAACTAGAAAAATTGGTTTTAACAAAGTATAGATGAGGTTCTGTCCATTTTCGTAAATTCTGGAAACATCAGTAGACCATGGATTATTTTGGTTTATATATTTAGAAAATACACTTAAAAACGAAACAGTGGCCGCTGGAATGAGCAAAAACGAGCTTACGACGAGAAATATACGTTAATTCTAAGTTTGACGACGAAAACTATTTTTCTGAAAAATAGCGTGCTGCTGCACGAATTTCAACGGGTAAAACGAGGCATTGGACGCGATCTAGACGAGCCGACATACCAAGAATCTATTAGTTAGCTGTAATACGAAGCCGAGGACATAAAGAACGTAGAAAATGAGCTTATAACGACCAAGATACAAGCGTTTGAAAACCGACGTTCACCAAACATTTTTATCAGCTTTTCATTTAAAATATTTCTAAGTCTAAAACTGTTTTTGCGAGACACCATGTTGAGAGCCGTTTTTCTCATTGATCGAGACTCGTATGGATAAAAGTTCGATGATACGAATTTAAGATATTGTTACAAGCTTTCTAAAAACACGGAGATCGTTTCCGAACACCCAATATTCATCAACTTACGACTAGCCTTGCGAAGCTACTTAGCCATTTTCTAATAGTGGTTGAAAAATATTAAATTACGACGTAAAACTCTATTTTTCCAATAATTCACCAAACGACTATCGTAGGATATCGTTACAACATATATACACGTAAAATGTTTTATGACTTAACAAGACGTCAAAGATATATTTTTCGACGATAAACGTTATTTCCAAAATTCACGAGTGATATCGATAACATACGTATTTGCATGTGTAGCATCAATTCATGACTTACATTAGATCATATCATTCATATTAGGTTGCGGTTAGAGAACGCGCCTCATTTCAGTGTACCCACTTTTGTCATCATTACTGTTGCATCAGGTAAGTTTTCATAGCCTCGTTTTTCAATTTATATTTTTATTTCTAAACTTGCGGGGGAGAATACATTGCACCATTTTTCATATGGACCAAAGTATCAAATTCATTTACATTGCTTAAGTTACATCATTGCCCAGATTAAAGTCCCCTTTTATTTATCATGAACCGTTAATTACGGATGTAAGCGAGAGTGAGTGAATAGATCTATTGAGGGTGACGCCTCCATTTGGGTTGGTAGCGCCAACTAGTCATACGAACGCATTTCATTTGTATCCTATCAGAGTGTCTGGAAAAACACTCAGTTTGGGGCATTCATTTCAGTCTAGCTTCGGGGTCATGAGCTTAAGAGCTAATGTATTATTTTTATGTGGCATTTATGTCATTTCACTTTATACTTGTGGTTACCGTAGAGACTTATCATTTACATAAACCTATGATTCTCACCAACATTGTTGTTGACCATTTTTAGCAATGTATTTTCAGGTAATTAAGGTACTCGCATCATGGCATGCATGTGGACACATTTTGAAGTCGCGGTGACGACGCGTCTCACTTGTATTTTATGCACTTAATTATCGTTTGGTTTGTAACAAACTTATTTCCGCAAACATGATTCATCTTTTGGGACCTGGCTTTTGTAAACTCTGAATGTTTTATATAATCAAATGATGTATTTTTAAAACGGCACTTTAGGTCATTCAATATAACTATAACTGTGATGCTATGACAGTCATGCCCCCAAGTGTTCCATTCCGCTGCAAATCAGATATTTGGGGGTGTGACAGATTGGCATCAGAGCTAAGGTTATAGCGAACTAGGTTGTCCATGATACCCTAGACTATAACCACATCATCATAGCATCTTATCATTTCATCATAAGTGCATATTCATTATACATGTAGTTTCATACATACATTATGCGGGTTATTTACTTTCATTTCGCATCGATTGTCACAGAGATGTCTACAGATACTCACCCTATCATTATCACTTCTGACTCTGACACGGATGATGTCTTATCACCACCCACTATAGTGCTAGCATCAGTTGATCCTACGCCAGACTCATCACCTCTAATGTCCGATGCTGAGACTCAACCCTTCGAGGAGGGCGAAGTCGCACCTACCCCACCCTTGTCACCATTGATTCGCCGTGAGCCCAGAGCTGTTCCCATCATCCATCCAGGACAGATGATACCTTTTGGTCGGGTATACCGACTACGTCCGGATGGGCCTCGTATGAAGCTCACTGCTGCGAAGAGAGTTCGTCGTCTTACTCCTAGATCACCAGCTGCTTATGTACCATTACCACCACCATCATAACTTACCCCTACCACCAGTGTTCGTCCTAGAGTGTTTACTCCATCTTATCCACTCAGACGCTGCTTGACAGCGCGAAAGAGTGTAGTATTCCATACACCATCACCACCATCATCACCATCCTCTCTATCATCAGTATCCCCATCCTCACCATTATCTTGAGCACCATCAGCACCATCGCATCCCAGAGACCCTACACCCTTATCTGACTTGCCGCTCAAGAAGCGTGCATGACTTGATACACCATCACCAGCTACTACTGAGGCTACAGAGACTGCACCACCTAGTAAGTTTGAGGTCGGTGAGAGTTCCAGAGCTGCTGCTGCTAGACAGCCTACTGCTCCTACACTTGAGACACGATTAGACCATCAACAGGAGCAGATTGACAGGGCCTTAGGTCAGTTAGAGGAGATTCCATTAAGCCGAGTTGAGGCGATGGAGGAGGAGATAGAGGGTTTGCTTATAGGCAGGGTATCCATTGATGTTTCCTATCAGGGTTTAGAGGCTAGACAGCAGGAGGATCGTCAGCGCATCACTGAGCTGAGGCAGGAGATGCCAGAGTTGTTCAACAAAGCCCAGATGTCACAAGAGGAACAGCATTGACAGGCAGGAGAGTTTGTTTCAGCACGTGCGAGGATTGTTACTTTGGAGAGCAGGGATGCTGCTACTCAGCTTAGGATTCAGCATTTGGAAGAAATTGTAGTCAGGATGGCTGCAGAGATCCGAGAGCTTCAAGATCGATCAGGCGGAGCACCAGGAGATGCCTAGACTAGACTTGTATCATGTTAGCTTTTACTATTATTACCCTAGTCACGAGGTGTGTGACATAGTTTAAAGAACTTGTATGTCTTTTGGTTGTTGTACAAACAAAATGTATCAAGTGTGACTCTAAAATGTAGGAATGGTTGTGCTATCTGTGATATCGGTCCATGCAGGCCGAAATTTTCATGTATTATATTCATGTCCGTTGTGATTATATTTATGATATTTCGTGGTTGTTTCTCGTTGTGATTTCATTGTATTTATACATGTTGTGGTTGTATTTATACATGTTGTGGTTATATATATTGTGTATGATGATCGTTACTATTTGTGAGATTCTCATTATTGTTATCTTTTGTGATTATGAAGAATTATGCCGCCAAAGAAAAATACTCAAGTAATGACACCAGCTGATATTAGAAAACTTGTTGCCGACAGTATAGAGGTAGCACTAGTAGTTGAAAGAGAGGCCGTAGCTGCACGGGCTGCTGAAGCCTCAGCTGAAGCCGCTTCTCGGGCAGAAACAACAGAAGCTGCAGGGCTGGCTGCTAATGGAACTAATGTTCGTAAATGTACATACAAGGACTTTAAGAGTGGCAATCCCATAAAATTCAAAGGCATTGAAGGAGCCACTTCTATGATCCGTTGGTTTGAGAAGACAGAATCTGTATTTCTTCTATGCAATTGTCCAGATGACAGCAAGGTAAAGTTTGCTACTAGTACACTCAATGATGAAGCTATGTCATGGTGGAATTCTTATGCACAGCCTATTGGTATGGAAAATGCTTACAAACTCACGTGGGAAGAATTCAAGAAGCTACTGAGTAAGAAGTTTTGTCCACGCACCGAAGTAAAGAAGTTGGAAATAGAGTTTTATGAGTTGGTGACTGTAGGTAATGAGATCGAAGCATACATCAGGAGATTTCAAGAGTTGGCCGCGCTATGTCCAACTATGGTTCCAGATAACGAGAAGTTGTTAGAAAACTTCATTGGTGGACTACCACACAACATCCGTGGGAATGAAATTTCTTTTGATCCACACACACTGGACGAAGCAATCAGAAAATCTCAGAAGCTTATGGCTCAAGCAGTGAAGAAGGGAACTACTGTCAACAACAACAATAACTGCAATAACAACAATAACAACTCCAACAACTACCGAAACAACAACAACTATAACAACAATTGAAACAATACCAACCATAATAACAACAACAACAAGAGAAGGTGGGACAACAATCAGAGTGGCAATGCTACTCAACAACCACCAAAGAGGCACGAAGTTGCAAAGGCTTATGCTGCAGGCTCAACAGAAAAGAGAGGTTACAATGGTACCTTACCCAAATGCAACAAGTGTCAAAGTCATCATAACCCTGGGAATTGTCCTAATCCTTGTGGAAATTGTAAGAAGGTTGTCGTTCGACCAGGGATTGCAAGATGTCCAATTGTGGCTGATAATCAGAGACCCCCATTGACATGTTTTGGCTGTGGAGAGAAAGGACATTTCAAGAGTGACTGTCCAAAAAGGAAGAATCAAGGAAACGGGAACCAAGGTGGAACAGCTAGTGGAAGAGTTTATGTTATAGGAGGAGAAAATGTCAAGGAGGACCCGAATGTTGTCACGGGTATGTTCCTCATCAATAATCGTTATGCATCCATTTTATTTGATTCAGGAGCCGATAGAAGTTTTGTTTCTACTATATTTGCACCTTTACTCAACATCGAACCAACCACACTAGACACTCCTTACCACATCAAACTAGCTAACGGTAGTTTAGTTGGCACCAACACCATTTTCCGTGGTTGCACACTCAATTTCCTAAATCACCCATTCAATATAGACCTCATGCCCGTAGAACTTGGAAGTTTCGACGTCATCATCGGTATGGATTGGTTATCCCGACATCAAGCAAGAATCATTTGTGATGAGAAAGTTTTCGTCTTCCTTACGACGGCGAAACCTTGATCATTCGTGGTGAACGAAGTGGGACAAGACTCAGTATCATATCATGTGTCAAAACCAAAAAATACATAAAGAAGGGTTGTTATGCTTTCCTGGCACATATAACAGAAAAGAAGTCAGATGAGAAACGACTTGAAGATGTACCGATTGTCCAAGATTTTCCAGAAGTCTTTCCCGAAGACTTTCCTGGATTACCGCCTACTCGCCAAGTAGAATTTCAGATTGACTTAGTGCCAGGAGCTGCAACAGTCGCACGAGCACCTTATCGACTAGCACCCTCAGAAATGCAGGAGTTGTCTAACCAATTGCAAGAGCTCTTAGACAAAGGATTCATTAGGCCAAGTTCCTCGCCCTGGGGAGCACCGGTCTTGTTTGTGAAAAAGAAGGATGGATCTTTCAGGATGTGTATAGACTATCGGGAGCTAAACAAGTTAACGGTGAAGAATCGTTACCCACTTCCCAGAATAGATTATTTGTTTGACCAATTGCAAGGCTCTAGTTTTTACTCAAAGATCGATCTGAGATCCAAGAATCTATTAGTTAGCTGTAATACGAAGCCGAGGACATAAAGAACGTAGAAAATGAGCTTATAACGACCAAGATACAAGCGTTTGAAAACCGACGTTCACCAAACATTTTTATCAGCTTTTCATTTAAAATATTTCTAAGTCTAAAACTGTTTTTGCGAGACATCATGTTGAGAGCCGTTTTTCTCATTGGTCGAGACTCGTATGGATAAAAGTTCGATGATACGAATTTAAGATATTGTTACAAGCTTTCTAAAAACACGAAGATCGTTTCCTAACACCCAATATTCATCAACTTACGACTAGCCTTGCGAAGCTACTTAGCCATTTTCTAATAGTGGTTGAAAAATATTAAATTACGACGTAAAACTCTATTTTTCCAATAATTCACCAAACGACTATCGTTGGATATCGTTACAACATATATACACGTAAAATGTTTTATGACTTAACAAGACGTCAAAAATATATTTTTCGACGATAAACGTTATTTCCAAAATTCACGAGTGGTATCGATAACATACGTATTTGCATGTGTAGCATCAATTCATGACTTACATTAGATCATATCATTCATATTCGGTTGCGGTTAGAGAACGCGCCTCATTTCAGTGTACCCACTTTTGTCATCATTACTGTTGCATCAGGTGAGTTTTCATAGCCCCGTTTTTCAATTTATATTTTCATTTCTAAACTTGCGGGAGAGAATACATTGCACCATTTTTCATACGGACCAAAGTATCAAATTCATTTACATTGCTTAAGTTATATCATTGCTCAGATTAAAGTCCCCTTTTATTTATCATGAACCGTTAATTACGGATGTAAGCGAGAGTGAGTGAATAGATCTATTGAGGGTGACGCCTCCGTTCGGGTTGGTAGCGCCAACTAGTCATACGAACGCATTTCATTTGTATCCTATCAGAGTGTCTGGAAAAACACTCAGTTTGGGGCATTCATTTCAGTCTAGCTTCGGGGTCATGAGCTTAAGAGCTAATTTATTATTTTTATGTGGCATTTATGTCATTTCACTTTATACTTGTGGTTACCGTAGAGACTTATCATTTACATAAACCTATGATTCTCACCAACATTATTGTTGACCATTTTTAGCTATTTATTTTCATGTAATTAAGGTACTCGCATCATGGCATGCATGTGGACATATTTTGGAGTCGCGGTGACGACGCGTCTCACTTGTATTTTATGCACTTAATTATCATTTGATTTGTAACAAACTTATTTCCGCAAACATGATTAATCTTTTGGGACCTAGCTTTTGTAAACTCTGAATGTTTTATATAATCAAACGATGTATTTTTAAAATGGCACTTTAGGTCGTTCAATATAACTGTAACTGTGATGCTATGACAGTCATGCCCCCAAGTGTTCTATTCCGCTGCAAATCAGATATTTGGGGGTGTGACACTGTTGACCCATCAGATCAAGTCCATTGGTTCCTGTGCGGATTGGGGCCATCATTCGAGACATTCTCCACCTCCATTCGTACATCTCGACAGACACCTATGTTTCGTGATCTGCTGGCTCTAAGTGAGAGTCATGAATTGTTCTTAAAGTCCCTCCATGGAACCGCTACACCACCTTTTGCATTTCATGCAGACTCTAAACAGCCGCGTAATACATCTCATGGTCGTATTGATAATCGACAATATCGCGGTGGTGCCTCAGGTGGTTGTGGTCGTGGTCATAGGCCACCTCACTGTCAGCTTTGTCGAACAACCGGGCACTACGCTAACATGTTTCCTGATCTCTCACAGTATGCAACTAAAACAACAACTACCGAAACCGACCTTGCAAAGGCCTTTCATGCTCAATGTCATGTCACTTCCTCGGGCCCTGATTGGTATGTAGACTCCGGGGCAACCGATCACATAACGTCGTCTCCGGAAAATGTCAACAATGCTACGCCAAATATGGGACAAGCCAACGTCACTTTTGGTAACGGTAGTAAACTCCCTGTCTCACATATTGGTCATACAACGGTTAACAATAATATTCTATTGCGTGATGTGTTAGTAGTTCCTAATCTTACAAAGAATCTTCTATCTATTAGTAAACTTACCTCTGATAACCTGTTGGACGTGTTGTTTTCCCTACCACATTTTTATGTTCAGGACCGCTTGACGAAACAGGTCCTAGCTCAAGGAAGATGTGAAAACGGTCTCTATGTTTTAACTCCCGGCCCTCAAGCTCTCATTTCTGACTCCCAATTGAAGGCCTCTTTTGAACTTTGGCACTTACATTTGGGACATGTCTCGTTTGATACTATTTCGCATTTGAATAAAACAGGGTGTTTATCTATTACATCTATTTTGCCTAAACCACTTATTTGTTCTTCATGTCAAATGTCTAAAGGACAACGATTATCTTTCGTTACTAATAAACAAAGGGCCTCACACCCACTTGACCTAATTCACTGTGATTTATGGGGCCCGTCCCCGGTTACATTGGTTGATGGTTATCGATATTATGTGCTCTTTGTGGATGATTTCTCTCGATTTACTTGGCTATATCCATTAAAGTCAAAATCTGAATTTCATGTTATTATGTCAGTGTTTATGAAACTGGTACAAACCCAGTTTTCCACCAAAATTAAAGTGTTTCAGAGTCATGGGGGCACGGAATTTGTGAACCAACATGTGCATGGCTTACTGGAGGAAAATGGTACTTTTCATCGTTTATCATGCCCATACACGCCTCAGCAGAATGGTCGAGTTGAGAGAAAATACCAACATGTGGTTGAAACAGGATTAGCCATGCTATTTAATGGGCGGGTTCCGCCAGAATATTGGGTTGAGGCATTTAGCTCAGCTATTTACATAATAAATCGGCTTCCCATAATAGTCTTGGATCGCAAGTCTCCATTTGAAGTATTATTTTCTCGCACACCATCATATGGCAATTTTCGTGCATTTGCTTATCGCGTCTATCCGTACTTGCGTGATTATGCAACACACAAGCTTGCACCCAGAAGTTTACCGTGTATTTTCATGGGTTACTCATCCCAGTATAAAGGCTATCGGTGTCTTGACCCATGCACATCACGAACATATATCACCCGGCATGCTCGATTCGATGAAAATGTGTTTCCCTTTTCAAATAAGCCGTCTATTTCCCATGAGGCCACCTGATGAACTCAAATAAGTACATTTTATTACCATCATTTATCCTATTTATTTGACTTGTTTTATTATATTATCTGTGAGAATTGATACGTTAATGTTTACTTTTGTAATTCTCAGGCAAAAACAAGTATTATGTGAAACTTGGCGATTTTGGACTAATTATGGAGCAAAACAAGCAAGATGTTAAGAGTCTACTGAAATGTACAAGATCAAGATCATTCTGCTCCAGATACGCCGCATCATACTTCGTACATACGGCGCATCACTATCAAGATTTCACAAGTTACGATCCAAGACAGCAAAGGACATGCGCCGCATAGAGAAATGGAGTTACGCCGCATCTTCTGGCGGTGTACGAATATTCCTGAATATATTAATCTTGGACCCCACGCGAAGTTAAGTCAATGCGCCGCATCTAACCCTCAGACAGAAACTATAAATACCCCAAGGCCAGACGAATTTCGAGACCTTACACACACAGAAAGACCGAAGACCACAGAAACCTAAGGCCGAATTCAGACGTGTTAGCAGCACAAGACACACCCTAAACGAAGATACAAGAGCTGTAAGAAGGTCCTGCATGTATTCAATTCATTAAGTAGTTTTGTTTTATTGTATTAGTACACTTTAATTCATCAGGATTGATGGGCCGATTCCATGTGACTACGGAAAACCATGGGCACCCCTTAAAATTGCTTTCCCATTAATTAAAGTTTATATGTTGATGTCTTTGGTGACTTTTATTAGTGCATTGATAACCTCTGTGTCTAGCTGAGCATTGCTTGGGTCGCCATGCCCCTTCCTCGCCTATTTATTCTATCGTTTTAGGATAGTGGGATAGACATAAGTGATCATTAAGGGTTTACTCGCCGATAAGATTAGAGCCAACGAGAAAGGTTTAACTCTCGGTGCGTCGCATCGAACTATTGATGAATTCCTTTCATAATCTGAACAGATAACACTAGTTTCCGAATATATGATCTGTTGTGTTTGACTAAAATTATCCTGACTGTTCTCTATGGTATTCTTATTAATTATACGTCTTTTGGCAGAAGCAAAGAAATGAAAACTCTAGTCTTAAGCCACCGTTGCCAAATTCCACTGCATCACAGTTTCGCAAAGGGACTTATCATGAGTCACTTGACTTTGTTCACTCGTTATGTGAGACATCATATGGCTTAGTAGATGTTTTTCCAGTTGAAGACCGCAAAAGTGCTCTTTGTGAGGTTGTGCTTGATTTTTTATCTCAATGTCAGATTAAGCTTATTGTTTGTGTGTAAATGTTTTTAGTGCTTACTGAATCTTTGAATCTGTGGTTCATGTTCCTGTAGTCGCTGACGGAGATCAATGTGCATGTTGCTGCAGCTCAAAGTAGTGGAGGTAAATCTTTTTCATCCTCTCTCTCTCTCTCTCTCTCTGAATATATTTTTATACTTGTGTTGGCACAACCACCCAAGACATGTATGTATGATATTGTGAGTGGACCTGGAAATAATGTCGTACATATTATTACATACTGAAAAGGACTTCCCAAGAATAAGTTTGTTTCGTGTTCCTTTAGGAAAATTCTTGAAACAATATTAATCAATACTCTAGTCTAAATGTACCTTTCTTCATATGGCAGCAAAATAACCTTACTTTAGGGCTACAGGCTCACATACCCTACCTAGGTTCCTAAGAAAGTAGAAACATCCAGTGTTTTCAAATACCCTCGTTAGCTAGACTATTATGAATTAGTTGTTGATATGAATTCAGTTAACCATATACTGTATATCGATGGACTATCGAAACCTATAAAGTGATGCAAACCTTGTTGTATTTATTGTTGATATGAATTCAGTTAACCATATACTGTATATCGATGGACTATCAAAACCTATAAAGTGATGCAAACCTTGTTGTATTTGTCATTTTGGACTGCCATTTAGGCATTTAGCTTATGCTTCTTAATTTAAAAACTAATGAGCATGTAACATAAAAAATGATTAGGATAGTTCACTATTGTCAAAAAGTGGAGGTTAGTTATTAATGATTTCGTTGTTTATTGCAGGGTCGGCCCATGTACCAACGATTTTAAATTTCGAATCAGGGTGCGTCCGTTTTATGGGCAGCGATTCTATTTCAGTAAGTGGTCAGCGAACCGAAGGTTTTGTTTCAGTAACTGATGAGCAGCCCTCCGGTATGTCTTTGGCTCATGCAAGTGCCTCGCCTGATGTTGGTGCAAGCACATCTGATGGTTAGTAATAGCTGCCACTTTCGGATAGAACCATCTGCATTTGTTTGTTACTATCGATGCTATAACAGTTGTCTCATACGGAATCTTTGCTTTTCTTATAGGTATACACCAGCGAAGCTGTGGCCGTTCGTCTTCTCAAAGCTGGCGTCGTACTCAGTATTCGCAAAGTATGTGGCATCACCTTTTTTCTCTATATCACGAGATTGAACGAGTTGCCAAGGCAAATCGTTGAAGAAGGTTTATGGTATTTGTTTCTAGTGGTTTATCTTGGCTTTTGTGAGGAACACTTGTGAAAACAATTGTTTCATGATGGATTATGAGTTTAGATTTTATGTATCTGTTTTGGTACTTTACTTTGGTATATATATATATATATATGAAATGCGTTATTTTGATATTTGTGTTTTTAATTTTGTATTATCAGGTTTATAATTGTCATTTAATAGAAAATTAGGAATTGAAAAAAATTAATTTTTTTTAAAAAAAAAATTAGGTTATGACTCGCAAAAAAGAGAGTCATAAAACGTGGGTCATAAGTAATTTTTTTTAAAAAAAAAATTAGGTTATGACTCGCAAAAAAGAGAGTCATAAAACGTGGGTCATAAGTGCGCGTCATAGAGGGATGACGCACAAATGCGAGTCATGAAGCTTTATGACGGGTCCATCCTTGACTCGCATTTGCGAGTCATAAGGCCTCTTCTTGACTCGCATTTGGAGTCAAGAATAGCTGTTTTTCTAGTAGTGTTTGCTTCTTGCTGAAGGAGTTGTTCTGTTGTGAATTGAGCAACAGGAACAGGGGTAACAGTTGCTTCTCTTGGAGGAATTACAGTGGGATCTCCAGGAACCGTAGTAGTAGGAACTGGATATGGGCCTTCAATGATAACCTTCTTTAAGTACTTTCCATGGGGTTTCTTTAGCTTAATAAACCGAAGAAAACGACTTGACCATTGTACATAATTCCCTGGTGTTAACATTGGGGGTGTATCCAAAGATCCTGCTTCATGTCTGGATTGTTGACTGCTGATAGCCTCGCACATCTGGTCAAACCAGTGTGGTTGTTTTGGTGGGAGTTGGTAAGTCTGCATTGGTTGTTGATGAATGATTTGTTGCTGAGGAGCTTGTTGTTGAGGGAAAAATTGATCTTGTTGCACGAAAGCTTGTTGTTGATAATATGGTGGTTGATGAAATTGTTGTTGCTGATGATATTGTTGTTGTTGATACTGCTGTTGCTGATTGTAAAAGTAGTTGTGATTTGGTGGTTGAGACATTCTTGTGTGTTTTTGTGGATCTTGTAGACAATTAAGATGTGTGTTATTTGGTTTTGGTTTAGTGGTGGTCTTATTCAATTTCGATAGATTACTGTTCACAAACAATTTCGATAACACTGTTCATACTTTGCCAATATCGATAAGGATCTGAATTGCGATAAGGTTCTGAATTGCGATAAGGTTCCGAATTGCGATAAGGTTCTGAATTGCGATAGAATTGCAATAAGTCCAAGAATTCCGATAGCTTCAGCAATTGCGATAGAAATTGATAATTGCGATAAGCTTTCTAAATTGCGATAGAACTAACAATTGCGATAAATTATCTAAATTGCGATAGAAAAGGCAATTTCGATAAGTTAGCTGAATTGCGATAGATCTTGCAATTTCGATAGGTTATCTAAATTACAATTCTGATCACTTTCTCAATATTCTTATACAAGATATGAGATTCTCCTCCAAGTCGAAGTATTTTCACAAACTTATACAAGCAAGGAAAACACTGAACTCCAATTTCGATAAATCCTTAGTCTGCTGAAATTGCGATAAACCCTTGGTGACAATTCCGATAAACCCTAGCGAGAATTTCGATAACTCCTCATACAAGGAATTGCGATAAACCCTCTTTTCTAACAATTGCGATAAACCCTCTTTTCCACCAATTGCGAAAAAACGCTAACTTTTTCAGATCACTTTTACGCCTAGAAAACGATGTTTTAACCGATTGTTTTTGGTTCAAAACATTTAATAACACGTAAATATTAAGAAAGTTACAACCTTTAACGTCTAAAGCAAAATTTGGTGAATTTCGATAAGAAGCAACGAATGAAAACTAGTGTTAATCTAATAAAACTCGAACAAAAACTCAACTTTCGACTATAAATCTAATCTCTACTCACTATAATCACTTTTTCACTTTACAAATGCGAAAGTTAGTGAAAGAAATGAGACTTTTGGTCATTTTTAGCCACAAAACCAAGCGTAAAACTACTGAACCAAACGGATAAACTTAAATAACGATCAAATATACTCTAATAACACACAACCAATTATCTTCTAGCGAATGATACCACTTGATAGGTCCTATTTAAGCTTCAAAACAAGATATAACTCACGTAAACTACAACTACAACTATACTACTAATGATAATAATAACGAGACAATAAGAGAGATTGAGTAGAAGAGAATAGAAGGCGGATGATTCATTCACGTAAACAATGGACAAGAGTTTCGGTACAATGTGAAATAAACCAACACATAAAATGAGCATGCAAGCACCCTATTTATAGAGTAGAATTAGGGTGACATAAGCTTGCATGATTCTAGAAACATTTCATTGGATCCCAAGACCCATGGACTCCTAATGAGCCGTGGGCCTTAAACTAACTTAAAGTCCTATTACATGAGCAACTTAATAAATACATGACCAAGACTTGGAAATAAATAAGGCGTGTTCCCAACAAACCCTAATTAGGGTTAATAGGATTATAGGAATTGCCCCTTACCGTTTTTGCAATTCAATCCAAGATACTTACAATAGTGTGTAAGAATCACGTTCTTGTACATACAAACTAATACCGAATTAATGTTATGCAAGTAATAACACAAAACAAGAATTTTTTGATGAACAAAAAATTGGATCGACCCTATAAGGGTATAGTTCGATCGGTTTGAGCTTAAAGGAAGAAAAACACACAAGTTTTAGGTATTAGAGTGTACAAGAATGCCCAATAATGAAACCTAGCCTTTGTATTTATAGGATGAAAACTTAGAGGACAAGTTTGGCTGGGATTAGGATTCCTAATCCCTTTGGCCGATCGGCATACCCATAGGGTATTCCGGATCCTTCTCAACTTTCCTAATTTTCACTCCTTAATTGTTTCCTTTTATCGTTTAACGGTCGTTAGTCATTATCCGTTAAATATTTAACGTCCGTTAAATGTTTTGTGCATATAATAATTATATATAACATTTTATACATAATTATTAATCATTAATTCTTCATTTGTAACGTGTGCAATCCCGTGATTTCGAGTTCGATCCTAACACACAACTACTATTTTATGTCTATAAACTAACAGTTTTGACATTTATACCCTTACATGGTGAAAATAAGTAAAAATGATATGAGGGTATAAATGTCAAGACACTCATAATTTGAGTGTGTCAATCAATTGTGGGAGTGCGCAAATCACCTCCCTTTGTGTATGGACTTGCGTTAAGAGTATCATCACTACCTTGAAACTCAAAGATATGTAGTAGTGTGTAGTTTTGGTAAAAATCATTGCAACGAATGATTAACTTCACCGACGAGCTAAAAAGTTTTGTAGTATAAGTAGAGTTAAACGATGGTGAATTGCTTACCAATTTCCACATTACTTGCACCAAAATCCATAAGAAAACACATAAAACACTAAAATTGATGTCACAAGGAAGAAGTGATTTGAGCTTAAAGTCTTAAAGATATAAACTTTTAGTCTTTATACAAGTTCCTTTATACATCTCAAAACATTATGAACTAATATTGAGGTCATGAAAGTTTATGTCAATAAATAAATTTGTTAGGTTTGGCAAGTAAATATCCAATTATGTGCGAGTTTTAGTAATATTTTAATTGATCACGTTGTTAAATAATGAGTCTAAATTATGTTTGGTTTGAAAACTCAAGATAAGCTTATGCTTTGTTCATTATAAGTAAATTAATTTGAAACACCGTGTTTATGGTTGAGACATGTTTAAAAGTGATTAAAAAGTGTTTTTCGAAGTTTGCTTTGCATATATATTGTATGCGTCAAACGGGTGAAGTTTTAGTAAAGGTCTTGAGTCTTGATGAATTTGGAGTGTTTTGAGTCCAACTTTTGTATCAAAATAGTGTAGTCTGTAAAGTATTTGATATATGTTTACTCATTGTCTAGAAACAATGTAAAATCAATTGTAGCTCGTATTAATTAGGTGTGTGATACGTCATTACAGAAGTATAAATGTTAACTTTGTGTTTAACCAAACATCACAAGCTATATCAGTTAAAAATCAGTAATTTTACTGATTTAATAAACTATGTCAGTTATAGTTATGCCAAAATTATTTACATTTTGTTTAAAGTGGTGTTTTGGTTAAGTGTTGTTATGGGATACATAGTAAAGTTATAAGAAAGTAAGTAAAGTGTTACACCCGAAACCCGATACGGTATTATTATTATTATTATTATTATTATTATTATTATTATTTTTTATTATTATTATTATTTTTTATTTTATTATTATTATTATTATTATTATTATTATTATTATTATTATTATTATTATTATTATTATTATTAATAGTATAATATTGTGTTAGGATATATTTTATAAGGAAAAGAGTTAAGTTATAAGTAAAGTGTAAAAGTAAAGAGAGTTTTGTGGCCTTAGTAGAAAGAATAAGACTTGAGGGGCCACTTTTGCCAACAAGCCAAACTTAAATGATAGTTATCCAAAATTCTGGATATTTCCAGGATAGATGAGAAGTGTGTATGTATGTATCGATCTTTCAAGAAGAATAGAGAGGGTTCATGAAGAAATTTGGGTAAATGATTAAAGATTGATAATTTATTATGTTATTATTGAATTAATCACTTATTAGGGTTAATTTCATCATAGGGAGCAAGTAAGGAGATTGTACCCAATTTAAGTAGAGATTTAGTTGGTGTTTGAGGTAAGTATTATAGCTAAACTTGTTAAAGTAATCATAATCTTGTTACTGAATTATGATGTGTAATGATATGGAGCTTTTGTAAAGAAAGTGGCTTAGATCCAATGCTAGCTTAATGTAATGTTAGAATATCATTTATTTTTGATTAAGGTATGTTTAAATGTTATGAAATTGCTCCAATGATGTTATGGCTAGTGTGCCCCACTAGTTGTAACCATGTTTAATGAGAGTTTATGATATATGCTTACTAAGCGTTTTCGCTTACGTGTTTAGTTTAATGTTGTTTTATAGGTGTTGGCGAATCTAGTAAGGGTAAGGAGAAAGAGTAAGGCATTTTCCCCTAGGTTTTAAAAAGTGCGATGCGCCCGAGGCGAAAGCGCGCACATCACGTACCCGAGGCGACAATTTTATTAAAAAAATACTTAAATTATATATAGAGCACAAAACACATTAATGACTCATTCATACCACCTTTTATATCAAAAGATACCATGCATTTTCATTTTTCATGATTCCATATCGCTAAAATACATAAACCAAAAAAGTTAGATCAAAAGCCTTATCATTTTTGAACAATTAAAAGCAAATAAAAAGCATGCATAGAAAGATGTGTCTCTAACTCCTCCAAGACTAAACTAGAAGTCTTTCATTATCCTCGTCATCATCAACATCAATCCAAGCTCCTCATTGACCCCATCATCTTCCGAAAGTCCAAGATCCTCTTCATAATCTTCATCTATCAGCCTTCGATGTGCTTTAGAACTAGAGGTGGAGGTATGAGAAACCCCTTTCCCCTTTGGAGTGCTTGATGAACCATGTGCGCTACCTCTAGATGTCGAAGCTCGAGTAGGATAAGCCGGCTCAAATGCCCCAGAAGCTATATTAACAGCAGCCCAAGTTAAATCATCATCAGCATATACAAAGTTAGTAGCAGGTTGTTCTTCGCCATCCATATGCCCCATCAGCCATTCATTACTTTCATCAGTATCTTTCAAAAGAATAGGATTGGTCGTGTCAATTCTTTTGTATCGACGATCCAAAGCACGATTATATTTGACATACACCATGTCATTTAATCGATCTTGTTTCTTTTCTTGGTATGAATGTGTTGAAAAACACTCCAGTTTCTCTCACATCCAGTAGCACTACACGTGAGGCTCAAAACACGAACAACAAACTTTTGTAAGTTTGGAGCTGATGATCCATATGCAACCCACCAGTCTGCTGAGCTTTTGTACTCCTGTGTGGTATTGCCATGGGATCTCCAAAAGCCAAGATAAACCACTAGAAACAAATACCATAAACCTTCTTCAACGATTTGCCTTGGCAACTCGTTCAATCTCGTGATATAGAGAAAAAAGGTGATGCCACATACTTTGCGAATACTGAGTACGACGCCAGCTTTGAGAAGACGAACGGCCACAGCTTCGCTGGTGTATACCTATAAGAAAAGCAAAGATTCCGTATGAGACAACTGTTATAGCATCGATAGTAACAAACAAATGCAGATGGTTCTATCCGAAAGTGGCAGCTATTACTAACCATCAGATGTGCTTGCACCAACATCAGGCGAGGCACTTGCATGAGCCAAAGACGTACCGGAGGGCTGCTCATCAGTTACTGAAACAAAACCTTCGGTTCGCTGACCACTTACTGAAATAGAATCGCTGCCCATAAAACGGACGCACCCTGATTCGAAATTTAAAATCGTTGGTACATGGGCCGACCCTGCAATAAACAACGAAATCATTAATAACTAACCTCCACTTTTTGACAATAGTGAACTATCCTAATCATTTTTTATGTTACATGCTCATTAGTTTTTAAATTAAGAAGCATAAGCTAAATGCCTAAATGCAGTCCAAAATGACAAATACAACAAGGTTTGCATCACTTTATAGGTTTTGATAGTCCATCGATATACAGTATATGGTTAACTGAATTCATATCAACAATAAATACAACAAGGTTTGCATCACTTTATAGGTTTCGATAGTCCATCGATATACAGTATATGGTTAACTGAATTCATATCAACAACTAATTCATAATAGTCTAGCTAACGAGGGTATTTGAAAACACTGGATGTTTCTACTTTCTTAGGAACCTAGGTAGGGTATGTGAGCCTGTAGCCCTAAAGTAAGGTTATTTTGCTGCCATATGAAGAAAGGTACATTTTAGACTAGAGTATTGATTAATATTGTTTCAAGAATTTTCCTAAAGGAACACGAAACAAACTTATTCTTGGGAAGTCCTTTTCAGTATGTAATAATATGTACGACATTATTTCCAGGTCCACTCACAATATCATACATACATGTCTTGGGTGGTTGTGCCAACACAAGTATAAAAATATATTCAGAGAGAGAGAGAGAGAGAGAGGATGAAAAAGATTTACCTCCACTACTTTGAGCTGCAGCAACATGCACATTGATCTCCGTCAGCGACTACAGGAACATGAACCACAGATTCAAAGATTCAGTAAGCACTAAAAACATTTACACACAAACAATAAGCTTAATCTGACATTGAGATAAAAAAACAAGCACAACCTCACAAAGAGCACTTTTGCGGTCTTCAACTGGAAAAACATCTACTAAGCCATATGATGTCTCACATAACGAGTGAACAAAGTCAAGTGACTCATGATAAGTCCCTTTGCGAAACTGTGATGCAGTGGAATTTGGCAACGGTGGCTTAAGACTAGAGTTTTCATTTCTTTGCTTCTGCCAAAAGACGTATAATTAATAAGAATACCATAGAGAACAGTCAGGATAATTTTAGTCAAACACAACAGATCATATGTTCGGAAACTAGTGTTATCTGTTCAGATTATGAAAGGAATTCATCAATAACAGGAAATAATGCAATTTATTCCAAACTGATTGGCAAAACTGTCTTGAAGCAAAACACCGATCTGGTAATCTAAGTTAAAAATCAAAAGAGATAGTAAAAGTAAGAATTCATCAGGTTATGAAATTTGTTCAACTATCAAGTTATAGTATTACCTTCCATGTATTGACACTGTTATTTTAGGACTTTTTATGCTTGATAACTAGCTACATATAAAGTATGAAATCTAAGTAGCCATGCTCTCTACAACATCTTGCAAGAATGAAAGCGTTATTGCATCTTACCAAGAAGTTGATTACATTGCAGTAATAGCTACTTGCAGATAGAAAACATAATATTTGTGCTTCCTAAAGCTACCCATAATGGTTCGCATAATATTAAAACAAAAAAAATAGAATCACCTTTTCTTCATCAGCTAGCCTAGCGAAAGATTTGGTCCCCAACACATGGGGCTCATTTGACTTAGAACGGATCACCTTCTTCTTCTCACTGATAGCCTGCCAATTAAGTTACATGACTAAGTTAATGAATCATACTCAAATAACCGGATGATACAGACACAAAGAATTGGATTACCTGAGTTTCTTCACAAAACCAATGAGTCACTAGCTTCCTGAAGTCCTCTTTATCGACTCTAGAATCAGTTTGGGCGGCTACAATCTAATCAATGGTTAAGCTTGAATCAAATGAACGTTTCTTTAGCTCATATTTCCATGTCTTCCATTTTCGGTTTATGTCTGCCATGACCCACAATTTGATTTCTTCTGTTTCAACGGGAGCAAATTCAAATTTCTCCTACAATTTAATATTTAGCCAACATTTTAGTGATGTATAAATCATGAATATTTATAAATTAAATAATATCTTTGTACATATATTATATTAAATTTACCTTAACGATGCTCCATAAATCATCTTTTTTATCTTGTGATATTTTCCTCCAATCTTTGATACTTATTTCGAGATGCTGAGACATTTTCGCAACTGTTCCAAGAAAGCTAGTTAGCTCCTTGCCCTCTTTGCCAATAGGCTGTACATTCTCATCAAAAGTAACCGTAAACCGTTCATCAGGTTCAAAATCCCATATAGCCTGTTTTCTAGTGTGACCACGAACCCGTTTCGGTGGACCTATCAATAGCACATTAAATCTTTGTGGTTAATATCAACAGCACATTTTATCTTACTCCAAAGGTTGTCTAAAAATACAAAAAACAACACTAACAAACTTATATTTATAAAACCAGTACATTTTAACGTGGGACATACCTTGTTATGGATCATTCGTTATATAGTCTGCTGCTGATGTCTACCTTGGTTATACACTCCTACCAAAAAGATACCTGATTTCCAGTGTAGGAGTTATTCCAGAGTCAGGTAAGGAGTTATTACAAAACTGAATCTTAGATAACAATCACAAGCAATTTGGATTGTAGAGTTTCAAATGATCACATATAGAAATTTTGGATGGCAAAGACACTTTAACTGACTCAGTAAAAACTGTGCTTATCGAGCTATTTAACATGAGAACCGTGTTTTTAAAAGATTCTTAATGACAACGTCAGGAAGAAACTTACCCAAAACAAAATGGCTTTTGCGAGAATGACTTCTCCCAGCTTCCAGCTTCTCTTCCTGAAATTAGAAAAAAGAAATTAACATCAGATTCTTTTTTTCCCAATGCACTAGCATTGATGCCATCTCTCAAAATACATAGCGTTGCTGTTAGTTATTACTAAGCTTACACTTAAGACAAGTCTTGATCACAACATTACTTTACTGCAAGGAAGTAATTCTGTGAACCAAAGAGCTTATAGATATGGAGCATTACGAGGACTTCATATAGTATGAAATACAATAAACAGTCATAAGAGTTTACCAGTTCCATTTCCAATTTATGAAATACAGTAAAGGCATAACATCATTACATAACAAAATATAAACAACCAAATACAGTAAAATTTTATATAATCACCTATAAATCAGCTAACAGTTCATAATCATTAACAAAGAATTAATTAGATAATTATTATAATTAATTAAAGAAAAGCAAGCATACGAATCGGTTTCAAAACACGTTTTTAAATCTTGTTATCAGTATGTTTTAACTCATTTGAATCCACGAAAACACTAGTAACAATAATAAATAAAATCGGTTAGTAATTAATAAAAGAAATGTACTGATTTCACTATACCACAAGGACGAACAAAATAGAAAAAGACGGAGAGGGTGATGACGGCAGTATGATGGCGTGGTGACTCGATCTGAAGCCATCTTCGATCTATACTTATCTTCAATAAAAACAGAGGAGTGTGGCAGTGAAAGGGTGGTGGTGGTCGGCATCTTCAAGAAAGAGAGAAGAGGAGTGTGGCAGTGAAGGTGGGCGGCTGGAATAGCTAACCCTAGTAATTGGTTTTTTTTTTTTTTTTTTGGGATTTTGAAGGACTTAAGGTTTATTTTTTGGGTTTTTGTCAAGCGGGAAATAACCTTTTGTCAATAGCGGGAAACAAAAAGAATAAGAGTTTGAGAGCGGGAAGTGTTTTGGCAAAAAAAAAAAACAATAGATTTTGATGAAGCAGATTGTAAAAAAAAACATAGATGACCCCTATTTATGACGAAGCAAAACGAGCGTCATCTAGCAGGCTAAATTTTAACTAATTATGACCCTATGTTATGATGCTTCTGAAAACGAGTCATCCCCAATAAAAAATTTACTTGTTATGACTCTTATTTTATGACTTTGCTATTTGCGCGTCATCTTATAGCGTGCGTCATAAAATGCGAGTCAAGGATAGCCCTTTTTCTAGTAGTGAAATGAACTTGCCATGTCTTACATACTTCAAGGAATTCCAAATCCCATCTTTCGAAGTATTGATGCACAGAAGACTGCAAAAGACATGTGGGAACATGTACATCTTCTAATGGAAGGAACAGAATTGAATCAGGAGGATATGTAATCTAAGCTTTATCTAGAATATACTATGTTCATGATTGAGGCCGGGGAATCTTTAGAGTCGTACTACCACAGGTTCATCAACATAATCAATGACTTGGACCGTCACAACATAATACTTCCAAAGATTGCTGTGAACACCAAATTTCTGAGTTGTCTAGGACCCGATTGGCAGAAATACGTCATCTTTGTTCGACAAGCCAAAAATCTACACACTGCCTCGTACGGGTTGCTGTATGATTATCTGAAACATCACTAATTAGAAGTTGACAAAGACAGAGCAGCAATAGGAGGCTACTCACCATCATCAACACCAAATTCTCTTGCTTTGATTGCTCAGTCGCAATTTGGACCACAACCAAACCAGAGTTATGTTCAACCACAACATTCTTCACCTTATCCTTCACAAAACTCATCCAGTCAAATCGTTCCATACGAAGCATCTTCACAACCAGCTGATAATCAACTGATTTCCTATGACAACACTGATTTAATGTTCTATTCAACTGACAACAACGAAGAAGATGATGCCTTTAACTCATTGAACGAGGGATTTGCGTTGATTGCCAGAAACTTTATCAAATTCTCAAACAAATCCAACAATCGTCTCAGGTCTTCATCTAACACAAGGAATCAGGCAGTTGTTCATGACGGAAGGGTTGAAATCCAAAACAGGGCTTCAGGAAGATATGGATCGGGCAGTTATATGGGGAACTCTGGGGGACAAAGGTTTAACTCAGCTGGGAATAGTCGAAAGTGCTATAATTGTAGAGGAAAGGGTCATCTAGCCAATGCTTGCCCAAAGCCGAGAACCAGAGGCAGTGTTTATCACAAAGAGGCTCTTCTTTTGGCTTTCAAAGATGAAGCTGGTGGCACTCTGACTGAGAAAGAGCACAACTTTATGGCAAATGCATATTCCGACGATGACATGGAAGATCTTGAGGCAAATGCAGCTGTAATGTTGATGGCAAACTTGCAAGAAATGCATATGGGTGAAACAGGCCCGGTGTATGATACCGACGGCTTGTCTCAGGTACCTGAATCTGAATGTCTCATTCATGAAATTGTATCACCCTCTGCATCTGCATCTACTGAAGAAAATGTTGGTCAAAATGACTCATTGTTATCCTCTCAAGATGATGACCAAATGAACACCGTAGTTACATTTGATGAAGATCAAATTAACCCCGTTGTTTCATTTGATGATCCTCTCGATGACGATAACCATGACCACATTGAACAAGATGATCTTTTGCATGATATAGATCCAGAGCACATGACCTTGCTGTTGACCACCCAAACACAATTAGATGCACAAAAATCCCAAATTGATAAGTGCAATGAAATAAACAAAAATCTGAAAGCAAAAGCAGCATTGTTAACTAAGGATCTTGAGTGCTACAAACTACAACTTTCAAATTTTGAAAATAAAGAAAAACGTGAGAAAAGCTTTGAGGTTGCATTCCAACAATCATATGTAAAAACAAAAGATTTAGAACATCAAGTACATGAGTTAACCGTTTCCAAAAGTGAATTGATTTCTCAAAAAGAACAAGAACGATTAGACTTTCAAAAACAAGTTGATATTTTACACTCTGAACTTTCCAAAACAAAAACAGAGTTGTCAACTTGTAAAGATGATCTTCTTGAGCAAAAAAAAGTTTCAAGAAAACGAGTTGACTCATATCTTGAAGAAATTGTTACGTTGGAATCCAAACTAAACGAATTTCAAAACGTTGTGTATAAAACAGGTAAGTCAATAACAACCATTCAAAAATTAAGTGTAAAACCACATCCCCAAGGATATGGATTTGCTATTGGAAGTGACAAACCAAGTTTTTTACATAAAGCACTCAAGGAAAATCCAAAGTTGTACAGTGTAGAACTATTATTTGATGATTCTTTCATGCGTGTTGTTGAGTATAATAATGAAGAGGAAATGGAACAAGAGGACAAGAGTCAATCTAAAATGAGTATTGTTTACTATAATAAACCTTATGACTACTCGAGAGTACCTCATATTAGTGAGACTTTTGTACCTCAAAAAGAAAAATCAGAACAAACATGGTCTTTGATTGAAATGAATGAAACTTCTGAAGTTGTTCCAGTGACCAACGTAGCACAAGTTAATGGCCCTTTACCAAATCCAGG
Organism: Artemisia tridentata subsp. tridentata; assembly: GCA_021014915.2. Taxonomy (NCBI): domain Eukaryota; kingdom Viridiplantae; phylum Streptophyta; class Magnoliopsida; order Asterales; family Asteraceae; genus Artemisia; species Artemisia tridentata. The sequence continues at coordinate 420,463,056 of CP139509.1, forward strand.
TGTTATTGCCCAAATGCCAAAACAATGTCGTGTCCTTAGATATTTTAAAACATTCATGGAAGACATAAAACTTTTGGAAGATGCAATTGAACGCAACTCAGAAATCAAAGTCTCTACTTTTCTCTCTCCTTATGAGAAAGAAAAGAGAGAAGTTTTTCAAAAACAACTTTTACCTCACGTTCAACACCTAAGACTTTGTGCTACACACTGGGAACAGGAACTCCAAGCAGAGGTTACATCAATGATGAACATTTTAGAAGCAAAAGATAACAAGATCTTGAAACAAAAATGTCAAAAGAAAGCTTTGGAAAAAGAAACAGATCGGCTCTTGGAAAATGTTCTATGTTCTGATGTGATATCTGTGATTATGAATTCCATTTATCTGTCATGTAATGAAATGCTTGTTGATAACCATACTGTTGATACTGAGAAGTTGCAACTTGAGATTGATAATGTGAAACGAGAAAATGAAAGACTTAGAAAAGTCAATGATGATGTGAGAAACAAATTCTCAAAAGAAGTTTTTCAACTCAACAAAAAATTGCAATGGTGTCAGGCTCAGAGTATTAACTTTGAGTTAAAATTACAAAGCCAAAAAGAATCATTGTCCTCTCAAAACAGTAATACTTTCAAAATTCAAAATATTGAAAAAGAAAATGCTGTTTTAAAGCATCAAATTTCTGAACTTGAAAAGGACATTGATGAAGTTTGCAAAAACAGAAATGACACTATTCGTTTAAACAGAGAATTGGATTCAAAAATTCAAGAACAAAAACACATCATCATTGAGTTGAAAGAGAAACTCAAAGTACTTGACAAAGGGAAATTTGTACAAACGAATGTGATTGCACCAGGCATGTATCTAGTTGATGAGACACCTAAGAAAGCATCTCCACATACCTCTAATGTGCATGCTTCAACTTCTACAGGACTAGGCACCCCTCCTATGGTTAACAGATCCAAGACCAAAAAGAGTAGCAAGAAGACTAGTATCTGGAAACCTAAGAGCAGCTTACCTAAAGTTCAAGAAGTAGAAGTTCACACTAGAAATCTGAATAAGACGCATTTTATGTCTAATATAGAATCCAATTTGTCAAAGTGTAATTCTAAATGTGATGTAACGAATGCTAAATCTTTGAATGTTATGAATGATGTTATCGTTGATGCTTATTGTGTGTTTTGTCGTACTAGTATCTTGTCTGGAAATCATCAAAAATGTGTTGCAAAAACCTTTTTATCTCGTACGCAGAAACATACTAATGGCATTTCCTCTAGGCTCACTACCGCTGCTAAGTCCATTTTAGGAAAACCGCCAAAAGTAGTTTCTGAGACCACTGTTGACAAGACCAGAGTTGCACCTAGGACAATCCAATCACCAAGTGCATTCACTAGGAAGAAAGCAGAATCTAACTGGATATGGCAGCGTTGGCTACAGCATAAACCTAGTTTTACTTGGTTGCCAAAGATGCTTAAAAACTGTGTTACTAACCCAACGGGTTCTACCGTTTCTATCTCTCCATCTGCATTGTCTTCTTGTGATGCAGGTGATTCAAATCGTACTATGGATTGTTGATAGCGGATGTTCCCGACACATGAAAGGCAACTTAAAACTTTTAGTAAACTTTGTCTCAAAGTTCATCGGAACAGTCAGGTTTGGGAATGATCACTTCGCCGCTATAATGGGATATGGAGATTATGTCAACGGGAACATCAAAATAAGCCGTGTATACTACGTTGAAGGCCTTGGGCATAACCTTTTTTTCGTAGGGTAGTTTTGTGATGGGGACTTGGAAGTTGCATTTAGGGAGAAAACCTGCTTTGTTCAAGACCTAAAAGGAAATGACCTTATAACAGGAAAACGCGGAACGAGTCTTTACACCATTTCCTTGTCAGACATGCTCGCATCTTCTCTGATTTGCTTGCTCTCCAAGGCTCATTATACAAAAGCATGGCTATGGCACAAACGTTTGTCTCACCAGAATTTCAAAACAATGATCAAGCTTGCTCGTCATAAGTTAGTAGATGGTCTTCCAAGATTCAGATATGCCAAAGATTATCTTTGCTCAGCTTGTGAACAAGGGAAGAGTACTCGTGTTCACTTTCCTCCTAAAACCGAGCACAGTACGGATCATGTACTCCAACTTCTTCATATGGATCTTTGTGGCCCAATGTTTGTTCAGACAATCAATGGAAAGCGGTATATATTGGTAATCGTAGATGACTTTTTGAGATGGACTTGGGTCTACTTTCTTCGCACCAAAGATCAAGCTCCTTCGATGATCATCACCTTTCTCACCAAAATTCAGGTTCAGCTCCGAAACACCGTCAGAAAAGTTAGAACAGACAACGGAACTGAATTTAAGAATCACACTCTTCGTGAGTTCTTTGAGAAAGTAGGGATTGAACACCAAACATCAATTGCACGCAGCCCAGAACAAAATGGAGTGGTCGAAAGATGAAACCGAACGTTAGTGGAAGCCACAAGAACGATATTGATAAATGCTCAATTACCGGATTACCTCTGGGCTGAAGCTGTCTCCACCGCCTGCTACACCCAAAACCGATGTATGATCACCAAAAGGCACAACAAAACCCCATATGAACTTGTTCACCGAAGAAAACCGAACATAAATTACTTTCATGTATTTGGGGCTCTCTGCTACCCAAATAATGATCGTGATGACCTTGGAAAGTTAAAAGCCAAAGCTGATATTGGGATTTTTGTTGGCTACTGTGAAAGTTCAAAAGGATTTCGAATCTGGAACCGTCGAACCCGAGAAATTCAAGAGACCATACATGCTTATTTTGATGAACTTACGGATATGGCTTCTGAGCAAAACAGTTTAGGACCCGAATCTAACCGTCTAAACTTCCCTGATCATTCAGCTACACCTCTATCTCTTAACTGCAAGGAATTGGAAGATTTGTTTGCTCCGCTATTTGATGATACTATCGTAAGTCGTGCTTCTGATGTATCCACCAGTTCCGCTGCACAACCCGTCAACAATCAAGTACCTGATACATCTGTAACTACTACAACAGCAGTTGTTGAAGATGCACCGCCAACAGAAACATCATCATCATCAGTAGAATAAACAACTTCAAATACTGCGACTGCAGCTGATGATCCCTCTCTATCTTCTGAAGTACCCACACCCGCAAATTATGACGGAAACGCATTCTTCAATCCATTTGCCACGGTTCCCACCATTCCAGATATTGCCGAGTCTTCAACGAGCAATTTGGATCCATCAAATTTGCATCAAAATTTTCAACACTACCCATCAACCCACAAGTGGACTAAGGATCACCCTCTAGTGAATGTGATTGGAAATCCAGAAAACCCGGTCATGACACGTAAAAGACTCCACACAGACGGTGAAACTTGCATCTACGCACTCACCGTTTGTCAAGCAGAACCTAAAAACATTAAAGAAACCCTTACCTACGACAACTGGATTGTGTCAATGCAAGAAGAGCTTGATCAATTCAAGCGGTTGGAAGTTTGAGAATTAGTAGAAAGACCAGATGGAGTATATGTAGTCGGGTTGAAATGGATTTGGAAGAGCAAGTTAGATGCTGATGGCACGATTATTTGTAACAAGTCCCGGTTGGTTGCTAAAGGATTCAGTCAAGAAGAAAGGATCGACTTCGAGGAATCTTTAGCACCAGTGGCACGTCTTGAAGTCGTTCGAATGTTTTTGGCGTATGCAGCTCACAAGAATATCACCGTATATCAAATGGATGTGAAGACGGCATTCTTAAATGGACAACTCCGTTAAGAGGTGTACGTCACACAACCAGAGGGCTTCGTCGACCCAGAGCATCCGAATCATGTTTACCGGCTAATGAAAGCCCTCTACGGCCTTAAACAAGCCCCGAGGGCATGGTACGATAAACTATCTGCATTCCTACTTGCTAATCATTTCACTAAAGGATCAGTTGACCCGACTTTGTTTATACAAAAACACGGGGAGGACATTTTAATAGTTCAAATTTATGTGGATGACATCATTTTTGGGTCTACCCATAAAAAGTACTCAAACGCTTTTGCAAAATTAATGAAACAAAACTTTGAGATGTCCATGATGGGTGAACTCAAGTTCTTTTTAGGACTGCAAGTTCATCAATCACCCCGTGGTATTTTCTTAAGTCAGTCCAAATATGCTCAAAAGATTTTGAAAAAACATGGCATGACCAGTTGTGACACCTATAATACCCCTATGTCTTCCTCATCCCCGAAGCTAGATGTTGATCTACATGGGACACCCATTGATCCTACCAAATATCGTAGTATGATTGGGTCTCTCATGTATCTCACAGCTAGCCAACCGGATATTGTATTTGCCACTTATCTTTGCTCCCGCTATCAGTCAAGACCAACTGAAAGACACCCTTCTGCTGTTAAAAGAATCCTTCGATACATAAAGGGAACCATTCACTTGGGGATCTGGTATCCGAAGGATTCTGGTTTTGAACTAATTGCCTTTTCAGACGCTGATCATGCAGGATGCATAGACACAAGGAAAAGTACATCTGGGGGAGTTCAATTCTTGGGTGACAAGCTCGTATCTTGGCAATCAAAGAAGCAGGATTGTACATCACTGTCATCAACGGAATCTGAATACGTGGCCATGTCAGCATGCTGTGCTCAAGTCATATGGATGAGATCACAACTGATGGACTATGGTTACGTCTTCAATAAGATTCCAATGTACTGCGATTCCAAGAGTGTCATTGCTATCTCATGCAACACAGTCCAGCATTCTAAATCCAAGCATATTGCTCTACGCTATCACTTCATCAAAGAGCACGTGGAACAGGGTACAATTGAACTTTATTTCGTGGGTACAGAATAACAACTGGCAGACTTATTCACCAAAGCCTTTCCTCATGCAAGATTTGTGGAATTAGTTCACCAGATTGGTATGAGATGTTTGACTCCAAACGACTTGAAATTTTTTCTCAAAAACAATTAACCAAGTCAAACATCAAAACTATCTTTGTAAATAAGTTTATGAAGAACACAAAAATATTTTTCACTTTAAATTCTATTAAAAATATATATATATATATATATATATATATATATATATATATATATATATATATATATATATATATACACACACACACACACACACACACACACACACACACACACACATATATATATATATATATATATATATATATATATATATATATATATATATATAAATTTTTTGCAAGTACAAATCTTCATCAACACTTTGTTCATTTCAAAACATTAACAATTATTACTGAACAAGTGTTGAGGGGGAGAAAGAAAATCAAATTAAATTTTTTTTTTAAACTTGTACTTGCATAATTTCTTTAAAATTGTTGCTTCAAAAAGAATGGTGGTAAAATCATCTGAGAAATACCCTCCTTGATCTTAAAAATGTTTTTCAAACAATCAAAAGTCAAGGGGGAGTATCAAAGTTGTTAGTGCCAAAAAAAAATGCTAAGCCTAAAAGATAAAATTTGTGAGTTAGGACCAAGAATGTAAAAATACAACGTTTAGGGACTAAAGGTGTAAAAGTTGGAAAAAGTAAAAATAATTTAAACAAAAAGGGGTGAAGTCAGTAAATGCGGCATTTACTTTCATCTGACATTTTCAACCACCGTATTTAATTTTAACACCCACCGCAATCCACGGTCAAGATTCAACCTGCAAATCCGTTCAAGATTCTTCAATTTTGTGAGTGAAAATGTGTTTATTATGTGATTATAAGAAACGGTTTTGAAGAATTTAACGATCCAACGGTTAAATTATCCAAAATTGAGTCTTTAAATTCTAGGGTTTAAGCGAAATCGGATTTTTTTTTATTCTGAGTGATATAGTTGATATTGTTTGGTGGGTTGTTGTCGGAAATAGTCCATAAACATGTTGTGCATGCTTAATTGAACCCAGAAACATGTTTGTTACATAATTGAATTTTAGGGTTTATGCGTAGAAATTGGGGAAAATTGTTTGAGTATGTTGTAGTGTAATTAAGCAGTTGGGATATTGTTCCTATGTGTTGAATTGCATGTTTGTACCATCAAATTGAACCCAGATTCACCAAGAATGAGATTTAGATAATTAGGGTTTAAGAAGAACGCACTTGAAATTCATCTTTTGATTCTGTGGTTAAAAAGTGTTAAGATTTGAACATAAGACTCAGAAACATCATGAGATATTATTGGAATAGATCAGACAAACATTTAACAAGTTTTGATAAAATGCGATAATCTGATGAACAGTACGTCTACAGTAGTTATCGAAATTTCTTGTATAAGAGATTATCGAAATTGCCATTAGTATCGCAAATGTGATTCTATCGCAAATGTGATTCTATCGCAAATGTGATTCTATCACAAATGTGATTTTATCACAAATGTGATTTCTATAGAAATTGGACAAATTCCATAGAAATTGCCAATTCTATCAAAATTGGACAAATTCTATAAAAATTGGACAAATTCTATAGAAATTGGTAAAATTGGTATAATTAGATAACTGCTATGTTTAAACATGTAAAATCAATCTAAGCAACAAAAGGATCACATGTGAAACATCAAGTTTAAATATTTGCTAACTATCATGTATCCTACATATTTGTGCTTGAATGATGTTTCAGAAATCTCCAATGGCTGCACCACAACAACAACCACTCCCAATGCTCACAAGAGCTGATGTTCTGCCACAAGGCTATAAGGCGGAGATTGGCAACAACAACACACGGGTAGTATTTGAAAGAATCAAGTGTACTGAACCAAGTTGTCAAATTGCAGTAGTGGTACTCAAGCGACACAAGTGCAGGAGTTTGCTAGACAGATCAGATAGTATTCCTGAATTATACATTCACCAAATACGGAATACTATAGAGCTGGACATGGATGAAAGGTATTTTACATGCAAGTTGGATCGTAAAAAGGTTAAAGTCACTCCAAACTACCTTCGCAAAGCCTTGATGTTGCCAGAAGCACCTGAACCAGCCAACAGATTCTACCCTACACCCACTGAAGAAGAAGTCCTCAAATTCCTTATTGACATTGGCTACGATGTACAACCGGATATACCATTGACAAAAATCTCAAAGGTTAATGCCAAGTACATCCCACAACCCTGGAGAACCATATACTACATCCTGGTCCGTTCAGTCTCAGGGAGGGAAAGTGGCCATGAGCACCCTCGTTTGTCACATCTTCAAATCTTCTAGGGTATGGTCAATCAAGAACAGATTGACTTTGCACAACTTATCTGGGAAGACATTGTTTTTCAGATCCAAAGTCACTATCAGAAACCGTTAACCAAGATCCCATTTGTTCGATATACCAAACTACTCATCAGTCTTCTACTTGACGATAATACAGACATATCTCCACGTCCTGAAGACAAAGATATGCATCTGTACAAAATGGACAAGACTATCACTTCAGTCTACATGCTCAAAGGTAGCACATAGAAGCAAGGGATAAGACTACCAGAATCTCTGCTAACGAAAAAAGTAAAGAAAACTCAAGCCTACCGAGATTATGATAGTGCGTTCAGTCAAGGTAAAGTCGGGTTCTCCAAGCATGAAGAAGAGTCTGGATCCACTAAGACTCGTTCAAAAGGAAGCAGTAAGACTGAAAGTGCTTCTAGTGCATCCAAGAAGATCAAACCTTCCGCACCTACATTCGTCAAAAGAAGAGTTCCAGTCACAATTCCTAAACGAGAACATGAGGAAGGTGGAATTGTTGAAGAAGAGGAATCCGATTCAGAGACGGAATCCGATGAACAAATTCTTTTCTACAAAGAAGAACATGAAACTGAGGTGGCAAAGGTAGAAAGCCGAAAAACACTCAAGGAAGATGAGGAAAGACGGGCTAAGTTAAGGTATGAAGAACAAATGAGGTTTGAACAATAGAATACAGACGTTGGGGGATCCCAGACCTATGTTGATCCGGTTAATCAACCCGGAGGATCTGGGATAGTTAAAGAAGTGACACCACCTCAGCCCGATTCGGTTAATCAACCCGATAGGCCTGAGTCTCAAACTGAAGTCATCCCACCTCAGTCAAGTCCGGTTAATCAACCCGGCAATGACGAGAAAAAGAAGGAAGAAGAGAGGATGAAAGATATCGAGATGGAAGAAGGGGAAGAAACTGAAAAGGTGCAATCAGATGAAGAAAACCTTAATGATTTATGGGATAATACATATGAAGATAAGCCATTAAGTGATGTGGAGGAGATTACAAAGGCTGCTGAAGAACTGGAATCTGAAGCAAAGGAGGAGGAAGAACGAAAGAAGAAGGAGGAAGAACAAAAGAGGGCTGAAAAGGAAGCAGACAGCTACATCAAAACGCCACCTATCACTCCACCACATTCAACACTTACTCCTCCAGAGCCTCAGCATGCTTCACCACCAAAGGCTCAAACACCTCCAGAGTCTCAGCATGCTTCACCAAAAGCTCAAACACCACACCTCCAGAATCATCAACAAACCCCCCATCACCACCACCACCATCACCACCTAAAGAAGCAGCAACAAAAGAAGAAAAAGGAAAAGCAGTCATGAAAAGAAAGAAAACGAAGAAGATCCTTAGGCTGACACGGGTTGAAGTCATCTCACCTGAATCTAAAAGGTTGAAAAAGGCAGCAAAGCTGGCGCTTGCAAAAAAGGACAACCAGCTCAGTGACCAAGTAAAAGACTTAACAAATATGGTCAAAAGTCTTACCACGCAAGTAAAGGAGTTGCAAGAAACCAAAGTCCGTATGGACGAATTTCTTGAAGACGATGTTCAAGACTGATTGCTCAAATAAGTCAAGGGCAAAACCAAGACGTATGTCAAGAAGTATTTGCCTAAGCTTATGACAAATATAGAAGAGCATGTCGACTCCAGCCTCGAAGAAAAAGTTAAGAACATCGTAGCCTCAATTCCTCTTGTCTTAACAACCCAACCAACACAGCCCAAGGAGCTAACTCTTGAAGATATCCAACTCCAACATCTCACTGCTTTAGTGAATCTCTCATCTCCGACTTAAGAAGAAATAGCCATCATGGAGGCTATAAAAGCACACATGGCAAAGAAGGAATCGTGTAAAGTTGAGGCTGATAAGGGTAAGCATCCGAGAGAGGACGAAGACCAAGATCCAAACATCCAGGCCAAGAAACACAAGGGTGACAGCGGATCTGGTCCACAGTTCAAAGAACCTATCGGTCCGTCAACTACAACAGCTACTCAACCACCGAAAGCTTCGGGATCAGGTCCTAAAGAGATGGAGCATCAGTTCGAGCACGTTGCAACTGAAGAAATAGAATTTCAACAAGACTTTGATCAACCTTACTCACCTCCCAAGAAAAAGGCTACTTCATCCGGCAGGAAGACTTTAAGAAGATCAAACGTAGTCTCTTGGTTAGATGAAGATGATACACAAGGGAATGAATGGTTTGACCAGTTAGCAAGTGCTCAGACACAGATGGACGAAGACTCAAAAATAGAAGACAGCACGTTTGAGTTCACACAATAGCTCAAACGTACTCAACGAGTCAAGAAGATGACAAAAAGGGAACTTCGTCGCATCAAAAACGATGCGTTCAATCTTCTCAAGGATAACTCATCAAGTGCAGCTGAGCTCGAGTATCATCTTGAAAACATTGCCCAAGCAATGTCTAGCGAGTTCAGCTGGACTAATCCAGATGTGATATTGGCTGGAAGCACTTCCACAACCAACCAACCATATATCACAGACTGGACAAAGCCATTTCCGGTTATTCGAGTCTCCGATCAACCAGCCATTTTATACCAATTCTTCTTCAACAATGATCTTGAGTTACTCATACATGGAGTTGAATATCAACCGAAATATGCAACCTTGATAACTTTGACACCAACAGCAAGTTACACACTACCTGCCATCAAGGAAACTGCTATCCACCTCTTCATATCACAGAAAGTGCAGTATGACCAAGATGCGCAGTTGGGCATCTATCATTGGTTCGAGAAGAGAAAGACTTGGTACAAGAGCAAACTCACCAAGAAATCTCCTACTTCAGTGAAAAGTGACCTCAGAATTCTTGCTGTGGTGAGTGTAACGGGTGAGAAGAAATATGACTACACTTTTTTGTCCGAGATCAAAGTTAGAAGGCACGGCCGGCAGCTTTACTCGTTCTCTGAAGCGGATTTCCCGGATTTAAGTCTAAATGATCTTGAAGATATGTATCTGATCAAAGTTCAAGGGAAGCTGCAACATGTCACACCTGATCTTCAATACGCTTTCAGTACTTCAATACTTCACTTCATCAGAAGGAAGATTATCAAAGAACGGGTAGAAGATCTATAGCTTGGGGTCGAGAGCTATCAGAATAAGTTGAACATAACTGCACCACTGCTATCACTTCATAAGATCAACAATGAAGCTCAATACACCATGAAGAAGGAACCAACCTTTGGATTCATTTACAAGAGCGATCTGACGATTAACTGCTTCATGGCGTATAAGGACATTCATAAGTTCTGCGACCACACGCTGAAGAAGGTTCGTGATGGGTTGGTAATTCGGGTTCGAGATCAAGAGTTGAAGAAGTAAAAAAGATGGACGAATGATCAGCTAAGACAAATCCGTCAGTATGTGGGGAAGATCGAGATAACGCTGTTCCACAGAGACCAAATGAGGAGGCTGGAGAGTTACGTTGGAGGACGACCATCATTCCCAATAAGGAACTTCCAAAGACCGGATCCAGTCTTCACTACATTCGGAAGAGGGGGATGATGCAAGAGTTTTTTATATTCTTTGATTGATTATTCTTGCATATATGATTGTTGATTATGGTTTGTATACACATAACAGTGCACAACCCGTACTTGTAATGAAAGGACCATGTGGTACGCTTCAGTGCCACAATCCTCATATAAGGAGCGAAAGCTTCTTACTATTGAGTAGAATTAACCAGAATTTTTTTCAAAGTTTTCAAAATTCTGCTCAATAGAACAAGTATTCCCTTGTCAAGGGGGAGTATTTGAAAAACAAAATCTTTGTTCTGAATAACAAAAGTTCTTGAAATTCTTCCCGTAAACCTCAAAAAGCATATTTTAATCAAAAGTTTATCAAAAACAACATGAATATGCTATTTTTGAGAGGGAGAATAAGGATATGATTAAAATATGGTAACAAAAGGTTGAAATCTCGTATGAGCTCGACTCAGAATTGAACCCTCGAATTGAAGATATCAAAAGTCAGTAGTTGAAAAGACATGTCCGGGACGGGTAATAATTTCAAGCCGGTTTATCCGGTGATGTAAACGTATCTCGCAAAGGGCGTGTTTGAGTAGAATGTACCGATTTCGAGAGATTTTCCTTGAATATGATCTGGACAGGTAATAATTTCAAGCTAGTTCTACTAGTGATGTAAACGTGTCTCGCAACGATCGTGTTCATTGAAAATCAATCAATTCAAAAAGTGTTTACTCTACCCGACATGTGCAAATTTACATTAACTACTTATGAGCACATGTTAAGGGGGAGTATTTCTAAAAATCACAAAACTCTCAAAGTGTTAACAAAATATGTTTCTTACAATCATAAGCACTTTGAGAGATTTTCAAAAAGTTTGGTTTATGGCAACAATAGGATGGTCATGGAGTTATAAGGTGACTAAGTTTAGGAAAAACCGTCCTATGATCCGCCAGAGCCGGAGGGATCTACCCAAGGACAACACCAATAGTTTAAAACTAGAAAGTCCTAGGTATGATAAAAAAAGGAGAAAAGAAATGAAAGGAGAAAGAAGGGGTTGAAGAATGAAAAAGAAAAGTGAAAAAAAAGGGTGAAAAGAAATAGCCCTCCATTTGATCAACCTTAGGGCAGACACCGGGTTCAATACATATGCTACTGGTTGTTACTACGGTAACACCGGTATTGAAGATTAAGCCGTCATGGACCCAGTGACGCACTGCACTAAACCTTCTAGCCACTCAGGTGTCTCTCAAAAGACACTTGTTTCATTTCTCACGGAGAACCCTTCATTATCTATCGGCCTCTCACTCCGAGATGTGTTGATATTGAAAAGGAGGCACTCTGCTCCATGCCTCCGATGACCAAATATAAGCACTTAATTGAGTCTAGAGCCATGAGATACATCAAAGATCTCTTAGGTACACTTTGCATACACTGGCTGTTCAAAAAAAGGAACACCAGTTGTAAATTATAAGAGTGTCCCTCGCAGATCTTAGCAATCTGCCGAGAACATTCATGAGAGAATTCATAAATTATGACTCTCAGTGATTGAATGGAAATCCTGCCAGGGTTAACATCATACAGCCCTGACAGCAGGTCACTTCGGTAATCCCTTGTGGGTTACGCTTAGTGTTAGCTCCAAAATGGTCTACAGTCGTGGGGTGATCTCCAGCGGCTCACTGAATCGTTGATGCACTTCAGTGTGTCTGTGTAAGCCCTTTTGGGGGTATTCGATTCAAAACGGCCTGGGTTAGGATTAGAGAAAGTCTTCACACTATGCTGTTGACGATCTCGAAGTCCGAACCTGTAAGTGCCGGATGATTTATTGCTAACTGTTTACCTGCAGCTAATCATGGAGACCGGGAGTTTCATCACCACCAGTTTCCATCATGCTCATATCCTGAAGATAAAGTTCTCACCAAGAATTAGAGATAACAAAAGTTCAAATAAGTTAAAGAAAAGTCAAAGATCAAGCATGTCAAACTATTACAAGTCAAACAATGAAGCTTATGAAATGAGAACTACTTGAGATATGAAGAACAAAAGTCATAAGACATATGAGCATGGTGGAAAAGACGTAAAGACATCAAGATGAAAGAACGTCGGTGGAAGGCAGATCGAGACAATACCATATCATATCACAACAAGAACGAAGAACAAAGATTCTTAAGACGTCGAAAGCCAAAGAAGCAAAGACGACGTCGAGCAACCAAGATGACCAAGCCTTAGGTGGAGATTGTTGGGAACACGCCTTATTTATTTCCAAGTCTTGGTTATGTATTTATTAAGTTGCTCATGTAATAGGACTTTAAGTTAGTTTAAGGCCCACGGCTCATTAGGAGTCCATGGGCCGTGGGATCCAATGAAATGTTTCTAGAATCATGCAAGCTTATGTCGCCCTAATTCTACTCTATAAATAGGGTGCTTGCATGCTCATTTTATGTGTTGGTTTATTTCACATTGTACCGAAACTCTTGTCCATTGTTTACGTGAATGAATCATCCGCCTTCTATTCTCTTCTACTCAATCTCTCTTATTGTCTCGTTATTATTATCATTAGTAGTATAGTTATAGTTGTAGTTTACGTGAGTTATATCTTGTGTTGAAGCTTAAATAGGACCTATTAGGGTTCATAATCCATATTGCACGGTTTGATTCTTGTTCTTGCTAGAATAATCAAGGTATGTTCACTTTAATATTCGGTTTAATTATTTATGTGTTATATGTATCCTATGCTTCCGCTATATGTGTTCTTTGATGTTTTGGTTTATATATATGATTGTCATGATTATATAATTCCAACAGTGGCATCACGAGCCGTTATAACATGTAATTAATTACCGAAATCACATAAAAAATGAATCTTGTTTGGTTTATTCATGTAGTCGATTTAGGGTTTATTTTTTCCAACTCAAACCCTAATTTTTTTCTTCTTAGGATCGATTGCCTATGATTTATTTTTTAGGGTTTGTGTTTGGTTAATTAATTTGATTAGAAACCCTAGGTTTATACATGTTTATGTGTTGTAAAGTGATCCTGTGGCAATATGCTAATTGTTAGGTAGAATCTATGCAAACGTGCATGTTTGGCATGGATTCATGTATGATTTATTTGTTTTCACATGTAAGTTAATTAATAGATGTCGAATTGGGGAAGACTCCAATTAATTAAGTAATCAATTATGTGTTATTTGGTATATATTTGTTAGGACTTACGCAACCAAATTGATTGTTGTATGTGGTCCATTGGTACCATTTGCTCGAAAACCAATGGGAGTCTTAATTAAATATATGCATATTAAAACCTAGATTGATTATTAATAGGTTATTGAATTAATTTACATGTGGCTACATGTTTACATAATTAATTGTTAAGTTATGTGTATTATTTAGTTGTTTTATTTTAAAATTACTTATTTTTTGTTTAATTGTTCGACATGTTTTAAGCAAAAAGGGTATTTTTTTTAATAAAAATTAAACGGACTAAATAATGGTGAAACTTAGGTAATGAATTATGAATCTTGCAAAGTCTTATGTGCCGATAGTGGTTCGCTTCGCACGATAATTTGCTCCCAGGCGAGACTAGCAAGATTATACTTTATTACATAATTTTTAAGACTAAAGTCATAAACTTTTGATTGATTGTTGAGTTTTGTACTAATAGTTTGAACGGCTCACCCAGTTTTGACAAACTATAAGAGGGTAATAAGGAGGATTGACATTAAATTGTCAAACCAAAAGATATGCGTTTTTAATTAGCACTTGTGCAAACGTTTGTCTCTCCGCTCCTTTGTGCGTCAAATTGGAGCTACCAAGTAAGACTATTTTATGTAGAGCTGGCAAATCGTGTCTTAACAGGTCTTAACAGGTTCGGAGCGCGCGAATAACACAAGTTTCAAACCTCAAAATGACTCATTTAACACTTGGCTTTGGTAGTTTGAGTTTGGCAGATATACGTTTTATATATAAAAAAATTAAATATTGAATCCTCTAATACTGAAAACAATTATTTTAAAAAATCAAAAAATTGCATAGTACATTTTTTCCTTTAACAGGTCTTAACAGGTACCCAATTTGCCAGCTCTAATTTTATGTACAAAATCAATTTAAGGGTGAATTGACCTCAATTCCACGCGCCACTTTTGTGGTAATTATCCGAATAACTTGGGTTGTTTGACTTATGCAGTAGTAGGATATAGTGGGCGATAATTGTAGGTAATTCTTTGATTGGTGAACCCAATACCTCAATTAAAACTTTGTTGATTGAAATCTTAGCTTAAAAATTGGTAAAAAGGTTTTGAAAAAACATTGTGATACGAAGATATATGCATGCTTCTTCGTACATATTTTGATTGACACATAAAAATTAGTACCCTTTAAAATTAAGTCTATGCCATCTAGTTAAAGAAAATTTAAAGTTGTTATTTAGTCATGTGAGAGCTTAGACTAAATTTCAATGGAATGGTAAATTTCATACTCTCATTACTAGCAGATCAACTGATGTAATTGGATTATGGTGATTTACAGTTTTTTAACTAGACGACTTAAATTGAGTTAAGTAAGAGCTTGAACTCAAGGCATAAGATGGGGATAAAACATGCTTATATTGGAAATTGTTTGCCAATATAAATCTCATTAATCTAGGAATTGGAATTTTGCCAATTATTGTACGACAGATTACCTTATTATGTACTTTCATTACTAGCAGATCAACTGATGTAATGAAACTATGATAATTTGGATCCTAGTTTTCAAGAAAGTACTATGGTTATATGAATATTTCCTTGGGTATTTTATTTTCTTGAAAACTTGTATTATCGAAAATACAAATTTGAACTTTTTTTATCTGTAGAAATGGCTCAAAACAATAACACCAATATGAGTTCCGCGTTTAAAACTTTTTTTGAACCGGAAAAATTGACTGGCACACAGAATTTCAATGATTGGTTTCGTTCACTCAGGATTGTCCTGCGAGTGCTTGATCAACTTGAATATCTGTCCAAGCCTTGTTCTGCTGAACCACCTGCAACTGCAACTGATGAAGTTAAAGCAGCGTGGAAAACTGAGTATAAGACGCATAATGATGTGGCCTATTTGATGTTGGGGGCGATGACACCTGCTCTTCAAAAGCAATTTGAGAATTACTTCCCCATGGACATGCTGAACGAACTTAGGAAGATGTTTGAAAAACCACAAAATGTTGAGGTCTATGACTTAATGAAATCTCTACATGGTTGCAAACAGGCAGAAGGTGAACCCGTTGGTGCTCATGTGTTGAAAATGAAAGGTTACATGGATCAACTACAAGCACTGGGCAAAGTCTATGAACAAGAAATTGCCATCAACTTAATCAATAGATCCCTGACAAAGGAATTTAGTGGTTTTGTTCGTAACTTCAATATGCATTGCGTGGGGAAGACAGTTTCTGATTTACACGCATTGGTTATTGGTTACGAGAAGGGTTTGTCACCAAGGACTTCTCCTACGCCCCAGGTACTTGCTATTCAAAGGGGTAGGATTAACAAGCCAAGTACGAACAAGAAGGGCAAGGGTAAGGGTAAGGCTGATAAGGGTAAGCAAGTTATGGCTTATCAACCTCCTCCTCCACCCAAGAAAAACCCTCCTAAGCAGAAGGATAATTCTAAGAAGGATCAGGCTTGCCACTACTGTAATGTAGTGGGTCACTGGAAGAGGAATTGCCCTCTTTATATCATATAGTTGCGGGAAAGTAAGAATAAGAAGACTGGAAACTCGGGCGCCAGTACTTCAGGTAACTTACTTCTAATTGAATTATTTACTCTAAATCATAAAATTAATACCTGGGTATATGATACTGGATACATTACCTTCTGAAAACACTAGCATACTTCTTGTGGAACCTGAAAGTCTGGGTCCTCCACCTGAAGTTGAAATTATTCCCATTCGCAAGTCTTTAAGACATGTGAAAGCACCTGAACGTCTATGTCTTAACGTAGAAGTTGTGGAAACTATATTAGGGGATCTTAATGAACCTGCTAATTATAGGGCTGCCATTGAGAGTCCTGAAAAGGACAAATGGGTAGTTGCTATAATGGGGAAATGCAATCCATGAAAGATAACAATGTCTGGATTGAAGTAGACCTTCCTCCTAATGCCAAGGTAGTTGGGAGTAAGTGGCTCTTCAAGAAGAAAACTGACATGGATGGAAAGGTACACACCTATAAGGCCCGTTTGGTAGCTAAAGGCTTTACTCAAACATTTGGTGTTGACTACGAGGAGACCTTTTCTCCTGTAGCTGACATTAGGGCTATTAGGATTCTCATAGCTATAGCAGCATATTATGACTATGAGATTTGGCAAATGGATGTCAAAACCACCTTCTTAAATGGTCGCCTAGATGAAGACATCTATATGGCGCAGCCTGAGGGGTTTGTGAATCCAAAATTTCCAAACCGTGTATGCAAACTTCAAAGATCCATTTATGGATTGAAGCAAGCATCACGACAATGGAATAAAAGATTTGATGAGGAAATCAAAAGGTTTGGATTTACTCAGAATCTTGATGAGCCATGTGTATATCACAAAGCTAGTGGGAGTAATGCAATTTTCCTTATCCTATATGTTGATGACATATTGATCATGGGAAAAGACATTCCAAGTTTGCAAAAGGTTAAGGCATATCTTGGAAAGTGCTTTTCTATGAAGGATTTAGGAGAAGCTGCATATATTCTGGGAATCAAGATCTATAGAGATAGATCAAGGCAGTTAATCGGATTAAGTCAAAGTGCTTACATTGACAAAATATTAAAGAGATTCAATATGCAAAATTCCAAGAAAGGATATTTGCCAATGGAAGTAAAACATGGCTTGAGCAGTGAGCATTGTGCTTCAACACCTGCAGAGGTGGCACGCATGAGTAAAGTTCCTTATGCTTCGGCTGTAGGATCTATTATGTATGCGGTGAGATGCACAAGGCCAGATGTGGCGTTCGCTCAAAATATCACCAGTCAATTTCAACAGAATCCATGTGATAAACATTGGATTGCTGTTAAACATATTCTAAAGTATCTTAGGCATACGAAAGATATGTTTCTTGTGTATGGTGGAAATCCAGCTACAGAACTTGATGTTACAGGTTTCTGTGATGCGTCCTGGCAATGTGACAAAGATGATATGAAGTCTCAGACTGGTTATGTCTTTGTTATCAATGGAGGAGCAGTAGACTGGAAGAGCAAGAAGCAAAGTACAATTGCGATGTCTGCGACAGAGGCCGAGTACATAGCTACTTCAGAAGCTGCAATGGAGGCAGTCTGGATTAGGAAATTCATTTCAGGGCTTGGTGTTATGCCTTCAATTGAATCGCCTATTAATATGTATTGTGACAATTCTGCTGAAATCATATTTGCCAATGAGCCTGGAGTCATGAAGGGCACCAGACATTTTTCTACGGAAGTATCACTATGTTCGGGAACAAGTTCGCGAAGGTGAAATAAATCTCTTGAAAGTTCACACAGATAATAACTTAGCTGATCCATTCACTAAGGCTTTAGCAAAAGAAAAGCTTACTTAATTGGCCAATGAAATTGGACTTAGATTAGCTAGTAGTTTCATGCATGACTGTGTTTAGTATTTGGATAAAGGATTGTAAACATTTATTATTTATTAATGAAATAAAGTATTGGTTATGTTTGTATTAATTATTTAATATTGTTGTCCTATTTTTTGCATGTTTTAATCCATGAATAATTTAGTTATTCTAAATGTCCGTTGTCAGTTAATGATATGGGAATATAATTATGATAAGACAAATCTGCGTTTTGGTAGAATATACTTGAAAGTATATTGATGCGTTGTCATACCAAATTCACATGATATTCAATGAATTGAATATAGGACTTATCCCAACTACATGATATTACTTATAGATATTTCTAAGTAAATCATGAATAGTTATCCTCAGACTTGAGATACCAGATAACTGTTGTGAATGTAGTGCATTGTGTGGAACAATTTAACGCTATACGTAACTGGTAGTCATAAAGATTATTTTCGGAATTGTTGCAAAGGTCATGAGTTATGCTCGTAGTCAAGATAGAATTTGTTCCTCCAAATTTATTGGAGTTTAATACTGCTGGGCCCCTCGTATGGTTGACAAGATGTTTGCATGGCCATTCTCAAGATCTCCCCTGAATATGTTCAGAAGATTTGGTAATCTTGCTCAATCACAAACAACGAGAAACAGAATTTTGAATAAAGATATTATCCATATCCTTATTTGATGTAGTATTAGAAACAAAAGGATAATAATAATGATGAATCATTAAAGGTTTTTCCAGGAGACCTACTCGAGTTGTACTAGAGGCATCGGCGTGTTGCAAGACGCTAACCGATGTGATCACAACTATTATGATATGTCTAAGTGGGAGCTGTTAGTTTTATAGACATAAAATAGTAGTTGTGTTTTAGGATCGAACTCGAGATCACGGGATTGCACACGTTACAAATGAAGAATTAATGATTAATAATTATGTATAAAATGTTATATATAATTATTATATGCACAAAACATTTAACGGACGTTAAGTATTTAACGGATAATGACTAACGACTGTTAAACGATAAAAGAAAACAATTAAGGAGTGAAAATTAGGAAAGTTGAGAAGGATCCGGGATAACCTATGGGTATGCCGATCGGCCAAAGGGATTAGGAATCCTAATCCCAGCCAAACTTGTCCTCTAAGTTTTCATCTTATAAATACAAAGGCTAGGTTTCATTATTGGGTACCCTTGTACACTCTAATACTTAAAACTTGTGTGTTTTTCTTCCTTTAAGCTCAAACCGATCGAACTATACCCTTATAGGGTCGATCCAACTTTTTGTTCATCAAAAAATTCTTGTTTTGTGTTATTACTTGCATAACGTTAATTCGGCATTAGTTTGTGTGTACAAGAACGTGATTCTTACACACTATTGTAAGAATTTTGGATTTAATTGCAAAAACGGTAAGGGGCAATTCCTATAATCCTATTAACCCTAATTAGGGTTCATAATCCATATTGCACGGTTTGATTCTTGTTCTTGCTAGAATCATCAAGGTATGTTCACTTTAATATTCGGTTTAATTATTTATGTGTTATATGTATCATATGCTTCCGCTATATGTGTTCTTTGATGTTTTGGTTTATATATATGATTGTCATGATTATATAATTCCAACAAAAATACTCATAATTTGAGTGTGTTAATCAATTGTGAGAGTGTGCAAATCACCTCTCATACACAAACTTTTCATTATTTTCAAAGATTGACAAGACAATTATCCAGTTACATATATTAACGCTTTCTCTTCATCGAATGACAAAACTTTTACGAAACTCTTCGCACAATCTTACTTACATGAATATGACTAAAATCACACACAACTTTTCACCTTTTCCAAATAATGACAGGACGTTTATCCAAGCTAATACACTTAGGGGTGCTTGGTTGGGGGTAAAGGGGGGTGGGTAATGGGAAAATAAATGAATAATATGCTTGGTATGGAGGGATTAATATAATGATTACCCAGTACTGGGTAATCAACCATTATAGAGTAAATTGGGGGGGTATGGTAATGATTACCCACTATCACCCATTCCTTTGCATTCCCTTACCCTTTCCTTTTCCTTTTGCATTCCCCTCTACTGAACTAAGCGGACCCTTACTCTTTTTAATTTGTAAGATTATAGCACTTGTCATATCACTTCTATGTAACTTGTAACTTATAAATTGTAAGGTTTCAACTAAATATTATAATTTGTAAGATCATAACACTTGTCATAATACTTCTATGTAACTTGTTCATACAAAATGTGGAGTGTGCAAAAGGTGTCTCAAGTTAAAGCTAGTGAAGCTACGATTTTAAGCCTCCGATTTTGAAAGGCCTCAAATAGTAAAGTTTGCGATTTTCGAAATTCATTTATATAACTATTAAGTTTTATGGTCATATAGCCTCATATGTTCGTTTTCAGGCTCTAAATATCTTTTTAAGTGAAAAAGTTTAAAAACTTAACTACAATTCTACATAGAAAAAGCTTGAAAAAACAACTTTTATATAAAAAGTATATTGTTTAGAAAATAGTGTTTAAGCGAGAGACCCTCATTTTCTTAACCTTTGCTTTAGGCTTCCGATGAAGTTGAGATGTCCCGGGTTTTACTCTCCACCAATCATAATACCTATTATGGTATTATACAATTACTAACCCATCATAAAAGTTCTTAGAAAAAATAATACAGTAGTGTTTTAATCTCTACCAATCGTCACTAAAACTAATACTCTTATCAAAGTAAAAGAGAACAACTTATTTTGTCCTTTAGTGTGCTTTTAACACGACATTTTTCGTTGATGAAAGTTATATGTCTAGATTTTTGTAGTGAAAAGGCATCATCACACCGCGATAGAAGTTGTGAGGCATCTTATGCCGGGTGTTTTCTCCCATTTTTTCAGAAAAATATATACATGCGGGGTGATATACTCTGGTAAAGAAAAGTTAGACTACGGTAATGATAGACATGTAATAACAAAAATAGTCGGATGATAATAGGGAAAGAAAAATAGTAGTCATGATGTAACAAAAGTAATGAACAATGCACGTTGATGCATTGCTAATACTCTTATGATGTATAATTCTACAAACTTAAGGTGTTATTGTATCATTGCATAATTCTAAAAATCTTTTGCAATTCATTTTAGTCAAGTTACTTTTTACTTTTTGAACGATATCGATCTAAAGTAATTTTGATTATGGAGACTTTTTAAACAGTGTTTGGCTAAGCTTATTAATTGGGCTTACGCTTATATTATATAAGCATTTTATGGCTTATATATATATATATCATAAGCTCATAAGCCCATGTTGAGTGTTTGAATTAGCTTATGTGTAATAAGTTAAGAAGTTCAAGTATTTGGTTTAGCTTAAATTTGTAAATGATCAAAAAAGACATGAGGTAAAATAATATGAATTTTTAGATTAGGTATTATTAAGGGTAAAATTATAATTTGTAATAGAGTGTGTTATATAAGCCTAACTCCTTTTAATAAAAGTTATACTTTTGAGCTTTATCAAAAACCTTTTATATAAGCTCACAAGCTTCTATAAGTTTAGCCAACGATTGTTTAGATTTATTAACACATATAAACTTATAAACTTATCATATAAGCTACCTAAACTTCTATTTATAGCCATCATCCACTTAACCAACCAAACAAACCTATCTAGTCAAAAAGTATACCATGACACAACACAAGTACATAACCACCATATTTTCTTTTCTTTTGTTTTCAGACATAACATATCCGCGTGTCACTCCTAGCGTCTCTCCACGTGTCACTTCTAATGGCCGTCTTCAACTCCACCGCAACAGCAGCATTAGTCTATTTCTATCATTTCAAGAAGAATAAACATGCATTTCAAACCAGCAAAACATAAATCAAAATAACAAAAAAAAAAAAACACATACTTTTGATCACATAATGAGACTCTATGTATATGTGCTAGAAGGCAAAGATTGGCTAGTTAGCCAATCTTTTATAAAACTTAAAGTCGGTAAATCCAAATTTAGAACAAGGGTTTTAAAGGACACCAAAAACCCTATATGGAATGAAGAGTTCGCATTTAGAGTTGATTGTGTTGATGATGATGAGCTTGTTGTGTCTGTTTACAGTTATGATGATGAATATGTTGGTTTTTTTAATAATGGTGTTAAGGTTTTGGTTGGTCGGGTTCGAATACCTTTGTGGTCTGTTGCTGCTGAAGAGAATCATCACTTGGAACCAACTTGGTTTTCTGTTGAGAATTATAAGTCTAATAAAACAATCAAGAAAGAATGTGGTTAGTATTTCATTTTATTATTTTATTTTTCATTTGCAAATAGTATATAATTGATTTTGTTTGGAGATAATGCATTATGATCAAATGAGAATGAAAAATTAAAATAAGAAATGTCGGAAGAAATCACAATTACATATTTTAAATGTACTTACAAAAGTTAAACATCTCTTATTTAAAATGCATGGCTGAGAAATCTTATTATTTTTCTCATTTTATTTTTTTCTCGCCAGATCCCTTCCCTTGAGATAGTGATTTTTTTTTGCAAAGGTTGATAATCGCCAATGCTGACATGAGATATGGTGATATCTTAGTTATTAATATGCTTTGGTCCTTTGGAGTAGCTATAGTGAAGCTGATTATGGCTATTTATCAGTATTTTTGTATGCAAAATCTTAAATTTGACAAGCAATTATAGGTTTTGCTATGGCCGTTATGGCTCACTAGCGACTTACTCGCGCGATGCGGTGGTTTAAGAGAGCGAGAAAATAATGGTGGCTAGTGGTGTTAGACGTATTTTACTATGGGTTAAGCCCAATTATTGTCATGTATCTTAGGCCCATCTATTCTAGTAGGTTATTATGTGTATATATACTTAGAGGTGGCCATTTCCCGGATCCCAAAAAAACCGGAACCGGATCCAAACCGGATCCGGATCCAAGTTAAAGTCAAGGAACCGGATCCGGTTCCGAACCAGATTGGATATTTCCGGATCCGACCCCCAAAAAAACCCGGACCGGTAGCACCGGTTCCGGATTGGAACCGAACCGGATCGGATCCCAATATCCGGTCATGTGGCACTTGGTTCTTGACTGCTTGCAGCTTGCTTGTGATTAAATAAAAAGAAGGAAGACAGATAGTGGTATTTTTACAAATGAGAATATGAGATAATGGGCTTTAAGCCCAAATGTGGCCCTTAACTTGGTTATTAAAAAAAAAAAGAACACAACAGTTAGAAACTAGGAAATGAAATATATAGCGTCCACTGTTCCACAGTGGGCATGTCAAATTTCGTGTTTTCGGTTTTTTTTTTTCGTTCGCGTTTTTCACACAATAAACTTAATAAACTTCGACTTTTATTAAAAAAAACTCATAAATGTCACACACAAAGTACTTGAATCACAAATTTATTACATTTCGACTACTTATTCTTATTCGCCTTCATCTCCACCTTCATCTTCAACTTCAACGGCGGACCTTGCGGCGCTTGTAGCTTCATCGTAAGCGACTTCTTCTTCGGTGAGATGGATTACATAACCATCTTCCGCCTTGACCTCTTGTAATTGTTGCTCGTATTCCAACGATTCTTCAAGCACTGAAACGTGTTGTATACGTTCATTCCCATCTAAATAATCCTTCAAGCAAATACACATCTCCAAAGATAAAGGTGTGAGTCTTGTTCTTCTTATCGACAATACCCTTCCACTAGTAGAAAAAGCGGATTCCGAAGCAACAGTAGAAGCTTGTACGCTTAGTAAATCCCGGGCCATTGCGGCTAGAACGGGAAATTGAGGTTCCCTTTGTTTCCACCAATTCAAAACATCAAAATCCTTGAACTCTTCGGGTGTGATAGTGTTCAACCAATCGGTTCCCGTATATCTCCCAAATTCGTTGCTCGATACATTCTCACTTCTAGCCCGTTTACCACTTTCTTGTCTTAAATTTGAAAATAAGTCCATATCCTCATCCACGTTTGAAGACGAAGCCCACATGTTTGCAAGTGAACTCGTTCCCACATTTGATTCACCATATTTCTCAATATACACATCAAATAAACCTTTGAAGCTACTCTTAAACGTGTCTTGGGCTTTTTTGACATAGAAAGGGTCAATTTCGGTCAAATCCAAGTCTATTGCAATTTTACCAATAAGATATTCCACCCCGGTAATGTTCAAACATGGGTTAATTGTGGCGGCACAACTAATTACCGGTGGAATTTCTTGAAAATATTTTCTAAGTTTTTCTTTCATCGGTTGAACCATATTTGCAAAAAGTGGACCATCATATTCGTAACTCTCTAATTTTCTAGACATCTTAAAAAGTTGTTTAAGGACCAAATGACTCGTGGGATAATAAACACCCGATAATATAGTTGTTGCGGTTTTAAAAACTTTGAGTAATTCGGTTATCTTTTGAATAAGACTCCAATTTTCAAGTGAAAATGGTACCATTTCCTCATACCTAGATGTAGCGCAAAGATTATCATGAAAATGTTACAACGTTAATTTTTGGCGTAAACCACTAACAAACATGTTATACGTTGAATTCCATCTTGTAGGCATGTCCCAATTTGGAGTTAAAAAAATAGAATTCGAGTCATGACACAATTTTATATAATCCACATATCTTGTGCCTCCACGTTGAAAAATATCTTGTAACATTTTCCTAAAAGCTTCTCTTAAATTATACATTTGCTCGGTCGCTAGTCCACTTTGCACGGCCAAGTTAATGATGTGTGCAACACATCGACTATGATAAAACATGCCATCAAGAAGTGGTCGATAATTTAGTATTAGCCTAGACACCGCATTTGTATTATTAGAAGCGTTATCAAATGATATTGAAAAAACTTTTTTTTCTATTTTAAACATTTTCATAATGGTCCTCAACATAATACTTAAATTTTCACCCGTGTGCGGATATGCAAAGATTTCAAAACCAATCGTACGTTTCATCATTTGCCAAGTAACGGGATCAACCCAATGTGTGGTAACACAAATGTACGAACCGGGAAAACTATGACCCGCCGACCAAATATCGGTTGTTAAGTTTACACTAGTTTTTAAAGTATCAAAACCAAGTATTAATTCCTTTTTAACTTTTTGCCAAGATTTAATACAATCACGTTTAAGAGTTTGACGACTTACGTGAGTGTATCGTGGTTGAAGCCTTTTTTGAATCAACTTCGTTAACCGAGGGTTGTCGAAGTGGTTGAACGGCAAACCCTCTTGAATCACAAAGTGCGCTAAATCTTGACGAAGCGCCCTCTCGTCATACACAAAAATGCTCCCATCTCGTCTCATAGTAGTTTGTTCCGATCCTAAAGCGCCTTTTATTGCTTTACAATGTACATTCGTGTGCTTCCTCAACGTTGAGTTCCCGTCGGATCAGATATAAGTGTGACAAGCTTTACATTTTGCCTTTCTTGATCCATCCGAGAACTCAACCAAGTCGTAATTACACCAAATTTCTTTGTTTCGGGTTGTTGGTATAATCCTAACTTCAATCGGTTCATTAGTAGAACCTTGAGCGGTGGGATTATCGGTATTTGTTGTTGAGTTTTGAGAAGCTCGGTTTCTAGACATCGTGAGTGTTTTTGATCAAGTTTATGAGTGTTTTTTGAGTGTTTTTAGTGTGTTTGATTCTTGTGATTCAACCAAAATTAACATTGGTATTTATAGGGAAGATTAGGAGGTTAAAATGGTGATAAATTTGTCAAAAAAAGGGGCAAAATGGCAGCCCAACGTCCACCTGCTGCTACTCTGCTGCTAGACCTGCTACTGCCTTCAATTTTGCTGGAAAAGGAGATAATAACGTTAGATCCGGTTCGGATCCGGTTCCCAAGAATCGGATCTCGAACCGGTGATGAAATATCCGGTTCCGAACCGGTTTTGGTGCCAGAAATATAGAACCGGACAGGAACTACCGGATCGTGGAGGAACCGGACCGGATCTTGTAGGAACCGGCGTTGACCGGATTCGAATTCGGATAATTGTCCGGTTCCGGTTCAGGAACCGGTTCGCTTGTCCATCTCTATATATACTCAATTGTTATTCAATAATAAGATGCGAATGTTTTCACAATCCTACATGGTATCAAGCCTAACTTCATAACCCTAACCGATCCTTATTTATTTATTTTTTTTCCAGCCTTTTCACTTGTTTTCAAGTCTTGTCAATCGTTGGTTCCAATCTGATAACCAGTCGACAATTTCTCTTTGTTTAGTCGATCATTAGTTCACTTTTGATAACCAGTCGACATTGGTGTTCTTTGGTTGCTATACTTTTGATGTTGTTCCCTTTTCTATTGGTTACTTTTGTTGCTACTGTTCCATTATTAATTACTACAAACCTATACCTCACCATATTAAACACGTACCATGTTAGTTTCATACAAGCCCTACTGTTTTTCTTTTTAAAACCCTAACTCACCTCATTACCAAAGTCTCATAATGACAGGCTCACCTGCCCCCCTTGCTATCCCACTGTCGGACAAGCTCATGACGATCACTAACCTCACGACACGTGTTCCGGTTCTTTTGGATGTTATGAGATGAATTACTCATCATGGGTATATTTTTTTCAGAACTTATGTCGCGGATACAATCTCTTGGATCACATACTATCTACCACATCTGATGATGCTACATCGAGCACCAAGCCTCCCCCAACTGAGGAATGGCTCACCATCGACTCCATATAATCCTTTCTTGGATCTTTACAACTCTATCCGAGACCCTACAACAACGGCTTGTGGTTGAGAACCCTAAAACGGCGAAGGAGGCTTGGGACATTCTTTCTTTGATCTTTAATGACAACAAGAGGTCTCGTTCCATAGCTTTAAAGGCGGAGTTGCGATCCATGCGGCTTGGAGATTTGACCATCGATGCCTATTTTCGTAAGATCGAGTCTATTGCTATTGTTTTATCTAGCCTCGGTTCTCCTATTAGCAATGATGATGTGGTTAATATCGCTCTAGATGGGTTACCGGACACATATTACCATGTCTCCGATATCATTATACATCACGATCCTTTCCCGGATATTAAGACGGTTCGTTCGATGCTTACTACGGCGGAGATGCGTTTGAAATCAAGAACCCATGCTACTTATGTTGATTCCACTTCATCTCACCGATGGTATTTGTTGGCTGTTCCAATTTAGGTAAGCATTTGTCTTCTTCCAACGTAATGGTCAAACATTAACTTTTATTTATTTAAGTTTCTTGTTTGTACTATAAATAGTGGATTTTATTTTATTGGTGTATCTTTGGAGTCTTGTTAATAAAAGCTTTCCATTTCTCGGCGCATTGCATGAAGATTTCTAATAATAACGTATTCTTTGAATCAAATTTTGGCTCTAATTGTTTCGGATATTCTTTTAACAATAAGTATGAAATTGATCTTCTTGTATTCATTTGACTCAACAGATTCCAATTGTATTTATCCACGTTCTTAGCCACACATCATTGTATCAGCCGAAGTCCAAATTTAATTCTCCAAAGAGTAAGGCCCAGAGTGGCAGATTATTTCCGTGGTTTGAGGTGTATGGTTCAATCATGACTAATATAGGAGTAATTTGTGGGGGGAGTTGACGATTATGAAGGCCAATGTATTTATATGATCAAGTGAGAAAACTTGATGCAGTTTATGATACGAATATGAATGATCGTTGAGGCGAAGGTTTGTTGGGAAAGGAATTTGGTAGGGAAAACAACATCGAAGAGTCATAGGTTATTTCTGGGTCGATGCGCCACATGTCAACATAAGAACCCATGGCGCTAGGGTGAATAAGAAATTTTATCCAAAGTTAGGAGAAGTGGAACCTACTCATTTCTATAGAAAACTTTACCTTTTTAATTCGTGAATTTACTCGGTTAGAGGTTGGTGATGGGCACCATGATTGACACAAGCTTGCCATAGCAATGCATCCCATTGACTCTTATCTCAAACTGCAGTTCAACCTAATTGTTGTGCAAAAGTTTCAGTCTTTTGGTCAAACCATATATTTCTTCGGATCCAACTGCGAATCAACATTGTTTTTGTTAAGGGAAGGTCAGTGCGTCCAAAATAGTGCAATGGATCATACCGTTTAGGCTTTATTCACAAACCAACACGGTATTCGCGAGTCGGATACGTGAATCGGTTTTGGATGGGCAAGGCTGGATGTGACCCCGAGTAAGAATTTAAACCAAAGCGTCAGGTTCTTATGGTAGTCTGGATGTGAACGTAAAGGCATCATTCGATTCAAACGTTGGCCAGCAACCTACCTAAGTCGATAATTGTGAATCTTTCCAGTTTCTGGTATTTACGTTTCATACACGGACTAGCCAAATTACGGATTTGAATTCATTGCAAAATTTTCTAAAGATGTTGCAACCAAATGTCACAATTTATTGCGGAATGTTGTTCTCGATAATATCAATGGATGCTGCCAGGATAAATATCAAAAATGGGAATTGAGGATGCCATAAAATCGGGAGCCTTGCAAGATCATACATTAGCTTGTGTTTCGAAATTATTGTGACTATAAAGCATTTCATGCACAATGATTACTGATTGTTGATAAAGACATGCAGGGTGGTTTTCAGGCTCGTGAAAGCTAATCGACTTTTGCAATTTTTCTTTCCACACATGAACCAAACTCTAAAATGATCAATCTTACTGTGTTGGAGCAAATGCCACACAAATACATCGCATGTGGCTTGTTTCTGGATATCTTACAAGAACATAAGAGGGACGAGTGAAGCAAACTCGAGGACGAGTTTTTTAAGTGGGGGAGAATGATGCTGTTCCAACTTCTAGGTCAAGACATTATGATGCTCTTCCAACTTCTTGGTCAAGACATTAACTCTTATTTATTTAAGTTTCTTGTTTGACTATAAATATGGAGTCTTTTCTTTGTATTGAGGGACTTTTGGAGTTTTTTAATAAAAGCTTTTGCTTTGTTCTTGGCGGCTTGCTAAGATTCTCTTAATAATCGGTATTCTTTGAATCAACGATTGTTGGAGCTGCCTAATTATCGGTATTCTTTTGAATCAACGATAGTTGGAAGATTGTTTCTGGTATTCATTTGAATCAACAGATTCAATTTATTTATCCCGTGTCTTAGCACTACATCCTCACCGATAGTATTGTTGGCTAATAACGGTAGTAGTTCTCGTCGTTCTTCTACCTCTACGGAAAAGGTACACAAACTTGTTTTAACTTTAATGAGGGCTCTTGTCGTTTTGGTGTGCATTGTAAATTCTTAAATGATGGTGTTCATGGACTGTCGCATGGTACTCCGCGTTCCACAATTTCATCGTCTAATGCATGCTTGAGTCAACAGGATATGAACACTTTGCAAACTCTTTTGTCTAAATTGGGTTTGCATGGAATACCTAGTACTGTTAACAATAATCAACCAATATCTAATCCATCTCCTGTTTCATTATACGCCGGTCCAACAATGGCTCCACATGGATTTAATAACTATCCTTCAGCCCAACCATTCATAACACCGCAGGCCCAAAACATCTTTTATTCCCAATCCTGGGTAATTCCCCTCAGTTGGGCCACGATTATTTTGGGGGGTCAGACTTCTATGGCACGTCCAAACATGGGCACTAATACTCAGCCGAGTCACAATTCTGTGGGGGGTCAGTTTTATTTGGCAGGTCAGAATGTGGTTACTACTTCACAGGGGCAGGTCAACACTTGGCAGGTCAGAACGTGGCGGGTTAAACTATTTTGACAGGTTCTCATGGTTCTTTGTTTGCGGGTCAACAGAATTTCCAGCCGGGTTCTCAATCAGGTACAGCGGGTAATATACTGGGACATGAGACACTTTTACCAAGTGCCTTTAATGCGGTGACACTTCAGGATCCTACTGACGGTAACACAGGAATATGGATACAGGTGCGTCCTCTCATCTTAATGATTCTGTCAATTGTCCTTGTGAAGTTTTTAATTCGTGAATTTACCCCTCTGTTGCGGTTGGTGATGGGCATTCTATTCCCGTCATCAACTCTGGCCATAGCATTTTGCCTACTCCCCATTGACCTCTTCATCTCAATAATGTTCTAATTACTCCTAATATTGTAAAAAATTTAATTTTTGTACGTCAGTTTGTACGCGATAATTATTGTACTGTCGAGTTCGACCCTTTTGGTTTTTCTGTTAAGGAGTTTCAAACGCGTCGGGTGCTGCTCCGCTGTGATAGCAATGGAGATCTCTACCCAGTCACTCAACCTTCCACCATTCCACATGTTTTCTCGCGAGTCGGTATACGTGGCATCAACGACTTGGACATCCAGGAAGTGAAGTGTTACGTCGTGTCCTTTCTAGTAATTCTATTTCATGTAATAAAGAGCAGTCTCCCGTGCTTGTCAGCTTGGCAAACATGTGAAACTTCCATTTGTTAGTTCTAGTAGTTTGGTTCAGTCTTCGTTTGATATTGTACACTCGGACTTGTGGACTTCCCCAATTCCGAGTCTTTCTGGTTTCAAATACTATGTTTTATTTTTGATGTTTGGGTTTATCCTTTAGTTAATAAATCTGAGTTTTGTCTAAATTTTTGTTGTTTCATACCTTTGTTCGTACTCAATTTAAGTGTGAAATCAAGTCGTTTCTTTGCTGATAATGGGATTCAATTTCGCTTTTCTTGTCCACGTACATCTCAACAAAATGGGAAATATGAACGGATGATACGCACTATAAATAACCTTATACGCACCTTATTATTTCAGGCTCATTTACCACCCAATTATTGGACTGAAGCTCTTAATATGGCCATTTATATCTTAAATATTTTACCCTCACGTGCCATTGATAATGAAATCCCATTTACTCGCCTTTTTGGTTCAACACCATAACTACAACCTTTTACGCACTTTTGGGTGTCTTTGTTATCCACACGTTGATACCGATCACAAACTTGGAGCTCGGGCTACACCTTCCATCCTCTTAGGCCATGCCACCAATCATCGTGGGTATCGTTGTCTAGATCTAAACACCAATAAAATTATCATCTCACGCCACGTTACGTTTGATGAGACTGTTTTCCCGTTTGGCTCCATTAAACCCACTTTCAGTACCTCTTATGATTTTTTTGATGACTCCTCTAATTTCATTTCCAATATCATCAGATCATCACCTACAACACAACCCACTCTCCCACCTTTTCAACCTGATTCTCCAGTCACACCGACTTCAACGTCTGTTGAGTCTATTAGCCCAACAACCCCAACAACTACCCCACCTCAACAGCCTCCCATCGCTCCTGTACCATTCCTCAATGCCGAATCACCTCCGTCTGAGCCTCCAGATCAACCCATTCAACCTGTTAACCCGAATCCGGTTTCAGTTCATCCCATGGTCACACGTTCTCATGTCGGGACTACTTGTCCTAATCCCCGTTATGCTGGTCATGTGTCTACTATTTCTCCTTTACCTAGGTCATATAATGCTGCATTTAATGATCCTAATTGGCAAAATGCTATGTGTGATGAGCATGATGCACTTATTAAAAATAAAGCTTGGACTCTTGTACCTTGACCCGCGGATGCCAATATTGTTCGGTGTATGTAGTTGTTCCGGCATAAGTATTTAGCAGATGGTACCCTTAGTCGCTACAAGGCTCGCCTTGTTGCGAATGGGAGCACTCAGATAGAGGGTGTTGATGTTGATGAGACCTTTAGTCCGGTTGTTAAACCTGGCACTATTCGGACAGTTCTTAGTTTGGCTATTTCTCGATATTGGCCGGTTCATCAGCTAGATGTCAAGAATGCCTTTCTACATGGTGATTTGGCTGATACAGTTTATATGCATCAGCCGCTTGGGTTTCGTGATCCTGTTCATCATGATTATGTCTGTTTGTTGCAGCGGTCTCTTTATGGTCTTAAGCAGGCACCTCGGGCATGGTTTCAGCGGTTTGCTGCATACATTACTACTGTTGGGTTTAGTCCTAGTCGTTGTGACTCATCTTTATTCATTTACGATACTGCATTTTTGTTACTTAATGTGGATGATATTGTTCTCACTGCTTCATCTAATAGTTTGTTACAGCGGATTATTGCTTCTTTACATACGGAATTCTCTATGACCGATTTGGGTGCTCTGAATTAATTTTTGGGTGTTTCAGTTACGCGCGACTCATCTGGGATGTTTTTGTCACATTGTAAGTATGCTATGGAGATTTTGGAGCGTGCACATATGGTTGGTTGTAACCCTTCTCGGACTCCTGTTGATACTGAGTCCAAGTTAGGTGATTGTGGTACTCCGGTTGTTGATCCTACATTATACAGGAGTCTTGCAGGTTCTCTTCAGTATCTTACGTTCACTAGACCTGATCTTACTTATGTTGTGCAACAGGTTTGTCTTTATATGCATGATCCGCGCGAGCCTCATTTCTCTGCTCTTAAGCGGATTTTACGCTATGTTCAGGGGACATTAGTCTACGGGTTACAGTTGTTTTCATCTTCTACTTTGTCATTGGTTGTTTATTCGGACGCTGATTGGGCTGGTTGCCCTACTACTCAAAGATCGACTTCTGGCTACTGTGTTTTTCTTGGCAACAACCTCCTCTCATGGTCCTCTAAGCGTCAACCGATGCTTTCTTGTTCTAGTGCAGAAGCTGAGTATCGTGGTGTTGCCAATGCTGTTGCTGAGACCTGTTGGCTGCGAAACCTGCTACGTGAGCTGCATACGCCTTTGTCTTCCGCTACGCTTTTCTACTGTGATAATGTGAGTGTTGTATACTTATCTGCTAATCCGATTCAGCATCAACGTACCAAGCATATCGAGATTGATATTCATTTTGTACGCGATTTGGTTACTGCTAGTCAAGTTAGAGTTCTTCATGTACCCCCAAGATATCAGTATGCAGATATTTTTACCAAAGGACTACCTACAACTTTGTTTGAGGAATTTTGCACCAGTTTGAGTATCCGGTGTCCTCCCGCTCAAACTGCTAATCCGGCCCATCTATTCTAGGTTATTATGCGTATATATACTCGATTGTTATTCAATAATAAGATGCGAATGTTTTCACAATCCTACAAGTGGTAGTTAGAGGTGAGAGCAAGAAGACATGAATAACATCACTTTTTAATGATACATGACAATCGAATATGTGAAATCATAATTTTGTTTCAACGCGGTTTGAGCACATCATCTTGAACCATCCCTTTATTATTATTATTATTATTATTATTATTTATTTTTTCATAACATTAACAAATTTTATTTTTATCTATTGACTGTGCAAGAGAACGAATGGCCTAGAAATCAACTGATTCCGAGCAGATTCGTGGAGCTGCAGTTTGGATTATTTTAGAAAATAAGAGGAGCCTTCTTAGCCTCTTAGGAAATGACTGAACTTAAAAGACGGAAGAACCGATTACTCATGAGATCCTTTTTATACTCACACATGACATAACTGACAATTATATTTGCGTTAATAACTTCTGTAACCAAAATATAATTATGTATATGCCATAATCATGTTCGAAACACAATGAAAGTGCCATATATGTATGCTTGCTCCTTAAGTAGTCACTGTCAATATTGGAGTGTTCAACTTTGTACATTGTAAATTAAAGAACGACACGAGTGATTTTGATTTTAGGTTCTCGGTTCTTGTATAAAATTTTGATCATATGATGTTTCTTCATAGATGTCCTTAATGATTTTTTAGGAACCAATTATTTGACCATAAAAAGTCTAAGTTGAAAATTTTCTTGCTGTAGTGAGAGAATATTTATTTGAGTAGTCATTAGCATACCTAATTGGTATGCCTAATTTTGTGCCTAACAAAGATCTTAAGACATGTGGCAAAATCAATAGTATATGTAAAAAGAAAAAGATAGTGAGATCCATGTGTCCAACAATGAATGAAGTAGACATATAATTAGTCATGTGAATTAGGCATCCTAATCATTTTCCTATTTATCATACTAGATGTATATCCGCGAAAAGCGATGGTGTATAGTGACAAACAATTATACTTGCGAAATCGTATTTCTGGTTTGACTTTTGATGCAAAGTGGCGTGTTTTGCAAAAAGGACTATAGTGTGTGTTTTTAAAGTTGACAAGTTTAAAATTGAGCAAACTTAAGGTGTATTAAAGGATACTTGGATAATTTAGGCAAAATACAAAAATTTAAGTAGTATAGATATAGATATGTATCTGATCCTAAAAAAAAAAACTTCTATTTGTTGGATTGATTATAGTTTATGTAGAGTCAACTCTCAATCTTCTAGTGAGTTGTACATTGTAAGTTAACATGGGTTATCTTATATTTCTAGTCTTGGGACATTTACATTCATAGCGACAATTAGGGTGCGTTTAGCTGGAAAAAAAATTCTCATGTTTTTTATCTCTAGTTTTGTAAAAATTTGGAAGGAAAATTTATCTTCACAAAACACTTGAAAATATAGAAAACACGTTTAGTTGATGTTTGTATTTTCTATTTTGAAGTAGGGGAGAGAGGGTTGTGGGTTAAAAAAGGAAAACAAATATAACAACTAGGTTGCGTTTAGTTGGAGAAAAAATTCTCTTGCTTTTTATCTCTAGTTTTGTAAAAATTTGAAAGGGAAATTTATCTCCACAAAACACTTGAAAAGATAGAAAACGCGTTTAGTTGATGTTTGTATTTTCTATTTTAAAGGAGGGGAAGGAGGGTTGTGGGTTAAAAAGGAAAATAAGGAAAACAACTAAAATTTGTTTTGTAGTTTTTCTTGTTAAGTTAAGAAATAGGGGATTTTGTGTTTTGCAAAACATTTTGTTGGAAAATGTTGATTTGAACGTGATCTTTGTTTTCCTTGTTTTTCACAAAACGTTTTGTAGAAAACAAGGCTGTTTCCCCCCAACTAAACGCACCCATAAAATTTGTTTTGTAATTTTCCTTGTTAAGTTAGGAAATAGGGGATTTTGTGTTTTGCAAAATAATTTTTTGGAAAATGCTGATTTGAACGCGATCTCTGTTTTCCTTGTTTTCAACAAAACATTTTGTGAAAAAACAAGAGTGTTTTCCCGCAACTAAACGCACCCTTCCAAATATGTATTTTCCAAACACTGAAAACCACATTTTATTCTCACATTCATACACCCATGTTATGCACACATATCTGTATGTAGTTAAGTCGACTCTGTATAATTCAATCAATGTAATGTGACCCAAGTGATACCTAAGTGTTCTCTTTCATAAAATTTTAAATTATGGTTTTACAATATTTCTTTAAAAAGTTATTACATAAATAACCTTCACTTTAAACTGAACCAAGTATCTTTCATTTTATTCTTCCATAATTTTAGG
Organism: Artemisia tridentata subsp. tridentata; assembly: GCA_021014915.2. Lineage (NCBI taxonomy): Eukaryota > Viridiplantae > Streptophyta > Magnoliopsida > Asterales > Asteraceae > Artemisia > Artemisia tridentata. The sequence continues at coordinate 420,498,641 of CP139509.1, forward strand.
GAAGATTCTTCTTGCACTTTCACTACACGAGAGAAACCAAGATGTCTCGAATGGTCATCAGTCCTTCTTACAGCCAAGCATCAACGAGCACTATATTGACGAGTATCAAAGCAAACAAAGCCCATCACACGATTCTAACACATTAAAACCACCTAAAAAGATAATAAAATCTATCACTAAACGTTTCAAGAAGATTTTTAGCCAACATGATGACTCCTCAATTAAAGACGACTCCTCTGAACTACCCACAACTTCATCCGACAATGGCGAGTCAGCCGAAGAACCTGACTTCACTATTTCCTTTGAGGATTCAATGGAAACCATGGACTCGATATCTGACCAAAAGGAAATGCCAGAAAATTTACAAAGGGGTGTTCTTATCGATGAAACTTACTTAGTACCTCCTAAAGATCTGAACATTTTATTGTTTGGTCCTGACTCACAATTTAGGAAAGATTTAGCAGATATTCAGGGTTCAACTGATCTTCATGAGGGCCCATGGACATGGGAATCCGGTCAGTCATCGTCTTTGATCAGAACTGTTACTTATACAAAAGCCGCAAGCAAATTAGTCAAAGCTTCTAAAGTTACCGAAGAACAAACTTACGTTAGAGCAAATGGGAAAGAATTTGCAGTTTTTGTAAGTGTTGTTACTCCTGATGTTCCTTACGGGGGTACCTTTCGAGTTGAACTACTTTACAAGATAATGCCAGGGCCTGATAGTGATGGAGAGGAAACTTCGCGGATTATAGTCTCGTGGGGGATCAATTTTCATCAAAGTACAATGATGAAGCATATGATCGAAAGTGGAGCCAAGCAAGGTTTGAAAGAGAGTTTTGACCAGTTTACAGGATTGCTTGGTCAAAGATTCAAACCAGTCAATCAGTTGAGCCTATTAGACAAAAGTCAAACATTGGCAATGTTGGAGAATGAGCACCAATCGGATTGGGAGCTAGCAGTGGGGTATTTTTGTAACTTCACTGTGGTTTCTACTGTTTTTATGGTTCTTTACGTTTTTGTGCATATCTTACTATGTGAGCCGAGTCGTATTCAAGGTTTAGAATTTAAGGGTCTTGAATTGCCAGACAGTTTTGGGGAATTTATTATGTGTGGAATAGTTTTCTTCAACTTGGAACGTGTTTACATGATGGTTTCACATTTCGTCCAAGCCAGACTGCGTAGAGGTAAAATTTGATTCCATGTTCTGATGTTCTTGATTATTATAAATCATATAATCAGTTTTAAGCACACACTTAACAACTTATACTCCCCTATATATACATGTGTGCGTGTGAGAGTGTGTATGTACATGTACATACACACATACACGACGTTCATTGATAAAAGAGAATGACGGGAGGGTCTCGTTAATTGTTGGCAGGAAATGACCATGGTGTCAAAGCTCAAGGTGAAGGGTGGGTAGTAACTGTAGCTATTATCGAGGCAACCAACCTGGCTGCATTGGATTCTTACGGTTTCTCAGATCCATATGTAGTGTTAACATGCAACGGAAAGACAAGAACAAGCTCTGTCAAGCTTCAAACTCTTGAACCACAATGGAACGGTGTGGTTTCGACTTTGATAGTTGCATTGAGCTTAAATCACTTTTATTTTAAAGGATCATCACCAATCTTGATACCGGTTGTTTGTTTGTAGAGATACTGGAGTTTGATGCTGCAGAAGAACCCCCGTCATTATTGGATGTCGAAGTTTTTGACTTTGATGGTCCTTTTGGTCAAGCAGCTTCACTTGGGCATGCAGAAATTAGATTCTTGAGGCATACATCCGAAGAATTAGCGGATATGTGGGTTACACTCGAAGGAAAACTTGCGCAGTCTTTGCAGTCGAAACTGCATTTAAGAATTTTCTTAGATAATAATAATGGAGTTGAAACAATGAAAGAGTACTTAACGAAAGTAGAGAAGGAAGCTGGGAAAAAGGTACAAATGAATACTTATCTGATGTGTTTTGCGTGGTTCGTATTGATGTAATATAATATAAATACTGTATCATATTTGACGAACTGATTTTTTACAAATGTGTCAATCTAATAAAGTTAACTACTTTGCAGCTCAATGTGAAGTCGCCTCATAGGAATTCGATGTTTCAGAAACTTTTTAGCTTGCCACCCGAGGAATTTCTCATCAGTGATTTTTCGTGCTCCCTCAAAAGAAAATTGCCCCTTCAGGTACACTTAAGAACACATATAAAAATCCCATAATATCTGCTTAGTGTTTTTTGTTTTTGTTTTTGTTTTTATATTTTTATGGTTCCTAATATCGTCAATTTAGGGTCGACTGTTTGTATCCTCGAGGATTGTTGGGTTTTACGCGAACTTGTTTGGACACAAAACGAAATTTTCATTCCTGTGGGAAGATGTTGAAGACATTCAAGTGCTTCCACCATCATTTGCATCAGTTGGCAGCCCAATACTCATTATGGTTCTGCACAAAGGACGAGGTGTAGATGCTAGGCATGGTGCCAAGTCACAAGACGAGGAGGGAAGGCTCCATTTTTGCTTCCATTCATTCGTGTCGTTTAATTCAGCCAGCCGGTTAATAAAAATGAAAACTCAACATTTCTTGATCTCTTTATAGCTAAAACAAGTTTTTAATGGTTGTCTTTTGTGTGAATTAATTAGGACAATTATGGCATTATGGAAAACAAGATCTCCCGGTTCAGATAAAAAATCAGACACTGATGAGGATAAGACTGACACATTTCAAGATCAGCAAGAAGAAAATGAAAGGCTGTCATGTGAAGACGATGCATCCCATTTGGTCATAGAAGATGCAAGAATGTACAAAATCTACTCGGAAGAACTTCCGCTCAATGTGAGTACTTGTAAAAAAATCAGCTCTGCAAGTGACATATGTGATATGCCTATGAGATTGACTTTGACTTTGGATTTGACTTCGGCTTTGACTTGCAGGTCGAGTCAATGATGGAGATCTTCAACGGAGGAAACTTTGAGCACAAAGTAATGGAGAAGCTGTGTTGCTTAAATTATAACACAACTAATTGGGAACCTGTTAGCGGTCGTCCTAATGTGCTTGAACGACGTTTAAGTTACAAGTTCAATAGAAGGGTGTCGAGTTTTGGTGGTGATGTCACATGCACGCAACAAAAGATGCCGGTTAGTTATGGGAAAGGCTGGGTTGTGACCGAGGCTATGACTCTACATGATGTGCCATTTGGTGACCACTTCTATGTAAGTTTTACTACCATAACGTTTACTAAGATGAACAAGTAGATGCTTTATTTTTTGTGAAAAAATTATATATTAAGATCTTAAATTGAAATAACAATGATTTTGAGGAGGGTAAACTTGAATTGGCTTTAAATTGTGACTTGAAGCAACTAGAAATGACTTGGCTCGTACCAGGCATATTATTGCACACCTGAAGTCCGTGTTTAGATAAATATATCTTGTAGAGTTTTTATTTTTTCCGGACATTTATCAACTCAGACATGTTTCTTGGCCCCTCATAAAGCGCAACAAAAGTTTGTTGCAGACATTTGTATTAAGTGTAGAATTGAGGTTCACATATTTGTTGTTTAGACGATCCCAATTAGTAGTTTCAACGGATAGTTATGTTGGTCTTAACATTGGCCGAAAAATGCAGGTCCAAATTAAGTACGAGGTCGTGGATTGTAGATCTGGGTGGTGTGCATGTGATGTTTTTGTTGGTGTTGTGTGGCTCAAAAGTTGCAAATTCGAGCAGCGGATAACAAGAAATGTCATTGCAAAGTTTGGTGATCGGATACGAGACATGCTCGAGTTGGTTGAAAGAGAAACTTTGTTGGAAACTGATGGCCGTAGTTGATGGTAGAAAATTGTACCTTGGTTTAGTCTACATTAATATTCCTTGCGAAAAACATGAGTGATTTTGTCATATTTTTCACAATAAGGAGCTCATTGTGTACATATATCCGTCAAAGCTTACTCAGTTATTTGTCTTCTTATTGTTATGCGCGGGACCTCACGAGCCATAGGAGTTAAGTAACAAGATAGATTTATGAGCTTGTTTTTACCATTGTTTTGGGCCGGGTATTACATTAGCCATCATTCTTTCATTTCTTTGGGGAAAAACGAGAAATGGTGATTAAAGGAGGTGATATTGCATATCCCTACTCCTCAACCGGTAATATGAAACATGATTTATTTAAAGTTTCAGTTATGGAACTTGCTAGGTATATAAAATTATTGTTGCGTCACCGTGTCCTGTTAAGTTGAATTTAGCTTGCTACTTATAATGAGGCCCATGTGGCCATGTTTGGAGCATTCGGCAAGGCTGGAAGCGCCAACTCCATTGCTTTTGTCAGTAATGTTGTCCCAATATCGATACAAGTTGCAAGTGTTTACTGAATAATATTGTATTATCGATCTTCTTATTTCTAACGTTTACATGTATGCGTTTTATATATGGTTCACACGAACCATTGTAACTGTTCGGTAAATACATAACTACCAATAACCGCCATTCGGTTATAAACTATCTATCTAACGAGTTTAGCCCTTAGGCTTTCGTATATTATATTTCGAGCTGAGCAATGTCGACATTAAAGTCCACATTCTCCTCCTTAATCTTGATCGTTGCTTCGTCCTAGATCTTGAACTCCGAGCATTTGTCGCATAGTGACAAACTTTAGTCTTGGTAAAGCTTTAGTTAATATATCTGCTCTTTGTAGTTCTCCACTGACGTGTCCACATTGATGTGTCCATTCTCTACGCATTCACGAATGAAATGATAGCGAATGTCGATATGCTTACTTCTTCCATGAAAGACTGGGTTTCTGACGAGTGCTATTGCTGAGATGTTATCAACTTTCAGTGTTATTCTTTTCTCCTCCCAACCCGTTAGTTCACTAAGTAGCCGTTTTAACCATAAAGCTTGACATGCTGCTCCAGTAGCTGCCATGAATTGTGATTCACATGATGAGAGTGCCAGTGTTGGTTGCTTCTGAGTGCACCAGGTAATAGGTGATTCTCCAAAGTAAAATACTATTCCAGTAGTTCCTTTTCCTTGATCAGTGTTGATTCCATAACTACTGTCGCTATAACCTGTTGGAATATTAGAATCATAAATCTATAAACTAATAACCATATAAACATCAAAGCAAGCACGCAGCGGAATAAACAAGATCTACTAAACATGTAATTAATTAACTAATATTTAAATAGATGCGTACCTTTTGATTCCTAGCAAGAACAAGGAATCATGTGATCACCAAGAACAAGATAAACCCTAATTAAGGTTTGTGATATGGATCGAATTAGGGCAAACACACAAGCTAAAGTAAGCTTGTACTCCGTTCTTGTACACACGTATTACTAGCGTCTCAATGTGAAAAGCTAGGTTCATGTATCACAAATAAAACATCACAACAACTAGAGTTTGATGTTCTAGATAATACATGATCGAATCCACTAATAACACATCATTGTTCGATCTAACAATGATATACAAGGAATAATCTAATTATCATGCACATGCATTGTACACGTATCAATACATGCACACGCATAGTGTATCTTTATTCCTTTGTTTCATGATTGTTTGTCAGTGAATGGATAAGAGAAAAACGATTAGATAAATTAAATCGGTTTAGGGATTATAATTGTACGATCATATGAAACTATTAAGGGGTTTATATACACTCCAAACTTGCTCTCCAAGTTTGAGTCAAACACCTCCTCAAGTTCCAAAAATCGACATTTAACCCCCTCCACTTTCCTTGTTCGATCATATAAATATTTGTGATTTAATAATTAATCATAAATCATTATATTAATTATTAATACATTGAGACTCATACGTAATGTGTGCAATCCCGAAGTCTCGTGTTCGAAACCGGACATACAAATATTAATTTATATCCACAAACTCTAACATAACCTGTAATTTTGCAGCCGCCATCTTTCTTGTATATAATACCATGCTCCTTTGTTCCTTTGATATATCGGATTACTTGCTTTATTGCCTTCAGGTGATGATCCTTTGGGTCTTGCATAAATCTGCTGAGTAGTCCGACTGAGTAACTAAGATCTGGTCTAGTATGTAGTAGATACCTGACACATCCAATTAGGCTTCTGTAATAAGTTGGGTCAACTAAGTTTCCATCTTCCGCCTTGACCAACTTAGTACCTGGATCCATAGGTATCTTTGTGTCATTACTTTCCATCATACTTGTATCCTTTAAGATTTTGTTGATGTATCCTGTTTGCTTGATTGTAATCTCTCCTCCTGTCTGAGTAACTTCTATCCCGAGGTAATAAGCTAACAATCCTAAGTCGCTCATTTCAAATTTGTCTTTCATCTGGGATTTGAACAAATCTATTTCCTTCCTTGGAGTGCCCGTGATTATCAAATCATCAACATAAACTCCAACTATTAGTGTGGAAGTCTTGCTTTTCTTAGTGTAAACTGCTTGTTCGAGATTACATTTCTTAAAGTCTAATGACTTTAAGGTTTGATCAAGTTTCACATTCCAAGCTCGTGGTGCTTGTCTTAAGCCATATAATGCTTTCGTGAGCTTGTAAATTTTTCCTGAATTTCCTTGTTGTATAAAACCTTCAGGTTGTGTAACGTAGACTTCTTCCTTCAAATCTCCATGTAAAAATGCTGATTTGACATCTAAGTGATGTACTTGCCATCCATGGTATGCTGCCAGTGCTAAAATCAAACGAACTGTCTCGATACGTGCAACTGGTGCAAATACTTCGTCGAAGTCTATTCCTTGTTCTTGTACATATCCTTTTGCTACTAAGCGTGCCTTGTATTTGATGATTTCTCCTTTTGCATCCCTCTTGGTCTTGAAAACCCATTTGAGTCCTATTGCCTTCTTATTTGTAGGCAAAGTAGTAAGAGTCCATGTGTTATTCTTGTTGATTGAATCCAGTTCAATTTCCATGGCCTCGATCCATTTCTTATCTGTTGATGCCTCTTTGTAGATATGTGGTTCTTCTTCCGTAAATAACAGACTTTCAGTTTCAACTTCACGTGCATTCTCATATATTTCCGTCAATTCTTTGAAACCTCGTACTGGTGTATCATCAAATCCCTTTTCTGAGCTCTTTATTGAACTAATAGTAGCATCTTCCTCTTCTGAGTTTGGGTTGTAAGTGTATGTTTGTGGGGTAATTGGAGAGTTTGGAGTAGTGATTGGTTCCTGCTCCTGATAGATATTGTGATTGTTTTCTGAGTTGACAGATGTAGTGTTTCCATTGTCGACTCCTTCTACCACAAAACTTGCCCAAAACGAGTCTGGTGTACTTGTTTCCTCTCGGTTGTTATCCCAATCCCACGGTCTTGTTTCCATAAACTTTACATCCCTGCTAACATGTTTCCTTTTTCCTTTTGGATCATATAGTCTATATGCTTTTGATCCTTCCTCTACTCCTAAGTAAATCATGGGTATGCTTCTATCATCCAGCTTTTGCAAGTGAGGTATTGTTATCTTGGAATAAGTTGTGCATCCGAATATCCTTAGGTTTTCCAGATTTGGTTTTCTGTTGTAGAGTACCTCATATGGAGTTTTATCTACCATGGCTCTTGTAGGGACCCTGTTTAGTATGTAAATGACGTGTCTGACTGCTTCCGCCCAAAAGTTTAATGGTAACTTCATTGCTTTCATCATACTTCTCGTAGTAGATAGCACTGTTCTATTTCTCCTCTCCACAACTCCATTTTGTTGTGGTGAGTAAGGTGCCGTCAATTGCCGTGCTATTCCATTTTCTTTACAGTATTTGGTGAATTCATTAGATGTGAACTCACCTCCCCTATCCGTTCTTAGCATCCTTAATTTTGTATTCATTTCCATTTCAATCTGTTGTCTAAATTCCTTGAAAGTGTTAAGTGCCTGATCTTTCGAAGTCAGAAAGTAGGCCCACATAAATCATGTATAATCGTCCACTAACAAGAAGATGAGTTTCTTTCCGGAGTGTGTAGCTGGACTTATAGGGCCACAAAGGTCTCCATATACTAAATCCAAAGGGTTCTTTGATCTGAACTTAGCTTGACTTGGAAATGATGTCCTACTGTGATTTCCTAATAAACATGCATCACAAATCTGTCCTGCATGATTTATTCTTGGTACTCCTTCCACTAGATTCTTCCTTGTCATCTTATTGATATCGTCAAAGTTTAGATGACCTAATCTAGCGTGCCACAACCATGCTTGGTTATCTACATTTGCTAAGAGGCATATGGGTGTTTCTATTTGCAGTTTAATACTGTAAAGTCTATTCTTAGATCTTTCAATCTTCATCAACAACTTCTTATTCTTATCATACAAAGTCAGTTGATTTCCATCTATGATGATTTTACATCCTATCTCTGTGAGTTGCCCTAAACTTAGTATGTTGCTCTTGAGGTTTGGAATGTAGTATAAATTTGATATTATCTTTTGTTCGTGATTCCTACATCCTAACAATATAGAGCCTCTTCCCTTTATCTCCACATACGATCCATCTCCAAAACGAACACGTCCTGTTATGCTTTCGTCAATATCTTTGAAATGACTCTTAGTTCCCGTCATATGGTTACTTGCACCATTATCTAAATACCAGATACTTGCATCTGTTGTAGCATATTTTCTGGGTTGAATTTGTCCTTCATTCAACAGTACTTCCTCGTGTTCAGTTTCGTGTGTAGTCATTAGTAGTGATGGTTCTTCGTCTTCTAAGATAAGGTTTGATTGTTCCTTAGTTGTCGATGATTGTGTGTAGTCCTTTCTAAAATTTCAAAGTTTCCTACACTTGTGACATTGTACTTTGCTCATATCCCACTCACGCTTATTTCATTTCGTGTTTGATTTTCCTTTGTGAGTTGAGCCTTCCTCCTTCGAGTCGTATTTATTCCTATTACGTTGCCAGTTTCCTCGTGAAAAGTTTGATCTACCTCCGCGATTACCGAATCGCCTTCCCTTTTTCAAGTGTTCGCCGTGTGCGAATAGTAAGTTTTCCTGGCTTTCTACTTGTCCTCCTTTTTGAAGTTTTATTCTTTCCTCAAATGCCTTGAGTTTTCCAATGATCTCGTCTAAGGTAACATCGTCAAGATCAATGTTTTGTTCTATGGATGCGACTATTTGAATGAACCTATCTGGTGTGGAATCTAATAGTTTTCGCACTAAAAGTGATTCATCCAATGTTTTTCTTAATTCTTTTACCTTAGTGGCGTAGCCGTTTAGTTTAGCCGTAAATGCATCCACTGAGTCGTCCTCCTTCATATGGAGTGCTTGAAATCCAATCATCAATGATTGTAATCGTGCTTGCTGCACTTTCTCTTCTCCAACGTGTCTCTTTTTTAGCGATTCCCATAATTCTTTTGCTGATTTACAACCCGCGACTTGTAATATCACATCTTCGGTCAACGTTTGATATAGGAAGGCAGTCGTTGCCTTATCCTTTTTCTCATCTGTTTGCGTATTTTCCTTAGGTTCTATCATTTCCCATAAACCGTGTGCCTCAAGTATAACTTTAGTTTGGATAGCCCAAACGGTGTAGTTTGTCAATTTTAACTTAGGGCATTGATAGTGAGTGATTGGTGTTACGGGTTTTTGTGTTATTAAAGCGCTACTAAGATCTTCAGCAGACATCCTATTTGTGCGTATGATCTTCACTTTCTAGCGTATGGGATTTTCCTACTAGTATGGGATTTCCTAATGGTACGGGAACATAAATAGTTTTTCGGGAATTCCTAATAGTATGAGAACTATAAAATTTATACTACTAGTATGATAGAAATCCAGAAACTTTTAGATTTCTAACCTTGTTGTTGTGTTAAAACACAACCGTATTCCCTTTTGTGTCGGTACTTGAACATCTATACCCACAACAATTTTACTTCCTTTCTTTCTCACGTTAGTATCACCAAAGCATCAAACGTTTCTGTTTTCTATTCGATGTTCCCAAAAGTTTCGTTGTTGTTGTCTCGTTGTTGTTTGTTGTGTCCAACACAATTCGCTACCCACAAAAAACACAAAGCTTCTTCTCCTTTTTTTGTGTCGACTTCAATTGCTGCCCACGAATCAACCGAGACTCCCTTTTTCCTTTTTCGGTATCACAAACTTTTCCTTAACGTTGGTGTTGTTTCCCCTTTGTGTCGACTTCAAATCGTTACCCACAAAAATATGAGAATTCCTTTCGGTCTTTCTCCAAACCAAAATGTTGGTGTTGCTGTTGTTTTTGTGTCGATATTCCTAGTCGTCTCCCACAAAACTTCTCGGTCTCACGCCTATAATTCCAAGCGTCGCTATTGTTGTTGTTGTCCTTTTTTTTCGTGTCGGTCTATCACAACCATTACCCACAAACGTTCCCAACAATATCTTTTTTTTCGGTATCACACGCTTATACAACACAAGCGTTGTGAGTTTTCTCCTTTCCTTCTGTGTAGCTGTTTTGCAGCCGTCCCCAACAAAAGTTCGCTAGCTTTTTCGGTATTACGCTTCTTATCAAACGAAGCGTTGTTAATTTTTCCTTTCCTTTGTGTCGCGCTTAATAGGCAGTCCCCAACAAAGTTCTCCCACCAAATCGTTTGGTGTTTGGCTGTATATTCCTTCAAACTTTAACGTGTTCCTCTTCTTCTTCAAGAGTTGATTGAAGTTATTCCACGTTTGCAACTTCCGCTGGTTTCTGATCGTGCACTATCTTCTTCCAACGATTCCAAAATTATTCAAGTGTTGCTTGTTTAACAACACGTTCCACCGAGACCTTTTTCTTCCCAGCGTTTTGTTTTCTTTCGTTCACATATTTGAAAACAACGAGCGTACACAGTAAAGTAGGCTCTGATGCCAATTGTTGTCCCAATATTGATACAAGTTGCAAGTGTTTACTGAATAATATTGTATTATCGATCTTCTTATTTCTAACGTTTACATGTATGCGTTTTATATATGGTTCACACGAACCATTGTAACTTTTCGGTAAATACATAACTACCAATAACCGCCATTCGGTTATAAACTATCTATCTAACGAGTTTAGCCCTTAGGCTTTCGTATGTTATATTTCGAGCTGAGCAATGTCGAGATTAAAGTCCAAAAGTAAGGTATGGACATATCTCTCTCTCTACACACACATTCACACAAATACTGTCACACTGACACACATTACTTTGAGATGGAACCCGAAATTTATGAAGCATGGGTGAATGTTATATAAATTATTGGGTTCAATGTTGATTAACTATCTGCTAGACCCACGATACATGCGCATATGATGTTTATTCAGAAACTTGATATAGTAATAAATGACCAACAGGCTGCTATGGACTGCAATGTAAAGACCTTTTACGGACTCAATAAAAAGTGACAAGTGTGAAAAACGTGAGAAAGCTCACTAAACTCGACATGAAACTTAATGACGCCCTCCCAAACATTCCCAGGCATACGCAGTGACTGCAGACGGTGTGCATCTCACATGCGTTGCAGCTACAACTGTCCCCCTTTCTCGAAATTACTTCCTATTTTAGGCCATACGGTAACCGATCTCTTTTTTTCATTTGCGGCCAACACACGCATTAGCAAATGTGTTCCACATGACGTTATTTGAGTTACCATTTTTTCGCAGCCAACAAGTATTAGTGACCTACATATGTGTTTCCTATAAGCTGCATCTTGCCATCAAACATCTTTTTTGGGCTTATATTTTTACATTGTAATAGCTACTCTCTCCGTCCCATATTAAGTGTCTACTTTCAAAATGCACAAAGTTTAGGAAATTCCACTAACTACACTCTCCACCAATCAAATATCATTTTTACCCACTAAAGTCTCATCTCATTGGTTCGAATACAATAATACAATATGGACACTTAATTTGGGACATCCCAAGATTCCATTATGGACACTTAATATGGGGCGGAAGGAGTAATAAATAAGACCCGGCTATAACCGGCCAAGACTGTTAGCCTCACTTTTTTATAAAGATAACGTCTTACACGTAAATTAGACTAGATTCGTAGTAAGTAGTGCCCGAAGGGACTACTAATGTACAATAGGCAAACTTATGTAGTAATGAGCCTATAAATACCCCTCATGACTCTCCATGAGGGGTGTGGGAAATTGTGTAAGCTTTATTCATTTATTCATTTATAATAAAACACTTTTCTTCGCCTTTCTCTCTACTTTCTCTCTCTAGAATAATCATGTATTTAGATCAACCTCGACCTCCAGAAAGCGATTCTAGTTGTTACCAAAGACCCGGCTACACTCGGCACTATCCGGTTAGATCCGGCTATAACCGGCCAAGACCCGGCTATTCCGTCCAAGACTCGGCATAGACCCGGCTATATCCGGAAAATACCCCGAAATATCCGGTTAGACTCGACTATTCCGGCCAAGACCCGGTCATATCCGGCCAAGACCTGGCTATATACGGCTAGAACCGGCTATTACGGCGAAGACCCAGGTACACCCGGGTATATCCGGTTAGATCTGACCAAGACCCGGCTAGACCCGGAAATATCCGGTTAGACCCGGGTATATCCGGCCAAGACCAGGGTATATGTGTAATATTTTAGTTAGAGTGGGTAGTTGTGAATTATTGAAAGGTTTATTTTTTAATTGAGGAAGTCTTTGGTCAAGGCTGCAAGGTAATATTTTGGTTCAGTTTTTAATTTATCTCACTATATTTTCTGTACCATATGTCTTTTGTTCCCTTAATTTGTTTGTTTGAATAAGGGCTTTCCAAAAAGGCTTAAATTTTCCCCAGGCAGCCTGAACAGGATCTCTCTCCGTTTACCAGTTTTGCTTTTGTAATTGCAGCAAGACGTGACTTGTAAGGCAGCAGCCAGCAGTCGTTGTAAATTTTGTACACAGATACGTATTTGGAGGATCTGAAAGGGGAACTCTCATCCGTGGAGGCTAAAAATGCAACTTTCTGATGAAGTTGAGAATTTTATGAAGGTAAGTAGAATCATATTGTTTAGTTTAATGAACAACTAACCTTAGTGCCTATGTAATGCTTTTGGATTGCATATTCTAAACGACTACAGAGCAATCTCGAAGGACTGGATTCTTCTCCAGAGTTAATTCGGTCACAGGAAGTAGAATAACTTTATAAATTTATCGTTAACATGGACTTGATATTAACTATTTTTACTTATTAAAATTTTATGCATATTTAGTGCAATTAACAGAACATAGCCTGACATATGTCTTTGTATCCATGGTATGTTCAAGGATCTTGAAACAAAAAAGGCAGATGCTTGTTTTGAATTCTCTTCAATGGTAGAACATCAACAAGATTCCGATGGTGCACACTGTTGGCGTATGTGTCCGGACGGATTAACTCGTCCGACCATCTGAGCGGAGTTAAGTCATCCGGAAAAGACCGGAAGGCACCTAATTCGTCCGGCCAAGGCAACTGTAAACAATAGGACAAGTGGCATCACCTTTATGACAGATGGCAGCAGCAGACACCGCCGCCGCCACCCCATAATTTACGAGATTGTGTCTGGGACACAAGCCCGGAAAATCCGGCGCCGCTGTTTCAGGTACCAAGGCTGGGTAGTATAAATACCCAGCTCATTTACTGCTCTCACCCAACTTTTAGCTACCCATATTTACTCTCAATTACTGTTCAAGTCTTTCGGACTATCCAATACTTACTTTCACGTCGGAGCTTGGTCCTGAGATAACACTCGGGGCGAGCCTAACGCGTGCTTTTATGTGCAGTTAACCGAAGGACCCTCAGAAGCCGAAGGGATTGATCCACCAGTCTTTCGGAAGAACCTTCATCGAGTTCGACCAGAAGACCTCATTTGTTTGTCTGAAGTGTTTACGGAAAATTACTTCAACAAATTGGCGCCATCCGTGGGACCTACTATTCGATCTACCCGAAGCTCAGAATAACTGGTCCTACCCCAACCACCCCTCCCCGAAATGCCGGAGGAGCTGAAGGATCCGGAGGAAGAGATCAAGACCCTCCGGATACCCGAACCGTTATGGAAGGTCACATATCGGCTCTCAAAGAGTTACTCAAGCAGCAGGGCAACCGCGAACTGATAATCCCTACGATGTTAAACTTTGAAGATGATTTCACGGACGCGGAAGATGAGTATACTGAAAAATCACAATACGACAAGGGAAAAACAGTGGTGGACGACTTGAGCAGACCATTCAAGGAAGTAATAATGTGCCCGTTTACGAGAAGGATTATAGAGTTCTCATCTCCTAAGCACAAAATACCAACGAACCTTAAATTGTATGACGGAACGACCGATCCGGACGACCACATCAATCGGTTCACGGGAGCAGGGAATCACGAAGAATGGCCAATGCATGTATGGTGCCGAATGTTTCAACAAACTTTGGATGGGAAGGCCAGAGGGTGGTTCGAAAAACTGCCGACAGGAAGCATAGATGGTTGGGACGAGCTCCAGAAGAAATTCTTGAATAGGTTAGGTATGCTAAGGGCATGCGTCAAAGATCTTACGGAGATTAACAAGATCCATAGGAAGGCCAATGAGAGCCTCCCAGACTTTAAAGAGCGGTGGGTAAGTGAAGCAAACTACTTTCCAGATGCCCCAGAAATAATGCAGATCTCTTCGTTCATGAATGGCCACCATTGCCCGGAATTGGCGAAAAAGTTCTCGGATAAGATTCCCAAAACAGTAGATGAGATGTTGGAGAAGTTCGATGATTTTGTTCGGTCGGAGGAACCGTTCCGGAATACTGAACTGCCGAAAGGAGAGAAAGCGGATGTCCTCAGAGAATACCGCCAGGGCCCATACAACAGCAGGAGCGACCAGTATGCCTCGAAAGTCCCTTTCGGAGGAGATCGCCGTAGGAACAACCCCAGGATTGAGTTCAAGCCTCGTAGGAATGATTACTACGCTCCTTATGTTCCCGCAAGGAACGATAACGCCGGTAGAACTGACATCCGTCGTAACGACATCCGCCGATACGACACAAGACCCATAGATCTGAACTCCCTGACGAAGACCCCCAAAGAGATCCTCGCCACTGAACATCAGCTAAAATTACCGCAGCCCACTCCTATGAAAGGAAAGCCCCTTCTGGAAAATATGGATTGATATTGCGACTACCATGGTGAAAAGGGGCATCTCACCGATGATTGCTGGCAGCTTAAAGAACACATAAGAACGGCGTTGGATACGGGAAAGCTAGACCATCTGTTGAAAAACATTAGGCAGAAGGG
Source organism: Artemisia tridentata subsp. tridentata (assembly GCA_021014915.2). Taxonomy (NCBI): domain Eukaryota; kingdom Viridiplantae; phylum Streptophyta; class Magnoliopsida; order Asterales; family Asteraceae; genus Artemisia; species Artemisia tridentata. The sequence goes on from CP139509.1 coordinate 420,513,807, forward strand.
GAGGGCACCTCAGGGAGTAAATAACCATGCAAACAAGGGGAAGATCATTAACATGATCCGAAGTCCAGTGGCCGCGAGAAAAGGGAAGACGGTAGATGCAGAAGAAGAGTGGATGAACACCCCGATCAGTTTCCCGCCTATCCTCCCGGAGGATATGTCGGACGAACCTTTGATAGTTGAGGCAGAAGTGGAAGGTCATGCGGTACGAGAAGTTTATATAGACCCCGGTGCTTTAATGGAGGTCATATACGAGCATTGTTTTGAACGTTTGTGCCCCTCTGTCCAGACCCAGCTGAAAGAAACAAACACGCCTTTGATAGGATTTACGGCAGAGTCTGTTAAGCCGCTGGGGAAGATAGAACTAGAGGTTTGTTTTGGAAGTCAAGGTCTGTCCCGCAAAACTAGGATAGAGTTCGCTGTGGTCCGGTCTCCCTCTCCCTATAACATCATATTGGGACGCTCCGGACTAAAGAAGCTACGAGCTGTCACCTCAACTATCCACTCGATGATTAAATTCCCTACTACAGGTGGCATAGCAACGTTAATCGCTCGGTCAATAGTTATTCCGGAATGTCATAGAGTAGAGGGGGAGCAAATGATAGAGAGAGAGGCAGAGAATGAAACCCGAAATGATGAGATGACGAGAGAATTAATCCGGAAAGGAAGAGAGATACAAGACAAGGCGGAAGCATCCAAGAGACTACCCGAGTGCACTGGAGAACCAGAGTCTTACAACATTGCTTCATGAAACCCGCGACCAAATCGAAGGAAGAGGGCCGCAATCCGGAAGGTAAGATATGAAAAGAAGATGACACAAGGCCATAACCGAAAGGGTCGAGCCGGGGTGTCCAAGGTAAAAATAAAAAGTTCAGGCAACTGTTAAAACAAAATGTTATTAGGATATATCGTTATTTCATCCCTGTCGATGTTTTTTTTTTTATTATTGGCTAACGAAAGGAACAAAAATACCTTCACCATCCAAGGCAGGTGATCTCATGTACCGAAAGGATAGAGAGCAGGAATAAAAATCAAAGAAAGCTTGGACCCGACTGGGAAGGACCCTGCCAGCTCATGGAAATTGATGTGTCGAGGGTCGTGCAAGTTTTAAAAATTTATAAACATAATTTATCCAATTCTCTAATCAACACATACGAGCAAGTATACTCGTCCGTGGTAGTAAAGGTAGGTAAGTCGAGATCGTCCTAAGGGAATTGTTGTTTAGGTTTAGTAAAATAAGTTTTAACAAAAAGGGTTGTCAATCCAATTTGGTGTAAGTTCTAAGGCAAGTAAAATCCAATCAATCAAAAATAAATATACTTGTGTGTAATTCCTTGACTAATTGTATAGAGTAATCTACCAAGTTGGGTGTAACTTGTAATGATGCACAACTTAAATGAGTGATTCACAATCAATGGTTTTTATCATGAGAAATCATCTCTAAGAATTCAATCTCCTAGTTAATTCCTTTCGGCCTAGTTTAACTATTACGACAATTCTATTAAACTCTTTGTTGTTTGAAAAGCATTTCTTATCTTAAGAATTCCTACGAATCCTTTCGGCCTTTTCTCGTGATGAAATCGTTTCCAAATCCATTTTAATGAGTTAATATGGTGCTTGTCACACACCATAGTCCATACTAATTCGTGCACTAACTTTTTGGAATAAAAACATAAAGAAAATCCTTTTGGCCTTTGTTAATCTTTAGAACTGTTTTTACCAACTAATTAAGCAAGATTAGATTGTATTTCAACAAACTCATAAAATAAGACATGTTTTCATGCATCATTATGAAATAAGAATACTCCAACAATTGTCACATCATACACACAAGTATAACCAAAATCACTCCATAACAATTATAATCAAACACAAGTAACAAACCATATTTTCATTCATCTTAAAGTAAAAGTAGTTCATAATAACTCAACAAGAAATACCTAATTGTGGAATTACAAGAACTAGAATTGTGGAACTATAGCAATCCACGCTCCTCCAATCGCCTATGATTACACGTAAACAACTCCACACTCGAACACAACTCTTGAGACTCGAACTCAAGGTTCCCTGGACGTTTTCACAGCAATTACAAGCTTTCGGGCAATGATAATAAGTTTAGCAAGGACTTGGTGTAAGCCTTCACTAAGTTTTGGGTGTCACACTTTGTAATCTAGCCTTGGGTCCTTTAAATAAGTGAAGGAACCCTTTCTCCTCAAGCAAAAACGTCCTCTAGTGGTAAATAAGCAGGAAATGATAAGCCACCATGATTATGGGGCTTAAATTCGTCAATAAATGCAACTTTGTAACAGCAGTCTCTTCCAACCGATCGGTATTGAGGTCCAACCGATCGGTTGGATCTCTCGGTAAATTATTCTTCTCCCATCCGAATCGGATGCGGGCACCATCCGATCGGATGGGGCCTTCATGAACACACATTTTTTATTTGTCTTTTCTTTACTCGATACGTGCTTGTTCCTTTGTTGTGGCACTACTTCCTTTCATAGAACTTGATCTTTTCTTGATATATGAACATAGAAATCTTGACATTATCAAATCCTTGAATTCTCGTGTGGTTTCTCTCTCGTGAATCTTCCAATGTGCATAATCACTTCATTTCTTCATCTTTTTATCATCTTTTCCTGTACTTGGCTATATTTACTTGCATATACACTTTTTCACGATTTAGTAACAAATACACACAAATATAACCAAATATGATGCACAAAACTAACGATAACGTGACTAAAAACATGTTCAATTTGAGCGTTATCATATTCCCCCACACTTGAGTTTTGCTCGCCCTCGAGCAAGTCTAGCTTTTAGAAAAATCTGATATCAATGGCATCTTCATTATGATTCTAAAAATCCAACAACCATCCCAATGGAACAATTGTTATTTTTATTTTAACTGCGAAAAATTCTTGAAACATAAACAAGTTAATTTGAGTTTGATAACATAACTAAGCACCTCACAAAGGAATTTTAAATTCACTCAACACTCAAGGGTAAATTTAATGGTACATCACTCAATTGCTCAGACATGATTCATGTTTCTTACCATAAGCTTGTACGAGTATCAAAACAACAAAATAAAACATCAAAGAGGTCTTTTATTCGGGTTTAAGGTTAAGGGTTACGGTTACCTAGCTATTTGTGCAAATACTTCATACAAGAACATAATAGCTCGCTAACAACGAATTCTTGACTAGCTAAGCAACGGATGGTCACTAGATTGTACCTTGGTTCGCTAACAACGTTATTTGCATAACGGATGGTCACCAAAACACGCACTAGCTCGCTAGCAACGTTTTCCAACTATTCAAAAACCCGGATGGTCACTAGAACATCCATGTACTACATATCTAAACAAAGCCATCACTAAATCCGGATGCTCGAAAGCTAACAACGAATCAAGTAATTGGTAAAGGTAAGGATAAGACATGGGAATTATTTGTGATTGGTTTCTACAAAAAAATAAAAATAAATACGAATCAAGTCCAAATTCCGTTCCCAACTCTTTATACCTCAAATGATCACTCCACCAAACTTCTTCGATTATTATTATTCCGCATCTCATACTAACTCCTTTCTTCCTTCATAGCTCATTGACTATTTTATTGTCATCCATTCATACATTCATAGCTCATTGGCTATTCATTCCTCTTTTTTTTTTCTTTTTTTTTTTTTTTTTTACCTCACTTCTTTTTCGTCACCCCCACACTTTGGATGAGCACACGCTACAAAAAAAATACAAATAAGAGTAGCGACCTCCTTCTTCATTGAAACAACACATACACATATCAAAGTGTGGTCAACATGCAATCATCAAAAAATAACTAGTTTTGAACTTCAATTGAACTTGATTCGGGTAAGGCTAAGGTGTAAGGTGTAAATTTTTTTTGTATTTTTCTGGATTTAATCAAAAGAAAAGATAGGCTCAGAAGGTGTAACTAAGGGTATCTAGCGTAAAATATTCACGCTCACAAATGGTTTCCAAATACATAGGTTAATTAACCGATGTGGTTAGCAAAAAATATTTTTGTAAACGGTTGGCCATTTGGTGTAAATCCTAATTTGCCTCTTATCATTTGAATATATTTTATTACTCGAAAGTAATTTTAACCGTAATGCATAACACGTACAAGTTCTAGAATCAACATAATCACCGGCACACTCATAACGAAATATAGAGCATAAGAAATGCTTTATACAAAAAGGCTTAAATCCTCACAATTTAAGGTGGGTTATAACATGTGCTAGCAATAGTTGTCAATAGCTCTCCTTACTTGATTAAATTCCAAAACTTTTTCAAATAGCCTCATTTTTTTACCAATGAATCAATCTATATAACAAAGAAAATAACTAGAACATCAAGGGCGAACCTAACTCTAGTCACTCGAATCCCAAAATTCTACTAAAAACTTAAAAATTTAAAAATTAAACCAATTTTTCCTATTTTCTTCCCTCCCTCACACTTAAGTTTTGCATTGTCCTCAATGTAATAAAATGAACTTAAAAGTAAAGGAAATGGGAAAAATTTAGTTAAAAAGGTACTACCCGGGAAAAATTCGCATAGGCATATTTGACCATAAGTAAGCACATGAGTTCTTCTAACTCCAAATATTGATCAACACTAAGCTTCCGTTAATTCTTCCCCTGCAAAAACTGCAAAAACTATACGCGAAACAAACAAACCAAAATACTAAAACAAACAAAAGTAGTTCAAAACAAACCATAAATAATAAAATCCTAATAAAGTTAAGTTAAAGTAGTGGAAACAGAAATTATTCGACCCATCATTGTTTTTAAAACACAAACACTGATCAACCATCCCAGGTGGTTATTGGTTGCACATCTAAAACTTCTGGAAGTCCTCTGATTTTCCCATTCCTACTTTCTCGAAGGTGTGTGAACCCTTTTATGTCAATGCTTAATGGAATAACTGGATCGCTAAAAAGACTCATCTCTTCCTCAATAAATAGCCCAAGATTCCTTGCTATTCGTGAAATAAAGTGACCGGCACATAAGTAGTTTCTTGCCCCAACAGCCGCACGTTGGTGCAAATGTTGGACTATCACCCAAGCTACATTCAAATGCCTCCAGGGATGCTTCTCGTCTAAGGCTTGAAGAACCCATAAATCATCTTCATAAATCAAATCGACACTAGATGTCCTATGTAACAATGATTGCACTACAACCCTGTGTAACACTTGCAACAATGGTTTCTTAATCTTTGAAACTCTACTTTCCCCAAATACTAGCTGGTCTTCTGTGCTAATCCTTTTCCAATACCCATGTGCGTCAAAGTTATTTTTACTCCTTTCTCCACTCATTATGAAAAACTTGAAATCCACATTACTTAAATCCTCATCAGAGTATAAACCTAACAAATTTCCAAACTCAAATAGTGTGACTTCATGTTTCTTACCTCCTAGTCTGAAATCGAGAAATTTGTCGGTTGTAACTCCAATATCAGTAATCTCCTTTTTCATCCGCATAGAAAATAAAAACTCCAGGCACCATTTCTTGTATATTGGTTCTCTTATGTTGAATGCTCTCATCCACATACTTGAGGTCAATATCTGTTTATTCCATAGAACCCTAACAAGAAACATATCTTCCAAAAACTCATCACAACCAAGCTCTTTCATTGCATTCCAATTCATAACCCTTGGTGAATGAATCACCCATCCGCCAATCTTAAGAAGAATAACATTAAATGATTTCCGAACCATCAGATCTTCCCCTCGCCATAGGAGGTTAGGATGACATTCCGGAATTGGCGCTTGCTCTCTCTTCCTAGTTGCTTCTCTAGTTCTTTTAGCAATTCCTGATCCTCCTGCAAGATAACTCTGTAGAAAACACAAATATATGATAGTATAAGAGCATAAGAACCAAGATTACATGATTTAGAAGTCACAAAACTCGTTTTAAAAATTTTCTTTTTTCATTTACCGAGCCATCCATCCGATCGGTATTCCTCCAACCGAATCGGATGGATTAAATGTCCCAGCCCAACCGATCGGTATTGCCCCGCAACCGAATCGGTTGGGACCTACTGTCTCAAAAACTTTTTCTTTCAAATTCTACTCTTTCCTATCATGCATTTGATCAATTATCATGGTTTCTACATATCCCACTCATCTCCAAAACATATTCATAACATATTCGCATGATTTCTCAATCTTCCTAGAACATATGAACACTACCAAATCAAAGCTCCTCAATTTATGTTCTAATCCACAATGCATCATCCTAGCATCACTAATCAACAACTAAATAACACCTGGGAATCATCAATTGCAATCTAAATCGATTCAAAGTTTTGACCCATTTTAATCCGAAAATTCAATCAATCAATTCTTCCTCAAAACTTAATCAATCTATCTAATTCTTTTTGCAATGAATTCCTCAATCATTTACCCATCTATTCTAGAAAAAATTACATCTTAATTCGAACTATATCAAAAATACCCAAATTTTGACCTAATTCAAGAAATCCGAATTAAAACCTAATTAATACAAATTGATGATGTTACTTACTTGTTTAGGTGTCATAGATGATCCTTCAACACTCCTGTAACACTTAATAGACTCCTAATGGTCGAATTTTTGAACCCCAAGTTTGGTGGATTGAGTGTGTGTGTGTTTTTGTGATTTTTGAAATCTTGAGTATATATATTTCACTCCATCCGATCAGTATTTGATCCAACCGATTCGGATTGAATTTTTGCAAAAACTTCACTTTTTCTTTTGTCAACACTTTATCACACTTGTAAGAACAAGTAAAAGTGTTTTTACTCTTCAAAAATACTCCTTTTAAGCATGAAAATACTCCACCACACTTAATCTCCCAACTTGTTTTTCAAGTCTATCTCTACAACTTCTAAAACAAAACTTAACTCTTAAACTCAAAACATAACTTCATAAACTTAAAACTTAATAAAACCAAGACAATCAAAAGGTCTTAACTTAAACTCAAACTTAAATGCAAACATTAAACTACTAGAAATGCATAAAAATTAAAAAGAAAACAAACAAAACTCTAGCACAAGCTTTGTGCTTTTATTCTTCAAACTCTTGTCTTTCATCCTTCAAAATACTCGTGCCTCAAGATATCTTCATTTTGAAACTTCCCGGACAACTTCCAGTTAGTCATTTGCGTTTTAAACTTCCTTGTAAAGTTCCTTCCATCCGGACAAACTACATCAAACTTCACATGCCATTCTCCGTCTCCTTCTTCCTTCTTGTAAACACTAGATCCTTCGGATCCCCATTCCAAATTCTTTAGTTGGACCGGTAAAGATCCAAGAAAATCTGTCAATTTGTTAAACACAAAAACATTCTTAAAGGGGTTATAGAAAGCCTCCATCGCTAGAGCTCTTTACATCTCATCTTCAATGTCAAAGTAACTTGGGACAACCAGCCCATATATAGGCCTCCCTTCTTCATCTCTACCTACTTCAAAACAACCCAAGTGGTCTTCTTCTTCATCTTCATGAACTTCCTTAACAATCTTTCCTCTAGGTTTAGGATAATACGTATGCTTCAAGATTCCATCACTAATAGTCATAGTACCTATACCCATATCTATAATAGCTCCACAAGTTCTCAAAAATGTTCTTCCTAACAACAATGGTAACTCCTTATCCACCGGAATGTTAAGCACAAGAAAATCGGCCAAGAAAGCTTGATATCCTACTTGGACTCTAACATTCTTTACTTCTCCCATCGCTTTTGCTCGTGAATTATCAGCCATAGTAAGATTATATTGATTTGGTTGAGGATTACCAAGTCCTAATCTCTTATATAATGGATACGGCATTACATTCACACTTGCTCCCGTGTCAGCCAATGCATACATCGCATCTGTTCCATTCACTTTAATCGGTAACACAAAATTTCCCGGATCGCTCTCCTTTTTGGGCAACCCATTCTCAACTATTCTTTCTCTTGCAATCTCATCAAAATTCTTATCTTCTAACCTGGCCCTTGCCATCATAACTGCATCCAACTTCTTACGATAAGTCATGTAATTGTTCAAAACATCAATAACCGGCTTTTCCTCCATAAGCTCCTTAAACTTCATTTCCAAATTTTCCAAAATCGCTTCCTTTTGCTCTTGGGTTAATGGTTTAACTATTTGTGGTGTTTTGGGTGGTGAGCTAGATGAAGAACTTTCATTCTTAGGGGTGGAGGGTTGGTAAGTTTGTTAAGTGGTGTTTTCTTTCTATTCGCTTTTCCCATTTTAACAATGTCTCCCTTTCCTACCTTTTCTTCTACCATATCATCAACATCAATCCTCATCTCTCCCAATGCAAAATCAATCCTACATTATCTTAACCATGAATCTCTACCAAACATAACTTCTGGTTCTCAGCATTTCCATATTCCAAAACAACAAAATCAACTTTGAACACATGACCATGAATATTGAACATTAAACATCTCTCACTATATTTCTTACCATAATCTCATAGTCAATCTAACAAAACCAATTACCAAGCATATCTTCCGTAATGTAGTTGTCCCTATTAGTTCACCATATTCTATATAAGCTGAGCATCCCAAGCTTTTATACCTTCCACACCACAAGGTGTAGAATACCTCATGAACGGTGCATCAAACTCTTTAGGTGGTGCTCGTGTGAACACAACAACTCTTTTCTCCTTAGGTAAACAAACATGATTTTCTCCAACTTCTTCTTTCCTTTCAAAATCAACCTTAGCTTCTTCCAAAATATTTTCCAAACTCTCCAATGAATCACCCGAATCTTTCAGCATCTCTTCCAAATTTCTCAAGTATTCCGACACATTGCTTAAACTCTCCATTCTACTTAAACACTAACTATAACATAACCACAAAAACAAAAAATCCAAACTATTAGCGTGAGGGTTAGTTATAATCGAAACATATTAAAATATTAAACCAAAGCAAGCAAACAAACAACTTCAACTCTTAAAACATCAAAACAACTAAAAATTAAAAATTTCAAAAACTTTTACCGAGGCATCCATCCGTTCGGTATTGAACTCCATCCGGTCGGATGGTTGAATCGTTAAAAATCAGATTTACTCAACCGAATCGGATGCGGGCAACATCCGGTCGGTTAGATCGAAAATTTTAATTTTTTTTTTTATTTAGAAAAAAACTGAATTAAAACTTTAATATAAAAAAAACTAATAACTACCATTAAACTAATTCATAAAAAAAATGAAAAACAACACATAATTAATAACTTACTAACCATTTAACTAATAACTAATTATCAACTTTAATAGTCATTAAACTAATTAACTAGAACAATTAATAAAACTCTTAAGCTACCAATCATTAAATATGAAATTAACTATATTAACTAAGCTTAATAAAAAAAATTAAAAGCATTAAACTAGGCTAATTTACCACTATTAATTATCTAATTAAACTAACATTTAATCTAATCATTAAACTATCATAAAAACCTGAAAATAACAAAAATAATAAAAAACTAAAACTTTTTACCGAGGCCACCAACCGATCGGATGGGCATCCATTCGGTTCGGTTGGCTCCGAACCAATTTTTTTTTTTTTTTTTTTTTTTTTTTTTTTTTTTTTTACTATGAAACTTATAAACTACCAAGTAAATTAACCAATTTCCCGGCAACGGCGCCAAAAACTTGATGTGTCGCGGGTCGTAGAATTTTAAAAATTTATAAACACAATTTATCCCATTCTCTAATCAACACATACGAGCAAGTATACTCGTCCGTGGTAGTAAAGGTGGGTAAGTCGAGATCGTCCCAAGGGAATTGTTGTTTGGGTTTAGTAAAATAAGTTTTAACAAAAAGGGTTGTCAATCCAAATTGGTGTAAGTTCTAAGGCAAGTAAAATCCAATCAATCAAAAATAAATATACTTGTGTGTAATTCCTTGACTAATTGTATAGAGTAATCTACTATGTTGACATAAACAAATGCCTAAAAACATTATCAATATTTATTCATATCTCTATGTTTTGATGATCACAAAATGTAAACTCATTAAAACATAAACTTATAAATTAAACAAGTACTTAGTTGTAAATATTCACTTCTACAACTAAAATCACTTAAGGTATGAATGAACTAATGCTTAATGCATCATATGATCAAAGGAACATTTTCTTTATTTCTAAACTTTTTATAAAATGTCAAAAACATTTTATATATTTTTGAAAAACAATTTTGGTATTAAATAAAAATGTTTAATCTTTTATAAAAACATGAATTCAAATTTTTAACCAAAATCAGTAAAAATGTTCCAGAAAAACCTTCCCCACAAAAGGACAAATCTGGGCAACGTTCAGAAAATTTTACTAGGCGGCCCCCTTAATTATTAAGGGGGCCGGCTAGTAAAATTAAGGGGACCACCCACCTATTTAAGGGGGCCGGCCACGCTCCAGTAGGCTCCAGCTGTCCAGATTTTTCTCATATAAATACCAGCCTTCCCCTGGATTTTTACTTACCTTTTGCACACTAAAACTTTCTGTTTTAAATCCTTGTATATACATTTCAAAATCCTTTGATCATATCTTATTAAGCATTGGTTTCTAAGTGATCCAAGCTTCCTACATTCAAGTGCAAAAGAAGAATACTCCTTTAACATCTAGAGAAGAAGTATTGCAACTTAGCTATCTAAGTTGTGTGTGTCATCATTCATTTGTATATGAGTTGTATATTTGTTTGATAGTTGTGTGTATAATTATTTGGGACAGGTTAGTGTGTAAGTAGTGAAGTTGTGTAGTTAAGGTGTGTAAGTAGTGAAGGTGTGAAGAAGTAGAAGTGTATATAGGTTGTGCTAAGTTGTGAAGAAGGTGTGAAGTCGTAGTATATAAGTTGTGAAGAAGTTGTGAATAAGTCGTGAAGTAGTCTTGAGGAAGTAGTCGTGAAGAAGAAGTCGTGAAGTAGTCGTGAAGAAGAAATCGTGAAGAAGAAGTTGTGAAGAAGGTGTGATTAAGCTGTGTAAAAGTTGTGAGATTGGTTCTAGCTACGATTAGAACCCGAAATCTAGCTTTGTGTCGTTAAGCCGGTGTAAGCTAAAGTTATGTAAGGTTTTCTACGCCATAAGGGAGCTTGTTGACATAGTGAAGAAAACTCTCGAGTTAGGTGCTCGGGGAGTGGAGTAGGGCAAGGAAGGTGACCTTGTAGCCGAACCACTATAAATCTCTTGTGTCTCGGTTAGATCTTTCCATCTCTATCTTTCATTTGATTTACTATACTTTACTTGCTTTACTTACTTATATTTATCTATACTTGTTCATATTGTTTAAGAATTGAAGTCGCATAATATCGAATCGAAGTTTTTAAAAGTAAATAAAAGTTTTCAAAATAAATTTTAAAAAGACGTAAAACTATTCAACCCCCCTTCTAGTTTTCCACAATTGGTATCAAGAGCCACGTCAAACAAGATTTTTAAAATAAACTGTATTTTAAAACTTGAAACGATCTATGGAATCTGAAAAATATTTAGAAGGGAAATCTATGCAAAGACCACCACTATTTGAAAGTGATGGATTTTTATATTGGAAAAATCGATTCGAAACTTATGTGAAGTCAAAAGATCTAGATCTTTGGCATGTTATTACTAATGGTGATTTTTTACCTATTCAATATAATTTAGAAACTAAAAAGGATGAAGTAGTATCTTTTGAAAAACAAAATGATGATTTAAAAAGAAAACTTTCTAAAAATAATGAGGCTAAAATGGTTATTTATAATGCGTTACCACGTAAAGAATACGAAAGAATTTTTATGTGCAAAACCGCAAAAGAAATTTGGAACTCCTTACTAATAACTCACCAAGGTAATAGTGAAGTCAAAGATAATAAAATAGATCTTCTTGTTCAACAATATGAACAATTCACGATTCCGGAAGAGGAATCAATTGATAATGCGTTTGCTAGGTTTAACACAATCATCACAAGTTTAAAGGCACTTGATGAGAGTTTTTCTAGTAAGAATTTTGTCAGGAAATTTCTTAGGGCTCTTCATCCAAAATGGCGAGCTAAAGTTACGGCGATTGAAGAATCGAAGAACTTGTCAACTCTTCAACTTGACGAGTTGATTGGCAATTTGAAGGTCCACGTAGCAATAATCAAGAAAGACTCCGAGATGATCAAAGGAAATAAAGAACAAAGCAAGTCAATCGCGTTGAAAGCTAGGAAAGCATCAAGTGACGAGGATAGCTCAACCTCCGAAAGTGATAATGAAGAATATGCCATGGCCATAAGAGACTTCAAGAAGTTCTTCAAAAGACGAGGAAGATTTGTTAGACAACCATATGACGAAAGAAAGACATTCCAAAGAAACAAAGACGACAAAGGTAGCAAGAGTGAGAGGACGTGTTTTAAGTACGGTGATCCAAATCATCTCATTGGAAGATGTCCAATGATGTCAAAGGAGCAAAATCAAAAGGGGTTCGTTGGAGGAGCATGGAGTGATAGTGATGAAGATGAAAAAGAGACTACAAAGGAGGAGAAATGTCTTATGGCTAAGACTTCGAATGAGGTACGGTCCAAAACCGAATACTTTAGTGATGAAAATTTATCATTAGATGAAAAAGACCTAGATAACGAATATAATAGGTTATGCATATTAGGTCAAAAAGTAATGAGTAAAAATAAATCACTAAAACTCATAAATAACAAATTAGAAAAAGAAATACTAGAATTAAAAATTAAACTACATAACTTAGAAAAAGGTAAAGAAGTTTTTGAATGTAAAACATGTCAAGAAACTAAAAATAAAAACGAAATACTTAAGGAAAAAATTTGTAAACTTAAAAAATTTGAAAATAGTAGTAATTCACTTAGGGAAATAATAAGCATTCTAATAAGCATTCAAAGAGCATCGGGAGATAAAACCGGACTAGGATTTAATTCAAATAATGTTTCAACAAGTGAAAATAAAAATGTAAAGTTTGAATGTCAATCTAGTGAACAAAAACCATTAGAGTCAAAACCTAAGTATATACTTATAAAAGATAGAAAAATACCTATTTCGAGTGATGAGGAAGTAAAAAGTTTTTATAAACCATCATTAAAAGCCAAAACCGGATTTTCTAAACCGAAATTAAGATCAAAAGCACCTCCCTTAAGAAGACCACATAATCCTCACCCTCGACCTAAATCTCCTCAACCTAGAAGAAATAAAAATCGACAAAACCCTCATAATAATTATAATTACCCAATGTGGAATTATCCAAATCCACCAAGCTTCAATCCTTGAGGAATACTTCCACCATATATGCATCCTAGTCAATTGCAACCCATGTTTGGTTCAAACATCTTTGGATCAATGAGACAATGGGGACCAAGTGGCTAAATTGCTAATTCATTGGGAAATCGGCATCTCCTCTTTGATTGACTTCTACAAGTCAACCTTAACACTTTGAAGCGTTTGAAGAATAATCTACTGGAGACTAAAAGGTACGCTTTCTTTTTAAGTTTGGTGTTATAATATATGCTTAGATTAATGACTAGTTATTTCATGCCTATTTAGCTCGTAATGCCTAGTTATATATATATATATATACACATAATAGCTTATATAACCTAGAGTCACTAGTTATTTTCCCTTTGGCCCTCTTTAGCAATAACTTTTAAAATGGAAATCTTCTATGTCCAATTTTAGAAAACTCATGGTGATGAAGTGAAATGAGTTGAGTGGATTAATCATTAACATAGAAGTAGGATTAGAAAACTATGGATGAAACAAGCTCTCGGAGATTATGGCATTAAGTTAGATAAGTGTGCGACAACAAAGGAGCTATAGATGTTAGGTTATACCCCATTCAACACTCTCACATCAAACCTATAGAATTTAGTCGTCACTTCCTTATGACCATAGGATATGTAGAAAAGGGTAGCATGTGACAATAGCCTTAACCAATTCCCTTGAGCATGAGATCATTAACAACCATTTTTTTATTAATGTTATTTGTTTTCGAAATATGCAAAAACTTCACATTTTGGAAAAATGATTTTTCAAAAGATTATGTCATCTTTCTATTAACATGTTTTACTATCTCATTTTTTCTATAATCCTATTTTGATCAAAGTCAAAGATTGGGAATTTCTTTTTACTCATTCTTCATAAACACATTTTTAAATAAAACCCAATCTATTTTATTCAAATAACTTTAACATCTACATAGAAACCCACTTTCAAACATTGTTGAATAATGCTAAAAATAATTTTTTTTTAAATCATGCATGGTGATCTCATATTTCTCATCTATATTTATATACATGACATTTAAAAGTGAACTAAGGCAAATCAAGCGGACCATGGTTTGTCTATTAAGATTTTGTTTGTAACAAATCTAGAAGTCCATGCTATCTTAAGTTCCCATTTATTTGCATATAGGCACACTTTAGGATCCCTCTAATAGTTCATTAATTGGTGTAGTTTATTGTTTCATTAGGATCCCTCACATAGGCACATATAATTAAGAAAATACTTGGTGTAGTTTATTGTTTCCTAGTTCATATATATTACTTGCTTGATAAGTATGTTTACATGCTAGATGATATTACTTGCTTGATGATATTACTTGATAGATGATATTACTTGCTTGATGAGTATGTTTGCATGATATATGAAATTACTTGTTTTCTTAATCCCTTTAATTAATATGACTTGCATGTATAATACATACTTTATTGCCTCAAAGAGTGGGACTTGCCTCAAAACAAAAGCTCAAAACATAGCCCTCCTTACCCATCTCTGCAGAAAAACTCATTTCTGGAACTCAGAAAGACACCAGATGGGCGGCCCCCTTAATTGATAAGGCGGCCCCCTTAATTATTAAGGGGACCGGCCCCAATTAAGGGGACCGGCCATCTGCTGGACGGGTTCACATAATTTTTTTTCTGCTTTTTAGCCTATTTCATCCTGCACTTCCCCAAATTCACAAACACACTTTGTCCCTATCATCCAAACACCTTTATCCATCCTTAAACAACCTCAAACCTCCACTATAAATAATCCCTTTCATCACCATTTTTAACTCACCCCATCATGTCTTCTCCCATCAAACCAAAACCAAAAACCTCAAAGCTAGCAAGGATGATCATAAAACTCAGTTGGAGAAGAAAACCAAACCCCCAAAACAAGTCCATCACAACAAATGATGTGGCTAAACAACCAACACCTCCACCCACATTTGGTCCCAACTATACTCCTAATCCTCAAGCTCATTCCAATGAACCCTTTCACAAACCTCATCATAACAACCAACCATTCACCTTTACTCCCAAAAATACACCTTCATCCTCCATACCTTCACACCCATCAACACCATAGATGTCTAAACCACCAAGAGTATCACCACCACCTCCTACCAACTCACATGTTACTCCTATGTTGCATGACTAAACATCCATCCCAAATAACAACCTCAACCTCCAACTTCATTCCAATCAACACATCTCAACCTCAAACCAACTCCCATGAAACCTTCGAAAATCCTCATCATTTTGGTCAACCATCAAACTTTCCCTCACCATCAAATAACTAAGCCCTATCCACATGCGTTCCGCCCCAAAACAATTTTTTTTTTGTCGCAAGCAAGCCCAATCACCCTCTTTGGCAATATTAAAACTATTAGTATCTTTACTTATGTTGTAATTCTTATGTTTTAAGCATTTTGTGTGATATAATGATGATTCATGTGTTATACATGATCATCTTGAATGCATGAATAGATTATTTGCTTGTTTTAAATATTTCTGCTATGCATATATATATGTCTTGCTATGTGTTTGCCATGATTGTTGTTCCTTTTAACATGTTATTGCTACTATTAAACCATTCCAAATGAACATGGTTCAAATAAAGCTTGCTGCAAACACAACCCAAAAATTGACTCTTTTTTGAAAAAAATTCAATTCTGGTCATCTGGGAAATACCAGATGGGCGGCCCCCTTAATGTTGCTAGGCGGTCCCCTTGATTTTAAGGGGGCCGGCCTACAATTAAGGGGACCGGCCATCTGGAAAGAATTTTTCACTATTTCATTTTGCATCTTGTGACCCTTTTCTGTAATCCCAGCTACCCGTACCTTTATTAAACCCATCTGAGTTTGGAATATTATCACTAAACCTCAAAACCTTACCCAAAACAACCACACTTTCATAATAAAAATTCCCTCCAAATTAAAAACCCAAGACACCATGCTATCACCAAAATCCTCCATTTCCAAGTCCTCCAAGAAACTCAAAATAGTCATCATATCACCCATAAATGTCCACTTCAACAAACACCTCACTAAAGAAGACAACACAACCCATCACCACCACCACCTCCAAAATCTTCACCCATTTCACCACAACATCATCCATTCTATCCAAACTAGATGATTTTTTTTTGTCTTCCATCCTTTTGGTTGCAAGCTTTATGGGAATCATGTGCTTTTGGGATGATTATGTAGTATCATTAGTTGTTTTGTGTGAATATTTGCATGCCTTATGTTGTAATTCACTTGCATGCTTTATCATTAGTTGTTTTGTTTGATTGTTTGAATGCTTTATGTTGTAATTCACTTGGTTGTGTATTTATACACAACACTTTATTAAATGCATGATCTCATTCTATATGCTTGCTTATTGTTTGAATGTTTGCATGCCTTATGTTACATATACTTGTAGTATCATTAGTTGTTTTGTTTGAATGTTTGCATGCCTTATGTTGCATATACATGTGCTTCTAATATTTTTCTTGCAAGCGTTCCATAGCTCATTTCCTTGGTGCCCCCAAACAAGGGGGAGTACACATCAAGGGGGAGTTTTCGTCCCGACAAATTTCACGTTTGAATTTTGTCGGCTTAACCTTTTTGATTCTACAAAAAGGGGAAGAAGTGAATGTAAACTCACTAAATACTTGTCCAAAAATAAACTTTTTGGTTTAATGAGTTTAGGTTTTGTAATCATCAAAAAGGGGGAGATTGTTGACATAAATAAATGCCTAAAAACATTATCAATATTTATTCATATCTATATGTTTTGATGATCACAAAATGTAAACTCATTAAAACAAAAACTTATAAATTAAACAAGTACTTAGTTGTAAATATTCACTTCTACAACTAAAATCACTTAAGGTATGAATGAACTAATGCTTAATGCATCATATGATCAAAGTAACATTTTCTTTAATTCTAAACTTTTTATAAAATGTCAAAAACATTTTATATATTTTTGAAAAACAATTTTGGTATTAAATAAAAATGTTTAATCTTTTATAAAAACATGAATTCAAATTTTTAACCAAAATCAGTAAAAATGTTCCAGAAAAACCTTCCCCACAAAAGGACAAATCTGGGCAACGTTCAGAAATTTTTACTAGGCGGCCCCCTTAATTATTAAGGGGGCCGGCTAGTAAAATTAAGGGGACCGCCCCCCTATTTAAGGGGGCCGGCCACGCTCCAGTAGGCTCCAGCTGTCCAGATTTTTCTCCTATAAATACCAGCCTTCCTCTGGATTTTTACTTACCATTTGCACACTAAAACTTTCTGTTTTAAATCCTTGTATATACATTTCAAAATCCTTTGATCATATCTTATTAAGCATTGGTTTCTAAGTGATCCAAGCTTCCTACATTCAAGTGCAAAAGAAGAATACTCCTTCAACATATAGAGAAGAAGTATTGCAACTTAGCTATCTAAGTTGTGTGTGTCATCATTCATTTGTATATGAGTTGTATATTTGTTTGATAGTTGTGTGTATAATTATTTGGGATAGGTTAGTGTGTAAGTAGTGAAGTTGTGTAGTTAAGGTGTGTAAGTAGTGAAGGTGTGAAGAAGTAGAAGTGTATATAGGTTGTGCTAAGTTGTGAAGAAGGTGTGAAGTCGTAGTATATAAGTTGTGAAGAAGTTGTGAATAAGTCGTGAAGTAGTCTTGAGGAAGTAGTCGTGAAGAAGAAGTCGTGAAGAAGAAGTTGTGAAGAAGGTGTGATTAAGTTGTGTACAAGTTGTGAGATTGGTTCTAGCTACGATTAGAACCCGACATCTAGCTTTGTGTCGTTAAGCCGGTGTAAGCTAAAGTTGTGTAAGGTTTTCTCCGCCATAAGGGAGCTTGTTGACATAGTGAAGAAAACTCTCGAGTTAGGTGCTCGGGGAGTGGAGTAGGGCAAGGAAGGTGACCTTGTAGCCGAACCACTATAAATCTCTTGTGTCTCGGTTAGATCTTTCCATCTCTATCTTTCATTTGAGTTACTTTACTTTACTTGCATTACTTACTTATATTTATCTATACTTGTTCATATTGTTTAAGAATTGAAGTCACATAATATCGAATCGAAGTTTTTAAAAGTAAATAAAAGTTTTCAAAATAAAATTTAAAAAGACGTAAAACTATTCAACCCCCCTTCTAGTTTTCCACAATTGGTATCAAGAGCCACGTCAAACAAGATTTTTAAAATAAACTGTATTTTAAAACTTGAAATGATCTATGGAATCTGAAAAATATTTAGAAGGGCAATCTATGCAAAGACCACCACTATTTGAAAGTGATGGATTTTTATATTGAAAAAATCGATTCGAAACTTATGTGAAGTCAAAAGATCTAGATCTTTGGCATGTTATTACTAATGGTGATTTTTTACCTATTCAATATAATTTAGAAACTAAAAAGGATGAAGTAATATCTTTTGAAAAACAAAATGATGATTTAAAAAGAAAACTTTCTAAAAATAATGAGGCTAAAATGGTTATTTATAATGCGTTACCACGTAAAGAATACGAAAGAATTTTTATGTGCAAAACCGCAAAAGAAATTTGGAACTCCTTACTAATAACTCACCAAGGTAATAGTCAAGTCAAAGATAATAAAATAGATCTTCTTGTTCAACAATATGAACAATTCACGATTCCGGAAGAGGAATCAATTGATAATGCGTTTGCTAGGTTTAACACAATCATCACAAGTTTAAAGGCACTTGATGAGAGTTTTTCTAGTAAGAATTTTGTCAGGAAATTTCTTAGGGCTCTTCATCCAAAATGGCGAGCTAAAGTTACAGCGATTGAAGAATCTAAGAACTTGTCAACTCTTCAACTTGACGAGTTGATTGGCAACTTGAAGGTCCACGAAGCAATAATCAAGAAAGACTCCGAGATGATCAAAGGAAATAAAGAACAAAGCAAGTCAATCGCGTTGAAAGCTAGGAAAGCATCAAGTGACGAGGATAGCTCAACCTCCGAAAGTGATAATGAAGAATCTGCCATGGCCGTAAGAGACTTCAAGAAGTTCTTCAAAAGACGAGGAAGATTTGTTAGACAACCATATGACGAAAGAAAGACATTCCAAAGAAACAAAGACGACAAAGGTAGCAAGAGTGAGAGGAAGTGTTTTAAGTGCGGTGATCCAAATCATCTCATTGGAAGATGTCCAATGATGTCAAAGGAGCAAAATCAAAAGGGGTTCGTTGGAGGAGCATGGAGTGATAGTGATGAAGATGAAAAAGAGACTACAAAGGAGGAGAAATGTCTTATGGCTAAGACATCGAATGAGGTACGTTCCAAAACCGAATACTTTAGTGATGAAAATTTATCATTAGATGAAAAAGACCTAGATAACGAATATAATAGGTTATGCATATTAGGTCAAAAATTAATGAGTAAAAATAAATCACTAAAACTCATAAATAACAAATTAGAAAAAGAAATACTAGAATTAAAAATTAAACTACATAACTTAGAAAAAGGTAAAGAAGTTTTTGAATGTAAAACATGTCAAGAAACTAAAAATAAAAACGAAATACTTAAGGAAAAAATTTGTAAACTTAAAAAATTTGAAGATAGTAGTAATTCACTTAGGGAAATAATAAGCATTCAAAGAGCATCGGGAGATAAAACCGGACTAGGATTTAATTCAAATAATGTTTCAACAAGTAAAAATAAAAATGTAAAGTTTGAATGTCAATCTAGTGAACAAAAACCATTAGAGTCAAAACCTAAGTATATACTTATAAAAGGTAGAAAAATACCTATTTCGAGTGATGAGGAAGTAAAAAGTTTTTATAAACCATCATTAAAATCCAAAACCGGATTTTCTAAACCGAAATTAAGATCAAAAACACCTCCCTTAAGAAGACCACATAATCCTCACCCTCGACCTAAATCTCCTCAACCTAGAAGAAATAAAAATCGACAAAACCCTCATAATAATTATAATTACCCAATGTGGAATTATCCAAATCCACCAAGCTTCAATCCTTGGGGAATACTTCCACCATATATGCATCCTAGTCAATTGCAACCCATGTTTGGTTCAAACAACTTTGGATCAATGAGACAATGGGGACCAAGTGGCTAAATTGCTAACTCATTGGGAAATCGGCATCTCCTCTTTGATTGACTTCTACAAGTCAACCTAAACACTTTGAAGCGTTTGAAGAATAATCTACTGAAGACTAAAAGGTACGCTTTCTTTTTAAGTTTGGTGTTATAATATATGCTTAGATTAATGACTAGTTATTTCATGCCTATTTAGCTCGTAATGCCTAGTTAATATAACCTAGAGTCACTAGTTATTTTCCCTTTGGCCCTCTTTAGCAATACCTTTTAAAATGGAAATCTTCTATGTCCACTTTTAGAAAACTCATGGTGATGAAGTGAAATGAGTTGAGTGGATTAATCATTAACATAGAAGTAGGATTAGAAAACTATGGATGAAACAAGCTCTCGGAGATTATGGCATTAAGTTAGATAAGTGTGCGACAACAAAGGAGCTATAGATGTTAGGTTATACCCCATTCAACACTCTCACATCAAACCTATAGAATTTAGTCGTCACTTCCTTATGACCATAGGATATGTAGAAAAGGGTAGCATGTGACAATAGCCTTAACCAATTCCCTTGAGCATGAGATCATTAACAACCATTTTTTTATTAATGTTATTTGTTTTCAAAATATGCAAAAACTTCACATTTTGGAAAAATGATTTTTCAAAAGATTATGTCATCTTTCTATTAACATGTTTTACTATCTCATTTTTTCCATAATCCAATTTTGATCAAACTCAAAGATTGGGAATTTCTTTTTACTCATTCTTCATAAACACATTTTTAAATAAAACCCAATCTATTTTATTCAAATAACTTTAACATCTACATAAAAACCCACTTTCAAACATTGTTGAATAATGCTAAAAATATTTTTTTTTAAATCATGCATGGTGATCTCATACTTGTCATCTATATTTATATACATGACATTTAAAAGTGAACTAAGGCAAATCAAGCGGACCATGGTTTGTCTATTAAGATTTTGTTTGTAACAAATCTAGAAGTCCATGCTATCTTAAGTTCCCATTTATTTGCACATAGGCACACTTTAGGATCCCTCTAATAGTTCATTAATTGGTGTAGTTTATTGTTTCATTAGGATCCCTCACATAGGCACATATAATTAAGAAAATACTTGGTGTAGTTTATTGTTTCCTAGTTCATATATATTACTTGCTTGATAAGTATGTTTACATGCTAGATGATATTACTTGCTTGATGATATTACTTGATAGATGATATTACTTGCTTGATGAGTATGTTTGCATGATATATGAAATTACTTGTTTGCTTAATCCCTTTAATTAATATGACTTGCATGCATAATACATACTTTATTGCCTCAAAGAGTGGGACTTGCCTGAAACCAAAAGCTCAAAACATAGCCCTCCTTACCCATCTCTGCAGAAAAACTCATTTCTGGAACTCAGAAAGACACCAGATGGGCGGCCCCCTTAATTGATAAGGCGGCCCCCTTAATTATTAAGGGGACCGGCCATCTGCTGGACGGGTTCACAGAATTTTTTTCTGCTTTTTAGCCCATTTCATCCTGCACTTCCCCAAATTCACAAACACACTTTGTCCCTATCATCCAAACACCTTTATCCATCCTTAAACAACCTCAAACCTCCACTATAAATAATCCCTTTCATCACCATTTTTAACTCACCCCATCATGTCTTCTCCCATCAAACCAAAACCAAAAACCTCAAAGCTAGCAAGGATGATCATAAAACTCAGTTGGAGAAGAAAACCAAACCCCCAAAACAAGTCCATCACAACAAATGATGTGGCTAAACAACCAACACCTCCACCCACATTTGGTCCCAACTATACTCCTAATCCTCAAGCTCATTCCAATGAACCCTTTCACAAACCTCATCATAACAACCAACCATTCACCTTTACTCCCAAAAATACACCTTCATCCTCCATACCTTCACACCCATCAACACCATAGATGTCTAAACCACCAAGAGTATCACCACCACCTCCTACCAACTCACATGTTACTCCTATGTTGCATGACTAAACATCCATCCCAAATAACAACCTCAACCTCCACCTTCATTCCAATCAACACATCTCAACCTCAAACCAACTCCCATGAAACCTTCGAAAATCCTCATCATTTTGGTCAACCATCAAACTTTCCCTCACCATCAAATAACTAAGCCCTATCCACATGCGTTCCGCCCCAAAACAAATTTTTTTTTTTTGTCGCAAGCAAGCCCAATCACCCTCTTTGGCAATATTAAAACTATTAGTATCTTTACTTATGTTGTAATTCTTATGTTTTAAGCATTTTGTGTGATATAATGATGATTCATGTGTTATACATGATCATCTTGAATGCATGAATAGATTATTTGCTTGTTTTAAATATTTCTGCTATGCATATATATATGTCTTGCTATGTGTTTGCTTGTTCCTTTTAACATGTTATTGCTACTATTAAACCATTCCAAATGAACATGGTTCAAATAAAGCTTGCTGCAAACACAACCCAAAAATTGACCCTTTTCTGAAAAAATTTCAATTCTGGTCATCTGGGAAATACCAGATGGGCGGCCCCCTTAATGTTGCTAGGCGGTCCCCTTAATTTTAAGGGGGCCGGCCTACAATTAAGGGGACCGGCCATCTGGAAAGAATTTTTCACTATTTCATTTTGCATCTTGTGACCCTTTTCTGTAATCCCAGCTACCCGTACCTTTATTAAACCCATCTGAGTTTGGAATATTATCACTAAACCTCAAAACCTTACCCAAAACAACCACACTTTCATAATAAAAATTCCCTCCAAATTAAAAACCCAAGACACCATGCTATCACCAAAATCCTCCATTTCCAAGTCCTCCAAGAAACTCAAAATAGTCATCATATCACCCATAAATGTCCACTTCAACAAACACCTCACTAAAGAAGACAACACAACCCATCACCACCACCACCTCCAAAATCTTCACCCATTTCACCACAACATCATCCATTCTTTCCAAACTAGATGATTTTTTTTTGTCTTCCATCCTTTTGGTTGCAAGCTTTATGGGAATCATGTGCTTTTGGATGATTATGTAGTATCATTAGTTGTTTTGTGTGAATATTTGCATGCCTTATGTTGTAATTCACTTGCATGTTTTATCATTAGCTGTTTTGTTTGAATGTTTGAATGCTTTATGTTGTAATTCACTTGGTTGTGTATTTATACACAACACTTTATTAAATGCATGATCTCATTCTATATGCTTGCTTATTGTTTGAATGTTTGCATGCCTTATGTTACATATACTTGTAGTATCATTAGTTGTTTTGTTTGAATGTTTGCATGCTTTATGTTGCATATACTTGTGCTTCTAATATTTTTCTTGCAAGCGTTCCATAGCTCGTTTCCTTGGTGCCCCCAAACGAGGGGGAGTACACATCAAGGGGGAGTTTTCGTCCCGACAAATTTCACGTTTGAATTTTGTCGGCTTAACCTTTTTGATTCTACAAAAAGGGGGAGAAGTGAATGTAAACTCACTAAAAACTTGTCCAAAAATAAACTTTTTGGTTTAATGAGTTTAGGTTTTGTAATCATCAAAAAGGGGGAGATTGTTGACATAAATAAATGCCTAAAAACATTATCAATATTTATTCATATCTCTTTGTTTTGATGATCACAAAATGTAAACTCATTAAAACATAAACTTATAAATTAAACAAGTACTTAGTTGTAAATATTCACTTCTACAACTAAAATCACTTAAGGTATGAATGAACTAATGCTTAATGCATCATATGATCAAAAGAACATTTTCTTTATTTCTAAACTTTTTATAAAATGTCAAAAACATTTTATATATTTTTGAAAAACAATTTTGGTATTAAATAAAAATGTTTAATCTTTTATAAAAACCTGAATTCAAAATTTTAACCAAAATCAGTAAAAATGTTCCAGAAAAACCTTCCCCACAAAAGGACAAATCTGGGCAACGTTCAGAAAATTTTACTAGGCGGCCCCCTTAATTATTAAGGGGGCCGGCTAGTAAAATTAAGGGGACCGCCCCCTATTTAAGGGGGCCGGCCACGCTCCAGTAGGCTCCAGCTGTCCAGATTTTTCTCCTATAAATACCAGCCTTCCCCTGGATTTTTACTTACCTTTTGCACACTAAAACTTTCTGTTTTAAATCCTTGTATATACATTTCAAAATCCTTTGATCATATCTTATTAAGCATTGGTTTCTAAGTGATCCAAGCTTCCTACATTCAAGTGCAAAAGAAGAATACTCCTTCAACATCTAGAGAAGAAGTATTGCAACTTAGCTATCTAAGTTGTGTGTGTCATCATTCATTTGTATATGAGTTGTATATTTGTTTGATAGTTGTGTGTATAATTATTTGGGATAGGTTAGTGTGTAAGTAGTGAAGTTGTGTAGTTAAGGTGTGTAAGTAGTGAAGGTGTGAAGAAGTAGAAGTGTATATAGGTTGTGCTAAGTTGTGAAGAAGGTGTGAAGTCGTAGTATATAAGTTGTGAAGAAGTTGTGAATAAGTCGTGAAGTAGTCTTGAGGAAGTAGTCGTGAAGAAGAAGTCGTGAAGAAGAAGTTGTGAAGAAGGTGTGATTAAGTTGTGTACAAGTTGTGAGATTGGTTCTAGCTACGATTAGAACCCGACATCTAGCTTTGTGTCGTTAAGCCGGTGTAAGCTAAAGTTGTGTAAGGTTTTCTCCGCCATAAGGGAGCTTGTTGACATAGTGAAGAAAACTCTCGAGTTAGGTGCTCGGGGAGTGGAGTAGGGCAAGGAAGGTGACCTTGTAGCCGAACCACTATAAATCTCTTGTGTCTCGGTTAGATCTTTCCATCTCTATCTTTCATTTGATTTACTTTACTTTACTTGCATTACTTACTTATATTTATCTATACTTGTTCATATTGTTTAAGAATTGAAGTCACATAATATCGAATCGAAGTTTTTAAAAGTAAATAAAAGTTTTCAAAATAAATTTTAAAAAGACGTAAAACTATTCAACCCCCCTTCTAGTTTTCCACAATTGGTATCAAGAGCCACGTCAAACAAGATTTTTAAAATAAACTGTATTTTAAACTTGAAACGATCTATGGAATCTGAAAAATATTTAGAAGGGAAATCTATGCAAAGACCACCACTATTTGAAAGTGATGGATTTTTATATTGGAAAAATCGATTCGAAACTTATGTGAAGTCAAAAGATCTAGATCTTTGGCATGTTATTACTAATGGTGATTTTTTACCTATTCAATATAATTTAGAAACTAAAAAGGATGAAGTAGTATCTTTTGAAAAACAAAATGATGATTTAAAAAGAAAACTTTCTAAAAATAATGAGGCTAAAATGGTTATTTATAATGCGTTACCACGTAAAGAATACGAAAGAATTTTTATGTGCAAAACCGCAAAAGAAATTTGGAACTCCTTACTAATAACTCACCAAGGTAATAGTCAAGTCAAAGATAATAAAATAGATCTTCTTGTTCAACAATATGAACAATTCATGATTCCAGAAGAGGAATCAATTGATAATGCGTTTGCTAGGTTTAACACAATCATCACAAGTTTAAAGGCACTTGATGAGAGTTTTTCTAGTAAGAATTTAGTCAGAAAATTTCTTAGGGCTCTTCATCCAAAATGGCGAGCTAAAGTTACGGCGATTGAAGAATCGAAGAACTTGTCAACTCTTCAACTTGACGAGTTGATTGGCAACTTGAAGGTCCGCGAAGCAATAATCAAGAAAGACTCCGAGATGATCAAAGGAAATAAAGAACAAAGCAAGTCAATCGCGTTGAAAGCTAGGAAAGCATCAAGTGACGAGGATAGCTCAACCTCCGAAAGTGATAATGAAGAATATGCCATGGCCGTAAGAGACTTCAAGAAGTTCTTCAAAAGACGAGGAAGATTTGTTAGACAACCATATGACGAAAGAAAGACATTCCAAAGAAACAAAGATGATGAAGCGAAAAGTGTACCGCTTTTAGGGGGTCATTTAAGCCCTAAATCGTATTTATTTGATCAAATATTGCCCTAAATCGTTCCTTTTGTCATTTTAGGTACTTTTGAGAAGAAATCTGGAAAAGGAAGCATTTTGGACGTTTTTGGAGCATAAAAGTGAAGAAAACGACAAAGTCTCAAAAATCGGCTGAAAGTTACCTTTGACGGCGTCAGGATTTACTCCAGACGGCGTCATGGCTTGGCAAGAAAAAGGTGGATATGAAAATTACTCATGATAAGCCAGAGAAATTTGCATGGGAATTCTGACGGCGTCACCCTTTGGAGTGATCAAGGTCGTCACGGCTTAATTTAAAGAGGGACGGCGTCATGCCTTTATTCTGACGGCGTCAGCTTCTGATAGGCCAGAACGGATTTTGGAGGTTTAAAGGGAGACGGCGTCAAGAAGGCCATCACGTGTTATCTAGTCACAACTTGCGCGCGTGGTAGCTGTTACTGTTTTGGCCATAAAATCCTCATACGAACTCGGATTTAGGTGATTCAAAAGGCCACGCGATCGGGACGAAAAGATCTACAATTTGGTGAAAAATTGGATGTGACGGCGTCACGTGTAAGTCTGACGCCGTCAGAACCCCTCGGACAGCAAACTGCCTATAAATACAACATCACAACTTCATTATTTGTAAGCCCTAAACCCTAAGTCCGATTCTAGGGTTTAGGTAGGTGTTTTTCCAGCCACTTAGAGGGTCCTAATCATGCCATAAACATCTTGTAATGGTTTGTTTATCGATTCAATCTTATGTTATGTCTTCAATTATGATTATTGTTGATTGCTCTTCATTAATTATGCTTGGCTAAATCACCTTGTGTCTACTTATGATTGTGTGAAACTTGTGTATAACTAATTAGATCTTATTGATTTCTTGTTGATGTGTGTGTCCATCTCCATCAATTAGGGCGTGACAACTTCAATAGATCTAGTTGGTTTAGTTTATAATTCTTGTTTCCTATTGTCTCTTGTTTGATTGGGTGATATCGATGTTAGGCTTAAGAAAACTGGCTAACCTCCTATACGGTAACTTGCTTGAACGTCTTAAGAAACATAAACCAATGCGTACTAGGTTTATTTGGTTGTATTTAATGCATGAGCGAATTCTAGTGATCCCATGTTAGGAGCTTCTTAGCCGGCTCGACATAGGAGTGAAGTAGGAGCTTATAGAGTTGGGGAAGTACGTACGCCACCCCACGATTGGTATTAAGGAATACAACCCGTCAATTAAAACAAGGTGTGACAATTCAATAGGTAGAATTGGATAGCTAGCAAGGAGTAACATATCATAGGTAGACATGCTTCATTTCCCTTGTAGAACCCTAGTTTACTTTTCTTGCATATTAGTTTAATTAGTAGCTTTTGGGTTAGTTGATTAGCAACTAATTCTGCCCCTTCTTCCAAAACCGGAGATTTTTACTTGCTTTCCATAAAATATAAAAATAAAAAAAGAATCATCCCTCACCTTTAGACCTAGTTAGATTAATTTCAATCCTAACGAACACTATTCTTTGAGTTGAACGATCAATCCCCGGTACTTGCCACTTCACTATACTACAACGGTCAGGTACACTGCCTGGTGGGGATTGCAAACTTCTTAAGATCCCTTGAGAGGTAAAACTTGTTGTAAGGTTGCAAAATCACGCATCAAGTTTTTGGCGCCGCAGCCCGGGGAGTAGTTATTGCTTAGGTTGAAATTTTATTTTTATTAGGTCTACTCACAAGATTCCTATCAAGTGAGATATTTTCTTTTTATTTTGTAGCTTTCTCGTAGTCTATCTTTTCTTTGTGATTTTGTTTGTAATTTGCTTCAAATGGACCTTTCACTTAGATTTCTAAGATTGCAAGATATGGTTGAGTGGCTAGAACACCAAGAAGTTCAAAATACCTCATTTAGAGACACTTATGAATCATATGAGCCTTCACCTAGGATAGATTCTTATGAACAACCTCCATGTTTAGGATCTTGTTTTAGTGAGGCTAATAGGAAAAGCGGCCTAGTTTGCCAAGGAATTGTGGATAGAGCCGTATCAATAAATCATAAGTTGGATGAAGCACTAGGTTTGTTATTATCACTACCTAAGAAAACAATTGACGAGGATATAGGTGATCTTGACACGTGGAATAATGAGCTAAACACCATAAGCCCACAAAATACTCAACCATCATTTGAGGCACCCACACCGCCCGTGACTTACCCGGAAGAAGTAGAAGAGACTTTAGGAATCCCGATGGAGGTAGAACCCTTGGACCAAGCACAACTAGAGGATATAGGTTTGCACACTTTTAGTGATGACCTTTCATAGTTCTAGGGAATTTCCTTGTGTCATTTTACACATATCTTTTCGTCCAATTTTCGAGTCAAAACAACCAAAAACACTTTAAAACGATCAAAAAATGTTAAAAATATCTTTGAGATGTGTTTTTGTATTCCATATGCAAAATGATTGAAAACGGTTGAAAAACAAATAAAATTTGCAAATGGCAAGTCTAGTCCCTCAAGCTTTAAAAAAATAAAAAAATAGTAAAAAATAAATTTTTGGTCCTCGGAATAATAAGCTTGGCATTTTTGGTCACTTGGAATATTTTGGTGAAATGTCAACTCAGGTCCCTGCAGTTTCAAGATTTACAGTAATGGTCCCCGAACTTTGCATGATTTACTCATTTGATTCTTGGTTTAAAACTCTTTAATCCTACTAAAACCAACAACCGGATCTTATTGAGTACTATACCCTTAGCCCAACAAAAGCCCATCCCAAACCACCTAAACTAAAACCGTCCAGTCCACCCATCCACCCAACCCGACCCGCTACCCACTAACTTAAAACTAATACCGGTCATTTGGTCAAAATCCCCAATTGGTAGTCAAAAGAACCCTAATTCTCCATCTAGCTCAGCCGACTACTTTGTCTCTTCCCCAAACCCCTAGCCCGCCAAAACTATCCCGTGACACAAGCTAACACAGCCAAACCCATCACTATCCATCCTACTCCCCAAAACTTTCACCATTTTACCCACTTCTCCACTCCCCATTCCACTACCCTTTCCCCATTAAACCTTCCCCAAGCCAGGTCACCAATCCGTGGGATGTAGTGGGTGCTAAGACCAAATAAAGGGCCATGATCAAGCTAAAAATTCATCCAACGGTGGGGAAACTCAGCAAAGAAGCACAAGTACTATTTTTGTGAAGATTCTTCTCACAGAAGAAACACAAGGGAGGACGGCAGTTATTTTATTTTTTTCTTTTCTTAAGTAGTATAAATAGTGTAGTAAGGTTACTTTGGTAGCCAGGTTTATTTTAGCTAAAAAATTAGGTATGTTGTTATTTTTTTAAGCAGTAGGTTCATTTTAGTTTAAGAGTTGTAATTTTGAATTCCAGTTGTAGTTGACTCTAATTTTAAATTTTAATATCAGTTTTTTTTCGAATCAGTCCTTATTTTATCTGCTATTGATATCAGTACTTGTTTGTTGATTTTTCGTTGTTGCCAGTTTATTTGTTTGGGGTAGTGGTTTTAATTGTTTGTTTGCGACATTTGCGTTATTAGTTTAATATAAGCTAGTTGCTGCTCTTGGTATCCTTGTTCTGCTTTAGTTTCGGTTTAGCTAAAGTATTTTGTGAATGATCTAGTTTTAGTTTAGCTCAGTATTTGTTTTGATCTCTACCTAGTTTAGTGCTTATGTGGTGAATGTTCTTGTTTGAGTTGGATTTAGATCGATTCTGGTTTATTGTTTATGCTAGGATTTGGATCAGTTATTGTTTATTGCCTAAGTGTGCTATAGTAAGGTTTGTGTTTTGTGTTTTTTTAGTTTATTGTTTGTGTTTGAGTATTATTTAGTATGGTTTGATTAATGTTTGTATATGGAACCTGTGTTTAGATCTGGTACTAGTATGATTGTTTGAGTCATTTTTTATGCTGTGTTGCTTTGAGGTTTTTTGCAAAAGATAATCAAGAAGTAGAAAAAAATAGTTTTTAACAAAGTTTAGCTGCCCAGGTTCGAACCTGGGCAGTTTGTTGTTTCAAAATCATTTTTAATTTTTAAAGTTTACAAGTCAGTCACCAAGTTTCAGTTTAATCCACTTTTGTCCCTGTCTTTCTTTTAAAACTGTTTTTAGTTATAAGTAAGTTTCAGGAAAGTCAAAATCAGTCCCTGCCTTTATTTTAGTATTTTTAAAGTTGAAGTTTTTACACTTTTGGCCCCTAAACTTTTGTAGACTTTTATTTTCTTTTATAAAAGTAGTTTTTATTACATTTGTACCCTTAGGTTTAGTACTTCATTATTTCACGTTTTTATTAGTGTATTTTATTCACGTTTTATTTATTTACGTTAATTGTTTCTAGTTGTAATTGTTTTTATTTCCTAGCATATTTGTTGTTCTACGTAGTTGTAATCCAAATTCAAAATCTCTCAAATTTTTATATCTCAAACACGATTCACAAACCCGATTGCACAAATTCCATTCAACTCTCATCGGGGATAACGAACCGGGTCACACATACTTCACTTGTGTTTCCTTGGAAATAAATATGACTTGATTTTAACCGATCAAATTTTGGCGCCGCTGCCGGGGAGGGCTGTAGCGAATTTTTAAAATCTCGTTTGTCAAATCGTGTTTTATAAACTTTCTTTGTGAAGGTTTATAGTATATTTGTGCATATTTTCTATTAAAAAAAAAAAAAAAAAAAAAAAAAAAAACCTCTTTGTTTAATAATAACAACAATAAAAATTTACCGTCGAGAATCAAGACAGAGTACTACCTAACTGGGGGTACGGACATAATAAGTTCCCAAACTAAAGATTAAAACTTGCCTTTGTATCCTTGTGGGTGGTGTACCTTTTTCAAAGAAGCCATTCATCTTGTGATTATTGGTTTAAGTTCATTGTCTAAGGTGTTTTACAAAAACAAAAAAAAAATAAAATAAAATAACATCCTCACTTCTTTGAAGTGTTGTAAACCATTCCGAATTTCCAACAAAACGAATCGTGAGTTAATTGTTTTTCGGATTATCTTGAAATTACAACCTATACAAGTGGTTTAAGGATGGTTTGACATTAAATTGACGAACCGAAAGAGGCGGGTTTTTAAGGAGCATTTATTGCCCACCTTTGCTTCTCCGCCACTCTGCGAGTAATTTTGTGAGAAACGAGTTTCGATTGGCGAATCGATCACAAAAAATATTTTGTAACTATCCTTAAAAAAAAAAAAAAGAAAAAAAAAAAAAAAAAAAGATTTTCATTTTCAAAAATTTGTTTTTAAACTTTTGTTGTTTTATTGGTGCATGAGCACCCGTTCTTCCACACCCAATCTTTGTTCACCCGTTTCTAATCCCGAAAGAATTATTCGCCGAAATCGACGTCTTGATTTTCAAGACGTTGAGAATATGGCTGCTGAAAATAACACGGGTAATAATGGGCCAGCTCCCGATCTCCGAACGATGGAGGAGTTGTGCCAACCGACCATGCAAGGACGGGGCGGACCTATTGCTCCCGTCAATATCCAAGCCGCGGATTTTGGACTTAAACATCATATGATCCAACAAGTCCAAACTTCGTGCCAATTTCACGGTTTACCGGGTGAAGATGCAAACAAGCATCTCGATAAATTCATCACGGTAACCCAAAGCATGAAACAACAAGGTGTCACCGATGACGCCCTTCGCTTGTATCTTTTTCCTTATTCATTGACGCATCATGCCACCGCTTGGTTTGATCGTCTTCCCAAGAATTCAATTCATAGTTTCGATGAAATGACTTCAAAATTCTTGGCAAAATATTTCCCACCATCAATGGTGACGAAATTGAGGAATGATATAAGCAACTTTCGCCAGCTTCCCGATGAATCTTTATTCGAAGCTTGGGAACGTTATAAGCTATCTATTGATCGATGTCCTAATCATAATATGTTGCTTGTTACCATAATAGACACATTCTATAATGGTTTAACATTACGACATCGTGAAACGATCAATGCTGCGGCCGGTGGTACCTTTATGAAAAGGCGACCCGAAGAGTGCTATGATTTAATTGAAAATATGACCGCCCACCACAATTATTGGGATTCCTCCGCTGAGAGGAATGAGTCATCTAAATCTATCACTACCGACTCTTCATCCGAGATAGCTTCACTCACAAAAAGAATGGATGATTTATCCACTGCTGTTTTGAGGCTACATCAAAATAACCTTCAAAACAATAATCATCAAGCAAATGTGGTGAATCAAAGCTGTGTAACATGTGGTGGTCCACACCCATATTTCGAGTGTCCAGCCACCAATGGCAACACTCAAGAGAGCGTTTATGCTGCTTCGGGGTCCTACAATTCGGGAGGTAATTCTTACCAACCCCAAGGAGACCGTAATCTTCTAAGCTATCGCTCCAACAATTATCTTGGACCACCCGGTTTCAACCCCCAAAATCCAAATGGGCAAAACCGAAATGCCCAATTTAACCAAAACCAAGGTCGGGTGAACCAAAATTTCCAAAACCAAGGTTTCCAAAATCAAGGTTTTCAAAACCAAGGTAATCACCAAGGTTTTCAAGGAAATCAAAACCGTGGTCAAAATTTCAATCAAAATTTGGGAAATGTTCAAAACCGTGGACAAAATTTTAATCAAGACCAAGTTTTAAACCAAAATCAAACGTCCACGGAGGAATTATTAAAACAATTCATGATATCCCAAAATGAAACCAATCGGTTGATGGCCACTCAAATAAATGAAATCAGAAAGTCTTTAAATGATCGACCCTCGGGTTCGGGAACTCTTCCTAGCACTACGATCGCTAACCCGAGGGGCGATGTGAAGGCGATCACAACAAGGAGTGGTGTCCAATATAATGGACCCAAAATTCCAACTACCTCTTCTTCTCTTCCTCCAAAGGTAGTTGAAATTGAGACCGAGGAGACAACGGACAAGGTGCATTCCACAAGCTCACGAAGTACCGCACACGTCCAACCTTCGGTAATCCCAACCCCAATTCCGGAACCCGATGTTCCGAAGACAAATCCAAAGCCTTCAATACCATATCCTTCAAGGCTTAATGATCAAAAGCTTAAAGAGAAAAACAATGCACAAATGGAAAAGTTCTTCCAAATCTTCAATGAGATGCACTTCGACATAAGCTTTGCTGATGCTCTCGTTCTCATGCCAAAGTTTGCAACTACACTCAAAGGGTTGTTAAGCAACAAGGATAAGTTAGTCGATATGGCAAAAACCCCATTAAACGAGCAATGCTCGGCGGTCATCCTCAAGAAGCTTCCCGAAAAGCTTGGAGACCCCGGCAAGTTCTTAATCCCGTGTGATTTCTCAGGGATGGTGAAATGCTCCGCCTTGGCCGATCTTGGCGCAAGTATTAACCTCATGCCACTCTCGATATGGAAAAAACTATCTCTTCCAAAGCTTACATCCACGTGCATGACACTCGAGCTAGCGGATCGTACCACTACTTATCCGCTTGGAATAGCCGAGGATGTTGTCGTGAAAGTGGGAAAGTTCCAATTTCCCACAGATTTTGTTGTTGTAGACTTTGATGCCGATCCACGAGTTCCACTCATTTTGGGTAGAGCTTTTCTAAGAACGAGTCGTGCTCTTATTGATGTGTACGCCGAAGAATTAACCATTCGTGTTGAAAATGAAGAGATCACGTTCAACATTAATCAGGGGTCTAATTGCAACGTTGCTACTATTGATAAAAAATCTGAAAAAATTGATTCAAAACTTTCAAGATTCACGGTCAAAAGTGTTGCACAAAAACGTTCTGAGCTCAAAGCAATGAACATAGCCCCTGGTTCAAGTGAATGGTTCAAAAGTTGTAATGCGGAAATTAAGAGTATTTTTGATTACGATGAACACGAATCGGAAGATACAACGGAAGTGGTAAAAACTGCTAGCTCTAAGAGCACACCACTTGCCCCACCTTCAGAATCGGTTTGTCGTATTGATATTGCCAAAAATCCCACTCTTACTTCTGCATCACTCATTTCCGACTCTTCTCCTCCGTTTGAGGAAAGTGATATTTCTAAAGAAGAGTTCGAGGTCTTCTTGTTTGATGCTCAAATTGTTGAGCCCGATGTTGATCCGGGGGGAGATGGCCCGATTTTAGAAAAAATGATTTTTGATGAACCATTGTTTGCTCTCCCCCCAAAGGATGATGTTGTTGTGGAAAAGCCGTCTTATCCTTCCGAGCTCGAGCTCGAGGATGCTTTTCCCGAATTTGAGAGTTTTGTGTTTAATGATCAAGAGGAGAGAAGTGGCAATCCCACTCCTCATCCCGATTATTCACTCTCAGCTTATGAAGCCTTTCGTTTTGATATCGATCATTTGGAAGAGACGGGAAGTGTAAATACCACTTCCCATTCTTATATGTCTCTTCCCGAGTATGATGTATTTCATTTTGATGAAAATGATCGATATCATGAGGAGTTCTCAGTTGAACTCCCTCATGTAATATCTCCTCCTGAATATGATCATTTTTGTTTTGATCTGGAGAATGATTCTAGTGTGGGGGGAGGTGTGTTCAAAGATTTACTTCTTGAAGATTTTATCCCAACCCTCCCTCCCGTTGAAGCCGATGATGCTTCTGATGATGAAGAGTTTTACATGATAATAATAAAAATCTTGCTTCTCTTCATCACATATGGTGTGATTGCTCTTTCCCTTTTCTCCTACGGGAATGAGGACACCATATTTGACCCCGGTATCACCCTTAATAGTTTCTTCTATTGAAATACCGCGGGTTTTATCTCATCGGTGTGGAACTTTCTCATGTTCAAATGTTTATCCAAACAATTTGAATGAAAGTCCGATTGAGATTGGTTTCCACTTGCTTCCCCATGGACAAATGAATTCGGGGTCGAGTCAAGCTAGCGACTCGGTTAACAAAAACAGTAGCACACCATATGGGTTTTCACCCATATTTCTGACTTCTTTCTACTTTCTACCACCTTAGTGTGGGGGAGATGCCCCCGATGTTGTACATAAATTTCAAAAAAAAAAAAAAAAAAAAAAAAAAAAAAAAAAAAAAAAAAAAAAAAAAAAAAAAAAAAATTTGCAAAAACAAAAATAAAATAAATGGCCCGTAATATTTCCCTTTTACGTTCTCAGTTTCGGCATAACAGCCGGTACTTTGAATATTGAGGACAATATTCATTTCTAGTGTGGGGGGAATTCTCACGAATTTAATCACGTATATATACCATCTAATTCCCCCGTTTTTGGCCAAAATTTTTTTTGTGTAAGTGTTTTGCACTTACACAACAAATGGTTATCAATCCACCATGTCTAACACACAAAAGGATTGGCTAATCCAAGAGCAAACGGTTCTTGGTAAAGATATATCAAATCCGTTTACGGCTTACAATTTGCCAAAAATTGTATGGTATTCGACTCACCATATCCTAAAAAGATGAAGAGTTGGCTAGCCCGCAAGATTATGGCTTGTGGTAAAGGCAGTTGGAAAACCATAATTGGTCATCAGCTCACCAAAGATAATAAGTTGTTTTATCTAAGAGTTGGCTAGTCCAGAAGCAAACGGCTTCTGGTAAAGACAAATCAAATCCGTTGGCAGCTGATGATTTGCTCAAAATCATATGGTTATCAGTGTACCATAGTTCTTACTTGAACTGAAACATTTGGCTACTCCAGAGGTGATGGCTTCTGGTAAAGAGATACATCCATCAATTTTCATAAACAAATTGCTAGGGACTAGCAATTGCTCAGTGTGGGGGATTTGATATGTGTCATTTTACACATATCTTTTCGTCCAATTTTCGAGTCAAAACAACCAAAAACACTTTAAAACGATCAAAAAATGTTAAAAATATCTTTGAGATGTGTTTTTGTATTCCATATGCAAAATGATTGAAAACGGTTGAAAAACAAATAAAATTTGCAAATGGCAAGTCTAGTCCCTCAAGCTTTAAAAAAATAAAAAAATAGTAAAAAATAAATTTTTGGTCCTCGGAATAATAAGCTTGGCATTTTTGGTCACTTGGAATATTTTGGTGAAATGTCAACTCAGGTCCCTGCAGTTTCAAGATTTACAGTAATGGTCCCCGAACTTTGCATGATTTACTCATTTGATTCTTGGTTTAAAACTCTTTAATCCTACTAAAACCAACAACCGGATCTTATTGAGTACTATACCCTTAGCCCAACAAAAGCCCATCCCAAACCACCTAAACTAAAACCGTCCAGTCCACCCATCCACCCAACCCGACCCGCTACCCACTAACTTAAAACTAATACCGGTCATTTGGTCAAAATCCCCAATTGGTAGTCAAAAGAACCCTAATTCTCCATCTAGCTCAGCCGACTACTTTGTCTCTTCCCCAAACCCCTAGCCCGCCAAAACTATCCCGTGACACAAGCTAACACAGCCAAACCCATCACTATCCATCCTACTCCCCAAAACTTTCACCATTTTACCCACTTCTCCACTCCCCATTCCACTACCCTTTCCCCATTAAACCTTCCCCAAGCCAGGTCACCAATCCGTGGGATGTAGTGGGTGCTAAGACCAAATAAAGGGCCATGATCAAGCTAAAAATTCATCCAACGGTGGGGAAACTCAGCAAAGAAGCACAAGTACTATTTTTGTGAAGATTCTTCTCACAGAAGAAACACAAGGGAGGACGGCAGTTATTTTATTTTTTTCTTTTCTTAAGTAGTATAAATAGTGTAGTAAGGTTACTTTGGTAGCCAGGTTTATTTTAGCTAAAAAATTAGGTATGTTGTTATTTTTTTAAGCAGTAGGTTCATTTTAGTTTAAGAGTTGTAATTTTGAATTCCAGTTGTAGTTGACTCTAATTTTAAATTTTAATATCAGTTTTTTTTCGAATCAGTCCTTATTTTATCTGCCATTGATATCAGTACTTGTTTGTTGATTTTTTCGTTGTTGCCAGTTTATTTGTTTGGGGTAGTGGTTTTTATTGTTTGTTTGCGACATTTGCGTTATTAGTTTAATATAAGCTAGTTGCTGCTCTTGGTATCCTTGTTCTGCTTTAGTTTCGGTTTAGCTAAAGTATTTTGTGAATGATCTAGTTTTAGTTTAGCTCAGTATTTGTTTTGATCTCTACCTAGTTTAGTGCTTATGTGGTGAATGTTCTTGTTTGAGTGGGATTTAGATCGATTCTGGTTTATTGTTTATGCTAGGATTTGGATCAGTTATTGTTTATTGCCTAAGTGTGCTATAGTAAGGTTTGTGTTTGTGTTTTTTTTAGTTTATTGTTTGTGTTTGAGTATTATTTAGTATGGTTTGATTAATGTTTGTATATGGAACCTGTGTTTAGATCTGGTACTAGTATGATTGTTTGAGTCATTTTTTATGCTGTGTTGCTTTGAGTTTTTTTGCAAAAGATAATCAAGAAGTAGAAAAAAATAGTTTTAACAAAGTTTAGCTGCCCAGGTTCGAACCTGGGCAGTTTGTTGTTTCAAAATCATTTTTAATTTTTAAAGTTTACAAGTCAGTCACCAAGTTTCAGTTTAATCCACTTTTGTCCCTGTCTTTCTTTTAAAACTGTTTTTAGTTATAAGTAAGTTTCAGGAAAGTCAAAATCAGTCCCTGCCTTTATTTTAGTATTTTTAAAGTTGAAGTTTTTACACTTTTGGCCCCTAAACTTTTGTAGACTTTTATTTTCTTTTATAAAAGTAGTTTTTATTACATTTGTACCCTTAGGTTTAGTACTTCATTATTTCACGTTTTTATTAGTGTATTTTATTCACGTTTTATTTATTTACGTTAATTGTTTCTAGTTGTAATTGTTTTTATTTCCTAGCATATTTGTTGTTCTACGTAGTTGTAATCCAAATTCAAAATCTCTCAAATTTTTATATCTCAAACACGATTCACAAACCCGATTGCACAAATTCCATTCAACTCTCATCGGGGATAACGAACCGGGTCACACATACTTCACTTGTGTTTCCTTGGAAATAAATATGACTTGATTTTAACCGATCAACCTTACTCATAGTTCTAGGGAATTTCCTAGTGTTGATGAATTGGAACCTCAACCTTTACACAACTTTTCATCCTTAGATTTACATCTAGGAGAAAAAAGAGGAACCGACCCACCCATCAACCAATATTATCCGGGTAGTTTTAGGATGAAGGAAGCCATTCACTCACCCCCTTCACCTCACGTGGCATATTCACACCCTAAGGGTGTGTATCGCTACTTTCACCCGCACTTAATCCTAAGTGTAGGGAAAACCTCCCCTATTTTTGTTAAATAAGGGTAGAGTCAGGCTCGTGACTCGAACAAAAACAAGCGCTTCTTGGGAGGCAACCCAAGCTTTATTTGCTTTGTGTGTTTATTTATTTGTTTGTTTGATTTTATTTGCTTCCGTATGTATGTTTAATTTTTATTATTATTGATTCATGTTCAAAACTAAAATTGTGAAAATGCTTTATTTTGTTTTTAACTTCGTCTTAACTACATATAAAGGTATTTTGCAAAAGATAAGTGTAAGGGAAAGTCAAATCGGTTTATTAGAACAAATGAACATGAATCATAATAATATTAAATTAACATACATATTAGTATTTGTTTGAGTCAAATGCTTGTATCGAGTCATAATGATATTTTGCAGGATTTCCAGGAAATGAGGTATAGGTTTTTTCAGAAATTTTCCGGAAACTTAACATGAGAATTCTGTCAGATCATTTCTGACGGCGTCAGGAATTACAACCTGACGGCGTCAGGTTTTAATTTTCTGAAATTTTTGAAAGTTTTGTTTTCATAAAAAGTTTTTATTAAATCTCTAACTTATAAACTCCAGGAACCTGCAAAACATTCATTCCGCAAGCATTATATCTTTTATTATTTTATTTATAAGTCTGGAATTACACCTAGTTGTGAGTTGTCTTTGTTCGGTTTGATGCTTTGGTTTTTCTTGTTTGTTTTCTCAGGATTAACAGGTTATTTTGGACAAGGAGATGTATGTGGAATCTAGCTTTTGGCGATGCATTAGTCTTGAAGCTTCTACATTCTCTTGGAAGAAGATCTAACCATGTTACCTCTTTATCCACCGAACGAATCAGGGGAGTATTTGATTTCATTCTTTTACCTTTTCACTTTTACATCTTGTTATTTGAACATTGGGGACAATGTTCATCTTAAGTGTAATGGGGGGTAAAAGTACGATTTTAGAGAATACAATTGCGCTTGATTTTTGTTTGTTTAATAGTAGATGTGTAATAAAACTGAGAGAAATACTTGTTAAGGTAATTTTAGTGCCAAATTTAAATTTTTTTACAACATATAGGAGTGAAACTTTGATCTTAATGAGCGTCTCACGGATAGGAGTTATATGACTAGCACAAAAACCGTACCACTAAAAAATTTTCCACCCCCAAATATGTGAGGTTCGCCCCTATAATTGGTAGGAAAAGCATTTATGCTATGATGTGTGTACCGGTAGCACTTAGATTCTAGAACTTGTGTTAGGACCATTCCGAGGCCACAAGTGAGACTACATTCGTGTAGTTAGATTTACTACATGATAAGAGGCATTAGGATTAACCCATTGTTTTACACCTGTGTTTTTGTTATAATTACATTGGCTACATTGGTCAAGTAATTCTCCCACACCCTTTGCGTTGTACTCATTTTTAGTACACGATACCCCTAGTACACCCCTCAGAGCCTATCTTTTCGTTTCGACCTTTAAGCATTTTACTTAAAGGAAGAATTTGTTACACCCCACTTAAATGTACACCCAAATCGCCTTAGCCTGCCTTGTATGCACTCATTTTTAGTGCATTATTGTTACAACATTTGTTTAAACCCAAGTTAATTATCTAATTGATTACATGGTTGCTAAGTCGAGTCATATCCTTGTACATATTGTTTTGGGACGATTGGGACTCATGGGTAAAGTACTAGTGTAATGGAGTAATGGGGAAGAACATCATTTATTACCCCCATATGTGCTAAATATTTTAAAAGTACTCCAAGTGTTTTGATTATCTTAATTCGAGTCATTAGAATAGTTATTTGTAAAGTTATGTAAAAGTTTAAGTGTAAGGGGAATGCAATGCCCCTATGATGTATTATTTTGGATGGTAGGGCAAAAGTGTATGCAAAAAAAAAAAAAAAAAAAAAAAAAAAAAAAATCGAAAAATCAAGAAAAAAAAATGAGAAAATGAAAAAATAGAAAAAACATACGGACTACCATCCCGTTTCATTTTATTTTTATTTTATGTTTTTGTTATTTTGTTTTTAGCTTAAGATTGAGTCGAGTCTTGGCTTAGCAACATTGTATAGTACATGTAATTAATCAAGATCTTTAACTCGCCACCAGTAAAATATCCGTTATCCAACAAAACCGTGTTTATCATATCCCTACACCTAACGTTATAACCCATGTAAAAGCCCTCTTTGATAGTTTATCTTCGGTGCTTACGCCGAGTGGAGGAGGTTTTCGATCCTTTCCCAAGCCTATGGTAATCTATTTGCTATGACAGGTAGTGAGAGATATTATCCGTTTTCATTTATGAGATTTATTTTGATGACACTTGAGAGATGTGAGTATCTAAACACTACTTGTGAGGTGCTAGTTTGTAATCTCCGTGCTTATTATGATTAAAGTGGAACGAATATTTGTTGTAATTACTTTTATGTTAGCATTAAATGACCCCTAACTTGTATTTTGATTAGAATAAAAGCGCATTTGCTTGAGGACAAGCAAATCTCAAGTGTAAGGGTATTTGATGAAGCGAAAAGTGTACCGCTTTTAGGGGGTCATTTAA
This sequence comes from Artemisia tridentata subsp. tridentata, assembly GCA_021014915.2. NCBI lineage: Eukaryota > Viridiplantae > Streptophyta > Magnoliopsida > Asterales > Asteraceae > Artemisia > Artemisia tridentata. The sequence goes on from CP139509.1 coordinate 420,554,865, forward strand.
GCCCTAAATTGTATTTATTTGATCAAATATTGCCCTAAATCGTTTCTTATGTCATTTTAGGTACTTTGGAGAAGAAATCTGGAAAAGGAAGCATTTTGGACGTTTTTGGAGCATAAAAGTGAAGAAAACGACAAAGTCTCAAAAATCGGCTGAAAGTTACCTTTGACGGCGTCAGGATTTACTCCAGACGGCGTCATGGCTTGGCAAGAAAAAGGTGGATATGAAAATTACTCATGATAAGCCAGAGAAATTTGCATGGGAATTCTGACGGCGTCACCCTTTGGAGTGATCAAGGTCGTCACGGCTTAATTTAAAGAGGGACGGCGTCATGCCTTTATTCTGACGGCGTCAGCTTCTGATAGGCCAGAACGGATTTTGGAGGTTTAAAGGGAGACGGCGTCAAGAAGGCCATCACGTGTTATCTAGTCACAACTTGCGCGCGTGGTAGCTGTTACTGTTTTGGCCATAAAATCCTCATACGAACTCGGATTTAGGTGATTCAAAAGGCCACGCGATCGGGACGAAAAGATCTACAATTTGGTGAAAAATTGGATGTGACGGCGTCACGTGTAAGTCTGACGCCGTCAGAACCCCTCGGACAGCAAACTGCCTATAAATACAACATCACAACTTCATTATTTGTAAGCCCTAAACCCTAAGTCCGATTCTAGGGTTTAGGTAGGTGTTTTTCCAGCCACTTAGAGGGTCCTAATCATGCCATAAACATCTTGTAATGGTTTGTTTATCGATTCAATCTTATGTTATGTCTTCAATTATGATTATTGTTGATTGCTCTTCATTAATTATGCTTGGCTAAATCACCTTGTGTCTACTTATGATTGTGTGAAACTTGTGTATAACTAATTAGATCTTATTGATTTCTTGTTGATGTGTGTGTCCATCTCCATCAATTAGGGCGTGACAACTTCAATAGATCTAGTTGGTTTAGTTTATAATTCTTGTTTCCTATTGTCTCTTGTTTGATTGGGTGATATCGATGTTAGGCTTAAGAAAACTGGCTAACCTCCTATACGGTAACTTGCTTGAACGTCTTAAGAAACATAAACCAATGCGTACTAGGTTTATTTGGTTGTATTTAATGCATGAGCGAATTCTAGTGATCCCATGTTAGGAGCTTCTTAGCCGGCTCGACATAGGAGTGAAGTAGGAGCTTATAGAGTTGGGGAAGTACGTACGCCACCCCACGATTGGTATTAAGGAATACAACCCGTCAATTAAAACAAGGTGTGACAATTCAATAGGTAGAATTGGATAGCTAGCAAGGAGTAACATATCATAGGTAGACATGCTTCATTTCCCTTGTAGAACCCTAGTTTACTTTTCTTGCATATTAGTTTAATTAGTAGCTTTTGGGTTAGTTGATTAGCAACTAATTCTGCCCCTTCTTCCAAAACCGGAGATTTTTACTTGCTTTCCATAAAATATAAAAATAAAAAAAGAATCATCCCTCACCTTTAGACCTAGTTAGATTAATTTCAATCCTAACGAACACTATTCTTTGAGTTGAACGATCAATCCCCGATACTTGCCACTTCACTATACTACAACGGTCAGGTACACTGCCTGGTGGGGATTGCAAACTTCTTAAGATCCCTTGAGAGGTAAAACCTGTTGTAAGGTTGCAAAACCACGCATCAAAAGACGACAAAGGTAGCAAGAGTGAGAGGAAGTGTTTTAAGTGCGGTGATCCAAATCATCTTATTGGAAGATGTCCAATGATGTCAAAGGAGCAAAATCAAAAGGGGTTCGTTGAAGGAGCATGGAGTGATAGTGATGAAAATGAAAAAGAGACTACAAAGGAGGAGAAATGTCTTATGGCTAAGACATCGAATGAGGTACGTTCCAAAACCGAATACTTTAGTGATGAAAATTTATCGTTAGATGAAAAAGACCTAGATAACGAATATAATAGGTTATGCATATTAGGTCAAAAATTAATGAGTAAAAATACATCACTAAAACTCATAAATAACAAATTAGAAATAGAAATACTAGAATTAAAAATTAAACTACATAACTTAGAAAAAGGTAAAGAAGTTTTTGAATGTAAAACATGTCAAGAAACTAAAAATAAAAACGAAATACTTAAGGAAAAAATTTGTAAACTTAAAAAATTTGAAAATAGTAGTAATTCACTTAGGGAAATAATAAGCATTCAAAGAGCATCGGGAGATAAAACCGGACTAGGATTTAATTCAAATAATGTTTCAACAAGTAAAAATAAAAATGTAAAGTTTGAATATCAATCTAGTGAACAAAAACCATTAGAGTCAAAACCTAAGTATATACTACGATTAGAACCCGACATCTAGCTTTGTGTCGTTAAGCCGGTGTAAGCTAAAGTTGTGTAAGGTTTTCTCCGCCATAAGGGAGCTTGTTGACATAGTGAAGAAAACTCTCGAGTTAGGTGCTCGGGGAGTGGAGTAGGGCAAGGAAGGTGACCTTGTAGCCGAACCACTATAAATCTCTTGTGTCTCGGTTAGATCTTTCCATCTCTATATTTCATTTGATTTACTTTACTTTACTTGCTTTACTTACTTATATTTATCTATACTTGTTCATATTATTTAAGAATTGAAGTCACATATATCGAATTGAAGTTTTTAAAAGTAAATAAAAGTTTTCAAAATAAAATTTAAAAAGACGTAAAACTATTCAACCCCCTTCTAGTTTTCCACATACCAAGTTGGGTGTAACTTGTAATGATGCACAACTTAAAATGAGTGATTCACAATCAATGGTTTTTATCATGAGAAATCATCTCTAAGAATTCAATCTCCTAGTTAATTCCTTTCGGCCTAGTTTAACTATTATGACAATTCTATTAAACTCTTTGTTGTTTGAAGAGCATTTCTTATCTTAAGAATTCCTATGAATCCTTTCGGCCTTTTCTCGTGATGAAATCGTTTTCAAATCCATTTTAATGAGTTAATATGGTGCTTGTCACACACCATAATCCATACTAATTCGTGCACTAACTTTTTGGAATAAAAACATAAAGAAAATCCTTTCGGCCTTTGTTAATCTTTAGAACTGTTTTTACCAAATAATTAAGCAAGATTAGATTGTATTTCAATAAACTCATAAAACAAGACATGTTTTCATGCATCACTATGAAATAAGAATACTCCAACAATTGTCACATCATACACACAAGTATAACCAAAATCACTCCATAACAATTATAATCAAACACAAGTAACAAACCATACTTTCATTCATCTTAAAGTAAAAGTAGTTCATAATAACTCAACAAGAAATACCTAATTGTGGAATTACAAGAACTAGAATTGTGGAACTATAGAAATCCACGCTCCTTCAATCGCCTATGATTACACGTAAACAACTCCACACTCGAACACAACTCTTGAGACTCGAACTCAAGGTTCCTTGGACGTTTTCACAGCAATTACAAGCTTTCGGGCAATGATAATAAGTTTAGCAAGGACTTGGTGTAAGCCTTCACTAAGTTTTGGGTGTCACACTTTGTAATCTAGCCTTGGGTCCTTTAAATAAGTGAAGGAACCCTTTCTCCTCAAGCAAAAACGTCCTCTAGTGGTAAATAAGCAGGAAATGATAAGCCACCGTGATTATGGGGCTTAAATTCGTCAATAAATGCAACTTTGTAACAGCAGTCTCTTCCAACCGATCGGTATTGAGGTCCAACCGATCGGTTGAATCTCTCGGTAAATTATTCTTCTCCCATCCGAATCGGATGCGGGCACCATCCGATCAGATGGGGCCTTCATGAACATACATTTTTTATTTGTCTTTTCTTTACTCGATACGTGCTTGTTCCTTTGTTGTGGCACTACTTCCTTTCATAGAACTTGATCTTTTCTTGATATATGAACATAGAAATCTTGACATTATCAAATCCTTGAATTCTCGTGTAGTTTCTCTCTCGTTGTTAGGAATATAAATATTCAGATGAAGGCTCGGTCACCTCGAGCATCTATTTAGCATTCACATAGCTCGTAGGCTTATTAATATTTGTTTAGTACTATTGTATTATTAGTATTATTAGTGTAGTTACATATATTTGTGGAGTGGGTCGGGGCTTTCCCCACTGTCAGCTCACTCCACAGCCCACTAGGGGCACAAGTATTAGGAACTATAAATAGCCCTCTCCTCACAAGGAGAGGGTTGGAACTCTTCGTTCACTTAATCTAATTTTGCACATTTTCTCTCAAGAGTCTCCCACCTCTCTCTCTAGTTCTTCATCTCACTAACTCAAACATGGGATTCTTGATCTTTCAAGATCCACGGCCACCCGAATAGATCCACACAATCAAAAGGTTAGATCTTACAATTGGTATCAAGAGCCATGGTTAGGTTCGATTGATTGTGTGTAGGTCTTATTTTTTTTGGGTTCGAACCATTTTTCTTAAACTGTTTTACTCATCTGCTTTGGTCGAATCATTTCACCTTGTTTATATTTTGATGAATTTCATGTTGGGCTTAACTGGTTTGAGAAGAATATCACAAGTCCATTTGACTAGGGTTTTTTTTTTTTTTTTTTTTTTTTTTTTTTGTGGCTTCATGATCTTTGGTCAACACTTGTGTTCAACAAATATGTAAATCTTTTGGCTGTTCGAATATATATTATGTTTGCTGCTTTCCATTTGTTGAATATAAAGTCAAGGTAAGTGTGGGGCTCATTTTCATTTTCTTGGCTGTTGTCCAACCTTTTGTTAAGTCAACAAGAATATGTCAGTCCACAACAACAAGTCAATCATTTTGTCCAATCCGTTTGTTTGCAAATCTATGTGCTACGGTTTCTTGCTTAATTTTCGGTTGTTCGAATGTTATTTCAAAACAACTAGTCAGTCAAGTATTCACAAGGTTCATGTGTTGCGTATGCTTGGGTTTTATCACTTTAACTTTTTCTTGGTTCATTCCCAACACATGATGTTCATGTCATGAAACTGTTTTTTTTCTTTGGCCCAAGATCCTACTAAAACTGCTTTTGTGTGTTGCTTTCAATGGTTTAACGATTTGCTTGTTCTTTGTGGCGTTTTGTGTTACTAATGAAAAAGTGAGCTGCGTTTTGTCCAGCTCTAGTATGGTAGTTTGGATGGTAGCCAAATGTGGAATAAGGACAATAATGGTGAAAGTGACTTTCTTGTAGTTTGTATGCAAATGTAGCGATTTGTGTGTGGGCATATTGCATATCCTGGCACATGGAGTGTAGCCAAAACTGGGAAAGAAAACAAAACTGGTGATAGTGACAACTCTGTCACTTGCGTTTTGTGTTGTGCAAGCATGCATTTTGTGTTTTGCAAGCATGCGACTTGTGTCTATTACATCTGTTTGCAAAAGTGGCGATTTGTGTCCTTAAGATGTTGCGACTTGTCCACTCAAAACCAATTATCAAGGAATCAAACAGCATGCTGCCAGAATTTCAAAAGGTGTTGCGTTTTGTCTAAGATGCTTTGACCACATACACAATGCTTTGACTCAGTTGGGTGACTTCAGTCTTATACAACATGAGTCACATGAACAATCAACACAGTCATTTAAAGTTGACTTAATTCAACAACCTACAACCACATCAGTTACATGAACAACCAACAACAAATAAACTCGAAATCCTATATCCTATCTCCTATGTCCCATCTTCTTCACTGTTCAACGACTCACGACACATTTCTCTCAAACAAAATCAAATGAATTTAAATTGAAATAAATTTAAAGAATCTCAGCTTGTTCTTTTGTTTTCATGCGGAACAAAAATAGTCTAAAGACCTTTAAAGATCTTAAACACACGAATAGATCATGACCATCATCGATCTGTGGAAAGTGTTTATAACTCTCGTCGCTCAATATCCGAATTATAAAGAATGAAATATAACAAGAATGTTATACCGCTTCTTTTATTTGGTTTAAATGAAAAATACATAAACGATAAACAAACCTTACCCGAGACCATCTTCAATGATCTTGAAGCCGTATCTCTATTGTGTTCACAAATCTAACAAGAGAAGGAGAGTGGTGCTTGTAATTTTTATCAAAGAAAAGATGATGTCTAAAGGGTTTGCTTGGTTCGGATTGAGATGATGAGTTTTGAAAATGAATCTGTGTGTTTTGGTGAGATCCGCTTGATTGGGAGATGTGTTTGGAGTGATAAAAGAAGCAGGGAGGCGGATTAGCTGTTGATGAAGAATGAAATTAGGGTTAGATCAATTTGGGATTAGGGTGTGTGTTTTATACACATAATCAATTAGGGTTAATGAAAGTTGTGTGGGCTTGTTCCTGGATTTATCATTGGGCCGTGATTCATTGGGGTACTTGGGTGGACTCCGAAATATTGACTTTGGGCTAATTTGTTGTTAACTGATAACTCAAGGTCGATGTGGTTTAAATTCATTCAGTTTGGCTGAACTTTGGGAGTTCATCACAAGGACGATTTTGCTAGTTGTGGGCTGCATTTATGCTTCCAAATTATCATTAGTTTGTTGTTGATAATTTTGGTACTCGGTGAACATCTTTGGGTTGTAATTTTGGACCACGGTTACAATTATGCTTCGTTATCCGTGATTGAGTATTATTCTGGGTTTGGATTAATCGGGTTTTCTGGATATAACTACGGGATGCCATTATCGGATTCGTGTAAAACGTCACGGCTAGTATTTGGGTTTATGAATGTCATCGGGATTACAGAGGTGGGGATTTGTCAGCATTGTTCTATTAGTGCCTACGACTGGAGTGAGCCTGCAATTTGGTCTTTGCAAGTTGAGTTATAGCTGACAAATAACAATTTGTTTAATTGCGATATGTCAAGTTGCATTTTGACTTGTTGCGACTTGACTGATTGTGAGTTGACCAGTTGCGATTTGACGTTGTGAGTTGACACTTTCGATTTGACAAATTGTGATTTGGTTGATCGCAATCGGACTTGTTGCAAATTGACAATCTGTTACTTGACTTGTTGCGATCTGATCAAGTTGTGATTTGACTCCTGTGACTTGAATTTCGAAGATTAGCATTGCACTTCACTCTAGGCTATGCGTGTTGATTTCACGGTTTCTCTTGCAGATTTTAGAAAATCCCGCGAAAGATTCGATTTCTCGTTTTAAATCTCAAGAGCTGTAAAATCCCATGAAATTAATTTTGGACAAGTAGGCTGGACTTGGATTTAGACATAATAATACTTACGGGGTTTGACCAATCTTTCGGGATAAGTTTGTGCTACGAGATCGGCAGGAATTGGGAAATTATGATAACTTGGTTGGTTTGTTAATTCACGGGTTAGTGTACTTAGTGTCTCAAACATCTCGGGTGGATGGATGCACGATGTTTGATGACCCTTGCTCGAGCGTATTTAAGGTGATTAGACTTGGATGTTCAAGAAGTGGATATATACAATAAAGGATGGAAGGTTGGGTATATATCTCTACCTATATTTAAAGGAGTTACGTTGTTGTGCTCAATATAGGTCCTAAATCACAAATTTAGTGCAAGTATAAGTCGCGAACTTGTCCTTTATCAAGCTTCATCAAGTGATTGTTCTCTCTCAAGCTTCTAATGGGATTGTAGTTCAAGATCTTCTCAAGAGGTGGTCAGACTTAAAGACGAGGTGGATTGTTTAGAGACGTGTCTTAACCTTTTATTCACTCTTAAGATAAACACATTTCATCAAGCGGCTTTGGCATATTACGAGCTTCAGTGACTTTGTTAATCTACTAAGCCGTTGATGAGGAGACAAGCACGGGGTTACTACAAGAGTGTCTTAATCTCCATCTTCGTTGCAGTAATTTTATTTGTTTCTTTCCATGTTTTGTGCCTGACAAATTCACAACCATCACGAACTTTCAATTTTTGGCAAAAAGGTCATTTCATGCCCTTTTTGAGGGGGAGAATTAGCGCGAGTTTCCTAGCGGTTCCGTCTCCAGCGGTTTGAATCTTAGCAGTTCCGGTTTCAGCGGGTCAGATCGCAGCGGTTCAGGATTCAGTGGTTCAGTCTCCGGCGATTTGAATGGTGGTTCCAGTTTCAGTGGTTTAGCTTTCAGTGGTTTGGGTCTTAGCAAATTGCCTAAGATTTCAGCGATTTGATACTTACTGTTGTGCAGTTTGTTCTTGAATTTACTTCTTGGTTAAATCTCAAGAACTGTAAAATCCTGTACACAGTACGACAACTATTCCATGCACTGCACCGATATCATCCAAGCAGCTGGGTCAGACAGCTATGTTTGTTTGGACTGACTATGAGTCATGGGCACTGCTAAGAATTAGCGCATATTTCTTCTCCCTTCGAATATTCAACCGCACAAAATGATCACGAAGCTAATTTGGTATTCCTTGCTTGAGGGTGAAGTTGGATTTCACGAAAGAGTCTACCTATTTTATCTTGAAATCGGGGATGGTTGGATGCATGATTTCAATGATAACTTGCTCGCACATATGATGTAAGTTGAAGACTTGGGTTATCTAGTTTCCAGAAGTCGGGATGGATGGTTGAAGACCTGGTAAACTATCACTTAAAGGAGATACATTGTAGTACTCAGTGTCACACGTAGAAGACGTTGTGGATAATCGCAAGAGGTGATGAAAGTCTCATACTTTGACAGGATAACATGAAGCACTTAAAGACTTAACACCGTTCTTCCAACAACAATGCAAGTTTAGGTAACAAATTTGAGTAATTCTACTTCATTTGCATAATTGGTATATCGGGTTTCCTTCATAAAGTGGTCACAAATAGTGGTTTGTGTTCGAGATTGGTTAGTTGGACAAAGATTTTAAAAGGTGTGATATGATCTGTAATTCTCACGGGATGTTCTTAACCCAAACTAATATTCACCAAAATCAAATCAGTCATGCCACATTCAATCTGTTACTATCTCACAGTTTCTTCTTGGTTTTGTAAAATCCCGCGAAAGAACTTATTTCTCGGTTTAAATCATAGATTTGTAAAATCCCGTGATGATGGGCTATGTGCTCTTGACCATGATCGGGTTAAAACCATTATCAAAGATCAGCTAAAACATCACAAATGGCTGGATCGGGGCAGTTAATCGACAAGATGTGACTACGGCGTTAGATCAGTATTATTTATTTGAGGCTGAAGTGAAATTTCATGGGTGCGTGTACTTAGTATCTGAAGATATCGGGAGGTTGGATGAAGATTCTTCGAGATCCTTGTTCGAGCTTTCAACATTTACAATGACGAGGACTTGGGTATCTAGTTATTTTTTCTTTCTCTCTTTTACAAAATAACTATCACTTTAAGGAGTCACGTTGTAGTGCTCAGTGTCACACGAAGTTGTGGATATCCAAGAGGTGATGTACGTCTTATACTTGATGGTTGGTTGGTTGAAGAGTATAGAGTACTTAGGGATTCGATGTTGCACGAAGTCTCTGCACCGCTCTTTGTCTCGCATTAGTACAAGTTTAAGTCACAAGTTCGGGTTATGTTACTTCAGGCTCAAGTTCATCATATTGGGTTTTTCTCCATCAGTGGTCACGACTTCAAGCCGACAAAATGATAATGGGGTTGGTAACGAGTTAGATGAGAGAAGTAGTAAAGAGAGAGATAATGACGTCTGAATACCTCAGTTCAGGCCTCGGTCTTCATCATTATGGCGTCTGCTGACATCTCTTCAGGCCCCGTTCATCAAAGAAAAGAAAGGTGTACGCTTAAGTGCGCTTTATCTTTAGAAGAAGAGAAATCTTCTTATTTATGGCCATTCTCATCAACAAGTTTCATGCTCTTTCCGTGCTTATTCAGTCTTCAAGTGGATCGACGCATATTGGAGTATACTATTATTCACTTATTCAACCAAAAATTGTAGTTGACAGGCATATGCAATTTTTGAGGGGGGGGGGGGGGAAGGGTGAATAAACAACATGTCAGTCTTCAAGAACCGTCAAGTGGAGCTACTTATCGTTGATGGTATTCATATTCACTAGTTCAATCATCAAAAATTGCAGTTGGCAGGCATATGCAATTTTTGAGGGGGGGAAAGGGTGAATATTAATCTACATGTTGGTTGATGATTGAGAAATGGTCATACGACTCCTAAATACGTCAGTTCAGGAGTCGTGCAAACCATGGTTCTCCAACACTACATCTTCTTCCTCTATCAAGGTGTTGAAGAACATGGTCATGGAATGCTAATCGACATCTTCTCACGGGCTGATACAATCAGTAACAAAGGGTTTCTAGTCAATGCTTCATGTATACGTCATTAGGCTACATGTACACATCATGATGATGATTCCGATTAATCGTAACCATCAGGGGAGAGAAATGTGTACACCAAGGACGCACAACAGGTTCACGTGATCGGGCTTAATACTTCTTCTTAGTTGAAGTTATTCCGGGAAGACAAATGTCATAACCGCAGAGAAGATCAGTGGTTCAACTTGTTACTTTGGTGTTATACTAAAGACTGAAGAAGGTCGAGTCGTCAGTCTATTCTTCATTCTCTGTTGTGTGTTATCATCTCATGTGTATGCTGCGGGCTGATGGGTTATATGTAAGGTTACTGGAAGGCATTTGGTGAGATGAAGATGGTTGGTATTCTGTTCCTCCATATTGGGCAATCTTGAAGAAGGTCGAGTCTACAGTCTACTCTACATTCTCCGCTATGTGTTAGAAGACTTAAGACGGCATGCATTTGGTTATCTAAAGACTTCTTCATATTATGGGCGTTCATCCAAAGTCTTCTTTCTATTATGGGTGTTCATCAGAAAGGTTGTCAGATTGGGGGGAGAGCACTAATTAGGGGAGAGTGAAAAGCCTGAATTATTCCCTGGTTAAATGTGCTCACATTGCTCTTCAGCAAGTAAAGTGATGGCAACGGAAAAGATCCAAGAAGCTGAGGAGTAATGGTTTTTCTTTCGTATCCTTGTATATATTTTGCTTCTTTTATTTTTGTGAATATCTTATTCCATTGTGTAAATAGTTATATAGAAAACCTGCTAATTGTAAATAGAGAAACGTAAAACCAGAAAAACCATAAAAATTAAAAAATAGAAAATACCAAAAATAGTTTCACCTAGGCATGTCTTCTGTTTATCGATAACATTTACGGACTTAGAAATGTCATTCAATAATGGCACGGGTCTTTAAATGAAGCTCGAGCAGAAGTTAAAATGGATTGGTAAAACATGTCTAAAATGGCTTAGCTTGCTATTACTTTAGATAGCAACCCGCGCTTCAAAATGGGGAAAGCACGTCGCCTAAAAGACGGCTGTTCCTCCAACTGGGTGATGTTCACCTGGGCATGGATTACTTTATATCCATGTTTCTTCGATCTGATGTACGTTTCAGTGCATCATTTCTTGAAAAAGAAGAGAAATCTTCTTTGCATACAAATAGTTTTCATTATGTGATTCTTCTGAAAATTATTTGTAAGACACTTGGTGATTTTGTGTTGCTTGAAATTTGTTTAAACTTGGATTATGCATAAAATGTGTCACTCAATCAACGACCACAATACTTTAATACGGGTCATTGATTGAGGGGGAGAGTGAATTCAAATTTTATATCATCAAACGGATTTATTGGTTAAATCATACTTGTTAGAAATGGTTTTGTAGTTAATGGGGTATTAGTTGAAGAGGATCTTGCTAAAACTTTATATCAAATGGCCAAACGTGTTAGTTGCTAGAAAGTTTAGGACATTATGTGCAATTTGCTTATAGTTTCCTAGCTTTATGTATCTAGAAGGTTCATTTGTGTTACTTTGGAATCCTCGTTTAATCCTCTAAACACCTTAAGACTCAAAACCTAAAAGAAGTTAGAAAAACCAGTTGTGTTTGATGTTTTTGAATACTCCAATGACAGTTGTATGATCTAAATGAATGAGTTTCAAAGGTTGTTTGACTTTTGTTAAGTCGATTGATGCTTAATTGTTGTTGATATTGTGCATATGTTCTCAAGATTTGCTTAGGTATATTGCTATCATGTTAGAATCATGTTCCTAAGATCCTGAGTTGAATATTGATATCTGTGTGAATTGCCATGTGCATGATTGCTATTTGCTCTTCATGCTAGATAGTGGTTTGATGTAGTCCCTGATTGTGGTTTGATTATAAGATGAACTTGGCATTATAATGTGGCAAGCTGCTGAAGGGTAGCTATTAAGGAATAGTGTATCTGTATGTATGTATATCTGTGTTGATATTCTTATGCAGATTCCATAGCCAAAATGAATGTGCCAGTTCCCGCTCTAACCATTTGATCAGACGGTCAAACTCTATTAATTGGCTCAGAATTCACCACGACAACAACAATGGCAGCAACAACAACAACAACACCGTCATCACCACCACCACCTTCAGTGAAACAAAGCAATATTTTTTCCGATCTCGCCAAGTGGGGATCTACAATACTTGGACGTTCTTGTTGGTGGATGGATAATCGATGTTGACCAATGACTCCCTTTAGAGAAGCAGATGATCACATCATCTGTGCAAAAAGGTCAATATCATTCGTGTCATTAAAGTCATCTTGTGCATAAGAAGCAGTGAATCTCCCTCTTAGATTAAGGGGGAGCAAAGTATGTTTCATCATCAGAACATGTTAAACCTGACCACATTTTCTCCCATGTTTTCTAAATTATTTAAATCAATTGGGATCACAAATCTCAAAAGGTTTGAAATTTTTGATCGGGGGAGAGAATGTGATTTAAATATGTAACCTGATGAAAATGTGATGTTTTAGACTTAAACGTTAGGCTCTCCCATATGTGCTAAACTCTTTCGTATATCGATGCACATATTGAGGGGGAGCAAATGGACAAAAAGGATTTGGCCTCGCAAGCGATCGTGACTCAGACTTCACCAATGAATTGACGATAGCTAAAGTCAGTAGTCGAAAGGACATGTCCTGGACGGGTAATAATTTCAAGCCAGTTTATCTGGTGATGTAAGCGTGTCTCGCAAAGGACGTGTCTGAGTAGAATGTACCGATTTCGAGCGATTTTCCTTGAATGTGATCTGGACGGGTAATAATTTCAAGCTAGTTCACTAGTGATGTAAGCGTGTCTCGCGATGATCATGTTCTTGGAAAATCAATCAATTCAAAAAGTGCGAGCTTCACCTTTGAGAGATTTTTCAAAGATTTGGTTTTATGGCAATCGTGGAAGTACACCAAAGACCGACCATTTTAATTAATGCATGGAGTTATAAGGATGGTTAGGTTAGGCTCAAGTTCCCACGATCCCGCCAGAGCCGGAGGGATCTACCCAGGGACAATCCACTAGTTAGTGTAGAAGTCCTTAGGTATGATTAAAAAGGAGAAAAGTGAATAAGGGAAGAGTGCCGACTGAGATGGAGCTAGTACTGGAACAAACCCAACAAGGTGCTAGTAATGAAGTCTCGGTAAGCACTGAAGGGGTTGAAGAATGAAAAAGAATTGTAAAGATAAAGGGTGAAAAGAAAGAAGCCCTCCTTACAACTTAGGCAGAAACCGGGTCAATTCATATGCTGTCAGAATCACTTAGATGATTGCTGGAATTGAAGACAAAGTATCATGGACCCAGTGATACGCTGCACAACCCTCCCTAGCCACTCAAGGTCCCTCAAAGGACTCTTGTTTCAATTGTCACGGAGCTCAATACATTTCTATCGTCTCTCTCACTCCGAGTTAGATGATATTGAAAAGGTGGCAGTCCTCTCCAGCCTCTGATCACCAAATCAAAACGCACAATAGAGTCTAGAGCCATGAGATGCATAATAAGATCTCATAGGAACACGAATTATTTCTACACTGGTTGTTCAACATTAAGGACACCAGGTGTAAACTCATGAGTCCTACGCAGATCTTAGCAATCTTCCAGAACATTTATGAGAGAATTTACAAATGTAATTCTCAATGATTGAATGGAAATTCCTGCCAGGGTCAACATCAAGCAGCCCTGAAAGCAGGTCACTTCGGTAATTCCCTGTGGATTACGCTTAGTGATCGCGGTGGTTTCAAACGGTCTACAGTCATGGAGTGATCTCCAGCGACTCACCTAATCGTTGATATGCTACGGTACGATCTTAAAAAGCCCTCTGTGGGTTTTCGATTAGGAACGGTCTTGGTAAGGATTAGAGAGAGTTTTCACACTATGCTGTTAACAATCTCGAAGTCCGAACCTATAAGTACCAGACATTTTATTGCTAACTGTCGTATGCAGGAACTTCTGGCGGTTGTAGCTATTGGATGCTGTAGCTGGTTGCGGTTGTAGCTGGTTGCAGACAAGATGCCAATCCTCTACCACATGTTCACACTACATCATCATTGTAATTCAACAAAGTCATGATCAACCTAAAAGACCTTCAACATTGCTTCTGCAAACTCTGATGCTGAAGATCATGACTCCAAATAGTGTGAGCATGTCGACTCGAAGATTATCACATCACATGGAAACATACTGCTGAAAGATGACTTGAAGACAAATGTTGGATGATAAACTCGAAGAATTCTCAAAGATCATCCAAGACAACAGATCAGTCATCAAAAGATTACTGCACAAAGATACAAGACTTTGAAGAATCAAAGACTACGAGCTATAAAGACAAGTTCAGAAGAAAGAATGCTAGAATTCAAATTATTATTTCCGGGGTGACCTCCCTTAGGGGGAGATTGTTAGGAATATAAATATTCAGATGAAGGCTCGGTCACCCCGAGCATCTATTTAGCATTTACATAGCTCGTAGGCTTATTAATATTAGCTTAGTAATATTAGTATTATTAGTATTATTAGTGTAGTTACATATATTTGTGGAGTGGGTCGGGGCTTTCCCCACTGTCAGCTCACTCCACAGCCCACTAGGGGCACAAGTATTAGGAACTATAAATAGCCCTCTTCTCACAAGGAGAGGGTTGGAACTCTTCATTCACTTAATCTAATTTTGCACATTTTCTCTCAAGAGTCTCCCACCTCTCTCTCTAGTTCTTCATCTCACTAACTCAAACATGGGATTCTTGATCTTTCAAGATCCAAGGCCACCCGAATAGATCCACACAATCAAAAGGTTAGATCTTACACTCGTGAATCTTCCAATGTGCAAAATCACTTCATTTCTTCATCTTTTTATCATCTTTTCCTGTACTTGGCTATATTTACTTGCATATACACTTTTTCACGATTTAGTAAGAAATACACACAAATATAACCAAATATGATGCACAAAACTAACGATAACGTGACTAAAAACATGTTCAATTTGAGCGTTATCAGAAATCTACCGAGCTGGATTACATAAATCGTATGCAAAGGAAGAAAAGGAAGCACTATGAACACAACATGCCATCGGCTTTAGGAAGTGTTTTTGTAAACGTTTGGTTTATATGAATTGTGTAATGTCCTAAAGGACCTGATATTAACTATATGAATGACAAATGCAGCTATCCCACCGTCAAGGGGAAGCAATTTTCTCTACATACCGTGTCCTTACCATACTTGTCACATTCTGAACATAACCTGAAAATGATCCCTCCGGTAGGCTCGCGACCTCCGGAGATCAGTGGTCAATGTTCAAACATGGTTCATACCCAAAAAGTGGTTGCCATATCTATAAGTAAGCCAAAAAGGCCGAATGGCGTATGTCGCCTGAAAATGGTTTATACCTAAAAAGTGGTTGCCATATCTATAAGTAAGCCAAAAAGGCCGAATGGCGTATGTCGCCCGAAAACATATAAGCTTGTACCTCTGAAACAATGTAAATAGTGAAGGTAATAAAAAACAAGTATTATTGTACGTTTTTCAGTCTGCAAGTAAGCCAAAAAGGCCGAATGGCGTATGTCGCCCGAAAGCACATGAGCTTGTACCTCCGGAGCTATGCAAATAGCGAAGGTAATAAAAAACAAGTATATTGTGCATTTGCAATCAAAACATAAATCAAGCGTTAACTTGTACCTCCGGAGCCATGCAAGTGGTGACGGTAATAAAAAAACAAGTGTTTGATGTACATTTGTGATTCGAATATAAATGCTGTGTAATGACCCATCATGAGCAATAATGATTATGGCAGGGAGTTATGATTTATCTACGCAGGAAACAAAGAGGATGACAGAAGGGACATGTACGACTCTCGGCTTCAGACTAAAGCCAGCAAAGCAGCCCATAGCCGTTTGGAAGCGGTTACATGAATAAAAGAAAAAAGAGAAAAGAAGGAAAATAACCATCGTTGACAAACGCATCTGATCCGGTAGGCCCGGTCCATAATAGGCTGGTGCCCGAAAGAGGGATCCAAAAAGGGCCGAAACAACAGGGCCGAGGAACCATACAGTCGCAAGTCGCCGTAGGGCCCAAAACTGGGCGATTTTGTCAACTCACAGAGTAAGTCGTATCGGAGCGTGAATAATATGATGTATGCACAAAGTGGAAACACGATACATTCCATAACTAGCAAAGTAACCAAACAAGCAAATATGAAGGTAAAAAAAAAGGCATACAAATTGTCCAAATTACAAGTTATAACAGTCATCCGAATCATATCAGTTGTTTTTAAACCTAATCCAACGGCCCGAAGGCCTTACATCTGAATAAATTTTAGAGTAACAAGATTAAAAAAGCTTCACAAGAAATCCGAGGTAATTTTCACCCGTAGTCAAAACGGAATTACCCAGACTTCAATAACAGTCAAATCTCTCAAAGGGCCGATCCGCCTTCTTCTGCCGTGGAGTCCTGGACATTTGCAGCTTGGATCTTGGGAGCCTCGGTAGTTGTTCTGGTGACAGCTTCGGCTACTACAGTCTCAGCAGGCACGGATGGAGCGGGGTCAGGAAATATGTTCATTATCTCATCAAGAGATTGCAGATAAGCACTGTGGACTTTCTGGATGTAAGGATACTCAGCCATGAAACTCCAATCAAAACCTAGCCCATCAATAGCAACCATAGCTTTTGAGTTTGGCTCGGAAACCTCCCTTGTTTTGGATGTGCTTCCAAAACCTTTGTTCTTGCTATCTTGCTGCCTTGGCCTTCTACATTCTCTTGAGAAGTGCCCCATCATGTGGCAGTTATAGCACTCTATCTTTGACTTGTCAAAACCAGCAGTATCAGTGTTGCTGATTAAGAGCTTCTTCCCCGTCCTTTGATAGAACTTCTTGGCTCTCATGCTAAGAAGAGAAATTTGCCATTTTAGGTCCATTTCCTCTAGATCATCATCATTAATCTCTAGGAGGTCTTCATAAGTGAGCATGGACCCATCATTTCGACTTGTGAGAAATGCACAACAAGTCTTCTCATCTAAAATACCCATGGTACTGCTTGATGAACTAGCAGTACCAACACCATCAACAACTTTCACCTCTTCACTTGATTTTGAGGTACTAGGAGTTGACATAAATGCCATGTTCCCAGTATTAGAACTAGTACCTCCACTTCTCTTCAAATCTTGCTCCACAATCTTAAAGTTGCTATACAAATCTATCAGTTCCATTGTATCAAGGTCTGGCTTATTCTTCTAGACAACAACATGCATAGCCCACTCTTCAGGTAAGCTTCTCAGAAATTTTGAGTTCAAATCTTCTTGAGGTATTTCAACACCAAGAATAGCAAGTTGGCTCACAATATTCTGAAGCCTATTAAACATATGGTCAAGAGATTCATTGTTGGTAGAGGAGAAGTTTTCAAACTGCTGCTTGAGCAGTGTCTTGTGGGTTTTCTTGGTGGCTTCATTTCCACCATATCTGGCAACAATAGCTTCAAATAATGACTTGGCATCTTTGAACTTGCTGAAGTTTAAAAGTTGATCATTGGGAATGGTCATCATCAGCATGCTTCTTGCCTTTAAGTCATTTTTCTTCTTTATTCTGTCTTCTACAGATGTTGGGTGTGTCTGCAGAGTTGTCACCACTTTGCCTTCCACTGTTGATGTAGTGGTGGTAGGCTGGTAAGAGTTTCCATCTTCAATAATCTCCCAAAGTGCATAGTCTTGCACTTGGAAATATTGCTCTATCCTCAGCCTCCACATCTCAAACTCATTCTGTTTGAGCATGGGTAGTTTTGCAGCAACATTGGTTTGAATAGATTCAACGTCCATTTCTTCTTCTTCTTCTTCTAAATCAACTATATCAGCCTTGCTCTGATACCAATTGAGAGGATTCTTCGATACACTATAAGGTGGTTAAACCTTTGGTACTTTGTGTATATGATATGTTGAGTTAATATGATCAAGTATGCAGAATCTACTTAATCACACTTAGAAGGTTATTTTGGTTTGTGGAAATGGAAAGGAATGCTTTAGTAACGAACAATGAACATGCAATGTTAACACCAAACGATTCAATATTATTCAAGATAATACGAGTGATCTTTAATATCAGTAGGGTTACAAAACCTTGAATCTTATGTTTCTATGACTTATGATATTGTTGTGTGTGTTCTATGTTCTTAACAGTTATGATTTAAGCACTTAATTATTCACACTAAATATCTAGTCTAAGATTTCTCTTTTATAGTCCAAGAGAGATCTTTACAATATTGTCAAGTCTAATCGAACACATGCTTGAGAGTGTCAGTCATTAAGATATAACATGTATCTATGTTTACAACTTGTTCTGAGAATATAACATAATGACTGATCACATGGGGTAAGATATTATCTACCATGTATTGTTGACTTTAATACACATAATATCTTTGTATACTTATCTACTCAGCAGCAGAATAATTCGATAGTTATCCACTTAGCAGTAGAAAGTTCTTCACCAGCAGCAGAATCATTCAGTAGTAGAATGTTTAACGCTAGCAACAGAATCAAATGCTCTAACAGTAGAATGATACTTAAGAATATTTCTTGAGCAGAACCCGATATTAATCTTCTTGAATATTTAATTCCCAACAAATTGTATAGTAGTAAAGGTGATCATTTCAACCCTTTTGATGGGTACATTGGCTTATAATGAAACGGGTCAAACAGGTTATAACTTTCCCAAAGAGTATTCTAATGTTTACAACCTCTTGAATCGCTTCATTTATGAATATTACTTTGTTAAACTAGTAATCTAACCATATATATTATCTTTACATGGTTTATCTCTGAAACTAAATTTCTTTTTGGGCTAATTCAATAGAAAAAACATTATAGTTGTCAAAAAAATCAACTTTAAAGTAGCGAACTAAAAAAATTACTCTTTTAAACACTAATGTCATTTTTGTCTTCATGTGAGTAATAAAGATAAAAAAAAAAAAAAAAAATCTGTGATGACCATTTTACCCTTGAATTTTTGAAAAATTGCATCCACCGTCCATAGGGTAAATTATATAAATGGTTCCTGTGGTTTAGCGAAAATTGCATCCACAGTCCCTAATATACTTTTTTTGGATCCTTTACGTTTTTATCTACGTTTTTATACGTTTTCACCTGTTTTTTATTCACTTTTGATTTTTTTTGTCACAAGTGAATTTTTTTATTGAAAAAAATTTTTATTAGAAAATATTACAAAAAAAAAATTCAAAAATTTTTTTTCACATGTCACGAAAAAAAATTTCTAAATAAAATTATTTCCGAAAAAAATAATTTCGAAAAAAATTTCAGAAAAAAAAAAGAATTTTGAAAAATAAAATTGGAAAAATAAATTTCGAAAAAAAATAGGGACGGTGGAAGCAATTTTCTCTAAACGACAGGGACCATTTATGTAATTTAGCCTAGGGACGGTAGATGCAATTTTCGCAAACCTACATGGACAATTTATGTAATTTGGAATGGTAAAATGGTTATACTACTTAAAGAAAGATAAAAGTGTCAATATTAGTGCACACGAGTTTTTTTTTTTTTAGTTCGCTACATAGAACTGTCATTTTTGACAACTATAGTGTTTTTTTTGAGAATCAGCCCTTTCTTTTTTTGACAAAATATGTGATGGGCAACCCAAGTACCCTACCGAATCTGTTTGACCTGTATCAATATTTTTGCCTGCTTTGACCCGAACCAGTTCTTTCAGCTACCCAACTCACCAATATCATCATTGTGTCACTAGGATTTTTTGCTTTATCAATTATGTTTAAAGCTTGCCTCATGTCATGTATATAGTTTTGATGCTACTGAAGTCGATCATATATGTAATGCTGATATAAATTCACATACTGAATCATAAATTTGCTTAATAAGTGGTTCTTTCATTTTTAGCGTTTGTCATTAAGAAAAGCAAAGTGTTTATGTGATGTATCGATGTGGTCATGTTGATTTCATTCGTCACTGAGAAAATACTTGTCTTTATTCAATCTCTTTATGTTGTGGGACTAAATTTAGTTTGAACCCTTTAACCTCAAATCCAACTTTACTTCTGCTTAAACTTCAAAAAAACATAATAAAAGATATAAAATTTAAATTGAGACTTTGTCATATAAAACGTAGATGAATCAAAGCTTGTAATCAGCTATATTAACCACTACATGATTGCCTCAGACTAAATCAATCTACGTTGTTTCAGGAAATGGTGAATTCCTTAGATGTACAAATATGTCAAAATCTTGCAACATTTATCGATGCAATTGAAGAAATTTTCAAGCAAAGAATGCACATTGAAATCCAATCCAACAATAGCATCAGTAACTAGAATCTTGTTACTCGTATACTTTTAATTCCTTCACTTCGATGCATTTTCCTACGATTTCTATATCTTTAGACGAAACTAAGTAGTTGAATCACCATACTGCTATCCTCTACCAGAAGTGAAACAAATGAGTCAACTTTTTTGGGTCCTTTGTGTGGCATGGCATGGTAAAATCACAGATTTGTTTGTTTGTTTCCAGATAACTTACCACTAGTACATTCAGGACTTTCGGGGGCGACATTTTCACCTCCATGCCGACGTCATGACGTCGGCACCATATCGTCCCGTCGACATGACGTCGGCAGCATCTCGTCGAGAATGCTTGGTCGGCAACGACGTTCCCGTCGACCACTCCCGTCGACAACGTGGGTCCCACTTGGGTTTCCAGTCAAAGAGAATGGCGTTCCGTCAATATTATCCCGACGTCATGTCGACGGGATAATAACACTAATTATCGTGTTGATTAGTGATTGTTAATTTTTGGGTTTATGATGCCGTCGACACGACGTCGGCATCATTCGAGTATAAATTTTTTGGTTTAATGATGTCGTCGACATGTCGACGGCATAATTAGAGTATAAATTTTTTTGGGCTTATGATGCCGTCGACATGTCGACGGTATGAAGCTGTTATGCAGCTAAGCAGCAACATGCCAGATTTTTTCCGGAAAATTTTCCGGAAAAAATCTACAAAAACCTGTAATACCAAAACCTGTAACAGAAGCTATAACCACTCAATATCAACATGTCCTAACACGTACAACTCGCCATCGTCTAAAACACTTCCAAATTATCGCTAAACACCCTCAAATGCATTAAAACATATAAAGTCTACAAAACGGGGTGTGGTAATCTCTAAACCTAGCTGCCAATTCCACAAATGTTGCAATATCCCCAATGTTCAAGTTGCCAAAAGGTTAAACTACACAATACTAAGATAAGGGTCGCCAAAATATTGTTTCAAACATAAGTACAACACAAAATAACCCAAGTTTGTACCTACATCCCCTCGTCGCCACTCTCGCTCTCCTCGTCGCCACTCTCGCCCCCTTCAGTACTCCCGCTCTCGTCAGTATCACCATCTTCATCGCCTCCCACACTCCCGCGCCCTCCAACTGAGCCACTACCTCCAGCGCCAGACCCACTGCCCGAGCCTTCCACATGCTGAGAAGAAACCTGAGTAATATACTGGGACCATGTTGGGTTGGTCGAGACATAACCGGTCAACAAAGCGAGTTGCGCCTTCATTTTCTTGCGCTCTCGTCGATCTTTCTTTCTCTTCTTCTCGACCTCAGCAATCTTCTTTTTAGCTTCAGCAAGCTCCTCCTCCATCTCGGCCATACCTAAAAACGAAATAATCAAAATTTAAAAATAGCCATTGCAATACATAATTTGAGTCATGAGTAATCTATAATTAATATTATCACACTGTACATACCTGGAGGTGGAGGCGGGGTGTATGGCAACGGTGGCCTGTTCATGCCGGCTAACACCCTACCCCTACCGGCTATGTGACCCCCCTGCTTGCCTTTCAGAACCATAGCAAGTATCTGTTGCTCTGTGTACGCCACCCCTGTAGGCGTATTCGCTCCCAAATCACTTAGCCGAACCATCTCTTCCTATTTAGTTGAAAAAAATTGAGAAATTAGTCGGGTTAATTATAAGATTATGTTTCAATAAATCATTAAAGTGCGTGATGGAAAAAAAAAAAAAAAAAAAAAAAAAAAAAAAAAAAAAAAAAAAAAAAAAACAATACTTACATATTGAACCTTAGCCTCGTCCTGCAACCACGCACCATCCTTGTCGCAGTGCGTGTCGTAGAAGCTCTGGATGAGTGATGGGTACCGGTGGTCCTGACTGTTCACAAACTGTATATACACATGCATATATATAAGATGAAACAAATATATAATTAAAATTAAATAATTTTATAAAAATAAAGTACGTTTATAAAAATAAAATGTGTCTTACATATTCATGCCGAGAAGCGGCCAATGACTTGGAACCGTGGCGGCTGTAAATCTTGTTCTTCTTCCTGTTCTCCTTGTTCACAGCAGCTCGCTTGAGGTTCTTATCCATCATGTAAAACTTTACATGCTCCTCCCACACAGACGGCTCGAGGTTCGGAGGAGGGTTTCTTCTTATCTCATCCACCTTCTCAGGCCCACCCTTATTCGTAAAGTAATCACGCTTCATGTCGTGCTTGTTGTCGGCGTAGCGCTTAGCGATATATGCATTGATGCCCTTCCGAATATTTTCCCAATCTTCACTGCGCATGTGGGGCTCCAAGTTAAAGAATTGGTGCAATCAAATATAGTTAATATTAATATAGAGATATAAATAAATAAACAAATTTAAATAAATATACACAATTAAACAAATTTAAATAAATGTACACATTCAAATAATTAAATATAGAGATATAATTAAAAGGAAAATAAAATAACTGACCCCGAGTCGGTTCATGACGGCAGCCCTCTTATCTTTCTCAATCTCGTGCCAGGAGGGATAGTGCAATGGCAAGGACCTAACCAGCTCGCCAACGTAGTTACTGAACCATGCGTGGTGGGGCCCGACATGAGTGTACGTCTTCTGATCTTTCCTCTCGAACTCGATCGACTGCGGGCCATTTCTTCCCACAGCTTTCTTGAGCACTACATTCTTCGAGGCTTGACGGACCGATAGCCTGCCGCCATCCCGACCTCCACCCCTGCCTCCACTTCTCGCCCTACCTCCTCGTCGAGGTAGTTGTGACGATCCTACAATTGAAGTGAGTGAAAACGTTGTAAAATAAAAGTAACAAAATTCAAATGATCAAGTTTAAGTTTCTTACCACTACGGTGACCGCTCTCAATCTGACGATTTGGGGGTGTTGGGTCATCGCCACCGTCACCACCGTGACCTCGCGCTACTGCTGCCATCTGTAAAAGTACAAGTTGAATAACATATAGAAATTCGGGAACAAATAAACATAAGCATGCACACATTCAAATACATACACATTCAAAATAAATATACACATTTAAACAATTCATAACAATTTCATTCAAATAAGTGTCGTTTTACAAGTTACAATTTAAGATCAATCTGCTAAATCAACATCACTATCATAAACATCATCAGTCGCAACTTGAACTTCATCATCGGAATTGTTTGCATCAGAATCTGCTAAATCATAAGGATCGTCGTCTTCATCATCAATAAAATCATCCTCGTCATCAACAGGAATGATTGGTGGTGGTGCCTCAACTAACGTTGATTGACCATCGATATTTAAGGTTTCAAATTCCAAATCATTCAAATTAGCAGACAATTGGAGATTAGATGAGTTGTTGCCATGTATCACATCATCATCGTCTTCTACCACGATGACATCCCAGGTTGTGTTGTGATTCACATCTTGGACGACCTTCCAATGGAGTGGTCGTCTGTTTGGATCTTCAAAGTAGAAGACTTGTTTAGCTTGTGTTGCGAGAATGTAAGGTTGATCTTCAAACGCTGTGCTACATGCCCAAATTTGTGTCATGTTGTTTCTAGTGTTATAACGTTCGACTCTACCTCTTTTGGCTAAGTCGAACCACTTAACTCGAAACAACACAACTTTAAACTGGGTATACTCAAACTCCAGAATATCTTCTAGCTGACCATAATACATTTCTCCTTTCTTCTCGCCAGGTGAACAAATTCCGCTGTTCTGAGTTGTACGTTTTATATCGCGGCTGTGTACGACAAACTTCACACCGTTGACTACGCAAGAGTTGACTGACATTGGGGTCGATGATGGTCCACAAGCCAAAGCGAATAATTCGGGAGTACAACTTGGGTCATTGGCTATGTAAAGTTTACCAATCTATGAACAAAGATAAGAATAGATAGAGATGAGTAATATAGTCGTTATTTATACAAGGAAATACATATAATAAGTTTACCTTCGTCTCAAACCATCTAGGAAATTCTTGCTGCATGTCGCTATCAGGACGTTCACTGAAAATGTTCATGATATTAGAATTAATCGAAAAGATAACTTGGGAAAAAGAAATTTCAAAATATTAACGCGTACCTCTCGAACTCGTTCATGTACGCGTCGATCTCAGGACTGTTGTGAAGTACATACCATATCACTTTCTTCATTTCTTGGAGACCTAACCGAATAATTGTCTCTTTACCAGACTTTTTACATAGTGATCGGAACACCTGGAAATCACTTGTTAGGCGAGGACTGTAATACCAAAAATTTAAAATCATGCAAAATAACCAAATTACCCTTGATCTCAAATTCATGAATGATGTTTAAAACTTTAAGACATTTTAAATCCCGAGTATGCCCTAAGTATTTAACGATAATAAGTGAACAAATAAAACGAATGTACACATTTTAACAAATTAAATCCCATGCCTAACTTTAACATATATGCTCTCACTTGAAACCATTCACACGTTTTTCTTTTTATGTGATTCCTTTGGGCCGATTTTACCTTGTCACTTGTGTACAACCTTTGGGCCTTAATCCATAATGATAGCATTACAACTTGGCCCATTCTTTCTCCTAAAAACCCTCACAAAACCGGACATAAACCCCTCCCTAATCTCATTATACGGCACATTCAAAAAAAAAAGAAAATAAAAAAACCCTAACATCTTTTTCTTCCCATCTTTTTGTACGGCATCAAGAAAAAAAAATGAAACAAGCCCTAGCAAACCGATGCAATTCGAAATCAAGAAGAGGAGAAGAAGAAGCAATCAATTGATCTTTTTCATTATTCAATTCACATCATAAGGTAAACGAATACCACATAAATTCATCAATTCGAATTTTTGATTAAACCCTAATCGAACCATATTTTGTTGTTCTTCCAATCGACCTAATCAAGAAGAAGGAAGGACGAAATCGTTGGTGATTCGTTCGTGTGGTGTTCGTGTGTCTTGATCACGCTACGAGGGTATTGTGCATCATCCATTCGTGTTTGGATTTTTGTTCGTGTTCTTGTGTTCTTGTTGTAATATAAACACATATGATAATAAGAATAACGTGCACATGAAATAACAACCTTAAAGATTAATTATGAATTGAATATGTATATGAATCTGAAAATTAATTGATATCAGCATGTTAAAACATGTAAGGATCGACCTAGGGATGCTTTAATTTCAATTATGATTGCTTGTTATCATGGAATAATCATTGGAATATAAAAACCCTAAAAGAACACATGAATTAATGAACCAGTTTTCTGATCAGGAAATTGGTCCGAATTTAATTGATTGTATCTCTATGATGAAAACGTATTTTTGAGAGTTTCTGGAGTCTAGAATGAAGTTTAATGAAATAGATTTCTGGAGAAATTAATCTTGTAATTTTTAGAGGCCTGGAAGACCACTTTTTGATTTTTGGAAAATTAAGTGTCAGATCGAATTCGTATGTCTGGAAAAACAGTCCGGGTTTTTCATTTATCATTTTTAAACCATGTCTAATTGGAAGGTTTCCTTTGAACTGGGTAATATTTGATATGTCTACTAGTTACTGGAATTTTTGTAGAATTTTATAAATTATTTTGATGGGTGTGTGAACTGCAAAGTTTTCGTATGTTAAAACTGATCAGTAATCTGGATGACTTGAATTAAAGGATTTTTAAACTATAGTTATACTTAATAATAAATTCTGAAAAAATTAGGGTAAGTTCTTAAGACATATGGGTATATGTGTGAATTTTTGGGAATTTTTACTCTGAGTTCTTATAAGGATGAAAAATCGTACAAATCAGGTCTAATTTGTGTGTAAAATCTGTGAAAAGTTTTAAGGATATTAAAAAGGTGTAAAGTGTTTATTTTTCAAACTAAAGGGTCTAAATTGTCATTTTTCTAAAACTAAGGGACTTAACTGATGAAAACATGTAACTTGATAATATTTACATTTTACACCCTAATCTTATCATAATGACACTATTAACCCTAAACTTGTTATAATTGCATAATAAACCCTAAACTTATATAATCAACATTATGAACCTTGAACTAATATCATTGTCACATTTGAATACTTGAACTTATGATATTCTAAATATGGGAACCTACTAATTCTGGAAACTTACTAAATCGGGAAACCTGATAAAAATAGAAACCTGCAAAAAAAAAATAGAAAGCCGACTAAAACGAGAAAATCTTATTTAAATAAGATATTAATTGTAAGACGACCATGTATTCGTGTAGATTCGCTGAAGGTGGAGTTTGTTTCCGATCTTGGTATTTCTAGATGTATCTTCACTTACGGTATAAGGTACAGATATTCTGCCCTTTTTCAGTAAGGGTGTCTCTTTCTCATTTCATTCTGACTTTTGATTCATCATAGGATTCCCTGAGCCATTGCTATGTTCCCTTATACTTTGTTTCGTTCTTCATGTTTCACTTACATCTGTCTATCTTGGTTTGATTATGATCTGAGCCTTCTTATTGAGGCTTTCTTACTTGATCTATGCCCTTGCTATGCTTCTCTTGATTTGTGAACCTTGATAATTGAGCCTTGCCATGTTCCTCTGATACTTGATATGACTCGTTCGTCACCCTGTAACATGAATATTTGAATCACTTGATACCTTGAAGGATTATTTGAATTTTGGTAACTAGATGTGAAAACCTTTCTAAATTATATATGAAAATGTGTGAGAAAGCTATTTTAAAAAGATGCGATACTACTTTTAAATGAAAGTTTCTAAGAAAACTATTTTTAAGACCATCTTTATGAAAACCGTTTTGAAAGACCATTTTTATGAAAACTATTTTGTAAGATCATTTATTATGAAAACCATTTTTGAAAGATTGCTTTAAATGGACTTTTAAATAGAAACCTTTTTAATTGAATTGTTGTTATGAAACTTTGATTATGAACCTTCTGATATTGACCTTCTGATATTGAACCTTCTGATATTGACCTTCTGATATTGAACCTTCTGATATTGACCTTCTGATATTGAACCTTCTGATATTGACCTTTCTGATATTGGACCTTCTGATATGAACCATTTGATATGAACCTTTGATATGGACCTTCTGATATAAATGAAATGGAAACTTGACTTGAACCGCTTGATATGAAACTTGAACTTGAACTTGGACACTTGATACTTGATACTGGATACCTGATACTTGACACTTGATACCTGATACCTGACACTTGATACTTGATACTTGATACTTGATACTTGACCTTGACCCACAGTTTGAGACTACGAGCCACCCACTAGGCATGAGGGTTTCATGTCCATGTCATTGATGCACCGATGGCATGACTCTAGGGCAGGAGAGTGATGACCTGTCCCGTCCCTGACTTGATTTGATTTGGCGTGTTGAGGAGGTATTTGGCCACCTGGGGCGTATGGATGCATCCTAGACTTGTTTCTGTTTCTGTTATATCCTGTTATTACTGGTGACTGATGGTGTGTGCGATACACGTCTTTCACATCCTGGGAGCTAGCTACTCCACCCCTTGGAGGTATCCCCTCACCCTGTACTTGGTATGCTGAGGTCTCCCCTCCATACACCCTGATATTGATACTGTTACTGTTACTGGGCTCGTAGTGGATTTCTGTTTCTGTTACCTTATAACCTTGTACTTAGTATTCCGAGGTCACCCCTCCGGATACATACTTGACTTGATACTTGACTTGACTTGATATGACTTGGGCTCGGGTTGGGATTACTGTTCCCTTTACTCTTATCTATTGTAACTGTTTCTTAATTCCTGATATCTCTGCATAACCTTTATTTTTCCTTCCTAACTCTTGTTATACCTTGCATTGTTTCACTTACTTCATTATCCCATCATTACTGCTTTGTTATCGTTATATCTGTTCACTGAGCTTTCGTAGCTCAGCCGCATTTCTTTTCCTGCGGCAGGTTTTAGTTTGGAAGCTGGGTATGAGTGGAGAGTACCTTGGACTTAGAAGATCCTGATAGCTATTTATAAATAGAGATGACTAGAAGAGTTTATGTTTCAGACTTAGTAATTATTGTATCTTCATTGTAACCTTGTATCTTTAGATTTTCCATTGTAACCATTGAAATTCAATTGTATTATTTATGTCATATGCTTGTGTTTGTTCTGATATGAAACCATTATTGTGACATCTCTACCCTTGTCGGGTTGGGGTGTTACAAGGACAGTCCTGAGATGCAGTGGGACGATTAAATTTCGTCCCAATTTCACCCCGAAAATAACGAGAACAAAAAGTTAATGCTTCGTCTGCAACATAACCCTCCGCTATTGACCCTTCCGGCTTAGCTTTATTTCGTACATAGTTTTTTAGCTTCTTCATGTATCTTTCAAATGGATACATCCACCGGAATGAAACAAGCCCGCCTTCAAGAGCCTCTTCAGGTAAATGCATAACCAAGTGAATCATAATGTCAAAAAAAGCAGGAGGATATATTTGCTCGAGACTGCACAAAATATTGATCAACTGGTCTTTAGCTTTCACTATGTCATTCACCATCAAAGTTCGGGCGCAAATTTGCTTAAAGAATGAACAAAGCTCGATTAATGGTGTAGAAGTCTTTACGTCCAAGTATTGCTGAAGTCCATAAGGAAGTAACCGTTGCATCATTATATGACAGTCATGAGACTTCATGCCCGTTATATTGTTATCATCTTTGGTCACTTTCGACTTGAACTTGGATCCGAACCCATATGGTAGTTTAACTGTTTTGATGTATTGACAGAACAGTTTTCTTTTATCGGGTGTGAGGGAGTACTTAGCATGAGGCTTCGAGCACTTCCCGTTTCGTTGGTTTCCGAGCCACAACTCCTGTCGAATGCCCAAAGCTTGCAAATCTTGTCTTGCCTTAGCGGTGTCTTTAGATTTGTCATTCATTAACAAAGTGTTCAAGATACTCTCCAACACATTTTTTTCGATATGCATGACATCTAAATTGTGTGGTAGAGAAAGAAAAGACCAATATTCAAGCTCGTAGAAAATAGACCGTTTTGTCCAGTTCAGTTCGGTTGTATGATTACGTTTTATCTTCCCCCCCCCCCCCCCATAATCTGGATGTTTCCCGGGCAAACGTGTGGGCAATATCGCAAGTTGAGTCAAGATATCAGCTGGAGTATCTTTTTTAGGAGGATCTCTATAATCGGTTTCACCATTGAATGTCGTATTGTCCCTCCTCCATTTATGTTTTTTTTTTAAGAATCTTCTATGACCAACATAAGCTGTTTTACTTTGAACACGCATAGCCAGAGTGTCTACTTTGCATGTAGGGCATCCGTAGTAACCTTGGCCACTCCAACCGGACAAACTACTTCGAGCAGGAAAATCATTGATGGTCCATAAAAGCATTGCTCTCATGTGGAATGCTTTGCCTGTAACAGCGTCCATAGTCAGTTCACCTGGTTTATTCCATAATTTCAGAAGGTCATCAATCAAAGGCTTTAAGTAAACATCAATGTCCTTTGCTGGTGATTTAGGGCCAGGAATCAACAATGTCAGCATCAAAGAAGTCTCTTTCATGCATAACCACGGAGGCAAGTTGTATGTTGTTAATATAACCGGCCACATGTTGTAAGTCTGACTAAGGTTGCCGAACGGGTTGAAACCATCAGCAGCCAACCCTAACCGAACGTTTCTTGGTTCTGAAGCAAAATCCGAATATTTATTGTCAAACTTTTGCCATGCTTTACCATCAACCGGGTGTTGCATCATACCATTTTCCGTAGACTTTCCAGTAGCATGCCAAGTCATATGTTTTGCAGTGTGAATAGACTTGTACAAATGTTGTAGTCTAGGAATGATAGGAAAGTAACGCAACACCTTGTTAGGAACTTTCTTCCCCGTTGTGTTCTTGTCTTTCCATCTACTCGTTTTACAGACCGGACAATACTCCAAATCTTCGGCATCAACCCCCCGATATAAAAAGCAATCATTTTCACAAGCATATATCGACTCATACCCTAACCCGACCTTTTTGAATGTCTTTTTTATAGTAGAGTATGATGGTGGGAGATTGTAACCTAACCTGGGAGGAAATACCTCCTGGAGAAATTTTAGCGTATTGTTAAATGAAGTATCACTCCATTTACCGCTGACCTTGAGATGCGTAAACTTTGCCATAAAATCCAAGGTGGTCATAAAGTCACAACCCGGGTAAAGAGGCTGGGTGGAACTGGCAAGTAACTCTTCAAACTCGTTACGTACAGGAGGTGTCGTTGCTTGAGTCGGCTCGTTACTTGTCTCGCCAATATTTGGAGGAGTTGGCTCATTTTGTTCATTATTTAAAGGAATATCAAGAATATCATTAAGGCACGCACCCATGTCACTCATCTCACATTGTGTTGTGTTATGTTCTAACGGCAGAGGATCCGGTTCACCGTGATCTCGCCATTATATTGTGTATAAGTTGGGTCCCACCCATGGTCGCCTATGTGGTTTTTAAGATCATGGAGAGATACCCAATCAACATTACGACAAAGACGACATGGACATTTTATTTTTCCGTAACTATTCAGAAACGGCTTACAATGATCGAGGAATGCGGCAAGACCATCAAAAAATTGTTTTGAACAACGACTCTCTAAACGGGTCCAACTCTTATCAAGTATCATAACTGCATTTTTATGATGGAATCAGTTATTATATGCACTTAATTAAACACATTCAAAAGATTCGACAAAAACACATATAACCGTGGAATTATTACGAGTTGTTTTGTTCACCTAGTGCAACTATGGAAGGCAATCCTAACCCACTCTTTGAATGATTCGTCTCATATATGAATGCGTATAACTGATTTACTATTTGAGAAAATTTCGGCAGCATTTCCCCTCAACTCCCCAAATATGTGCATTAAAGACATATTCGTAGGAGTAAAGGAGAAACACTGTCGAAATCATCTCAAATAGTAAATCAGTTATACGCATCCATATCCTAAATGAGACAAAACATTCAAAAAGCAATCCCAAACAGGGGACTTTCCGAAATTAATTTCTAATAAATTAATTCCGGACGGGTTTTCTATAGGATGATTAATTCTGGACGTGGACTTTCCGAAATTAATCACTAAAATCCTAAAATCATTTACAAAAATCTAACAATAATATACAAATCGACTATTTTAAGTTAAAACAATTAATAGCATATTTTAAGTTAAACAATTAATAGAATATAAACAATTGTTTGGTTTTCGGCTTATGTTTCATAAGCTTATTATACTTCTAACGCAATCAAATACCATTCAAACCGCTAATACTTAATATTCAAACCGCAATACATACTAACTAACAAAACCGCTAATACATACTAACTAACCAAACCACGAATACAACAAAGCATAAAAATGAAAAAACAATTTGGATATGTAAACAACATACTGACTCGGGCTGTGGTCACGGGCTGCGGTCTCGGGCTATATAAAAAGAGAGCACATTAATATATCGGTTGCTTAAAAATAAAGAGGTAAAACTGTTGACGGCGACATGTCGTCGGGATACCAAAAGTTAATAAAAAAAATTAAAACGAGGTACATTACCTATATATGTCTTGGTTGTCTCGGCTCTCACTCTCGGCTTCACAGACCAGACTGTATCATAAATAAATAAATAAAAAATAATAATAATAATAAAAAATAAAAAAAAAACAAAAAAAACAAAAATCAAAAAATTAACAATTAACATTTAATAATTAACAAAATCAAAAAATTAACAAATGATAATCAAAAATTAAAAATTACCGGCGTTAAACAAGAAATAGTGGGGAAGAAGAAAAGAAAGAATTAAACATGAGATGGGTTGAGGAAAGAATTAAACGGGAGAAAAGGAGGAAGAAAAGGAGGAAGAAATAGTGGTGTTGGTGGAGCTGTGGTGGAGACTGTGGTGGTTGAGTACAAGTGGTAGTGGTGGCGGTTCTGGTGGTGGTGGTCGTGAATTGGTGGTGTTGGTGGATTAATCGCCGGCGGGAGTGTAAAGTTTTTTTCTTTCTAAGTGTTAATAATTGAGACCAGATCTAGTTTTGTTTTTGCTGTTTATCTTACCGTCGACATGTCGACGGTAGTGTAAAGTTATTTTGTCGTTTGTCGTTTGGCGGGACATATAAAAATTGGGTGAAAATTTTCGCGCTTATATTCCCGTCGACATGTCGACGGGAAAAAAAAAGTTATTCATAAACTTAGAAAATAACTAGTTAAATATTAATTACTTTTAATATAATTAAAAAAATTTATCTATTATAAATACTTTTATAAAATAAAAAAACAATATTAAAAAAATAGTTTTATAAAATTAAACGAACGAGCCGAGATGATATGGTTGTACACGAGATGTTAAACGAACGAGCCGAGATGATATGGTTGTACACGAGATGTTAAACGAACGAGCCGAGATGGTATGGTTGTACACGAGATGTTAAACGAACGAGCCGAGATGGTATGGTTGTACACGAGATGTTAAACGAACGAGCCGAGATGATATGGTTGTACACGAGATGTTAAACGAACGAGCCGAGATGATATGGTTGTACACGAGATGTTAAACGAACGAGCTGAGATGATATGGTTGTACACGAGATGTTAAATGAACGAGCCGAGATGATATGGTTGTACACGAGATGTTAAACGAACAAGCCGAGATGATATGGTTGTAATGATATGGTTGTACACGAGATGTTAAACGAACAAGCCGAGATGATATGGTTGTACACGAGATCTTAAACGAACGAGCCGAGATGATATGGTTGTACGCGAGATGTTAAACGAACGAGCCGAGATGATATGGTTGTACGCGAGATGTTAAACGAACGAGCCGAGATGATATGGTTGTACGCGAGATGTTAAACGAACGAGCCGAGATGATATGGTTGTACACGAGATGTTAAACGAACGAGCCGAGATGATATGGTTGTACACGAGTCTATGATTCAGCGACTTCAAAGTTGTTTTTTGAATCTCCATGTCATTCTAATTAGTGCTAGTCCTGCGGTTAACCAATACTGTACTCCTATAAGTAGCAATTATGGAACTCGTGCTCAACAACAAAGTTCCAGCTTATCTTGTTCTAGTTTGAAAGATGCAATTCCTGACTATGGGCCAAGTGTTAACCGAAATGTCTCACCAGGCGTAAAGCAGTTTATTAACTCGCCTGTTTCGTTTAACGAATGAGCCGAGTTGTTTAGTTTGAGCCGTGATGATATGGTTGTACACGAGATGTTAAACGAACGAGCCGAGATGATATGGTTGTACACGAGATGTTAAACGAACGAGCCGAGATGATATGGTTGTACACGAGATGTTAAACGAACGAGCCGAGATGATATGGTTGTACACGAGATGTTAAACGAACGAGCCGAGATGATATGGTTGTACACGAGATGTTAAACGAACGAGCCGAGATGATATGGTTGTACACGAGATGTTAAACGAACGAGCCGAGATGATATGGTTTTACACGAGATGTTAAACGAACGAGCCGAGATGATATGGTTGTACACGAGATGTTAAACGAACGAGCCGAGATGATATGGTAGTACACGAGATGTTAAACGAACGAGCCGAGATGATATGGTTGTACACGAGATGTTAAACGAACGAGCCGAGATGATATGGTTGTACACGAGATGTTAAACGAACGAGCCGAGATGATATGGTTGTACACGAGATGTTAAACGAACGAGCCGAGATGATATGGTTGTACACGAGATGTTAAACGAACGAGCCGAGATGATATGGTTGTACATGAGATGTTAAACGAACGAGCCGAGATGATATGGTTGTACACGAGATGTTAAACGAACGAGCCGAGATGATATGGTTGTACACGAGATGTTAAACGAACGAGCCGAGATGTTATGGTTATACACGAGATGTTTAACGAACGAGCCGAGATGTTATGGTTATACACGAGATGTTTAACCCTAGATAATATCACACCATCTGTCAACAAAACACTTCCCACCAAAATCTCCCACCAAAAATTTCCCACCAAGATCTGCTCTTATATACTAACATCTTATCCACACAACCTCACAACCTCTTATACTCAAAACCACTTAACCTCACAACCACAAACACACACTGTTATCATGGTGAAGATGGCAGAATTTGAAGCTTTTGCTTGTCCTTGTAAACGAGGAGACGTAATTCTGCGAGAATCGCATAAACCTTACTCCCATGGTAAACAATACTATGCGTGTCCTTTATCAAAGGTGAACAATTACATACTTTTTTGTGTGTTATATAAATAATTTGGTTAGTTGTTAAAAATAATAGTTTTTACTCTTTAACAGGGTGGGACAAAGGAGTTTGGATGCGATTTTTTTTTATGGAAGGAGGAACGACTAGCCAAAATGACCGGTTCTCTTGGAGCTTCAACGCCTCCAACTCATTCCGCAAGACCATCCATAACTCCAACTCGTTACACTGCAGGACCTTCAACATCGAGTCCTGGAAATACAGAGTGCTCAAACTGCATCAAACTGAATCACCAGATAATGGTACTCAATAAAATGCTAGAAGTGTATATGCATCCAGACAAACACACAACTGATTCAGCTGCCTTATTTCACGACCTTTATAATGACATGCTAGGTGATATGTGAAATCTTCGTATGTAGGTTGTTGTTGTTGCTGTTGTTGTTGTTGTTGTTGTTGTTGTTGTTGTTGTTGTTGTTGTTGTTGTTATTGTCGTTGTTGTTGTTTGTTGTGTTATTGTTGTTGTTTAATAAAATGTTGTTGTTGTTGTGAAAACTGATGTCGAACGTGCTTTATATTTTTAATTCGTACGCTTTAAAATGTTCCAATGATGTTGTTGTTGCTGTGAAAACTTAAGTATCCATCAAGATTCAACCGTAAGGGGCCGTTTGGTTTATGCTGTCCAAACAGGGCCGTTTGGTTTATGTTGTTTTGTTAACAGCAGCCCACAAGGGCCGTTTGGTTTATGCTGTCCAAACAGAGGTGTTTGGGATTGCTTATTTCCTGCACCAAAAGGGTGTTTGGGTTTATGACCTTATTTGAAGAAACAATATCAAAATTAACAAACACGAAGGCAAACATTTTATTTAAAACACGCAAGAGTTCTCAAACGAAAAACTCGACAACCAAACGAAACAACTCAAACTAAACAACTAGACAACCAAACGAAACAACTCAAACTAAACAACTCGACAACCAAATGAAACAGATCAAACGAAACAACCCGTTTAATTTTTTTTGCGGCTACTTCTTGCTTTGCTGGAACTCGCACCATCTTTTCCCTTCCTTGCTCTCATTTCCTTGATACGTGCAAACGTAGCTTCGAGATTTGTTACTTTATTTTCCAGATTACCAAATTCGGTGTCGAGGTCCAACGTGCTTTCAGCTTCATCGTCACCTCCAACAGCAGCAGCTTGAGCTTCAGCAGCACGTTGAGCTTCAGCAGCATCTAGCTCTTCCAAATACTATCTATAGTACGGCTTTCTCCTCAACCATTCCAGAATCTTGTCTCTCTGCCACGGTGCACAGTTCGCATAATAACCATATTCATCAAAAATTTCCCAGCCCCAATGAATTATAATTTCATTATACAGGAGCTCGTGTGATAAAGCCTTTGACCATTCCTGTTCCGGCGTTAAACCATCCATTGTTATGTGTGTTTTTTGTGAGAATTTACGTGTTTTGTGATAATCTATAACAATCCGTAATTTTTCAGGCTATTATTTTAATAGTATTTATTTTAAATTTTATATTTTCTGACACTTACTGTCAATCGAAACTCGAAAACCGATGGTAATCTTGAAAATCGAGGCCGCACGCGTACCGACATGGCCGTAGTACCGACTTAAAGCAAATAATTATGAAATTGAGTTAATAATTTTTATTTTACCTAGCGTTAATGAAGGCGTTACCGAAAACATATTTCAGGCATGTTGTCGAGACAAAATACAGTGTTTACATTGTGGCTCAGCGGGACACTGAGTACACATAATACACTAAATAATAAACTAACTTATCCCTTTAACCCTAACCATACTCTCACCCACACTCTCACACGCCTCTTTTTCACCTCTCTCTTTTCTCTCCTGCTACAAACCAACCCCACAACTGCCCAGGCAGGTCCGACACATCAATGACCATAAGGCTCCAAATGGTCCTAACGACTCAGGCGGGATTCCCTCTTCTTTGTCAAGACTCCGAAGCAACATATGAGTACAAGAGCTGACGAGGTTATGATGATGCGATACCCTTTTTGGGCTACGATTCCAACTGACAAACGGGTGGAGGAGGGGCAACCTTCCTCGTGTTAATTCTTTATAACTCAATCGACTCATAATTTGCGAACTCACCACTCAAACGAAAATACGTCTAATACAAAGGAGGAAGTGGGTTTGCTTGGAATCGGGTTCAAATCCGGGTCATAAATCTACTGTCAATCGACTTTGTTGTAAGATCTTGATTTCTTGTTCTTTTTTTTTTTGTATTCGAATGCTGTTATAACTATTGGAGGAATCCGTGATTAAAAATTTTGGTCAAGAAATTGTTAATTTAAGGTCATATGATGATGTTGTGTTGTTATGGTTGTGGTGTGGCGAAAAATTTAACTAAAAATCAAGTATTGGCCTAGTTGGTTAATTGATTTGGTCATGTTTTCCTGGAGGTATTCGACCCATCACTGAAACAGTGGGCACCTCCTTTGCTTATTTTCTTTCCTTGCAAATATTTAATGAGTAAGTTGGTTGAGGCAAACAATAAATAAATGATTGGACCAAAATGAGATTTTTGTGTTGGTATTTGTCAAGGGTCGAAACCCACTGTGGTCGAACCACAGTGGTGCGTATTTTTGGGGTTTACGACAAGTGCCTATTTGGTTCTTTACATATGCATTCGGTGACTACTAATTTCTAAAGTTGCATTCAAGTCTTTGAAAATCTGAAGTATATATATATTTTAGAGATTGTCATGTTTGAAAGTTCATATGTTGTACACGATTGAAAATTTTGACACATCTAGACTAAAGATAATGCCCCTAAAGTCTTTAATAAATTCACAAACTTATTTTTGGTCCAAGGAAAAATTAAGCTCAAACACAAAAGTGTCAAACGAATTTACTTCACGGTCAAAGTATTAACCACTACACACTGTTAAGTAACTACAAATATATATCAATGTCTTGCAAAACCTTCAACAAAAGGAGTTGTAGTCCAGTAGTGAGGTTGCTCCCTTGTCCCAACAGACCTTGTCGTTTGTACCATTTCAATCACTACACGTCATATTTATCTCGAGTCTTGGAGCCATTGCGGCTTGCGGAAAAACTAGTTTCAAACTCCTTTGGTGTATTGAAAATTGTTGCGACTAATCCTTGTTGAAAACAGTCGTTGCCTCTTTCAGTTTGATTTGCGTTAACAGACATCACCTCACAACTCAATTGGGTTGTTGGTGGACTTCGTCTGGTTTGGGTCTTTGGTTGGGCCACAGCCCACTCTCGACACGAAATCGCGTTACTCACTCGTTTCATATGTAAACCGTCGTCACAACTCGTCAAGCTAATAAAAACATGACCATTTTATATATTTAAACTTCGCGATCTATTTAAATAACTACACTACAAAATGTATTTGCTACACCTTATTATATATTTAGACAACGCCACGTATATATTTATATATATATAAACTAGACGTAAAAATTTAAAAATGTTTCTCCACTAGAACGAACAGTACATCGTTATATATATACTTCACAATTTTAATAGCCATATGAGGATTTAAACTCGTTTCATTAACTCGACTATATATAAATAAAATTGATGTGTTTTATCAACACTCTTAATCAATTTAAAAACTATAAAATGGCTTTCTTTTTATAAACCTTATAACTTGTTAACACGCAAGGACTCATTATTTTCAAAAACATTCTTTTATATATATATACACACACGTAACTTTATTTTATTTTCTCATACGTACCCGCAAACTTTGTAATTTACATATTCACTCGACTTTAACTTTCCATCATAAACACCAACGTCATACAATTATTGATCGTCCCGTTCGTAACATTTCAGTTATTGCCAAACTAAGGATTTTCATCCTTGTATTTCGAGAGTACTTTCAAGAGCCAATACTTTCAAATGATTTAGAAAATGACTTTTAAACTTAAATGCTGCCACACCAGCAACAATAACATAAACTCACTAAAACTTTTGAACTTAAGTCTTAAACTTAGTCTGTGAACTAAAACAACCTTACTAATCTAGGTCGCGTTGGTACTGAACTTTTATCTGAACCATTGCTTTATCTGACTGCTTTATGCCGAGGTGAGTATTCAGAGCCCCCTTTTTACCGTTTTACTGATTTGGGGTGGAATGCATGACTTAAATTTTTATTTGAACTTATGACATATATTTTTACCTGAACTCTTTTATTGTTTGAGCTTATGACTTGTTTTGAACTATTGACGTGCCGTACGCACTTAAATTTTAGTCTCCCTTGTCGGAGCAGGCTTGATTTAATCAGTATATAATAGTTGGTATGATGTACCGTTCGTACATTCGCATTGTTAGTCCCCGATTGGTTTGCCGTTCGCACTCCAATTTAGACGTACCGTTCGTACGGCTCCCTTGTGCGGAGCAGTAGGTAGTATGGATAGCGCTATTAGAGGTCGGCCAACCTCTCATTCCCCTGTCTACGGAATGCATATTATTTATTTTTAGGGGCTTTGCCGCATACATTATTATATACCTAGTCCTTTAATGTGAACTTAAAGAGCATGTGTGTTTGACTATAATTGTTGTGAAACCATAAGTTACAAGTCTTGTATGGGCAGGACTTGTAACTGAACGGTTTGACAATGCCTCTATCAAATGGACTTTTTCTCAAAAACCTTGGACTTCTTTTGAATAAAACCTGTATACTCACCAACTATTTTCATAGTTGACCCGTTTTCTCATGCATTTCAGGTGATCGCCAGTAAGTGTATTTTATGAAGACATTTGCATTAAGGAGTCTTCATCTATCATGTCTAGTTTGATGAAATAAAAATGTTATCTTTTGGAAACAAACTATTATGTTTCAAATGCCGTTGTTGGCTAAACCAATGTTGTATTAATGTACTGTTTCTTTAAATTTAAATTATGGTATTGTACTATATCACTCTGCGCTGTATATTGATTTCGTAGCACCCCAGGACCCGAATGCTTCCGCAATGCCACATTTTTGGGGGTGTTACATAATCGATATATATGTAAGTAAAAAATTGGCGGGGTTAATGGGAAATTTGGCGGGAAATTTTCCCGTCGACATGTCGACGGGATAAAAGAGGATACAATAATTTTTTTGCTTAAATATTACCGTCGACATGTCGACGGTAATATAAGACTAAACACAACGTAATAAACGCTAACCAAAGCTAATTATATGATTATTCGTGATTAATATTCTCCCGTCGACATGTCGATGGGAGAATATTGGCGGGATAAATTCGCGCCCAAGTTTTGGCAATTATTGAGGTTGCAAAGTTTGACCAATATTGTCCCGTCGACATGTCGACGGGAACATATCAAACGAAAAAATTCAACGCATTTGGCCTCGGTCAAGAGATTTTTTTGTCGTTTACTGTATGGTCCCGACGACATTGTGTCAACGGGATAGTCTTCGTCGCCCGTTCTCCTGTTTCTTTCCAGGTAGTGTACTTTAGACAAGCATCATGCTATAACTCACTCATTTTTAATTATGTAAGTGGTTTAGACAAGCTATATGGGGTCTTTTGGCACAAGCTATTCGACACGCACGGCGAATCAGTTTTCCAAGTACGAGCGATATGCTATTCGGCACGCACAACGAAACTATATATATGGGGTCGTTCGGCACGCACAACCAAGCTAGTTTTCAATATATATGGGGTCGTTCGGCACAAGCTAGTTTTCAATATACCAAAAATAAAACAATCCAATTACAACCATGATGCACAACTTTTTATCACAAAATTAAAGCATAACAAT
Organism: Artemisia tridentata subsp. tridentata; assembly: GCA_021014915.2. Classification (NCBI taxonomy): domain Eukaryota; kingdom Viridiplantae; phylum Streptophyta; class Magnoliopsida; order Asterales; family Asteraceae; genus Artemisia; species Artemisia tridentata. The sequence goes on from CP139509.1 coordinate 420,595,338, forward strand.
ACCCTCCAAATTTTTCTCCTAAATATTGCATGCACGCAAAACAACATATATACCGTTATCATCATCATTCTATTCTTTAATATTTCATCAACAAAAATGAATCCAACATTCATCATTTTCCCACAATCTAAAAAGATCTAACATATAATCACACACATAATTAACAGCACATGGAAAAAAAATGGATCCAAACCCTAAAAACTTTCCAATCCTATCCTACGTCATGGCAAGAATCCCAAGCATGAAACGTCCAACCATGTCAGATTTCGACATCAAACAAACTCAAACAACAACCCCACGTGCCATACGTCGTACATGTTCTTCCTTAAAACCAGAACCATATTTTGAGCTAACCGAACGTATGCCACATTTAACAGATCCTCATCTTCTAGCTTCCATGCGATCAGCCGTAGCTGATGTTTCTCAAACAAGATCCTTATTAAAAACATTAGGTGATCGTCCTGATCATGAAGCCGTTGATATAGCGAAATCTAAGATTAAAGAGATTGACACATTGTTGTCGATGCAGCTTGATGAGATTGCGTTATCTGATAAGATTGATCCAGATGTTGAGAAAAGAAAAAAGGCTATTGAACGTGAGAAAAATATGCATAAGGCGTTGATATCATTGGATCAAATGCATGAATCGTATGATAAGTTGTTGTATGATGCGGAGAAAAGGTTAGAGAAGATTTATGAATCGGTTAAGATTGTTGATGCAAGGAGATTAGATTCAGGTGTGGGTGATCAAGGTGGGACTGTTACGGAAGAGGTGAAGGAAGAAGTTGTTGCGATTTTGACAGATGCTATGTCTATTGGAGCTAAATCGATTGATTTGTCTGAGAGGAGATTGCCGTTTTTTCCTGAGGCGTTTGGGAGGATACGTACGTTGATTTATCTTAACATATCAAATAATCAGCTTGAGGTTAGTTTATAGTTTGTTCATCTTTAATATGCGTATTTTGAATATTTTGTTCAAATTTCTTGTTCTTTATATACAATTAGTCAATTATTATCTATGAATCTTAATTTTGGTTTGTAATTAATAGTTTCATTCAGTGTCATGGACTAGGCTAGAGCTTATGAAAGAAAACTCGGGTGTTTAGCATCGCTAATGAAAAACCGCTTATTGCGTATTGATATGTCTATTAAGCTTTTTTTAGAGGCTTTATGATTGCTTACCAAAAGTGTGTATATTATTATTAGCAAATGAAATAAGATGCTAATAGTAAAAGGTGTGAACTTGCTTATTGTAAAAAGTGATAAGCAGACAAGAGGTGCTGATAAGCAATTCCAAACGCCCCCGTATGTTAGGTGTGTGTTTAACATAAATTTGTCGTTTTGATTGACATCATTAACTTGTAAGAGACAGGTAACAGAAAATAAAGTAAACAATCACAAGAGCCCAACAATAATATATATGGTTTGGTTAATACATCTTATAACCAGAATCACTACCTGTAATTTGGGACTAATAGACCTCAACCTACTCCAAACGCCTGTCCTTTTAAGATTTTGCTTTTAATGATTATTCCGAAAGGCACTTTTGTAGGAACTAGATAGACGGGTGGATCTATAGCCAGAGGAGGAGGGTCTACGAGTGCATACCCTTGAAATCCTTGATTGTGTTGGAAATTAAAACCTAAAAAATGCTGTTACGCTAGTTTATATCTTCTGAGAACTTTCTGTTCCTTTCATAAGATAGTAAACATGATTGGTTGGATTTAAGTTAGTGGGCACATGAAAAAATCTAATAGGGTACAACCATGCCCTGCACATATAGAAATTTATATAAGTAGAATCCTGTTTTCTCTTACTAAATCAAGGGGATGCATGGGGAACAGGTGATTCCAGATTCTATTGCTGGACTTGAAAATCTTGAAGAGCTTAACGCTTCCTCCAATGTTTTGGAGTCACTTCCAGATTCCATTGGTTGTTTGCATAAATTGAAGATTCTGGATGTCTCTAGCAACAAGCTTTGTTCCTTGCCGGATGGCATTGCTAAGTGCAGGTACATGTGCTTCCTTCGTTTCATAACAAAAACATCTAAAAGTGTCGAAACCCATGGTGAGTAATGAGTTAAGATAGGTATTTTCAAAAAAATGGTGCTTTATGCGTGGGTCAAATATGACCAATCACCAAACAGAAACCAAATTGACCCGTTATTAACTTATTATATAAATTTGTTCGCATTTATAACTAAAATTTACATTTACAACCATCTACTGCAAATTAGTAATGATTCTTTTTGTTGTCATAGGTCATTGATTGAACTTGATGCGGGTTTCAATAGGCTAACATATCTACCAACAAAAATTGGGTATGAACTGGTATATTTGAAAAGGCTTTCAATCCCTCTAAACAAGGTGCGCAACTTCCCTACTTCTATTGGTGATATGAAATCTCTCCAATTGCTTGACGCACACTTCAATGAGCTACGAGGCCTACCAAAATCCATCGGAAAGTTATCAAATCTCGAGGTACTTAACTTGGGCAGTAATTTCAGTGATCTCACTGAGCTCCCTGACACACTTGGTGATTTGACCAGCCTCAGAGAACTTGATGTTAGCAACAATCAAATCCAAGCACTACCGTTGACCTTTGGTCGTCTTGACAAGTTGACCAAACTTAACATTGACCAAAACCCGTTGGTCATCCCTCCAAAAGAAGTGGTGGAACAAGGTATTGGAGCAGTTAAGGTGTTCATGGCTCAAAGGTGGTTTGATCTGCTAGTTGAGGAAGAGGAAAGAACTAGACGCGAACAGGAAGTGTTGGCTCAAGCTAGTTGGTTGAGTCGTAGCACGTCTTGGTTAGCTGGAGCCGTTGTTGGTGCTGCTGGGACTTTATTTGTGGGAGGAGAGAGCGACGATCCTTACCTTGATGAAGAACGATGAATCTAGAGCGGAGTAATGGGTGGTAAGAGGTAGCGGGTCAAAACAGGTTTGGGTCAAAATGAAACAATTTTTTGGTATGGCGGGTTGACCATTAAAAACTTCCCACATTTTTTAGTTTCTTTATAATTACTAAATTTATTAAGTTCAACATTAACCTATTCCTCTCAAATATAATAATTCCGCTATACATTAATAAAACACTTTAAGCGACTTTCTACTCGTTCAACCCATTTGACCCGTTTCTTTTGGAGTTTTAGTATGTGTTATGTTCAAGTGAAAACGTGGAACATGTGCATAGAGTTTTGCAGGCAAGAAAATAAATTACAAATAATGTGTTGTTTAGGCAGCATAAAGTTGAACAAACTGATCTGGTAGGTTGTGACCGCACTTTTGTCTTGTTTCTTTGTGAAGTGGAATGTTTGGACTGTCAAGTAATTTGCTAAACTTAATTAATTGACTTGGGAAGAATAATGTAATGTCCAAATAGATATTTCGCATTATAAAGTTTTTATGGGAAGATGGCATTCGTATTTGGTTTAGCACAAGAATGTTGTTATGAGATTTTAAGTTGTTTTGGTTCTTATTTTTAGATCAAAAACGTTTGTAACCTATAAAAAGTTTTTTCTTTGAATATAGTTTAACTTTAGATTCAAAAAAAAAAAAAAAAAAAAAAAGTTTTTATGCGATTTATGTTGCTTTAAGTGTATGCATCATTTCATTTCTTTACATATTGTTTCGATTTTCTCTTTTTTGAGATAAATTCAAGTTCAAGTTACCACACATGTTCTATGAACAATACTCAAGTCCATGATATTAATTAACTCATATATTTATTGTATTACATTTATCATTTATTCTAATTTAATCTAAGATGGTCGGCTATGATTTTCAAAAATGTAAACCATCACGAAATGGTTTAATGGTAAGGTTTTTGGTTTTTCTTCACAAAAAGTCAAAGGCTCAATCCTTACTAGGTCACCAGGAAATGGTCTCGTGTTAACCCGGCGATGCCACGTACACCTCAGTAAAAAAGGCTCATCCTTCTCGGATAACCGGAACAGAAAAACCTCACTCGTCCCGTTTAAAAAAGGTTGTAAATGCATCCGAATGGGGTAGTCGTTGTGGGCGTTGCTCGACATCACCATAGTGGCCGGTTGGGCGTCGACAACAGAGAAACTAACGGGCTTGCCGACTTTCTACCCCTCTTTTTTTTTTTTTCTTTTTTTTTTTTTTTTTTTTTTTATAATTAAGTTATTATTATTATTATTATTATTATTATTATTATTATTATAAACGTGTATGTAAGTATGAGAGGCATATACTAGTGGTAAGATGGTTACTAGTGATGATGAAAAGATTCGAGAAAATGAACAGATATGATTGAGAAAGAAAATTAATATGACGGTAATGGGACATCAATAGTTGAGAAACTCGTATGAAATAGAAGTTGAAAAACAAAATAGCCAACCATGAAATATAAGTATCGAACACAATATCCAACTCCTAACCATAGAATCTCAAAATCAAATATATGTGCCGAGAACCTAAATGAATCAAAGTCAAACATTGAACTCTTAAACCCAAAAACTTCTAAATCTTTAAACTTCAAATAAAATAAAAGGATTTGCTAATCTCTGCTTACTGGGCATTTGTTTAACTATATATATAAGGAATGTTGAAGTTAATTAATATAAAAATGATGATGAATTACGGTAATTTTAAAGATTAATAAATGTTCATTAAATGCATTTTTTGATTTAAAATGAAATTTTGTCTTCATTAATTACGCTTAATCGTTTGCCCAGTGAGCAGAGATTAGCAAAACCCAAAAAACATATTTTGATTTTGTTCATGCTTGTATGAATTTGAATTTGAATCTAAATGTAAGAAAAATGTATATTCCATATAATAAAGATGAAGAGTACAGATGACAATGGATAAGATATGGATAAGGTGAGGTCGTATCCATATTCATATCCTTTAAACTATCATTATTCATATTTATATCCATACTCATTTAGCTTTAAATCATTAACTTTTTTTTTTTTTTTTTTTTCGAACATTCAGTCGGGATACGACATCTGGGAAACCTCACTGAATAATAGTGAAGCCTTGCACGTACCCTAGACAACGAGATGTTGACCATGGGCCGTTACAAGTATTCGGAGGAAAAAAACCCCAAGGCTTGTCATCCCTAAGGATCGAACTCAAGACCTTGAGTAAAATCGGGAGTGCCTCTAACCAGCTGTGCTGATCATCATTGGCAAATCATCAACTAATATCCATATTCGTCGGATGAAATGGTTAAATGGATATCCAAAATATCAAATAAAACATACTCGTATTAATTCTTAGTTAAAATTAATACATGGCTTGTTCATGCTACACTTAATTATAAGAGTAAACTCCAAAATACATCCCTGTGGTTTACCCCATTTCGCACCATACGTCCCTCTCGAAAAAGTTGCAACATACACATCCTCCGTTAGTAAAAGTTAACCAATATACATCCACGAGGACGAACGGTGCAAATTTTGTGTCGTTAACTTGGACACGTGGCAGTTAAGTAAGGGTATTTCTGTCATTTTATTGTTCCATCTACTTCACCCCTTTTCTTCTACAAATCCAGATCCAGAAACACAAATCCACAAACACAAACACAAATCCAAATCCACAAATCCAGATCCAGAAACACAAATCCAAAAACAGAAACACAAATCCAAATCCAGAAACACAAAAACACAAACACAAATCCAGAAACACAAATCCAAACCACAAACACAAATCCAAAAACACAAATCCAAACCACAAATCGAATACCACAAATCCAAAAACACAAATCCAAACCACAAATCCAAAAACACAAACCACAAACACAAACCACAAAACCCGCAAGATTCGAAAGTTAATTCTTTTTCAAGATTACAAATCGAATACCAAACAATGCTATTTTGATTCGTTTCGAAAAGAAAAACTAAAAGGGGTGCTTTGTTTGTTCGATTTTGGAATATATACAAGAAAAGTTGGTTTGTAATTCGTGTGGAAGAAAGCAACAAATTTCTTTGTGGTTGTTTTAGTATGAGATTAGAAAAAACAAAAGAAACAAGAGTGGTTTGTCGTGGTTTCTAGTGAGAAACACAAGAAACAGTGTATTTTCTTGTGATTTGTGTGATGTTTGTGTTATATATTTGTTTTAAGATATTGGGGAAAAAATAAAGTGAAGATGATTGTTGTACAATTTTTTTTGGTTTTTGGTTTTAACGTATATCATTAAAAAAAGTGAAGATTTATTGTTGTATAGTTTTTTTTAAGATACTGGGCAAGAATTATTGTTATGGAGATGGTGATGTTTCTGGATCTGGATTTGTGGATTTGGATTTGTGTTTGTGTTTGTGGATTTGTGTTTCTGGATCTGGATTTGTAGAAGAAGAGGGGTGAAGTAGATGGAACAATAAAATGACAGAAATACCCTTACTTAACTGCCACGCGTCCAAGTTAACGACACAAAATTTGCACCGTTCGTCCTCGTGGATGTATATTGGTTAACTTTTACTAACGGAGGATGTATATTGGTTAACTTTTACTAACGGAGGATGTGTATGTTGCAACTTTTTCGAGAGGGATGTATGGTGCGAAATGGGGTAAACCACAGGGATGTATTTTGGAGTTTACTCTAATTATAATAAGGGTAAAAGCTACAAATAGTCACGTACTTTCAAATTTATGCTGATTTGAAACACTTAGGGTGCGTTTAGTTAAGGGAAAACACCCCTGTTTTCCACAAAATGTTTTGTGAAAAACAAAAAAAAACAGAGATCGCGTTCAAATTATTGTTTTCCAATAAAATTCTCTGCAAAACACAAAATTCCTATTTCCAACTTTAATACAAAAAACTACAAAACACTTTATTTATTTTTTTCACCTATTTTCCTTTAAAATACCCCCAATCTGTTTTCGTCCATTTTTATACGTTTTCGTCGGTTTTTATCCATTTTTATACGTTTTTGTCTGTTTTTGTTCGTTTTCGTCTGTTTTTTACGTTTTCATCCGATTTTTTATGTTTTCTTCTGTCTTTATACGTTTTCGTCCGTTCTTTTACGTTCTCGTCTGTTTTTTTACGTTCCGTCTGATTTTTTACGTTTTCGTCTGAATTTTTACGTTTTCGTCCGATTTTTTACGTTTTCGTCCGATTCTTTACGTTTTCGTCCGATTTTTTACGTTTTCGTCCGATTCTTTACGTTTTCGTCTTTTTTTTACGTTTTCGTCTGAATTTTTACGTTTTCGTCTGATTCTTTACGTTTTCGTCTGACTTTTTACGTTTTCGTCTGATTCTTTACGTTTTCGTCTGTTTTTTTTACGTTTTCTTTTGAATTTTTACGTTTTTGTTTTATTTTTTACGTTTTCGTCCGATTCTTTACGTTTTCGTCTGATTCTTTACATTTTCGTCCGATTTTTTACGTTTTCGTCTGATTCTTTACGTTTTTGTCTATTTCTTTTACGTTCTCATCTGAATATTTATGGTTTCGTCCCATTTTTTAAGTTTTCGTCTGATTCTTTACGTTTCGTCTGATTCTTTACGTTTTCGTCCGATTCTTTACGTTTTCGTCTTCTTTTACATTTTTTTACGTTTCGTCTGACGAAAACGTAAAAAACGGATGAAATGTAAAAACCAGACGAAAATGTAAAAAATGGACGAAAACGTAAAAAAAGTGGATGAAAACACTGTAATTTAGAAAACGTAAAAAAATGTAAGAAAACGTAAACAAAACGGACAAAAACGAAAAATAAAAAAAAAAATATAAAAGAGATGACGAAAAAACATAATAAAAACGGCGAAAACGTAAAAAAAAAAGGACGAAAACGTAAAAAAAAACGAAATGTAAAAAAACAAATGAAAATGTAAAAAAAAAAAACCAAAAAATGACGAAAACGTAAAAAGACGAAATTAGAAGACATAATAAAAGACGAAGAAAAAGTAAAAATCAGACGAAAGTAAAAAAACAGACGAAAACGTAAAAAGACGAAAAACGAATCGAGAAAACTAAAATAAAAACGACGAAAGAAAAAAACGAAAACGTAAGACGACAAAACTAAAAATCGAAAAGTAAAAATGATCGAAAACGTAAAAAATCAGACGAACGAAAACGGTAAAAAGAGAAAACACGACGAAAACGTAATAAGACGGACGAAAACGTAAAAAAGTTGACGAAAACGTTAAAAACCGACGAAAAAGTAAAAAAAATAAAATAAAATAAAAAACATCTTTTATTTATTTTACGTTTTCGAATTTCTGTCGCTTGAAGATTTTTTCATGTTATTTGATGTTATATTTTACTTTTTTTAATTCTTTATTTTCTCGTATTAGATTTTTTTAGTTATTTTATAATTTAGTTAGTTAGTTTATAATAATTGTTTTTGTGTTTTGAAGATGTTTTTTATTATATTACAAAGGTGAATAGAGAATTGAGATATAAAACAACAACACTTAAACATGTTTTCTAGTTTTGCAAAATGGAAAACACAAACACATGTTTCTCAAACTAAACGCGTTTTCTAAATTTTCCATTGTTTTGTGGAAATAAAACTCCCCTCCCTTTTCCTACAAAACAAGAAATAGGAAATGAAAGAAAATGTTTTCCAACTAAACGCCACACTTCTTATTATTTTATTAAATGATTTCAACAACGTACTTTCAAATTTTGTCCAACTTCACCAATATGACCCTGAAATGACTATATTACCCTTATCTTCTTTAACATGATCACACCCTTGTCCTCTTTAAATGGTCCCACTTTTGCATCGTTGGTCCTTTATACTAGCGGCAGTTAGTACTTTTGCACGTTTTGTCAGTTTTACACTTTTTCGTCTGTTTTTACACGTTTTCGTTCGTTTTTGCACGTTCTCGTCCATTTTACACGTTTCCGTCCGTTTTTGCCCGTTTTCATCCGGTTTTACACGTTTTCGTCCGGTTTTACACGATTTCGTCCATTTTTTTTTACTTTTTTGGCTGTTATTACACGTTTTCGTTCGTTTTTGCACATTTTCGTCCGTTTTTACACGTTTTCGTTTGTTTTTGCACGTTTTCATCCGGTTTTGCACGTTTACGTCCGTTTTTACACGTTTACGTCCGTTTTTACACATTTTCGTTCTTTTTTGCACGTTTTCGTTCGGTTTTACACGTTTTCGTTCGATTTTGCACGTTTCTGTCAGTTTTACACGATTTCATCCATTTTTTTCGTCCGTTATTACACATTTTCGTTTGCTTTTACACATTTTCGCTTGTTTTTGCTCGTTTTCGTCCGTTTTAACACGTTTTCGTTCATTTTTACACGTTTTCGTTCGTTTTTACACGTTTTCATTCGTTTTTACACGTTTTCATCCGTTTTTGCACGTTTTCATCCGTTTTTGCACGTTTTCATCTGTTTTACAGGTTTTCGTTCTTTTTTGCACGTTTTCGTCAGTTTTTTCACGTTTTTGTTCATTTTCCATGTTTTCATCCGGTTTGTACACATTTTCGTTCCTTTTTTGCACGTTTTCGTCCATTTTTACTCGAAAGAAAACGTGTAAATATGGACAAAAAACATATAGAACGTGTAAAAACAAACAAAAACGCGTAAATACGGATCAAAACGTATAAAATTGGATAAAACGTGTAAAAACGGACGAAAACGTGTAAAAACAGACAAAAACATGAAATAACAAACGTAAACGTGTAAAAAGAGACGAAAACGTGTAAACACGGATCAAAACGTATAAAAACCAACAAAAACGTGTAAAAATGGATAGAAACACGTAAATACGGATCAAAACGTATAAAAACGGATGAAAACATGTAAAAGCAGACGAAAATGTGTAAAACCGGACGAAAACGTGCAAAAACAAACGAAAACGTGTAAAACGGACGAAAACGTGCAAAAATGTGTAAAAACGGACGAAAACGTAATGTAGAAAACTAGAAGGGGGTTGAATAGTTTTACCGATTAAAACTTCATTTTAAAACTTTTAGATCGACTAATGTCAATCTAGTTTTGACGTGTTGGATATTGATAGTAGAAAAGCATAGAAAACTAAATTACGAGAAAGAGATAGAGAGACACAACCATAACACAAGTATTTATAGTGGTTTGGCTACAAGGACACCTTCCTTGCCCTATTCCACTCCCCGAGTACCCAACTCGAGAGTTCCGTAAACACTACACAAGACAAACTCCTTTCACCGGTGGAGAAGCCTTCACAACGTTGCTTACACTTTATTCGGTACAAAACTAAATACCAAGCGCTTCCACGAGGTAGAGCCAAACCTTCGGTACAAGGCTAGATATCGGGTTCCATGTAACACCCCCGTTTTCGATATAAGCAGCGGAATATAAGTTTGGGGTGTTACTTCATGGTTCACAGTCATGAGAATAGAAAACGACTCGAAAAGAGACGTTTTAAATAAAATTGTTATCATTCATTTATTAAATCAGAGTACATAATATAGGTCCCAGAGGGAAGTTTGGAAATATGTTATAAAAGATACATTATTCATTGAATGATAACAAAGTGGACACTTTTATTATAAAATGAAAGTCCACAGCTACTCCGTGCCGATAGCCATACTCCTAGAGTCCTAGTTACCTGAGATAAACATGCTTAAAAAGTCAACACAAAGGTTGAGTGAATCTATAGTGTTTAAAGTAATAATCAGTTTTGAACACAAGATAAATAGTAAAGAAATCAGTTCATTCGTAGTTCGGCATATTGCACTAAACCTCATGACACGCAATGCGTTGACAGTTTTCAGTCTCACTAACATAATTAAATGGTAGTGGTTTGCCCCCGAGTTTAAGAAATCAAATATAATGCATCTGTCTAACCGGCTACCACGAAGATATCCATCCGATTAGTACAAATGGGTCGTCAGGCCAATAGATCTATTCACTATATTTGCGCTCACCCTGCGGGTGACTAATGGTGCATGATATGAGGGTCTTTAAATATAAATACAAATAATAATAAGGGACAGTTAGCCTAGTGCAATAACAATCAGAAAAATACTTGTGTTAGGTTTGGTAGCATGTATCTCCCCACAAGTTTGGAAAACACGTAAAGAAAAGTGGGACTATAAACTCACCTAAACAGTCTGGATGGAAAACAAAGTTAAACAAATTTGATAAACGTCTCCGGCACGCAACCTGGGTTGGTTATGTCAAATTTCAGTAATCGTTTCTGAATATAAGTTTCCAATGTTCGTTTCGTAATGTTTTTGGTTGATGGTTAAATGTTAAATTGAAACAGCATGAAGTCTCTTCAAAAGTTGGATTTTATCTTATTGTTCGTTGTTATGTTTCCGTTCGTTCATTTGTTCGTTTAATATATCTTTCGTTCGTTGGTTATTGTTATAAACGTATTACGTTTATTAATTTCTATTAAGTCGGAATAGTCATTAATAATAATATTATCAATTATAAAATGTTATTTTTTTCCCCTAAAGTTTCATATATTGACATTTTATACCTTTGAACTTTTATAAAGTTACAACTTTTACCCTTGAACTTTGGTTAAATGACAATTTCTACCCTCTAGTTTCAAAACTGACACTTTTTAGCCTTTTTATTTATCATTGACAAAAATGGTCCTTGATTTAAATAACTATGGGACATTTACAAATTCGGCCCATAAAAACTCTTATTAATCTTGAAAAATGATGCGCTTAATATTAGTGACGAAGAGAGAGTTTTGGACTCAAATATCTACGTGAAAAATAGAGCTTTTGACGAACTTTCTTTTCCTAGGTGGAGCTAGCTAGGTCATCTTAATCTAGACTAAGTTTTGTAATTTATGAAAGTCGTTTGATGTTTGAAACAATCTGCTAAAGTAGATCGAGTGAAACATAGTTTTGACAAAAGTCTGCAAAATGGTTTTTATGTCTAGCGATTGGGTCAACTTGGGATATTAATAACTTTTTACTCGATCCATCTTTTTAAGTGTTTCTTCTTCCTAAATTAAGTTAGCTAGGTGGTCTTTATCATGGCAAAAACTTGGAGTTTTTAGATATTTTCTAGTGGTCGAAAAATAAGTCTAAAGTAGGGTCGATAGACTGAAAAACTGAAAATAAATAAACTGAAAATTTTAGTTTCTATTTTAGTGATAAAGACAGACTTTTGGAGCTCGATAACTTGATGATGACTCAATCATATTACGAAATTCTTTTTCCTATTATTAGTTAGTCATGTGGTCTTTAGATCTACCAAAAATCAGATTTTAGTACGATCATTTGGTGGTCGATTTTTAAATTCAAAGTCCGGAGGTTGGGACTGTTTTCTCGACATGGACCAGAAAAGGAACCCGATTGGGTTTTTGAGTTTTTAAAGGTCATAGCTAGTTTTTATCATATATTTACATGATCTTAATCAAGTTTATTTCATTTCTAACTTGTTTTATAGTTTCCTTTATTTTCTTTACTAACTTATGGTCTTGTTTTGTTTCTGGTCGAATCAGGAAAGAAAGAAAAGAACAGAAAAAAAATATATATATATAAATATATATATATATAGTTTTTGGATTGTGTTTTATTTTAGTGGTTGTTTGATATTGTTTTTAAGGATATCTAAAGTAAGTAAAAGGAATGAAACAAAGTAGGATTAACTTACTGAGATTTTTGGTTCGACTAGGGTCTTAAAATGTTGAAAGGGTTTGGAAATGATCACCAAGGTTAACCTTCCTCCTAAGCCTTCTAAGAACTCTTTCCTAAGTTTAGGTTGGGTTGTTTATCAGTAAGGATTAGAGATAAAGCTGTGTTGGAGTTGGTTCGATTTGATATGGGGATTTGTTGAGAGGTTTTGGCCGAAATGGGTGTGAGATAAGTGGTGATACTTGAGTTGCTATTTATAGAAAGGGAGATTAGGGTTTTCAAGAGTTAAGTGGGGTAGTAGGGGACAAGTGGAGGTGGTTTTGGAAGAGTATGAAGGAGAGGAGGGGAGGTGTGTCGTGGCCTTTAAAGGAGGGGGGATGTGGAGTTTTATTTTCCACACAAGTGTTTTCAAGGTGATGTAATGGTGATGTGGAGGAGGGGAGAACTAAGGAGGAAATATTTAGTGTAGGTTATACTTAGGAACTAAGTTGGTTAGGATTAAACTTGGGTTCAAACTAGGAGGGGGGGAATGGGTTGAATAGGCATTACATGTTGGTACTTAGGGCTTTATTAAGTTGTATATTAGGTTTAAAAATAGTAACTAAATTAGTTTAGGGTTTAGGTTTAATTAATTATTAAATAGAAAATAATTAGGTTTTGTTTTTAAGCTACATATGTCGAATTTTATTTAAAAGTGAAAGGAATTGATGTTGTGCTTAAGGATGTTGTACTAATAGCTTAATAGGGTTGTACTTAGGGTTTAGAAAAGTAGAAATTATAGTTTTAATGTTTCCTTAGGTTATATAATTTTTATGAAAATTTATTATGTTTAAAATGTAAATAAATAGGATATTAGGATTTTGTGCATTAGGCACTTGTACACTAGGTTTGGAGACTTGTACTAATATTTAATGAGTTTAAGAAAATTAAATTTTTAAGTCTTGTGTATGAAAAACTTGTACTTTGTGCTTTGAAAATAATTATAATTAGGGTTTTCATAAGGTTTTTATAAATATTTGGTTTTTATGCATAAAAGACTTGTACCTTGGCTTAAATAACTTGTACATTTATATTTCATAAAATCTCATGTAAATAAATTAGGGTTTGTAAATTTAGTTCATAAAATCAAAGTTTAAATGAAATTAGGGTTTTACCTGGAGTTATTATGGAATTAGGGTTTTTATGTTTTATATGCTTGTACCTTAGTTGAATAAGTTGTACTTTAGTATTTTTGGGGTTTTGTTACTTACATATGTTGTTATGATAGTTTGGGATTTCATAAAAACTTTTATTAGTTAAGTAATGTTCAGTTTTAAACGTATGTTAACGAAATAACGTAAAGTGATAAATGATATATTCTAAAGTTTCATGTAATATTGTTTATATAAAGTAAACATTGAATACGTTGAGTTTAGGTTGCGTGCGAGCACGTTTATCGAGGACGTGGTCTACGTTACATAAAATAATAGTCATGTTCAAATAAAAAAAATTACACGTAAAAAAGGATAAATATTCTGAGAGATGATTTATTATAGCGTGAGATTTTTCACAGTGGTTACATTCCATTACAAAGGAGGAACCACTACCCGATCAACACATCTAGCACACTTTAAGGAACCAACGTCCTTTTACACCTAACGACTTAACACATCTACTACACCTTTGAGAAGAAGAAAGAATAACAAGATACACTTCTATGATCTTGTAAAGAAGAAGAATCCTAGCAACTCATGTCTTGAGCTTGCAAGTCTTCGGGAGGTCGTGATCTCGCCTTTAAGATGAACCTAGAGAATCACAAAGAGAGACTACATAGAAAGATCCTTAGATATGAGGTTAAAGAGTTTAGAACATGGAGAGAAGATATGTCTAAAAGGTGTAAGAAGCAAGAGAGAAATGGCTCACTATCTATAGGCAAACTGAGCAATGTTCACCCGGATCCGGCGGATCCCTTCCCAAAGGGATCCGGCTAGTGTAAAGTAAGGGATCCGGGTATCCGGTAGAACCAGTCCGGATTTTGGGTTACAATTCCGGGTTTTGGGTTATGGGTTAAGATCCATGGGTTATGTGATGTCATGCATGATTTCAAAGACATCTTGGGTCATGGGTTATGGACTTTGGGTTATGGGTTATGGACTTTGGGTCATGGATCATGGGTTTTACCCATTTTGGTGTCATGCATGATGTCATGCAATGGGTCATGGGTTATGGATCAAGCTCCATGGTTTATGGGTTATGGACTTGGGTTTTGGGTCATGGATAGTTCTAGTCTTTACTAGTTTATTTTACAAGTTGCATATGTATTTTATAAAATGTAAGTAGCTAAAGTTACTTAAGTGTTTTTATAAAATGGTTTTGGTTTTATGTAAACTATTAACTAAACATGTTTAAGGATTTATTTGTTTAGTGAAATGAGTTAGTAAAGTTTTGGCTCAAAGCTTTACGTATTTCATTTTTCTCGTTAAAATGATTTTACATTTGTTATCGACAAGACGTTAGATGATCGTAAAATATAAATAAACGCTTTTATGGTTTATTTGCATTAACAATCTCCCCTTTTTGTTGATGACAAAATATAAAATTATTTTAAGTAAAACGATAAAATTTGTAAGTTTTGAATTTAAGTTTTTACTCTTTTCTCCCCCTTTTAGTCGAAACAAAAAGAGTGTCGAGAAGAAACTAACCCGAATGCAAGTTTTTAGAAAAAATAAATGAAAGAAACATGTAAAATGAGGTAAAGAAAGTAACGAAGTTCCTAGTTGCTCCCCCTTGGCGATTGCTCCCCCTTGTTGAGGGCGTCAAGTAATTAGGAAGAATAAGACGTGATCATTGCAATGATTTTGCTTGGACAAAAGCTCCCCCTTATTGAGGGCGTCAAGTACTCCATGTGTATTTTGAAAATCAATAAAACAAAGGTTAGAAAACAAGTATATGGTGTGCCTTTGCTGAGAAATAAGCTGTATAAGTGCTCTATTAGTTTTCTAAGTGCCTGGATCCGCCGGATCCTTTTCTGAAAGGATCCGCCGGGTAGAAACTGAGGGATCCGGGTACCTGCAACTTGTTAGCAGCAGTAAAAACAAGAAAAAGGTATGAAAGTCCATGAAATCACACTAACATGCTCACATAAACAAGAAGCACATAATCACGTAGATTCATTTAGTAAAACAAGAGAAATGATACAACATTGGTCAAATCCCTAAAACTAAGAAAATAATCTAACATGAAAGAAAATCCTAATGACATAGGCTAGGCCTAAGACTAGAGGAGGAAGGCCACTTGTGCTTGCACTTCAAGGTTTCTAAGGGTGGTTAGGTTTGTTGACGTCATCTAGACGTTCAAGTAAGTCATTAAACATGAAACGTATTTCATTGCGTACTTCATGAACCAAGGTTTGGACATGTTGGCAATGAAAGCAAGTCTCCTCATGACTTGGTTGATATGGGCCCAAGATAGAAGGTTGTTGAGGCATGTTTGAGGTGGATGGACCTAAGTGAGGAGGTTGTGGATGCACCACGGGTGTTGGTGGAGAAGTATGTGTGGGTAGAGTGGGGAGAGATGTGTCATTGTTTGGTTGAGGTGGTTGACATCTTCTCATTACCCAAAATGGGGGTGTTAATCATTTGAGGGTGGAGGAGAGGAAGGCATGGTTGTTATAGGTGGTGATACGTTTTATGTCAACACCTAAGTTGTGAGAGGAAAGTTGAGTGGTCATTCTCTCAATTATGGCTGAGCATCGGTCTAAAACCGACCCGACCCGAACCGACAAAATCGAAAACCGAAAATCATGAAAAACCGAAACCGAACCGAATATGGTCGGTTCGGTTTTGCGTCGGGTCCATTGGTTCGGTCCGATTCATGTATGTTTGTGTGTGCTTTTGTCGGTTTTGGGCCGAACCGAACCGAACCGACCCGAACCCGAAAATCATGAAAAACCAAAACCGAAACCGAACCGACGGGTTTTCGGGTCGGCTCGGTTTTTGTCGGTTCGATCGGTTTTGTCTGTCTGGTTCGGTTTTGAACCTTCGATGCTCAGCCCTACTCTCAATAGATGAGAATGTAGGTAATGGTGGTGGATTGAAGGGTCTAGGAGGTAAGTCCTCTAAGGTGTTCATGAATGGGTGAGGTGACATAGGAGGTGTAGTAAAGTAAAAGAGTTGAGGTTAAAGAGGTGAGGCTTGTATTGGTTGAGTTGAAATAGGAGTGTTTGGAAATGTGGGTTTACTAGAGGATGGTGTTGGTTCAAGAGAAGCAAGTTGTGATGATGTTGGTTTGGTGGAAGCAAGTTGTGGTGGAGTTGGTTCAATAGATGGAGGAGTTTGGAGAAAGGTGTTCTGGTAGAGAGTGTTTTGATGGGTGAAGATTCGGTTGAGGATATTTCATACACAATACGTGTGGTTTTTCTTGGAGGGCTTCTAATAGATGATCTTGCACTTGGTGCTTTATTCATGTTTTGAGATGAGTTTAGAATGTGCGTTTACAGTAGGAGAATGGTTGTTAAGGCATGAGTTTGAAGCACAAACACAAGTGGTTTATATAGTGAAGGATCAAGTAAGGAAATTAAAGCCTAAACCACTAAAATCTTTTAAATTGCAATGATTTGCATGCACAAAGGTCAACTACAGAGATACAATCTTCTAGGAGGTTTATTAAAGGCATTGTGGAGTGTTGGAATGGGTAAAGTTGAGTTTTTGAAGACTATAATTGATCATAACTGTATCTGTTTGCCCGGATCCACCGAATCCTTTTCAAAAGGGATCCAGTTAACAGAACAGAAGAGAAAGAGAAATGATTAGAAGCTAGCTATTCTAGCCCTATATTTTGAGAAATAATGAGTGTGAGAGAGTGTCTTAAATGAGGAAATCCTGAGAGGTTTAAGACTAATAATGCGTGGTTTTGCAACCTTACAACAGGTTTTACCTCTCGAGGGATCTCAAGAGGCTTACAACCTCACCAGGCAGTGTACCTGACCGATGTAGTATATTGTAGTGGTAAGTACGGGGGATTGATCGTTCTCCACAGGGAATAGTGTTCGTTAGGTATGAAAAACTACTTTAATTAGGTCTAAGGGTGAGGGAAGATTCTTTTTGTGTTTTTATATTTTTTTATGAAAGCAGGTAAAATCTCGGGTTTGAAAGAGTGGGCGGAATTAGTTGCTAATCAACTAACCCAAATAACTACGAATACAAATAAAATAAAATAACTGAAAATGAAAAGGTGGTAAAACTTATGTGGAGAGAAATGTGTTTACTTAGATTTCCTTACTCCCTAACTATCTTTTACCGGTTGATTAGTGTGTATTAATCGCGTGGATGACGGGTGTATTCCTTAATACCAATCGTGGGGTGGCGTACGTACTTCCCCAACTCTATAAGCTCCTACTTCACTCCTATGTCGAGCCGGCTAAGAAGCTCCTAACATGGGATCACTAGAATTCGCTCATGCATTAAATACAACCATAAAAACCTTAGTACGCATTGGTTCATGTTTCTTAAGACGTTCAAGCAAGTTACCGAATAGGAAGTTAGCCAGTTTTCTTAAGCCTAACATAGATGAACAATCATCCAATACAATTAATAACACACTAATAATCAATAATCAATAGTTAGGTTTCATTAGATCTAAGCAAACACAAAGAAAACCTAGCCTAGCATGTTAAACAAAAGACAAGAACAAGATAGAATCAAACAACACATAGACATATTGAATGATTAATTGATAACTTATCTTCAATGTAACATGGAAGATCTCAAGGCAAAAAGCCTTGAAAAAGCTGCTAAAATCGTCTTAGGGTTTCCTCCCTAAAGGTTACACACAAAGTTCCACCCTAATGACAAAAAATTGCAAAACTATATATAGAGTTTAAGGGCTGACGGCGTCACGTTGTAGATCCTGACGCCGTCACCTCGCCGCTTTTAGGGTTCCCGGATGGCCTTCCTGACGCTGTCCCTCTTTAGACCTCCAAAATTCGCTCTGGCTTATCAAGGCTTGACGCCGTCAGATTAGTGCTTGACGCCGTCCCTCTTTAGCTTAAGCCGTGACGACATTGATCACATTAAAGGGTGACGCCGTCAGATTTTTCATGCAAAATTCTCTGGCTTATCATGAGTAATTTTCACATCCACCTCTTTTGCCAAGCCATGACGCCGTCTGGACCAATTCCTGACGCCGTCAAAGGTACTTTCCAGCGTAATTTTGAGACTTTGCCGTTTTCTTCACTTTTATGCTCCAAAAACGTCCAAAATGCTTCCTTTTCCAGATTTCTTCTCCAAAGTACCTAAAATGACAAAAGGAACGATTTAGGGCAATATTTGATCAAATAAATACGATTTAGGGCTTAAATGACCCCCTAAAAGCGGTACACTTTTCGCTTCATCAAATACCCTTACACTTGAGATTTGCTTGTCCTCAAGCAAATGCGCTTTTATTCTAATCAAAATACAAGTTAGGGGTCATTTAATGCTAATATAAAAGTAATTACAACAATTAGTCGTTCCACTTTAATCATAATAAGCACGGAGATTACATACTAGCACCTCACAAGTAGTGTTTAGATACTCACATCTCTCAAGTGTCATCAACATAAATCTCATAAATGAAAACGGATATTATCTCTCACTACCTGTCATAGCAAATAGATTACCATAGGCTTGGGAAATGATCAAAAACCTCCTCCACTAGGCGTAAGCACCTAAGATAAACTATCAAAGAGGGCTTTTAAACGGGTTATAACGTTAGGTGTAGGGATATGATAAACACGGTTTTGTTGGATAAAGGATATTTTACTGGTGGCGAGTTAAAGATCTTGATTAATTACATGTACAATATGGCGTTGCTAAGCCAAGACTAGACTCGACTTAAGCTAATGAAAAAAAAAATAACAAAAACATAAAATAAACATAAAATAAAACGGGATGGTAGTCCGTATGTTTTTTCTACTTTTCTTTTTCTCATTTTTTTGTATTTTTCTTGATTTTTTCAATTTTTTTTTTTTTTTTTTTTTTTTTTTTTTTTTTTTTTTGCATACACTTTTGCCCTACCATCCAAAATAGTACATCATAGGGGCGTTGCATTCCCCTTACACTTGAACTTTTACATAACTTTACAAATAACTATTCTAATGACTCGAATTAAGATAATTGAAAAATTGGAGTACTTTTAAAATATTTAGCACATATGGGGGTAATAAATGATGTTCTTCCCCATTACTCCATTACACTAGTACTTTACCCATGAGTCTCAATCGTCCCAAAACAATATGTACAAGGATATGACTCGACTTAGCAACCATGTAATCAATTAGATAATTAACTAAGGGTTTAAACAAATGTTGTCACAATAATGCACTAAAAATGAGTGCATACAAGGTAGGCTAAGGCGATTTGGGTGTACATTTAAGTGGGGTGTAAACAAATTCTTCCTTTAAGTAAAATGCTTAAAGTTAGAAACGAAAAGATAGGCTCTGAAGGGTGTACTAGGGGTATCGTGTACTAAAAATGAGTACAACGCAAAGGGTGTGGGAGAATTACTTGACCAATGTAGCCAATGTAATTATAACAAAAACACAGGTGTAAAACAATGGGTTAATCCTAATGCCTCTTATCATGTAGTAAATCTAACTACACGAATGTAGTCTCACTTGTGGCCTCGGAATGGTCCTAACGCAAGTTCTAGAATCTAAGTGCTACCGGTACACACATCATAGCATAAATGCTTTTCCTACCAATTCTAGGGGCGAACCTCACATATTTGGGGGTGGAAATTTTTTTTAGTGGTACGGTTTTGTGCTAGTCATATAACTCCTATCCGTGAGACGCTCATTAAGACCAAAGTTTCACTCCTATATGTTGTAAAAAATTTTAAATTTGGTACTAAAATTGCCCTATCAAGTATTTATCTCAGTTTTATTACACATCTACCATCAAACAAACAAAAATCAAGTGCAATTGTATTCTCTAAGGTATCATCATTTACCCTCCCCTTACACTTAAGCTGAACATTGTCCCCAATGTTCATTCAAAGGATGTAAAAGTAAATAAGGTAAAATAATGAAAACAAATACTCCCCTGATTCGTTCGATGTGGATAATCCGGTAACATGGTTAAATCCTCCTCCAAGAAAATGAACGTTGAAAGCTTCCCTTCCGAAATATAAATCATCTTCTTGTCCAATATAACCTGTTAAACCTGAGAAAACAAACACAAAAAACCCAAAGCATCAACCTGAACAAAGAAAACTCACAACTAGATGTAATTCCAGACTTAGAAATAAAAACAAAACGATTAAAGATATAATTCTTGTAGAATGAATATTTGCAGATTTCCTGGAGTTTATAAAACTAAATATTTAACAAAAACTTTATGACTCCGGTAGAAAAACAAAACTTGCAAAATTTCCAGAATTTTACACTTGACGCCGTCAGAAGTGACCTGTAGAAATTTTATGGTTAGTTTCCGGAAAATTTCTGGAAAAACTTATGCCTCACTTCCTGGAAATCCTGCAAAATATTCATTATGACTCGATACAAGCATTTGACTCTAACAATTACTAGTATGCATGCTCATTTAATATTGTTGTGATTCATTTTCAATCTTGTTCTTGTAAACAAATTTGGATTCCCTTACACTTATCTTTTGCAAAATACCTTTATATGTAGTTAAGACGAAGTTAAAAACAAAATAAAGCATTTTCACAATTTACTTTGAAACATGAGCACAAACAATAACAATTAAACATGCATACGGAAACAAATAAAATCAAACAAACAAACAAACAAACAAACAAACAAATAAAGCTTGGGTTGCCTCCCAAGAAGCGCTTGTTTTTGTTCGAGTCACGAGCCTGACTCTACCCTTATTTAACGGAAATAGGGGAGGTTTTCCCTACACTTAGGATTAAGTGCGGGTGGAAGTAGCGATACACACCCTTAGGGTGGAAATATGCCACGTGAGGTGAAGGGGGTGAGTGAATGGCTTCCTTCATCCTAAAACTACCCGGATAATATTGGTTGTTGGGTGGGTCGGTTCCTCTTTTGTCTCCTAGAAATATATCTAAGGATGGAAAGGTGTGTAAAGATTGAGGTTCCGGCTCATCAACACTAGGAAATTCCCTAGAACTAAGGGTAAGGTTATCATTACAAGTATTCAAACCTATATCCTCTAGTAGTGCTTGTTCCAAGGGTTCTACCTCCATCGGGATTCCTAAAGTCTCTTCTACTTCTTCCGGGTAAGTCACGGGCGGTGTGGGTGCCTCGAATGATGGTGGGTTTTGTGGAGTACTTAGTGGACTTGGATTTTCTACTTTATCCTCCATCTTATCTTGATTACCTATGTGCTTATTATGTGATTTGTTGAAGTCTATCCCCAACATGCACCTAGGTATCTCAAATCCTTTTCTATTCATCTCAAATTCTTGGTCCGATTCATAAGAATCATTCTCAATAACTTGATCACTATGTTCCGTTTGCCTAAAGGATTCCTCATACTCATCATATGTCTTGGTGAAATCTAATCCAAGCATGCACCTAGGTAGTTCAACATTAACCATCTCACAATCTTGGTCGGGTTCATAAGAAACTATCCTAGGTGAAGGCTCATATGGTGCATAGGTTTCACTTAATGAGGTATTTTGAGGGTTTGATGGGGCTCCTAAGGTGATTTCCTCAAAAGTTTTATGCACTTGGTCTCTTTTCTCAAGGTACTCACTAAAATCTATGTAAGATCCTGTTCTCATTACTTCATTCCACCATCTTGATTTATCCAAATTAGTAAAATTATATTTCTTCATGTAAAACTCGAGTCGCGGATTTGGTAGATTCACGTTCTCCATAATGGCGAACGGAAGAGTCAATGAAAAAACTTTACGAACAAAAGCACAAAGAAAAGATAGACTACGAGAAAGCTAATAAAAAGAAAATAAAAATCTCACTAGATAGGAATCTAGTGAGTAGACCTAATAAAAATAAAATTTCAACCTAAGCATTAACTATTCCCCGGCAGCGGCGCCAAAAACTTGATGCGTGGTTTTGCAACCTTACAACAGGTTTTACCTCTCGAGGGATCTCAAGAGGCTTACAACCTCACCAGGCAGTGTACCTGACCGATGTAGTATAGTGTAGTGGTAAGTACGGGGGATTGATCGTTCTCCACAGGGAATAGTGTTCGTTAGGTATGAAAAACTACTTTAATTAGGTCTAAGGGTGAGGGAAGATTCTTTTTGTGTTTTTATATTTTTTTATGAAAGCAGGTAAAATCTCGGGTTTGAAAGAGTGGGCGGAATTAGTTGCTAATCAACTAACCCAAATAACTACGAATGCAAATAAAATAAAATAACTGAAAATGAAAAGGTGGTAAAACTTATGTGGAGAGAAATGTGTTTACTTAGATTTCCTTACTCCCTAACTATCTTTTACCGGTTGATTAGTGTGTATTAATCGCGTGGATGACGGGTGTATTCCTTAATACCAATCGTGGGGTGGCGTACGTACTTCCCCAACTCTATAAGCTCCTACTTCACTCCTATGTCGAGCCGGCTAAGAAGCTCCTAACATGGGATCACTAGAATTCGCTCATGCATTAAATACAACCATAAAAACCTTAGTACGCATTGGTTCATGTTTCTTAAGACGTTCAAGCAAGTTACCGAATAGGAAGTTAGCCAGTTTTCTTAAGCCTAACATAGATGAACAATCATCCAATACAATTAATAACACACTAATAATCAATAATCAATAGTTAGGTTTCATTAGATCTAAGCAAACACAAAGAAAACATAGCCTAGCATGTTAAACAAAAGACAAGAACAAGATAGAATCAAACAACACATAGACATATTGAATGATTAATTGATAACTTATCTTCAATGTAACATGGAAGATCTCAAGGCAAAAAGCCTTGAAAAAGCTGCTAAAATCGTCTTAGGGTTTCCTCCCAAAAGGTTACACACAAAGTTCCACCCTAATGACAAAAAATTGCAAAACTATATATAGAGTTTAAGGGCTGACGGCGTCACGTTGTAGATCCTGACGCCGTCACCTCGCCGCTTTTAGGGTTCCCGGATGGCCTTCCTGACGCCGTCCCTCTTTAGACCTCCAAAATCCGCTCTGGCTTATCAAGGCTTGACGCCGTCAGATTAGTGCTTGACGCCGTCCCTCTTTAGCTTAAGCCGTGACGACCTTGATCACATTAAAGGGTGACGCCGTCAGATTTTTCATGCAAAATTCTCTGGCTTATCATGAGTAATTTTCACATCCACCTCTTTTGCCAAGCCATGACGCCGTCTGGACCAATTCCTGACGCCGTCAAAGGTACTTTCCAGCGTAATTTTGAGACTTTGCCGTTTTCTTCACTTTTATGCTCCAAAAACGTCCAAAATGCTTCCTTTTCCAGATTTCTTCTCCAAAGTACCTAAAATGACAAAAGGAACGATTTAGGGAAATATTTGATCAAATAAATACGATTTAGGGTTTAAATGACCCCCTAAAAGCGGTACACTTTTCGCTTCATCAAAGGTTTAAGACTAATAATGAGGGGTTGCCATAAATGGACTTTATAGAGAAAAAGGAGGCTAAAGAAGACCAATAAGTGATTAAGGGTGAAGATAATCATATTGCTAGGTGTTTAATGAATGTATGAGTCAGGGAAAGGTGAAATGAAAATTTTAAAAATTCTTTAAAAATTATAAGAATTAAAAGATTGATTTTAGAGCATTTTGAGAGTAAGATGGTTAGAATAAATTTATGAAAATTTTATTTATTGTGTAAATAAGTGGATTATGTTAGGAGAGAGGTGATGCAAGAAATGGAAATGAAATATGGTGAGTATTTTGGAGATGATAAATCATAAACATCTCTGAAGGAGCTTAAGTTTTTCCTAGGAAAACAGAAGTGCTAATAACATCAAGGTCAGCTCAATTGTGACTAATAGGAGATAAATAACAAGTGTGATAAGGTTTGGAAAGTTGAGAGGGATAAGAGGTGACATCTAAGTGTCTCAGTTTTCCCGGATCCGCCGGATCCATTCTAAAAGGGATCCGACCAGTTATACCTAAGGGATCCGGCTTCTAAGACATAGTTGTTCACAGTGAGCTTGCCAAATCTTGCTCACTTATCTAATATAATCTCTAGTGTTTCAAGCAACAATCATAAATAGATACAAGTCTAGTATAGCAAGTAGAGCATGTAAGAGGCACAAATAGACAGTCAAAATGAGATAACGACCAACTTTTGATATATTATCAAGAGTGGTAAAAATTCCTACTGATAAGGATTTATTCGGTATCTTTTTAAGGGTTCATTTAAGCCCAAAATCGTATTAACATGATCAAATATTGCCTCAAATCGTTTCTTTTTGCATTTTAGGTACTTGTGACTGAAAATCTGGAAATCGGAACTTTTAGGGCGTATTTGGAAGAAAAAGTGAAGAAAACGACGAAGTCGCAAAATTCTGTCAGATATGAAGATCTGACGGCGTCACACGCTACAACGTGACACCGTCACTTGTTGCTAAAGCTGGATTTTTGGTTCAAGATTAACAAGAGATACCTCAGATGATATCTGAAGATCTACAACTTGACGGCGTCATGTGTTAATTGAAGATGAGAGTCACGTGTTAAGCTAACAAGAGACGGCCCAGACACTTACTAAAGGATGGCGTCAGACATAACGTGACGGCGTCAGAGGTAACAAGGTGACGCCGTCATAACGGCGACTTGCACAAGACGAAACTCTAATCACGGTGAGCTGACTGCGTCAGAACTTATAAGCTGACACCGTCAGAGTTGTAATCCTATATATACTTTCGTATGTTTTCATTAATTCGTGTGACATCTGGGAGTAGGGTTTTGTGGACGAATTTGGCAGCTTTTGTAAGGGTTTTTCAGCCCCCAAAACATATGTTTCATTGAAGATAAGTTATTTGTTTAATCATTCAATATGTCTATGTGTTGTTTGATTACTTGTTTATCTTCTCTTCTCTTTAACATGCTAGCTTAAGTTTATTTATGTTTGCTTAGATCTAATGAAACCTAGTTGTTGAATATTGATTTTTCGTCTCTTGTTTAGTTGATTGCTTCGCGTTAGGCTAAGAAAACTAGTTGACCTCTTATATGTAATGTAACACCCTAACCCGACAAGGGTAAAGATATCACAATAATGGATTCATATCAGATCAAAACAGAGCATACATCTACAGTAATACAAAAATCTCAAAGGATTACAATTGAAATACTGAATCTACAAGGTTACAAAGAAAACTTTCAAAACTAATTATAAACATAATGTCTTCTATCCAATTCTAATCCAGAATAGCTACCAAGCCTTCTAAGTCCAGAGGTACACTCTCACTCATCCCCAGCTTCCTACTAAAACCTGCCGCAGGAAAAGAAATGCGGCTGAGCTACTAGAGCTCAGTGAACAGATATATAGATGACAAAAACAATAGCAAAGAACAATACAGAAACAAATCAGAAATACAGATTATACAGATACAGAATTAAAGTGAAAGAATAGGAAAGGAGTAAGGGTAAAAGAAAAGAAATGAAAAGGGATAATGTACAAACCGGGTTTAGGGAAATACAGAAATCCATCACGAGCCCAGAGATAACAGATAATATCATAACAGAGTAATCATATAATAATCTAGAGGGGATACCTCTCAAGTAACAGATAATATGAGGGGTGACCTCATGTATCAAATCGGAGTGATCAGCTCCCAGATATATGTGAAAGACGTGTATCGCACACACCATCAGTCACCAGATATAATAATAAACATATAACATAATCAGATAACAGATAACAGATAACAGATAACAGAGTCAGAACTAGGATGCATCCATGCGCCCCCTGTGGCCAGAAACTCCTTAACACACCAGATAAAATAAATCAGGGACGGGACAGGTCATCACTCTCCTGCCCTAGAGTCATGCCATCGGTGCATCAATGACATGGACATGAAACCCTCATGCCTAGTGATTGGCTCGGATATCAGACTGTGGTCAAGGTCAGATGTCATATAATAAACAGAGTCACATCTAAGGGTTCATGGCAGAAGGGTCATGTCAACAATTCAGATTAAGATAATAAGGTTTAAATCAGAGTTTATCAGATTAAGTTTAATATCAAAGCTTAAGTTCAGATTAAAAGGTTTATTTCCAATAGTCCAAAAAGTATATCAAAGGTTAATGATTACAAATTTATAGCAATAATCCATTTCAGAAGTTCCTGTCAAAAGTTCATTTAAATCAATCCTTTAATAATAGTTTTCATTGAAATGATCTTACGAAATAGTTTTCATAAAAATGGTCTTCCAAAACGTTTAGTAACTTCCATTTCCAAGTGGTATCGCTTCTTTTTAAAATAGCTTTTCTTAAACAGTTTCATATGTAGTTTAATAGAGGTTCAAAATCAATTAGGTCTAGATAAGGATTTAACAGGTTAAGGTTTACCAAAATCAACTCAAAATTTACAACAGATATATCAGGTTAAGGTTCAGAACAAGGTTCACAGATCAGATTCAATCAAGATTCACAAATTCAGGGTTCAGAACAAGAGATCAATCAGAGTTCAGGAAAAAGGTTCAGAATACAAGAATCATAGCAGAGGTTCAAACAAAGATTCAAGATAAACAGATCACAACAGAGATTCACAAACAGAGGGGAACATAACAATGGTATAGGGAATCCTAATAAGGAAAATGAAATACTGAGAGAAAAGGGAAAGAAACACCCTTACTGAAATAGGGCAGAATATCTGTACCTTATTAGCACAGCAGAAAATAAACAAACACAGAAATGAAGATCAAGACTTCTCCTTCTTCACACCTAAGGAAGAGGAAGACAGAATTACTAAAGTTTCTTATTCAGATTATTCCTTTTAGTTTATCTCTTCATTTTATGTACTTTCTATTTTTAGTAACTTCCCAGATTTAGAAAGTTCCCATAATTAGCAGGTTTCCAGAATTAACATATATTATCATTTCAGATTAGGTTTAACCCTTATTCAGAGATTATTATGGAATACAGTATATTTTATCAAGTTACAGAAGTTTAGGGGTAACTATGACAATTATACAAAGTTTAGGGTTTTAAATGTAACTTCATTAATTTACAAGGTCATTAGTGAAAATACTTCAAGTTACAGAATTATACACTCATTTTATTTAGAATTACATTTTATTCCCTTAAGTTTCACAATTTACAGATTACACCCCTTTAGTTACATAATTTACAAAACCAACCTTATAATTACATATTTTACAAATTAAACCCTACAATATCCATAATTACCAACCAAGCATATTATATTTCATATTTACAGAATATATCCTCAGAAGTTAGTACATTACATATTTGACCCCTCAGAATTTAGAATTTACATATTTAGTCCTTAAAGTTTACAAAACATATATATTAAATCATAATTTCATAACAATTACATAATTAGCCCAAAAATCCTCAAAATTACAAAACAACCTTAGTATATCAGTATTAACTCAAAACAACTTCAGAATTTCAGATTTACACTTTTGGTCCCTCACTTTTAATTAATTCCAAATCGAAACCCTAATTTGCCATTAATTCATTATTATGCAATATTTACACTTAGGACCCCAAAGTTATATTTTTCTCGCATTCTTACAGATGTATATGATCTTACAAAAATATCCCAGAAGTTTCAAAGTTGGCAAAACAGGTCCTTATACATTTTAGTTCAAATCGGTAAGACTTTTTATAAACAATTACAAACCCTACTTTTCACCAATCATTAAACCATCATTAATTCATCATTAAAACACATTAAATGATCAGATATTCATCCAAGAAACCAAACCCTAGTACCCACGATTTCCATTTTATTTTATTTCTTTGATTTCATGAAATCCGATTATAACCATAATTCACCACGTTAATTTTAAGCTTCTAAAAATCAAAATCATATTTTTCCCAGATCATATTACTTATAAGGAACCCACGAAAAATAATGAACATGCCCAGAAAATCGTTTAACATATATTGCATATTTACATATGTTTTAGACATTAAAATTAACACGACTTGATCTAGGCTATTATAATTCTATCTATCATTTTTCCCAGGTCTAATACATCATATGAGGTCTAAATAAAATAGCTATCATGTCCAGAAATTCGGATTACATATTTTTGTGATTTACGTGTTTTATGACCATTATATTTTCATACGCATAGAATTAGCATGCATGCATCGATTTACATATTTTATATGAGTCATATAACATCTAAAGATCACTGGAAAATTGCCATATTAATTTTAAAACGTTTGGTTTAGTCGCATGAATTATTACCTTGTTTTTGAGCAATTCGACAAGAAACAAAGAATAAGAACGAACCAAGGAGAAAACGCAGCAACCCTTAATTTTCCTAGTTTCCTTGCACCTCCAATAACCCCAGAAAAATCCTTGTTCAAGCCCAGAAGTCGTGTGATTGATTTGTCGAATTTTCCTTGTCGCTAGGGTTTATTGTGTGATTTGCGATTTAGGTTTTGAATAAAAGAATAAAGGATTTGTTTTAATCTTATCAAACCGACTAAGGGGGGGGGGGCAGCAACTCAGAAATTTCGGGATTAGTATCAAGAAAATATTTGATTTGATTTTGTTCAACATTTCCTTATTTTATTTTACATAATCCTTAATTAAAAGATTTAATCATTTTTTTTATTTATTTATATATTTTCGGAATTTAGAAAATAAATGTGTATTTTAATTTTTGAACATTGAAAATGATGTAACATTGTCTCAGAAATTTGTTTGTTTCAGATATAGTTCGATTTCAGAAGTTTTGGAATTATTTCGGAATTTTATAAGTTGTTTAATAAGGTTTTATATTATCAGGGGTAATTTGGTCATTTTACTCGTTATCTGAATTTCAGGTATTACAACTAATAAATGTGTATTTTAATTTTTGAACATTGAAAATGATGTAACATTGTCTCAGAAATTTGTTTGTTTCAGATATAGTTCGATTTCAGAAGTTTTGGAATTATTTCGGAATTTTATAAGTTGTTTAATAAGGTTTTATATTATCAGGGGTAATTTGGTCATTTTACTCGTTATCTGAATTTCAGGTATTACATGTAACTAGCTTGAACGTCTTAGAAACGAAACCGTATAGTGCACTATCGGTTTTTCTCGTTGTATTTATTGCATGAATTGCGGCTTGTAGATCCTAGAAAACTTAATAGACTTTAAGGTTTTTAGGGGAAACTAAGATTCATAGAGTTGGGGACTTCGGCACCTCCCGTCGACCAATATTAAGGAATACAGCGCTTCAACTAAAACAAGGACGTGACAATTCAACAGATCAGTAGGAGATAACTAGGGAGTAATTTAATCTAAGTGAACACGCTTTTTCTTATCATAAGAAGTCACCAATTTACTTTTCTCGTTAATTAGTTTAATTTCAAGTTATAATTAGTTTTTGGTTACTTGACTAGCAACTAATACCGCCCTCTCTTTCAAAACCTAAGATTTTTACTACTTTTATAAAATATAAAAAACACAAAAAGAATCATCCATCACCTCTAGACCTATCTCGTCATACATCTTGACCTAATGACACTATTCCCCTAGAGAATGATCAATCCCCCGGACTTACCTATACTACACTACAGCGATTAGGTACACTGCCTAGAGGATTGTAAAACCTTTTGTGAGATCTTGCAAATCTCGGATCAAGTTTTTGGCGTCGCTGCCGGGGAATAGTTATTGTTTAGGTTCAATTTCTATCTCGTTTAGGTCTACTCACTAGATTCCTATCAAGCGAGATTTTTATTTTCATTTTACTAGCTTCATTTAGCCTATCTTTTCTTCGTGCCCTTTGTTTTGTAATTCTCTTCATTTGCCACCATGGTGAATGAAGGCATCTTTGACCCCATCAACTAAACACACCCAGCAAAACACACCCAGCACACCAACCACACCAAGAGCAACCACACCAAGACCCACCAATTAACCAATACCCACCTCGAGCCCGTACTCTAGGTGAGTACTCAAAACCAAGCCACCAAGGCTATCGAAACACTATTGAGCTCCCCCAAATAGCCAATGTGTCTCCCTTGCGATCCGACACCATCCGGTTGGTGCAAAGCGGATGTGCATTCCATGGACTTCGTTCCGAAGATCCAAATCAACATCTCAAGGATTTCCTTAAAATTGTAGATTCTATAGACCTTGATGTTGCCACTCAAGAGACAACGCGATTGCGTCTCTTTCAATTCTCTCTACGTGACCAAGCTAGTCATTGGCTTGAGCGTTTACCCGCGGGATCTATCACATCTTGGGATGATCTCACTTCTCGTTTCCTCGCTCAATTTTTCCCACCGGGGAGAACTACCAAGCTAAGGAATGACATCTTGATGTTCCAACAACGTCAAGGTGAAACTCTTTATGAAGTGTGGACTCGTTTCAAGGACTTACTCCAAAAAGACCCTCATCATGGCATTGATCTTTGGCTTCAAATCCAAATTTTCTATGATCATGTCAATCAATCCACAAGGCAAACCATTGACCAAGCGGCCGGTGGCAAGCTACGTGACAAGAATACGGAAGAATCGTGGGGAATCATAGAAGATCTTGCTCTCTATGACAACAAATGTTGGAATGACCCCCGCGAGTTAAGCAAAACGATCAAGGCAATATCCTTGCCTTCGAATAACTCAACCATTCTCGACTGTAGGATCATGGAACTTGAAGACCAAGTCAAGTTTCTCATGAAATCCTACGAAGCTCCTAAACCTCCAAGTCAAGTGAACAAAATCACTTCTTCATGTGAATTATGTAGTGGTCCCCATGACACTCGTGATTGCACGGAACTCCCCAAACAAGCTTTTGCAGATTATGCATCCTCGCGTACCGACGGAGCGGGAGATAAGTTTCACTTTCAAACTCGAGCAAAACACTTATGGTGATTCATACAACCTCTCTTGGAAGAATCATCTAAATTTAGGTGGAAACAAAACCAAAACTCATCTCAAAACAATTCTTCAAATCCACCTAATCGTTTCCAATCAAACGGTTTGTCCTCGAACCGCCCCTTTAACAACAATCCTTCCAACAACTCCAACAATCTTGAAGGGTTAGTGTCCAATTTTAAGTCATCTCAAGAAGCTCGTTTGACCAAGTTTGAAGCCGATTTCAAACAACAACAAAGCGAGATGGCAAATAAAATTAAAAACTTGTTAAAAGCTCTCAACAATCAAGTGATGACCCCTCCGAGTAAGGTCACTAGAAACACAAGTGGGGGTAGCGAGGTTAAGGATCCTTCATTATCTAAACATGTTCACTTTCTCAACGCCATTACTGTAATACCACCAAATAGGAGTAGTGAGGAAGAAGATAAGGAAAATGTAGTCGAGAACAAAAGTGATCCTAAAGAGGAAATGAAAGAAGCAGATAGTGATTACTTTGATAATTTTTCCACGGTAGAAGAATTAGCATATCACAAGTACTTATTGAATGATCTTCACCCATTCTTTATAAGAAGACTTCCAATTATTGGACATGGTAATCCCTCAAACATTAATATACCATGCAATATAGGACACGTTCACGTGTGGAAAGCTTATATAGACCTAAATTCTTCTATTAACATCATGACTAGGACATACTATAATTGGATAATGAAAAAGCCACTTTTACCTAGGCAAGATCCCGAGAATCCTAGAAAAAGAAGCAATATTATTGGAAGGGTCAAAGGATTACATGTATTCGTAGGGAATTTCACTTATGTAACGGATTTCTTAGTGGTGGAGGATATTAGTTCGGTAATAGATCCTTGTTTATCCTATGTGGTATTAGGAAAGCCATTCGTGGAGGTTTCTAAAATGACTTATGACCCATCCTTAGGGATAGTTAGGTTCACGAATGAAACCGACGAGATTGCCTACCAAATGCCGTATAGGATTGAACAATTCCGACTAATGCCAAATCTTGAAAAGGAACTCAAGCAATCGGTCTACTATAGGAATGATGAGGATAAAAGAAGAGGTGTAGACTATGTGATGAAAAAGATACTTGGTTTTTACAAAGAATGTCTATAATTAGGGCCAGAATATACGACTAAGATTGAGGATGTTAAGGACGTGACAGAAGGTGGAGTCATGTAATAGGCCATGACTTTGAGTCTAGCTACAAGACTCGTGAATAAAGAAAAGCGCTTCTTGGGAGGCAACCCATGTTTTATTGTTTGTTTGTTTGTTTTTATATATATGCTCCATCATAATTGTTTATCGTACATGTTTCGAATAATTTTGTGAAAATACTTTATTTTACTTTTAACCTTGTCTTAATTGCATATAAAGATATTTTACAAAAAGATAAGTGTAGGGAAGATCATATTGGTTTACAAGAACGAATTCGAACATGAAAGTTAACAATTTATGATTAGCATATATATTTGTGTGTTTGTTAGAGTCAAATGCTTGTATCGAGTCACAATAAATGTTTTGCAGAATTTTCAGGTTTTAAAAATCAAAATTTTTCCAGAAATTTTCCAAAAACGCAAAAATACTGTCAAGTCAATCCTGACGGCGTCAGGGTTAACACCCGACGGCATCAGGCACTGTAGCAGCACAGTTTTCCAGAATTTTGTTTTTCTGCTGGAACTTAATTTTTGAAAATTTCCAGAATTTTTAAATTTCCAGGAATCTGTAAACATTTATTTTGAAAGTATTATATCTTATTCGCTTTATAGGAATTAGTTTTTTTTATATATAGTATTTACCGCCGATTTTATGCGAGGTTTCGTGTTTGTTTTCTTAGTGAATTACAGATTATATTGGATAAGAAGATAAAGATGAAGTCTGATGAGCGTTATTTGAAGTTTATTTTCTTGGAGGAGGATTTATCCATGTTTTCACATCGTTCATGCTGAGCAAATCAGGAGAGTATTAGTTTCTTTCATCTATTTTATTTTCCCTTTGTCATAACTTTGATACTTTTTAAGAACATTTGGGACAATGTTCAATTTAAGTGTAAGGAGGGTAAAATGGGATACCTTAGAAACTACAACTTCGCTTGATATTTGTTTTGTCTTAGAGTAAATGTGTAATAAAACTAAAAGAAATACTTGTTAGGGCAATTTTGGCACCAAATTTAAATTTTTTTACAACATATAGGAGTGAAACTTTAGTCTTAATAAGTGTCTCATGGATAAGAATTATATAGCTAGCACAAAAACCCTACCACTTAAAAATTTCCACCCAAAAAATGCGAGGTTCGCCTTTAGATCTTTAGGAAAAAGCATTTACTTTTAACGCTTATGAATGTACCGGTAGTATATAGATTCTACTACGTTTGTGATGCATCCCGAGATCGCTAGTGAGACTACATTCGTATAGTTAGGATTTACTAAATGATAAGAGGCATTAGGATAACCCTTGTTTTAAACCTGTTTTATAATTACTTGATCAATGAGCCAAGTTACTTGACCAATAAAGTCAAATAATTTTCCCACACCCTTGCAATATACTCATCTTTAGTACACGATACCCCTAGTACATCCCTCAGAGCCTATCTTTTTCGCAGTTCTCGTGATATGTTGGTCGATTCCGAAATATTAATGAAGAACATTGTTTACAATCCACCCCCAAATGTACACCAAATCGCTTTAGCCTACCTTGTATGCACTCATCTTTAGTACATTATTGTTACAACTTATATGTTAAACTCGTTGTTAATTGTCTAATTGATTACATGGTTGCTAAGTCGAGTCATATCTTGTAAATAAAGTTTTGGGATGATTGGGACTCATGGGTAAAGTACTAGTTGTTATGGAGTAATGGGGAAGAATTATTATCCCCATATGTGCGTTAATATTTAAGGTACTCCACGTGTTTTGATTTTCTTGATTGAGGTCGTTAGTTAGTTTTATTCATGTAAAAGTTCAAGTGTAGGGAGGTTGCAAGTAATCCATTTGATGTATTATTTTGGATGGTAGGGCAAGAGTGAATGAAAATATATATATATATATATATATATATATATATATATATATATATATATATATATATATATATATATATATATATATAAATCGAAAAAAGAGAAAAAAGAAAAAAAATGATAAAAGAAAAAAAAAAGTAGAAAAGGACGAGAGAAAAAACATACGGACTACCATCCCGTCTTTTATTTTTGTTTAAGTCAAAATAGTGTCGAGAAAAAAATACAAAAGGAGTTAGTAGTTAGCGAGTCGAGTCGAGTCTTGGCTTAGCAACGCCTCATTATACATGTAATTAACTAAGATGATTGACTTGCTACCAGTAAATTTTCCCTTATCCAACAAAACCGTGTTTTTCCATACCCTTACACCTAACGTTACAACCCTTGAAAAGACCTCTTTGATAGCTTATCCTAGGTGCTTACGCCAAAGTGGTGGAGGTTTGATCCGTTCTCAAGCCTATGGTAATCTATGTGCTATGACAGGTAGAGAGTGTTATATTTTCCCGTTTCCATTTGTTATATAACTTTATACACCTGAGAGATGTGAGAATCCAAACACTTTATGAGAGGTGCTAGTATATTATCTCCGCGCATATTTTGACTAACGTGGAACGATTGTATGTTGTAATTATTTTATATTAATGTTAAATGACCCATAACTTGTAAATTGATTAGGATAAAAGCATATTTGCTTGAGGACAATCAAATCCCAAGTGTAGGGATATTTGATAAGGATTTATTTGCTACCTTTTTAAGGGGTCATTTAAGACCAAAATCATATTAACATGATCAAATATTGCCTTAAATCGTTTCTTTTTGCATTTTAGGTACTTGGGACGGAAAATATGGAAATCGGCACTTTTAGGGTGTATTTGGACGAAAAAGTGAAGAAAATGACGAAGTCGCGAAATTCTGTCAGATATGAAGATCTGACGGCGTCACACGCTACAACGTGACGCCGTCACTTGTTGCTAAAGCTGGATTTTTGGTTCAAGATTAACAAGAGATGCCTCAGATGAATTCTGAAGATCTACAACCTGACGGCGTCAGGTGTTAATTGAAGATGAGAGTTACGTGTTAAGCTAACAAGAGACGGCCCAGACACTTACTAAAGGATGGCGTCAGACATAACATGACGGCGTCAGAGGTTACAAGGTGACGCCGTCATAACGGCGACTTGCACAAGACGAAACCCTAATCACGGTGAGCTGATGGCATCAGAACCTATAAGCTGACGCCATCAGAGTTGTAATCCTATATATACTTTCGTATGTTTTCATTAATTCGTGTAACATCTGGGAGTAGGGTTTTGTGGACGAATTTGGCACCTTTTGTAAGGGTTCTTCAGCCCCCAAAACATATGTTTCATTGAAGATAAGTTATTCGTTTAATCATTCAATATGTCTATGTGTTTTTTGATTACTTGTGTATCTTCTCTTCTCTTTAACATGCTAGCTTAAGTTTATTTGTGTTTGCTTAGATCTAATGAAACCTAGTTGTTGAATATTGATTTTTCGTCTCTTGTTTAGTTGATTGTTTCGCGTTAGGCTAAGAAAACTGGCTGACCTCTCATATGTAACTAGCTTGAACATCTTAGAAACGCAACCGTAGAGTGCACTATCGGTTTTCTCGTTGTATTTATTGCATGAATTGCGGCTTGTAGATCCTAGAAAACTTAATAGACTTTAAAGTTTTTAGGGGAGACTAAGATTCATAGAGTTGGGGACTTTGGCACCTCCCCACGACCAATATTAAGGAATAAAGCGCTTCAACTAAAACAAGGACGTGACAATTTGACAGATCAGTAGGATATAACTAGGGAGTAATTTAATCTAAGTGAACACACTTTTCCCTATCATAAGAAGTCACCAATTTACTTTTCTCATTAATTAGTTTAATTTCAAGTTATAATTAGTTTTGGGTTAGTTGACTAGCAACTAATTTTGCCCACTCTTTCAAAACCCGAGATTTTTACTGCTTTCATAAAATATAATACAAAAAAAATGAATCATCCCTGATCTCTAGACCTATATCGTCATACATCTTGACCTAATGACACTATTCCCCTAGAGAACGATCAATCACCCGGACTTACCCATACTACACTACAGCGATTAGGTACACTGCCTAGAGGATTGTAAAACCTTTTGTGAGGTCTTGCAAATCTTGCATCACCTACTAGGTTAATTAAGTCACTAGAAGTGTTTATGTTCTACCCATCATGCTACCATACGTCAATGACATAGTATCACAGACATTACATGTTGAAATGACAAATGACCATAATTGTTTTAAGACATTCACTAAATTGTTTTAAACTTTTTCAACCCACAACATTCATTTTCTCTTCACCTCTTCTTCTTTCCCATGTTTAATATGAAGTTAGTGAGACACTTGAACATACCCTTGGTTTGCTTGAACTCCGCGGTTTCACTTTGAATTCTTGGGAGTTGATCGATGTATGTGATGGGATCGAGTTGATAGTTTTAGATTGGATCGTTCAGATCAACTTCAACTTCATCAGAAGAGTCGGTAAGAGGATGTGGCCTTTTTCCTTCACCATGAGCCTCTTTGCACGTCCCTCGGTGAGAGGTACCATGACATGATCACAAAGAAAGTGGTCATCGTTCATAGGAGAAGGTTGCATTCCATTCACGTATCTTGCAAGGCGAGTTAGAAGCATTGCATAGGGGAGTACCATTTTTTCGGTTCGAAAGACACTAGCCATCCTCTTGACCATGTAGTAGGCGAGTTTGAAAGGAGTTTCATTGATGAGACAATAGATCATGTAGACAAGGCAAGCATTGGGGTGATCCTTGTTGCCGACTAGACAAATGACATTCTCTCTAAGAATTTGTTCCCACTTTTTGTATAGGGGGAACATCTCGGAGAGCTCCATTTGGAATGGGACTCGATGGATGAGTTCGGAGTTTCTAGTTACTCGATTTGGTGAAGTTCTTGCAATGAAGACGGCGTTTCTTACTGTGACGGGGTTATCAAGAGGAGTGTGATAGACATGATGTGGATCGACCATTTCATGGAGTTTAGCAAGAGACCAGTCGTTTGAGTACATACAAATACCTTGACATGGAATATGAAGGATTTCGGCAAACACGGTGAGCGGTAGGACAATGGTTCGATTGTTGATGATAAAGGAAAGAGAGATAGTTTCATCATCATTGCGAATGATATGGACACTTTTATAGAATTCAAGATCAAATATGGGACAGATTTGTTCGTTGATTTGACGGAGACAATCAAAGTTAATTCTAGAAAAGACTTGAGGGATGTTGATGTCATCGAGGAAAGTTTGATCAACAACACGTCCTTCATGAAAGAAACGCTTTTGAAGCATTTTGAATGCTTTTCGGTCATCGGGAGAAAGGTGTTCCTTGCGATGATGCATAGGGATGTAGTGGGTGGTGTCGTGGTAGTCTTGTTGAGTTGATTTAGGCATGTTTAGAACCTAGAATAAAACATAAGGTGACGATACAAGGAGTATGAATATGGGTCGTGTGTTTTTATATACGAAAATATTTCCAAGTGTATTGTATCATAATTTTAATTAAATGGGTTTAGAAGTTCATCACAATTTGGTTGGAAATCTTAGTTTTTGATGAAAACTTAACTAATCTCTATTTGTATTAACAATGCCAAATTACATCATTTAATCTTTTAGTTTCTAGAAAATTATTTCATTAAGATTTTGAGAAAATTCTTGTGAGAAGAGCATAATTTCTAACTACAAAGGTTACCTTAAATGGCTAATAACCACAATGTGATATTAATTGAGTGTTAATTTTGATAAACCCATTTGGATCAAAATTGAGAACTAAACACTTAAAATTACATAAATTACAATGTAGTAGGATCAATACTTACGAAGATAGTTAACTTGACGAGATGAGTGATGAAAAATCTCCAGGTGGATTAGAGAGGGTTTTTAGGTAGAGTTTATGAGAGGAACAGTAAAGTGAGGATGTACAGGGATCATCAACATATAATATGTTTTGTTGATATGCCGGTTCCGCCGGATCCTTTGAAAAAGGGATCCGGCACCTTATAGCCATGGGATCCGGCTGTTCAATAGTTTCACAGATTCGCATGTTTGATAATTTTGATGCAAGGTTTTGATCCTAGTTATTTTCAATGTTTTATTAGTATAGATTATGTCTAGATATCTAAATGATCTAATTCTTTGACGTGGTTCGAAAGAGATGAAGGTTTGTATAGACGAAATATCCAAAGACGTGAGAATGAAAAAGAAGAATATGATAAACACAAGGTAAAGAAAACTAAACACATATTATATTCCATTCATTTCAATGCATAAAGCAATACAAAGGATTGGATAGATAATAAACACATAAATTCCTAACACAAAATACAAAGCTCCATGAGTGAACTTGACCATTGGGTAGACAAGCACGATGAAAGAAATGATGATGATAATTAGGACGACGCTAAACATTTTTATGTACCTTTTCTTCTTTGCTCGACCGAGCTTTTATGAAGAGAGGCTAGTTTTGAATTTTGAATTTGTGAGTGAGATTAGAAATTAGAAGATTAGATAAAATAAGAGATTGAGGCGATGGATTATTGTAGCAGAGACGTTCGAGTGGTATGGGAGAGTGTGAAAAGAGATTTTTGAATGTTGTGCTTTGATATTTATATATAATATACATTGAGGCTTAGAAATCGTAGATTTTTTACATACTGAAGTATTTAAAGTAAAATGGGATTTTTGAAGAAACTAGACCAAGTGAGACACGAGTAACTACACAAGTAATCATTACTTATAAACATGTTGGCACATATGAACAGAGAGAAGTTTTAGCAAGAACACACGTGTCAAGACAGAGGTATATTTAAAGAGAAAAACATACCTTTATTTTGAAGAGACTTCAAGAGATTGTATTCAAGAAATGTCTTCATAAACTTTTTGACACCTTTGAAAGCTCTTTAAAGAAAATTATAACACATCCTTGTAGTGTGTCAACTTCGATCTTCCTTGGATTAAGAAGTGTTCGAAGTTTCCTATCATGAAGATACTTAAAAGAAAATGATCTGAGTTAACTATATGATAAGAATGATTATTGAAAGTAATGCTATCAAAACTATCAATTATCTAAAAAAGGTTTTATTTTGTAAAACTTAGTTTTTAGTTTTTACAAAAGTTTTTCCTTCTTTGTAGTTTTCAAAACATACACAGATCGTTTCAAGTTTTCAAAGTACAATATATTTTAAGAAACTTGGTAACGAAGCTCTGATGCCAATTGTAGAAAACTAGAAAGGGGTTGAATAGTTTTACCGATTAAACCTTCGTTTTAAAACTTTTAGTCGACTTATGTCAATCTAGTTTTGACGTGTTAGATATTGATAGTAGAAAAACATAGAAAACTAAACTACGAGAAAGAGATAGAGAGACACAACCATAACACAAGTATTTATAGTGGTTCGGCTACAAGGACACCTTCCTTGCCCTACTCCACTCCCCGAGTACCCAACTCGAGAGTTTCGTACACAAGACAAACTCCTTTCACCGCTGGAAAAGCCTTCACAACGTCGCTTACACTTTATCCGGTACAAAGCTAAATGTCGAGCTCTTCCACGAGGTAGAGCCAAACCTTCGTTGCCTACAATTTATCCGGTACAAGGCTAGATACCGGGTTCCATTACAAAGGAAGAACCACTACCCGATCAACACATCTAGCACACTTTAAGGAACCAACGTCCTTTTACACCTAACGACTTAACACATCTACTACACCTTTGAGAAGAAGAAAGAATAACAAGATACACTTCTATGATCTTGTAAAGAAGAAGAATCCTAGCAACTCATGTCTTGAGCTTGCAAGTCTTCGGGAGGTCGTGAACTCACCTTTAAGAGGAACCTAGATAATCACAAAGAGAGACTACATAGAAAGATCCTTAGATATGAGGTTAGAGAGTTTAGAACATAGAGAGAAGATATGTCTAAAATGTGTAAGAAGCAAGAGAGAAATGACTCACTATTTATAGGCAAACTGAGCACTGTTCACCCAGATCCGGCGGATCCCTTCCCAAAGGGATCCGGCTAGTGTAAAGCAAGGGATCCGGGTATCTGGTAGAACCAGTCCAAACTTTGGGTTACAATTCCAAGTTTTGGGTTTTGGGTTAAGATCCATGGGTTATATGATGTCATGCATGATGTCAAAGACATCTTGGGTCATAGGTTATGGACTTTGTGTTATGGGTTATGGACTTTGGGTCATGGATCATGTGTTTTACCCATTTTGGTGTCATGCATGATGTCATGCAATAGGTCATGGGTTATGGATCAAGCTTCATGGGTTATGGGTTATGGACTTGGGTTTTGGGTCATGGATAGTCTAAGTCTTTACTAGTTTATTTTACAAGTTGCACATGTATTTTATAAAAATAAGTAACTAAAGCTACTTAAGTGTTTTTATAAAATGATTTTGGTTTTATGTAAACTATTAACTAAACATGTTTAAGGATTTATTTGTTTAGTGAAATGAGTTAGTAAACTTTTGGCTCAAAGCTTTACGTATTTTATTTATCTCGTTAAAATGATTTTATATTTGTTATCGACGAAACATTAGAAGATCGTAATATATAAATAAACGTTTTTATGGTTTATTTGTATTAACACGTAAAACAAGGCGAAAACGTGTAAAACCGGGCGAAAACTTGCAAAACGGACGAAAACGTACAAAAACGAACGAAAACGTGTAAAACGGATGAGAATATAAAAAAACAGACGAAATCATGTAAAAACGAACAAAAATGTGTAAAAACGGATGAAACCGTGCAAAAGGACTAACGGCCGTTAGTATAAATGACTAACGATGGACCATTTAAAGAGGACAAGGGTGTGATCATGTTAAAGAAGATAAGGGTAATATAGTCATTTTAGAGTCATATTGGTGAAGTTGGACAAAATTTGAAAGTACGTTAGTATAAATGACTAACGATGCAAGTGAGGGACCATTTTAAGAGGACAAGGGTTATATTGGTGATTATGTTAAAGAAGATAAGGTAATATAGTCATTTTAAGAGGACAAGGATTATATTGGTGGAGTTGGACAAAATTTGAAAGTACGTTGTTGAAGTCATTCAATAAAATAGTAAGTGTTTCAAGTCGGCACAAATTTGAAAGTAGGTGACTATTTTGTGGCTTTTACCCTAATATTATAATAAATAATATCTATTTCTCATAATTTGATGTTAATTTGTGCGTTATGAGTTAACTTTTTTAACAACTATCTTATATGAAAAGTCAGTTGCGAATTTAGAAAATAAGATCTAAAATGTATATATCAGTTGCGAATTTAGAAAAATGTGTGTATATGTGTTATTTCGTGTGATAAATGGATAATCCATTGATGAAATTTTTTCATCCATATCAGATACGTTAATAATTGTTCATATCCATATGGCTCGTGCTGCCCCATAGACGGGCTAGGTCAACATATGTCACCGGTGGAATATCATACTATCCTTAAGTATCGCCATACGATTCCATTATTTCCGGTTGATGAGATATGCCCTGTTTGTCGCGAGGCATGTTTGAATTCCTTTGGGGAACATGCGGTTCATTGTAAAGAGCTCCCGGGCTTCAAGTACATACATGAATTTGTTAGAGACGTCCTTTTTGATGTATGTAGGCGTGCCGGGATCTCGGCCAAGAAAGAAGCGCCTATGAACTTTTTGACGGACCCGTCGGATGGAAGATCTATATTGAGACCGGCTGACATTTTGGTTTTTGGATTGGTTGGGGGAAACATGCTGTGTGGATCTGACCAGGTTTCTCCTCTCGTGGGTTGAGTAGTCGGGGTTTTACAGCTGGACATGCCGCTTTGAAAGCCGCCTTGTGCAAAGTGACAAAACACGAGAAAGCATGCATTGAAAATTAGCACATGTTTATTCCTTTCGCGTTTGATACATTTGGTTTTCTTGCACCGGAGGCGGTGGAACTACTCAACAGAGTCCAACGAGTTATGAACAGTAATGTTATGACACATAGATCCACGAATGTAGTTTTCAATCCAAAAAAGGCTAGCGGCGCAGCTTGTTGTTCGTTTGCCACTATGTAAATTCTATTTTGATGAAAAATTTCTTTAGAAAAAAAAAATAATAATAATAATAATAAAAAAATAAAATAAAATCCATATCCATTAGTGACCAATTTCGTTCATTTATGTTCACCATCGATGGATCGAATCGGGTAAATATTCAATGGGTCGAATGTCCATTGTCATCCTGAAGTATGTGAGACGGTGAGAGGTTAAAGAAGTGGTAAAAGAGCAAAAATGCATTTCTTTAAATGCCATGTGATGAGCGAGACAGTGATGTTTATACGAAACGTCATTTGTTTTAGTGATAACTAACCACTCAAACAATTAAAAACGTTTTATTCGATATTACTACTTTAGGGGACAAATTTTGAACAGACACAATTTTATATAATAAAAATTTACCTGTGGTCAACAAAGGCAACCATAACTAGACAAAAAAATTACAGCATACAAAGAAAACAATATTTACATGTGCTTATTTTATAACATTGCATTATTAAATTAGCTTATAAGTTGTTCTTATAGACTGCCAATAGACATGATCTCAAAACCATAACTGGTCAACCACTATCATTCTCTTCCATTTCAAATTTTCAACCTTGTATCATCATAGAAGTATACCATGATCACTAGAACAACCACAACTACAACCACGATATCGTGCTTATTTGTTATGGTTTCTTCATTGTACATACTGTTAAATGATAACAATGATAATGAATCATGGTGGTCATGGTTTCTCATTCCAGTTTTGGGTGCTTTTGTGTTAGGAGCATTATTGGTTGTTATGGCTAGAGCAACTATGGTGACATTAATAACGGTGTTTGTGATGCTAGCTTGTACGGGGAAACGACGTCGAGTTTTGGTATGTGAAGGAAGGAAGATTAGCAGTGAAGTCTTAGAGTATTTGTTTAAGGTTTTGATTAAAGAGAGAAGCCTTGTGGTTGTTGCTTGTGCTACATTTGTGATCTCAATGGTCATGGTTTGGGCTTCTTAGACATGAAGCCGAAACAGCATCCGATTTTGTATAGTAGTTCCTCCGTCCCAATTTTTGATGTTTTAAGGTACTTTTTCGTTACTGTATCTGTGTAATGATACTGTAAGGGTATGTGTATGTAGGTTCAAGTTTCAACTTTATGGATCTGTCGAAAGCTAGAAACCATGAGAACTTATTGAACGAAACGACTTGACACGTCGAGTTAGCATTTTTTTTTTTTTTCGTTTGGTTATCAAGGGAGAGTGTACATGTAATTACTAAGGGGTGAATGTTACTTATCGTTTACTGTGCTCCTATTGTGTGCATTCAACTCTTGCTTAACTTTAAGACATAACTTACATGTACTTAAGCATGCTAATTACTAACATAGTGTCTGCACTAGGAGAATACATTGCTACAACACACCAACCATAGTGATCAAAAAAACATCTAAGAGCAATAGGTGTCATGTGCAAGTAAATCTCTTCATTCGGGCCTCACGGGGTGTCACGTCACTATGGCATACCACCATTTACAACCCCCTTCTCATAACATACCACAACTTACTCATTTGGGCCTCACCACTATTTTTTTTTATTCAAATATCCAAATAAACTAAATTCATTTCATTAAAAATAAAAATACAATAAATCAAATTTAAACACATACGAAATATAAACTAACGGTACGAAAAAAAAACGATAAAAAAACATATGCAACTTAAGGAATACATCAAATTATAAAGAAACTAATTATGTTGTTGTTGTTGTTGTTGAAATTGTTCCCATTGATGTAGTTGCCAAACATGCTCAATGAGATTTCGTTGAAGCGCTGCGTGTATGCGTTTATCGCGTAGTTCCCTCCCCTTCTTTCGTTGCACTTCGCATCGCTCAATCCATGCCCGTTGTAAATTATTCGCGGACAAATATACATTTCACTAATTTTGGATATCGCAAATTGTTAATCTTTCAAAATCATGTTATGCAATATGATGCACGAGTACATGATTCTCTGTAGCTTGGCCACAGTAAATTGGCGCGCCAGTTGGGCAATAATATGCCAACGTCCTTGGAGGACACCAAAAGCTCTT
The DNA here is from genome assembly GCA_021014915.2 of Artemisia tridentata subsp. tridentata. NCBI lineage: Eukaryota > Viridiplantae > Streptophyta > Magnoliopsida > Asterales > Asteraceae > Artemisia > Artemisia tridentata. Next base: position 420,639,962 of record CP139509.1, read on the forward strand.
TCGATATCTTTTCGAGCACTTTCTTGTTTCGCTTTAAATACGGCATTTTTTTGGGTATGTGCAACCGTGAATGATTTGACAAAAGATAACCACTCCGGGTAAATTCCGTCAGCTAGATAATACCCTTGTTTAAATGTACGCCCGTTTACTTCAAACGGAACCTCGGGGGCGATGTCATCAAGCAGGTCGTCGAATAACGGAGAATTATTCAAAACAGTAAGATCGTTATTCGCACCCACCACCCCAAAAAATGCATGCCAAATCCACAAATCGTATGAAGCAACGGCTTCAAGCATTATAGTTGAATACTTTTTATCACCTCTGTGAAATTGGCCTTGCCATTCTCTCGGACAATTTTTCCATTCCCAGTGCATACAATCAATGCTTCCCAACATTCCAGGTAACTTATGAACCGCATTATGTGCGTTGTATAAGTTGTGAATGTCATTCACGTCTGGTTTTCTTAAAAACTCACGCGTATACAACTTGATTATGCACATAGTAAAATTATCTAAACAATCGCGTGCACAATGTTCTCCCATTTGTAAATACTCATCAAATGCCCGTACGCCAATTGGCGTAAGGCGCTTGTACATTTCATAATCACACTAAAACTTATTACACCCGTAGCATCGGGTCGGACTCTAAAGAAATCAAAATGCTTGGGAAGAGGATGATGAGTTTCAATATATGTTTCAATACCTTGTACTATTTCTAAAAATAGTTTACGGCTCATACGATAGCGACGCCTAAAATTTTCGTCCGTATATTTTGGGTTGTTACCAAAATAATCAGCCATTAGACGTGCTTCAGCAATTTGACGTTCACGGGGAATGTATGCCTGTTTCCAACTTTCGGCTTCTTGTTGCTGCAACGATTGCTCATTCTCATATTCTTGAAGAATCATCTCGAGCTCTGAAATCTCTTCAAGATCACTTTCGCCTGAATGAGATGATTCACTCATGTTTTTGGGTTATTATTTTATAGAGTTTAGTGTGAAATGTTATGTAGAATGTGTAAAAATATGGTAGTATTTATAGTGTATGTACGTGTTTAAACTAAAGAATAAAAACAAAATTAAAAAAAAAAAAAAAAAAAAAAAAGGTCGAATTTGATTTCTAAACGTTTGATTACTTTTATATTTGCTACGGTCTGACAAAAAGGACAAGTTTGAAGCTCGCCGTGCAGGCGAGGAGGTGCCTCACGGCGAACCATGGCGAAGAAGGGCGGTGTCATGGCAAGTTGTAGCGAGCCGTCCAGCTCAGCACGGCGAGCCACACCGATTGCTCTAACCATATCTAATCAGGTACAGTGACTATAACATAATAACTAAACAAATTTTTAATTTATACTTGAATCCCTCCGTCCCATATTAAGTGTTCACTTTCCAAATGCACAAAATTTTAGGAAAGTGGGGCCAACTACACTCTCTACCAATCAAATATCACTATTACCCACTAAAGTCTCTTCTCATTTGTTGAAAATATTCCCTGGACACTTAATTTGGGACATCCCAAGATTCTATTATGGACACTTAATATGGGACGGAGGGATTTTTAATTTGTACTTGAATAAATGTGGATACTCAAGACACTAACAAACATATAATTCCACCGTTACGAATAATTCACAATTGAACTCAACTTTGCAAACAAAATCAGAAGAGATAGACCCATTCGCGTTAATACTTAAGTATGTACGTATATACAAGTATATACTTCCAAAAACATTGCAAAACCTTTGTAAAAACTGAAAGAACTATAAGATAAATGAAGGTTATGGCATACGACATTTGTGTCATGATTGAGTTAACCGCTAAACATGCTTATAAGCTCGCCTTAACATTTATCAGAACCGCAGCAATGCCCGTGCTAGAAGGGTTGGTGTGTTTGTCACCAGTTTGAACTTGTGTACGAAGGAGGTATGACTATCTTTTTATATCTCTGGGATAATCATCAAACCAAACCCAAATCTTTATCAGACTCCGAGAATTTTGAAAGTTGAGGTGGCAACAGTTACTTCTCAAAAGATGGACCAGGCTTAAAGACGTCAACGTGACAAAGATGAGCAACTTCTTGACGAGTTTCAGGAGAAAGATTCTTCAAAAAATCTGATACAACTAAACCATGTTTCTTTTTTAGTTCATCCAGCTCTTTTTGCTGCTCAATAAACAAATTCTCGAGTTTTCCCACAATGATTTTAACTTCACTTTCGTCTTCATCTTCATTTTTTTTCCTATCAACTTTGTTTTCATTCTTATCATCTTCATTTTCTTTCTTATAACCTTCATTTTCATTCTTACCATCTTCATTTTCTAATAAAGGTTCTTTGGTTAATTCCAGAGAATCCTGATTACTTGATGGTGTGTCATCTTCAGAGGCATTTGAAGGTTGTGGTCTAAGTGGAGAGAAACTTCCTTTGGGTGAATCGCTCCAGTACTTTCGACCTGAAGGTAATCTTTCGAGAGCTAAAAGTCCAGGTGATTTAGTGCTCGAAGGGGATGGAGACTCACTTTGAGGTTCAGAAATTGAGTCAACAGAAGGTGAAGCTGAAGCTTCATTGTCTTCTTGATCATCGAAGTAATCCCGAGGTGCCCAATCTGGAATACATGACCGAATTTCTGCATCAATCATTTCAGAGATTGTAGATACGTCTTGATCTGTTAAGTCTAATTCTTCAACCATTTCACTAGCAACAGCAATTGATGTATCGTTATCGGTGTCGAATGGAAAGTGAATGTTCCGAACATGACCTGGCCCACAAAACCTCAAATTTCAGGATAAAAGGATACAAATAAATTGAAAAGAGATCTCAGAATGTAAAACTAGAGGTGGCAAGTTTGACTCATTTACTTATAAATGGCTAACTAAGGTTACATTTTATCGCTAATGAATAGAATAAGAAAAGGAAACTTACAAATAGCTTATAAACCACCAAAAATTCGCTCAAAACTATATTTGTTTGGACTTCTAAGATGTGTTTGCGAAATTACACAGTGGGAAAGATCATGTTTTTGGCGAATTGATTTTGCAAATTATGTGGTTATTTTGTAAAAAATATTAAAAAGGTATGACATGTTACATACCCCGCTAAAAAAGGGTTACATTACCAAGTAGTATATTTCCATAATAAAACCAGCTTTAATGTTAACGAGCCAGATGGCTTGGAAAATCAAACGGGTGAAGTCGCCCAAAGTCAGTTTTTAATGCACATTAGAGTATTTTTGGCCTAACATGATTTATGTGATCATATTTGGCATACCAACTATTCATCAAAAGTTTGAGTTTAAAACTAAAAGGATATCAGGTCAACCCAATCACACCTGGCCCATTATAACCCATTACCCGGCCCTTCCGAACAGTTTGCCACCTCTATAGAACATAAACAAAGATCAACAAACAACCTGTGGTATCTTCTATTCGTAGTTTTAAGAATACCGTGTTCAAGTCTCTCATTTGACCTTTCACTGTGAAATCTCTAGTAGTATCGGGCAACGCTGGTGCTTTGCCTTTCTCAAGATTATCGACATCCTCATCTATAAAAACTTATCAGAAACTAGAAGAATATATAGCAAATACTTTTATTAAGTGCCTTGCAGTCTGCAGATTTTACCTAGATGGGAATTTGATGGACCTGGTTTATTTGCACAAGTACTGCGTTCATCATGCAGAAACGGATCCATCAGCAACTCCTTAGCGGATAACCTATCAGATACCTTAGCAATACACTTCTCTACAAATGATCTAACTTCAGGATCCTTCACTTTTGCTAACGAAGCGGGTTTGACACCCTAACAAGATTAAGGGAAAGTAAACTATAAATGTATAGAACTAATTTCATAAAAGTAAAGGATTATAAGTTGGCAACGTATAGAAAACATGTACTCCAGGCTAGTAAAGGTAAAATTTTCGACCATTTTACTTATAAATGGGTCAGTTTTGGTTGTGTTTCATCTCAAACAGTCAAATCGTTCACTTTTGGCATACCCAACATGTGACCTATGTGAGTACTTTGATTTTAAGGCAAGAACATTATTTTCTCAAAACATTGATTATGAGCCTCAATCAGTTCTTATGGCTTTACAATACTAAACTTTGAAGCTGAAAAGAGAAACAGAGGGGGGGGGGGGGGTGGGGGGAGGGGGGAGCGCTCACAATATCATGTAACTTGAATCACAAATAAACCTTAAGTCCTCAAGTGAATGTAACTGCTATAGCATAAGAACACTTGAGAACCAAAAGGTACATAGTTTTGATATAATAGGTCACCGTGTGGTCTGATTCTAATACTGGAAACCCACAAAGAATTGAGCCATCTTGTCACCAGTGAAGTGACAACAAAATACGGTTTTGATGAGTTAGATGACCGTTAACAATTTTTTTTCCCTGAGTCGCACTATGCCTCTCACGATACACACATGAAACCAAGTGGCCTTTGGTCAAATGGTAGTATGGTACTAATCGAGTCAAAATGTAAGAAACTGGAAAGGAAGGTGATGATGTATAACCTACCGATGTGACTTTCTTATATATCTGGGCAGCATTAGCACATTCACAATACGGATACTCAAATGTCACCAATTCCAGTAAGCACATTCCAAAGGCATATATATCTACAAGTTCATTATATTCCTCTTCATAGAGCTCCGGTGCCATGAACTCAGGAGTACCTAAACATGATACAACAATCATCATACATCAATAGCTTTTAAAGTAATCATAACATATCACAAGAAATACATAAATGAAACATGCACTCACCAATAACACTGTGAGCAGAACGAGCTTTGAGAAGAATGGCTGCCAAACCAAGATCCCCAATTTTCACCTCTCCTTGATTCCCGTTAACAAAAATGTTGTCACATTTGAGATCACGATGTATAACCGGAGGGTCATGACTGTGAAGATATAAAAGTCCCTCCAATATTTGCTTAGACCAATTCTTCAATGCCCTCAGATCTACATGCTTATGTTTCTTGCGATACCTATAGATATGTCAAACATGCTCAAGTTTAGAATATGTCACGGAAAACCAAATACACAACTAGAAATGAATAGGACATACTGTCTTAATGTTCCAGATGTGAAAATCTCAGTAATAAAGTTAATATGTTCGTGCGACGTATCAACCCAAGAATTGTAGAATTTGATAATGTTCTTGTGCTTAAGCGTTTTAAGCAAATGAACTTCAGAGTATAGACGCTCGAGCTCCTCAGGGTTCCTTAAGACATCAGAAACCTTTATTTGATTCCAAGCTACTTCAATTCCTTCTAATTCATCAAATGCTTTGTATCTAAATTGCCATTATCAATCAAGGAATCAAACATAACTAAAAAACAGGACCTAGTAATTCCAAACACAAATTCATCTGCAATACTAATATTGACTGTCATAGTTGTGATAAGGTGTGTTTGGGATTATTTAATATACAGTGCTTACCTGCTTTGAATATTAATCACATTCCAACATGTTTATTTACTACAGTATAAAATATGCAGATAAACACACTGCATCAAAACACTAAAAATTCCTTACTTGATGTAAAAAGGGCAACAAACATAAGCACTTAAATAAGAATCCCAGACACCCCTAAGCTGATATAATAAAATTCATTGTTCATGCAAAAATCAACACCATTTAGGCATTTATGGAGTTCATGAGATTGCTAATTAACATTATTTATCTGCTTTTTTATTTAAGTAGTTCCAAGTTGTGTATCCTCGGATAAGCGGTATCGTAAATAATCCTAAACACCATCAAAACTGAAAACTGCTTATCTGTCATAACAAAACTCAATAAACAATTTTAGCAGAGTTTATATGAGTTAAGCTTTTTCTGGGGGCTTATTAGCTTATGTGTTTTAGGCTTATGTCTTACAAGCTCATTTCTTTCTGGCTTATTTCGGAACTTATAGGAGGGTGTTTGGGTAAGCTTATATGATGGGCTTATGAGCTTATTAGTTATATGACTAAAAAAAAGCTCAATTCATAAGCTTAGTCAAACAACCCCTATGTCATAATAAACTTATATAAGCTCATAAGTTCCAAAATAAGCCGAAACCATATAAGCTTAAACAAACACCCCTTTAATAAACAAGCCCAAAAGCTGCATTTTCATTTTGCATTGCTAATAAACAAATAACTGAATAAGTACAAAACAAAAACAATCTTCTATACTCCGTACATATTAAGAGAGAACATATTTGCTTAAAACTTGAAAACTTAAAAAATAAGTAACCTTACTTGGAAATGTAATCTATTAAATATTTAAATACTTAATTACAATTTATGTCATTAACTTTCTTCACTTTTGCTTACTCCGCACCCATATATTAATTAAAAAAATTAAGGTTACTATACACTGTCGCCCTATGCGCGTTTAATAATGCAAGAAAAAGGATACACTTTTTTAAAAGCACCCTTTCCCAAGACTTCTTTATACTGCAAACACAAAATTGTCACAAAAAATTATAAGATGAAAAAAATGTTATATAAAAAAGATACTAACCCGACCATAACGACCCGATGGATCGATCTCAACAAAATCAGTATCTGTATCATCCGGTTCATGATCCGAAATTCCCATTCTCTTCTTTAAACCCTAATTATTTACAGATTTCACTTCTGATTCAACACAATTTCACAATCAATTTTGAAGTTAGGGTTTGTATGAATTGGGGATAAAATATTGTAATTGGGGAAGAAGAAGGATCGAGAGATGGAGTGTGATCAAATGAAGCTTCTAAATTAGTGAAATTAAAATTAATATTCAGATCAAATCTAATAAATATAAAGAAATAAAATATTATAAAAAGGTTGAATTTGGAAGTATTATGAAAAGTCAATTTTTTAGGGGAATTTTGGATATAAATATTTTAATGGGTTTTACATGAATTACCCCTTAACTATGTCTTTATGTGCATTTTTCTTATTGTATATGTTTGGTAAAACTAAAGCCGTTTTAGACTTTTAGGAGCTAGAAGAGCTAGAGTTGAAGATATGTTTAGCGAACTAGTTGAAGATGTAGCTTATGAAGATGAAATTACTCAGAAACACATTCAAACAAAACGATAAATATAATTTTAATTAATCATATCGAAAGTTTCAACACTTTTCAAAATCTACTTCAAGCAGGTTCTATATATAAAAAAAGAGTAAATTCTAAAATACATTTATGTAGTTTGTTCATTGTCTCGCTTTACATTCCTGTGATTTTTTTGGCACACAAACATCCCTCCGTTAGTAAAGTTAGCAAAAAATGCATCCCTTTGTTAGTAAAATCAGTCAATGAAGACTAACTATGCAAAGTATTTCTCCGTTGTCTCCTAACGCAAGAGAAAATATTTGCATTGTTAGTCCTCAGGACTAACGGTGCAAATTTATTTTTGGAAATAAATTAAACGGGGGCACAGTAGGCTCGAACTCGGGTCTGGTCGCCCAAAAATCAACAACCTAACCACTAGACTAAGCGTCTAGTGGTGTAATTATACCAAAATAAATTTTATTTAACCCTTTTTTGTTCAAATTTATTGTATATTAACCGATTTATACTTTTTCATTCGTTTTCGTTCGTTTTCATATGTTTTCATCTATTTTTATATGTTTTCGTCCGTCTTTATACGTTTTTATACATTTTCATCCGTTTTTCTTACGTTTTTATCTGTTTTTGTACGTTTTTGTACGGTGTTGTACATTTTATACGCTTTAGTACATTTTTATACGTTTTTATGCGTTGTCATACGTTTTCTTACGTTTTAACTATTTTTATACGTTTTACTAAATTTTATACGTTTTTGTACGTTTTTATACGTGCTTTTACGTCTTTGTCCGTTTTATGCGTTTTTATACGTAACGTGTAACACCCCCATTTCGTAATAGCAGCGGAATTCAAGCTGGGTGTTACTTCATGGTATAACAGTCATAATAATAGAAAACGACCTCTAAATGAGCCATTTTTAAAATGATTATCATTCGAATAATTGAAATATTAGAGTTTACAAAAGAGGTCCCCCAGTAGTTTCACGGTTACATATTACATCAACATAAGGTTTTTGAGTTTTTGGAATGATAATACAAAATAAAGCCTTCTTAATATCCGTGCTTCTCCATGCCAGCCGCGTACCTTATGGACCTGAGATAAACATGCTCAAAAAGTCAACTCAAAGGTTGAGTGAAATCCATAGGTTTATAATTAAACAGTTGAACACAAGATTTCTAAGTCTGTGAGATACTGGGCTACGTTATTATACACCCATAGTTCAAAAACAGTTATTATTGCACTAAGCTCATGATAACCAAGGCGTTAACATTGTACCAATAGAAATTGATATAACTTTGAGACATAACTAACATGTACTTAAGCATGCCAATTACTAACATAGTGTCTGCACTAGGAGAGTACATTGCTACAAGCCTACAACAAACCAACCATAGTGATCCAAAAAACATCTAACCATATCTAATGAGGTACAGTGACTATAACATAATATCTAAACAAATTTTTAATGTATACTAGAATAAATATCGATACTCAAGACACTAACAAACATATAATTCCACCCTTACGAATAATTCACAATTGAACTCTGCAAACAAAATCAGAAGAGATCAGACCCATTCGTGTTAATACTTAGAGAGTATGTACATATATACAAGTATATACTTCCAAAAACATTGCAAAACCTTTGTAAAAACTGAAAGAACTATAAGATAAATAAAGGTTATGGCAGACGACATTTGTGTCATGAGTGAGTTAACCGCTAAACATGCTTATAAGCTCGCCTTAACATTTCTCGGAGCTGCAACAATGCCCGTGCTAGAAGGGTTGGTGTGTTTGTCACCAGTTTTGAACTTGTGTACGAATGAGGTATGACTATATCTTTTTATATCTCTGGGATAATCATCAAATCAAACCCAAATCTTTATCAGACTCGAGAATTTTAAAAGTTGATATGTAGGGATGGCAAAAAACCCGAACCCGACGGGGAAACCCGAACTAATTGGGGCGGGGCGGGGCATGCTAATCGGGTTATGGGGCGGGTTTGGGGATTAAACGTGGATTTTAATCTGGTTTGGGGTGAGGAACGGGGAATCCTCGCCCCGCCCCGCTCCGCTCGATTAATATATACACATATACAAATATATCTATACCTATATAGTATTTTGTTAGTATTTACGTAATAAAAAAATATTACTCTAATATTGTTAGTTTTTTAATATTTGTAAGAATGCAAAATTGTGATTATAGAAACTCGTTTAGTGTCATATTTTGAAGTTTTAATTTTTGGCGGTGTAATTTATCATTATTTATGTATAATACTATTGTTGAAAACTTAATAAGGCTTGTTTGTAATTGATTATTAATAGGTTCGTTATTGCTAACGGTCTAAAAATAACAATAAATGTGAAATGGTGCGGCTTTGGTCGAGAATTGCACCCAAAAATGACACCCCGATAAAATCCCCGATTAATACGGGGCGGGTTTTGGGGACCATCACGCCCCAACGAGGTGCCCCTATTAGATCCCCGATGGGGATTAGGGCGGGTTTGGGGAGAACTTTGGTAATCGGGTTTGGGGATGGGGATGGCTGCCCCGCCCCAAACCCGCCCCGTTGCCATCCCTATTGATATGTGATGCGTTCGCAAAAGGTTTTAAATTTATAAACAAGAATTACCGATTAACTAGGAACACATTCGGGCAAGTATACCCTAGTCAGATGTAGTATAGAGGTTGGTAAGTCAAGGTCGTCCCAAGAGACTTGGTTGCACTCAAGTGTCGTTTGTTTGTTTAAGCAAGTAACAAGTTGATGGTTATGATTGTCACGGATCAAACCAACAAGAAAAGCAATATAAGAACAATCACACAAAGAACATACATGTTTGGCAATGATAATAAGTTAGTAAGGACTTGGTGTAAGCCTTTACTAGTTTTAGGATGGTTAGTTTGGAAAACATATTATCAAAGGTAATCCTTACGACCTCTTAGAACCAATAATAATTTAGTGTTTTATAAATCAAATATACATAAGTCTTAATCAATTGGTCATGTCATAAAACTCATGCCTAAACCAACAACAAACAAAGAGTTCTTTCAACCCATAACTTTGATGTCATCAATTTGTGAAGTTCCATTTACTTGAAAAATAATGATTAGAACACATATTCAAAAGATGCCTTTCGACCTTTAATCTAAATTAAACTTTCACTTGTTATGTTTATTAAGTTTCTCATACAATCGTCACAAAGTACAAGACCAAGACATTCGTCGACTAATGAATTAAAATCAACCACTATTGAGAATCCTTTCGACATATAGACTCAACAATAATTAATCAAAACAATAAACAAGACAAGTTCCAATTTAACCAAATATGATGTTATCATTATAATCCAAACAAACACTAATTATTCCCAAACATCCTTTTATCACAAGTTATCATATAAACCAAACAAGTATTAAGACATCACATCAACACAATCATATAAGAAACACAATTATAGAAACCAAACATGAATATTATTAAAAGAGAATATACCAAAGTTCATAAGATGGAATACAATTCTTCTTTGTTTCCTATGGCTTTCGACCAAACCATTCCCCCCAACACCTCTGGAAAAGGATGAGGGGTGGTTAAGAGAGATGGTTATTGAGTTTACATGAGAGATGAGAATAGTTGGATATGTCTATCTTAGTTCCTCTCAAATGGCCAAAATGGGTTGGTATATAAGCTTATGAGAAAGCTTTTCCTCCAAGTGTCATTAAAATGACAGGAAATTGAGTTAATGGAAGCAAGTGATCGGACATGGGGCTTAATGACACTTAAATAAGCATTAAAAATAACTTGGAGAAGTCAGATTCAGCCAACCGATCAGATGCGGGGCAATACCGATCGGTTGGAGCTCTCGGTGTTGACAACTTTGCTCCATCCGAATCGGATGCGGGCTCTTACCGATCGGATGGAGCCTTCTGGCTAGAAATGATAGAAACCAAAGTTGTAGAACTTTCTCTTATCTTTCCGTGGCCGCTTGAATCAACAAAATCCGAGTGCGTATGCTCAAGTTATGGCCAAAATGGTGGAGGTGTGTCGGGAACAACGAGTCTTCCATTATTTCTTTGTTTGAGCTTGTTTTCTTCATTTCTTTTCTCGTTTTCCTTCTTGTGCTTTATTCTTTGAGTCTTTGGAGTGACAAATTCATGACTTTATCTTCTCGAATATACTCCAAGAGACTTTCATTTGTCGGGAATTTTTCGTATATGCATAAATCTTCGTTTATTGATCGTTTCTTCATCTTTTTTTTTGGTTTTCTTTGTCGTGAGCTTCCATGAACCTAAAATAGAAATTATACTTCATTAAGTACCATAAGTTCATAAAAGTGATCAATATATATGCATAAAATCCACGATAACGCTCCTAAAAACATGTTCAATTTGAGCGTTATCATATTCTCCCACACTTGAACTTTGCTTGCCCTCAAGCAAATCTAGCAAAAAGAAAAATCGAAATTCATACCTAAATGACAGAACGAAAAGAAAATTTTAAAAATAATTTTTTTTAATAAAAGAGAAAATGAGCGCAAAAAGAGAAAATGAGCGCAAACTCCCCCACACTTAAGGGTTTGCTTGCCCTCAAGCAAATATTAAGAAAAATAGATCCCACATGGTGCATGAAAAATGATTATAAAAATATGATGCAAATCCACCAAGTACTAGTACAAGATAAGATTCATCGTTTTTAAGCGTTATGGTGAAAAACCGAGATGTATGAAAATACCCATAGATTTTCTTGCTTGAGTAACATTTCTAAACACCTCACGAAAAAGAAACGAAGTATAATTCACTCAATAGGCTTGTACAAGAAACAAAACTCCACCGACGTGGCGTAAGCACAAAGTGTAAACATCTAAAGAGGTCTTTTATTCGGGTTTAAGGTTAAGGGTACCTGGCTAATGTGCAAATATTTCATACAAGAATATAATAGATCGCTAGCAATGAATTCTTGACTAGCTAAGCAACGGATGTACACTAGATTGTACCTTGGTTCGCTGGCAACGTTATTTGCATAACGGATGGTCACCGAAATACGCACTAGATCGCTGGCGCGTCTTTCAACTATTCAAAAACCGGATGGTCACTAAAATATTAATGCACTACATATTTTCACAAAGCCATCACTATATTCGGATGCTCGAAAGCTAACAACGAATAAAGTAATTTGGTAAGGGTAGGGATAAGGCATGTGAGTATTTATGAAATTGGTTTTAAAAGAAAAATAAAGTCAAGTCTAAGTCCCATTGTTGCTAGTTACCGAACAAACCGCAAACCCATAAATGATTATAGTTACGATCTTTCTCCTCTTCACATATCGATCACCAAATATATATGTATATCACGTCTTAGCACATTGGCTAATCGATATCTCAAACATACTTCATCTTCCTTCATCTTCATAATAATATAGCACATTGGCTATAATTGTCATCACATATATTTTTTCTTTCTTTCTTTTCTTCAATGACTTATTCATTTTTTTTTCTCTCTTTTTTTTTTCATTCTCCTTTCATACATGACATCTCCCCCACACTTCGCATAATCATACACCACAAAAATACAAAATATGAAGCGGGCCCTCTCCATCTTCGTCGGAATGGCACATTCAAATAACGAAGTGTAACCAAACTATTAATCATCAAAATCAATCCAACATACCAAGCAACTAGCAACCCACCATTTAGACTTTGACAAAGGGTAAAGTGTAAAATATTTTTGTATTTTTCTGGATGTAATAAAAAATGAAAAGGATGGCTCGGAGGGTGTAACTAAGGGTATCTAGTGCTAAGGACGAGCGCTACAAATGGGTCCATATGGGTGGTTAACTAGCCGATGTGGCTAGTTAATATATCATTAGATGTAAACGGAAGGCCATTTGGTTATTCCTAAGGGTGCCTCTTTATCACACGAATACACTTATATCATACGAATGCGATCTTACTGTGGTCTGGTAATGATTTACAAGTACAAGTTCTAGAATAAATAAAATCACCGGCACACTCATAGCAAAAGATCCAAGCATAAAAGATGTATGCTATATACGAAACAGGCTCAAATCCTCACATATTAGTGGAAAGGGCTATAATTATGTGCTAGCAAATGTTATCGATCCCAGAATGGATTGCAATATTAATCGGGACACATCTCAGTTTTTTAAAATTACAGATTTCACCAGTGGGATGATCCAGTTATCCTAATATATTATCCTAAAAGCGTGAAAACAATTAGATCACAAAGGGCAAACAAGTATACAAAATTTTAAATTGAAAAGTAGTTTCGTTTTTTCTATTTACTTCCCCCAACACTTAAGTTAAGCATTGTCCAAAATGTTATGAAAATTAACTTCAAAGCATGTAAAATTGGGAAAATAAATAAATAAATAGTCCAAGAGAAACGAAACTTCCCGGGCCAAGAAATCGCGATCGAACTCCATATGATAAGGTGCTAAGCAAATGCTAGCATAAGCTTATGAGATCAATCAATTTCTCATTCAACAAAACATCTCCACACCAAGTATAATGTCACCAATAATCTAATCTCCAAGAGCTTATTAAATCTGCAAAAATAAACTAAACTACAAAAAACGCGTAAAATTCTAAAACTCACTTTTGTAGGCATCACGGTTGCATTTAGTGTATGCAACAAGCCTTTTAAACCCCTCGGTGGCCCGAATGGACGAGTGAAGTCTCGTGAGGGTTTTCAGTGAACATACCCACAAAGTTTAAAACATTTTTATTTTTAAAAAAAGTACTTATTTATTCACAACGTACTAAGTTAACAAAATTTAAAATGAAAAAAAACCAAATTTAAGTAGAATAGAAGAAATGATGCTCTTACAAAAACCAAAAGACATTTAAACTTATTCGATCTAAACACAAACACACAAGAACAAAATACGAAAAATGAAAATAACATTTTTTTTTTAATTTTATTTATTTATTTATTTATTTTTTTACCGATTGGTCCATCCGATCGGTTTATCATCCAACCGATCGGTTTCCTAAATAAAATTTTTTCCGACCTGACCGTCCGATCGGTACACCTGTCATCCGATCGGATGGGTTGGGCTAATTTTTACCGAGAGCTCCAACCGATCGGCATGGATTCCATCCGATTCGGTTGGGGTGAAATATTTTTAGGTTTGGGTCTATCCGATCGGTTGGATGTCTATCCGATCAGATAGAAGGCTCGGTAATTTTTTTTTATGAAAACAAGTTTTACTTAAAACTTTTTATTGACAAAATAAAACAGGAACGCTTAACGTAATGAACACGAAAATAAACACAAGTAAATAAAACACATGAACACATAAACACATATATACTAGAAGAGCACCAATAACATATTATGACACTTAAAACAAAAATAAACATGAACTAATAAGAGCAAAATCACAGAAAATGACAAGCACATAGACGCAAGCAAAACACAATTAGTCACAAATCAAACAAAACAATCTAAAACAAGATAGTCTTATTCCAAATTAATACGAGACTAATCTAGACAAGAAAAACACGAAAAAAAAGAAACACAAAAACATGCAAGAGATCACATAACATATAAAACATAAACTCACAAAACAAGAAGAACAAAAACTAAGAAAAAAAAGGGACAGAAGCCTCCAACCGAATTGGTTACGGGTGGTGACCGATCGGTTGAGATGGTTTGGGTGGTCCAGCCGAACGGTTGGAGTTGCCATCCGATCGGCTAGATGATTCTGGTCATTTTTGGTGGTTTTTTCGCAAGCAATTTCGAGCACACTTATAAAGCAAACATTTAAATGAGTATTTTTAGAACACATGAAACCAAATCCCAACACCAAAACACTTGATTTTGATGCCAAGATCATTAAGCAAATATGAGAATTTTTTAAACAAAACGCAAGGGAGGCAATTAAGCAATCGTCATAAACAAACAAGCAAACAATCGAGAGCAATCAAACAATAGCAAAGAAACAAGTATTCATGAGCAAGAGCAATATAGCATTCGAAGCAAACAAGAAATCGATCAATATATCAATGAAGATGTCAATCAAACGAACAAAGAGCACAACAAACAAGTCCCCGGTAGCGGCGCCAAAAACTTGATGCGTTCGCAAAAGGTTTTAAATTTATAAACAAGAATTACCGATTAACTAGGAACACATTCGGGTAAGTATACCCTAGTCAGATGTAGTATAGAGGTTGGTAAGTCAAGGTCGTCCCAAGAGACTTGGTTGCACTCAAGTGTTGTTTGTTTGTTTAAGCAAGTAACAAGTTGATGGTTATGATTGTCCCAGATCAAACCAACAAGAAAAGCAATATAAGAACAATCACACAAAGAACATACATGTTTGGCAATGATAATAAGTTAGTAAGGACTTGGTGTAAGCCTTTACTAGTTTTAGGATGGTTAGTTTGGAAAACATATTATCAAAGGTAATCCTTACGACCTCTTAGAACCAATAATAATTTAGTGTTTTATAAATCAAATATACATAAGTCTTAATCAATTGGTCATGTCATAAAACTCATGCCTAAACCAACAACAAACAAAGAGTTCTTTCGACCATAACTTTGATGTCATCAATTTGTGAAGTTCCATTTACTTGAAAAATAATGATTAGAACACATATTCAAAAGATGCCTTTCGACCTTTAATCTAAATTAAACTTTCACTTGTTATGTTTATTAAGTTTCTCATACAATCGTCACAAAATACAAGACCAAAACATTCGTCGACTAATGAATTAAAATCAACCACTATTGAGAATCCTTTCGACATATAGACTCAACAATAATTAATCAAAACAATAAACAAGACAAGTTCCAATTTAACCAAATATGATGTTATCATTATAATCCAAACAAACACTAATTATTCCCAAACATCCTTTTATCACAAGTTATCATATAAACCAAACAAGTATTAAGACATCACATCAACACAATCATATAAGAAACACAATTATAGAAACCAAACATGAATATTATTAAAAGAGAATATACCAAAGTTCATAAGATGGAATACAATTCTTCTTTGTTTCCTATGGCTTTCGACCAAACCATTCCCCCCAACACCTCTGGAAAAGGATGAGGGGTGGTTAAGAGAGATGGTTATTGAGTTTACATGAGAGATGAGAATAGTTGGATATGTCTATCTTAGTTCCTCTCAAATGGCCAAAATGGGTTGGTATATAAGCTTATGAGAAAGCTTTTCCTCCAAATGTCATTAAAATGACAGGAAATTGAGTTAATGGAAACAAGTGATCGGACATGGGGCTTAATGGCACTTAAATAAGCATTAAAAATAACTTGGAGAAGTCAGATTCAGCCAACCGATCGGATGTGGGGCAATACCGATCGGTTGGAGCTCTCGGTATTGACAACTTTGCTCCATCCGAATCGGATGCGGGCTCCTACCAATCGGATGGAGCCTTCTGGCTAGAAATGATAGAAACCAAAGTTGTAGAACTTTCTCTTATCTTTCCGTGGCCCCTTGAATCAACAAAATCCGAGTTCGTATGCTCAAGTTATGGCCAAAATGGTGGAGGTGTGTCGGGAACAACGAGTCTTCCATTATTTCTTTGTTTGAGCTTGTTTTCTTCATTTCTTTTCTCGTTTTCCTTCTTGTGCTTTATTCTTTGAGTCTTTGGAGTGACAACTTCATGACTTTATCTTCTCAAATATACTCCAAGAGACTTTCATTTGTCGGGAATTTTTCGTATATGCATAAATCTTCGTTTATTGATCGTTTCTTCATCTTTTTTTTGGTTTTCTTTATCGTGAGCTTCCATGAACCTAAAATAGAAATTATACTTCATTAAGTACCATAAGTTCATAAAATCGATCAATATATATGCATAAAATCCACGATAACGCTCCTAAAAACATGTTCAATTTGAGCGTTATCATATTCTCCCACACTTGAACTTTGCTTGCCCTCAAGCAAATCTAGCAAAAAGAAAAATCGAAATTCATACCTAAATGACAGAACGAAAAG